>CM051001.1:22351051-22413551 GCA_027704905.1 Muraenolepis orangiensis
TCATTAAGTCTGCATCAGAGCTGTATTAAGAGGTAGATTTCCCTTGGGGCTTTATCTTCTGCTCAAGCAAAGCAGCATAATAAATGTGGACTGTGTGTGTGTGTGTGTGTGTGTGTGTGTGTGTGTGTGTGTGTGTGTGTGTGTGTGTGTGTGTGTGTATGAGCCTGTGTGCACATGGAAGTGCATGTGAAGTATGCAGGAGTGCAGCATCCGGGGATAAGAATGCACCTCTTCCCTCGCTCTTTCTCTCTTTGTTCCGCTCTCTCTCTCTCTCTCTCTCTCTCTCTCTCTCTCTCTCTCTCTCTCTCTCTCTCTCTCTCTCTCTCTCTCTCTCTCTCTCTCTCTCTCTCTCTCTCTCTCTCTCTCTCTCTCTCTCTCTCTCTCTCTCTCTCTCTCTCTCTCTCTCTCTCTCTCTCTCTCTCTCTCTCTCTCTCTCTCTACTAGCCCCCCTGCGTACCCAGCACCTGGAGCCCCCACTGGGGATTGAAAGCTGGCAGGGTGCCAGGCTGTCTCCGCGGGCTTTGGCCGACTAAATGACCAAACCATCTCTCACTGTCGAAACCATCCATTTCATAGGATTTCAAGTGACTTCCTTAGATTTTCCAAAGCCTCATCCAAGGGAAACCCCAATTTTAAGCCACATTAACAAAACCCATAAGAATAGGGTAGGGAATTGTGACTTGAATAAAGAGTAGTATCAACATCAGGCGGCATTAGCATCTGAGTTGCATATATTCCAGGCCCTGCGGAGCGGAAGCCCTGAATGAGTTCAAAAACATCATCTTCAGAATTGACTTTTAGCGAAACTTTAACATGAACAAAACTGTTGATAAAAGCACCAAGGGGTCTCTCCACCTTTTGGCTGTACGTGAATATTTCATCAAATAGCCCAAAACTAAAAAAAATTAATTGGTTTGGATTTTAATCGTAGCTCGGGCAGGCATTTCTGAAATGCGAGAATGAAAATAAAAGTAACGTGCGCTCAATCAGGAATCTGGCTCGGTAAGTGCATGGTAATTAGGGAGGTTCTCAACAGGGCAAGGGCCTTCAAAACACTGAGGTCAGCTCTGAACGGCAGACTGCAATCATGGGGAGGCAGGGGGCAGTTCCTGTGGCCACCCACTGTCAAACAAGGGAATAGGGCTGTGTGCCGGGAACAAAAGTGCGGTACCCAAGACCAGGGAACGAGATGAAAGAGGTTGGCTGAGCCAGAGCATGTGTCCTCATTAAGGGCAGCAAGCCAGATCCGCTACCTCGTGTGTCTATACTGTGATCCATTGTGAAGGCCTTCGGGGTTCTAGCTTCCGCCGGCACTTCTCACTTGTCGGCTTACCCGGGCCAAGTGGCCAAGGTTGGCTCTTAATGAGAATGTACATTGTGTTTGACATTTTTCTTCCTACTTTTTCGCTGCACAATACTAATGTACCTCAATGACTGTTCAAAGGTCTTCACAGAAATGTCTTCACAGGGGAACTGAAGCCATGGAGTCACAACCGACAGCTTATAAAAGCTTGAGTAGAATATATATATATATATATATATATATATATATATATATATATATATATATATATACACACACATATATTCATATATACATTAGTCATTTAGCAGACAAATTGTAGTCAAAAGCGACTTACAATATGTGCATTCAACATAGGTAGGCAAGAGAACTACTAGTCACTACTAGTCGGAAGTCATAATATATACACATAAATGTATATATAGATACAGTGTATACAGTATATATATATATATATATGTATATATATATATACATATGTATATATTCACCATGCGGAGGCAGCTTTGCACACTGGGCTCCACGTTGCTCCCCCCGAACGCCGCCACCTCCCCCAGCTGCCGGGGTATCTGGATGGCCTCGTGGAGCAGCAGGCTGAGGTGGCTCTGGTCCGTCTGTCCCCCCGGTCCACACACCTGGCGGAACAAGTCTGCAGACACGCGACACATACACACCGTTCAGGTTATTCACACAAAGCACAGACTCCTGATTAGGGAGTCCAGGTGACGGATAAGTAGTAGATTGCAGTTCCCGCGATAGGGAACACTGAATTCAACTCACACGCACGCACGCACACAGACACGCACGCACGCACGCACACACACACACACACAAACACACAGTCATAATGTGTGTGTGTGTGTGTGCGCGCTTGTGTGTGCGTGTGTGTTGATGCATCAAAATCATAAGAAACCACTAATCGATACCATCTGTGTCTCTTTTTCGACACAGATGTTTTCTTAAATAAATTCTTCCTAAAAAGAAGGCCTGCACAATTTGAAATGCATCAGACTAAAATGCAGCAAATGCACTGGCTTAGTCATGCTAGGTAGGCCACAAAAAATATAGACAATGTTTATATTACACTCGGGTAAACTATATATAAATGTTACCATATATAAATGTTATGCTCGAGGGGAAGTTCATGCAAAGCTGTATTAGATTAGATTAGATTAGATAAAAATTCATTGTCATTGTACAGCACAAGTACAGTACAGCGAAAATAATTTAGCATCTAACCAGAGTGCAAATGTTGCAGTAAAGTGCATGGTAATATAATATAATTTACAGTTTAAATGTACAGGTTAAAAGACAGTCTAGGTATTAAATGAGATATGAGCAGCATAATAATAGGTATATATATATACAGGTAAGTGAGTATTTAACAGGTAGTGATCAGGGGTATGCAATTATTGAAAGCAGGATAAAAATATATAAATGTAAATGTATATACAAGTGAGCATATATAAATGTATGGCAAGTATAAATGTATATGTATATACAGGAGTAGGAGCAGTTCTATCAACAGATTTTAATATATATGGCAGGTACAGTAACAGGTATCTTAGTAAAATATGTAAACTACGGAGAGGTAGGTAGTTGTTTTTACAGTTAGTCAGAGACATTGGTGGCGATTGTTATATTGTGATTAGGTATATCATTTTTAGAATATATATATAATATATAAAGGGCGCTATAAGCATATGGACTAAAAGGACAAGCATGAAAGGTATTTAATTTCTTTGTGTAAAAAAACAACAACCTAAAAATGTCACATGACAAATCAAATAATGTCAGTACTCGCTGACAGTGTTCCATCTCTGCAACCATGAATAATGAACTCTTAGTACAGTTACTACAGCAACTGGCTGAGAGAGAGAGAGAGAGAGAGACAGACAGACAACAGACAGACAGACAGACAGACAGACAGACAGACACAGACCATGCGGGAGTGCAAAGTCAACAAATGTGGAAGCAAACAGAATAATGAATCCCATTACACACTCAGTGGTCTCCTAAACAGATGAACGTCGGCCTTATGCTGAATGCGGAATGAGACGTGGCATAGTTGAGTACTCTTAGTATTGACAACGGTGTTTGACAGACTGTCACCAAGGAGATGAATAACGTTGACAGGCGTGTGAAGGTGCTTCACAGTGCCAGTATAAATAGCCCGAGAGGCTGCCCCCCTCTATCTCTCCCCTGTCTAACCCTCCCGCACTCTCCCTCCCTCCCTCCCTTCCTCCTGCTGCTAATTCAACTGCCTCTAACAGCGAAGACAGCTGGCATTAACACCAGAATGAAACCGAGAGAGAGAGAGAGAGAGAGAGAGAGAGATGGGGAGAGGGGGAGAAGCGGGGCGGAAAGTTAGGAATGAAAATTGAGTGGTTTCCTGATGAACTGTTTATGAGGAATGGAATGAGTGTCGGCAATATAATCCAGCAAAGTCCACGCCGGGGATTTCCGTTGAGAGATACAGATGGGGGGATAAAGATGTGTCGCTGTATAATTCAGAGACACACTAAAGCGTCAGTCTCCTGCTTCTGTGATACAGTGAATTTTTTAACCGTAAAGTCAAACATTCGAATAGCAGGGTGGGAAAAAAAGACACATAGGTTCTAGGGAAATAGCGGAAATAGCGAGTTTCATCTCAGAGGACGTCCCCAACCTTTGTCTCAATATTATTCTTCGGTGGGAATGTAATGCAGACTCTGTGACACACACACACACACACACTCCTAAATATGTGTCTGTTTTCGAGAGCGCCGCGCTAAGTCGCCAACATCTCCATTTGACATTCTCTTTGAAGCCAGACAGAACACTGCGAGACTCACACGTTTTGCCTTCCAATGATCTCACTCTCGGGCTAGACTAGAACGCCTGGCCCCCACACACATACAATACACACACACACACACACACTGATACACACACACACACACACACACACACACACGGACATACACACACTGACGTACACACACACACACACACACACACACACACACACACACACATACTGACACACACACACATTGTCATTCACACACACACACACACACACACACACACACACACACACACACACACACACACACACACACACACACACACACCACACACACACACACACACACACACACACACACACACTGACACACACACTGTCATTCACACACTGTCATTCACACACTGTCATTCACACACACACACACACTTACAAATAAGATCAAATGGTCTAGTTAAGCCTACTGAAGACGAAGAGAGCGTTAACAAATGAATCGCGCTGGACAGAAGACAGGGAGAAAGGAGGAGAAGAATAAGTTGTCGCAATCAAGTCAATTCCTCATCTCGTGGCGTTTTGTATACCTACACGGGTCACAAGGAGACGCGTGACTTGCAATAACGCCATCCGATCACCACCGCCGTCGACCCGCTGAACCCAAGCAAAACGAAAGGCTTATGTGTCCAACCAACCGTTAAATGAAGCCAACGTTTGTTGCCATTCGCTCCATTATGAGCTGGCACAGAGGCCGGGCCAAGTGTACCTACGCCTGGCAGGGCTTTGAAGTGTCAGGGTGGCTACTGTCGTCAGCTGAAAGTGTCCAGTGAAATATATATACAGTACATTCCACTGGTGGTTCCAACCATCCTCACGTCTCATGCTCTCCCCCACCCCCCGCCACCACCCCATCACCACGCTCCCCCCCCCCCCACCACGCTCCCCTGGGTCATTTTAATTATTTTGTTGTTCACAGGCTGTACGGTAGACAGAGACTACATCAATGAAAAGAGGATGAGGCAAAAGATAGGATGGGATGATGGGGATGATAGAATACAGCCAAGAGAGACAGACAGACACAGAGAGAGAGAGAGAGAGAGAGAGAGAGAGAGAGAGAGAGAGAGAGAGAGAGAGAGAGAGAGAGAGAGAGACAGACAGACAGACAGACAGACAGACAGACAGACAGACAGACAGACAGACAGACAGACAGACAGACAGACAGAGCAGACAGACAGACATGGAGAGAGAGAGAGAGAGAGAGAGAGAGAGAGAGAGAGAGAGAGAGAGAGAGAGAGAGAGAGAGAGAGAGAGAGAGAGAGAGAGAGAGAGAGAGATGGATAGAGGGACAAGAGAGAGAGAGAGAGAGAGAGAGAGAGAGAGAGAGAGAGAGAGAGAAAGAGAGAGAGTGTGTGTCTCACACTCACACTTGTATTTCTCCTTGACGTCTGCTTTGCATAAGCTCACCAAGCCCGCCTTGAAGCTGAGCACACGCATCTTCCCGTTACGACCACTGGCGGAAGAAGAGAGAGAAGAAAAATCAGAACAACAACAATACAACTATAATATATACATATATGTGTACAGACACAACGACGTACGCCACTGTACAAACTATGCATGTTCAGACACAACAACTGTTATTCTACTAGACAAACCGTTTTAGTGGAACCATTTAGTGCATAAAGGATGCGGGTCAAAGCCATGCTGCACAGTTCAGAGCACAAAGTGTGCAACCACATCATTAAAGGATTCCCACAGCACCATGGTTCAGGGTCAGTAATGAGGTAGTATGTCCAAGTAAGCAGTGGTTTCATAGCTAGGAGAATGCAGAGAACTCTGCATTACGACAAGCCTGAACTGCTGCATTTAACAGGGCTTTAATATGGAGCTAAGCACAGGCGTACAGAATCGACAATCGTCAACAGCCGAACCGGGAGAAAAAGGGAAGGGAATGTTAATCTTGTCGGGGGCGAGGATCAAAGCAAACGGAGCAGAAAAAATACATATTTATACAGTTTTGGTACGACTTGATGACGCCGTACCGTTGAAGAATCGGCTCGGTTGCCGAGTAGTTTGCAAGATGACCAAGGGGACAGTTTGTGCGGCGCTAATTTAGTAGGACAACATCACACAGGGCCCAATAAACATCACTCATCCCGGGCCATTAGAGCCCGGTTGAGCACATTAGAGTCACACCGAAAACACGCCGGGTGCTTTATGGGGACCATTAACGTTCCTCCACTCATATCTTGATCCTGAGTGGAGGGCGGGTCTCCGGGACCCGGATGGACAACCCCAAGAGAGCTGGGGTTTTCACATTTTCACACTTATCACATGCACACACATGTGTGCACGTATGCACATGCACTAAGGCAAACGCACACGCACGCACACACACAAGCACGCACACACACGCATGCACACACACACACACACCCACCGACTCATGTGATCATGCAAATGTACACAAAGAAAAAAACACACACACACACACACACACACACACACACACACACACACACACACACTGCAGTAGAGGCAGAGGATATATACACACTGCGTGCACTGCACACCCATGGAAATAGCAGTGTTCAAGTTAAAAGACTTGCGGAAGAGAAAAGGATCTCCCAAAAAAATATATATATATTTTAACAAACTTTAACAAAAAAAAATATATCTTTTTTTAACACAAAAAAAACACAAAAAATAGTCATTGGTCTCATTAGCAGCACACAGGAGCAGCAGCACTACCACCACACTGTACTCTCTGTGTGGACACTTTGGCAACAAGAGACGGTCGATCAGTGGCAGAGAAGCCTCCCCCCCAGCAAGCACAGAACTAAGAGGGGGAGGATGTGAATGGAGCAACTGTCCGGGGGGGGGGGGTGCGGTGGGAGGAGGTTGCCACTATATGTGTCCTCTGTGGTGGTGATTGGACGCGTGCCGGGGGCCAGCGTCCGTGATTGGAGTGCTGACCACTCTGTGGCTCCCTGTGGAGGCCCGGGCAGCGAGTCATTACACTAATCATCGCAGCACTAGACACACATGGCACACTTCACGCCTTCGAGTGATTGTTTGTTTTTCTCTTTCCGCCGCCGGTGAGTGTGTAGTGAGCATGTACGTACACGCGTGTCCCGCTGTTGTGAGTTTGCAAGTTGTACGTGGCTTCCAGTGTATACAGTGTGTGTGTGTGTGTGTGTGTGTGTGTGTGTGTGTGTGTGTGTGTGTGTGTGTGTGTGTGTGTGTGTGTGTGTGTGTGCACGGGCACAGGCCCAGGCGTACGAGATACACTGTAATGTGGGGAGCAGGCCTAGCCTCTACCTGCACCTTAAAGGAATTATTTGCCACGTTTTTCAACAGGTTTGCACCATAACAATGTGGGTAGTGTACGAAAATAAACAACCATCAATTCCCCCGCCATTGTTGTTGTTATTCTCTGGTCATGTCACGGCAATTTTTGCAATTTGTGTTGCACCTTTCTAC
The DNA here is from genome assembly GCA_027704905.1 of Muraenolepis orangiensis. Taxonomy (NCBI): domain Eukaryota; kingdom Metazoa; phylum Chordata; class Actinopteri; order Gadiformes; family Muraenolepididae; genus Muraenolepis; species Muraenolepis orangiensis. The sequence continues at coordinate 22,358,620 of CM051001.1, forward strand.
TGCATACACAGCACCTGTTTAATGAGAAGCCCTACTTTCCAACAGATGACCTACAAGAGACACAATACAATTTGTACTATTTGAACATTGTACTAGATACAAGATACACGATACAAGATATTTTATTGGCCATTGCAACAGGTACATTGGAATGCTTACTCCCCATTCCCTCCCGCAGTATACGACCTGCATCGGAACTCACTTGGTATATATCAGATGAGCTGTACAACCCAAGGCCATCCTGGTGAATTCTCTGTACAAAGCTCTCATAAGAAACACACCAGCAGCAATACTAAATACAACAACTAAATACATGAAAAAACCTAAATAGCATCAAAGGCATAAGACAACAGTGAGAGCAATATGCACATATGTAAATAGTCTGATAGTCTTGCTCAAACTTGAGTGAACAGGCGTTTCACTTCCTTTCGTTTTATATTTGTTTCAATCAATCGTGTCGCTGGAGGCGGGGATCTGTAAAGTGTGTAATTGGCGAACACAAACTCGCCCAGCGGTACTGAGATGTTAAAAAGCGTGCAACACTGGGTAGATTAGGGGAGTGCAGAAATACATTTATAAAAATTCCCTGTAGAGTGTGTGTGTGTGTGTGTGTGTGTGTGTGTGTGTGTGTGTGGTTGGTTTAAGCACCTGGCCCAATTCAGACAGATTAGACTCTGGGACCGGGTGAGGTTGTCATTAGACCAAGTGTGAGGCTGCACACCTGTAGTGCATTGTCCATTCCCATGAGTTTTCTTCAGAAGAATATTTCTCTAACAAAACAGGAATTCCGGCACTAAAACAATAGGTACTTTCGGAACAGACTGTTCTGTGGACTGTCTAACCTAGGAACTAGGGACCTGGGGAGGAATAGTTCCTCACATACTCAATAACGCTTGGACTTCGCTGTCAGCCCAACTTTTGGTCTGTTTCTTCTATTCTGTTACCATTACCGGTTACCTGTTTTTGTACCTTATTTTTGACCGTTTTCGGTAAACACAGCGAAAGTGTATTTAAAAACGGCGGTGTATGTTCCACCAATCACCATACACCTACTGTACCTCACCAAAGGTGACTCTTTGCTGGGAGAGCATACCTGCTCTGAAGAAGTAGGAGCTAAACAAGTCCCTCAAAACAGCGTTCTGGGAACTACCATGGTTCCTCGTTCCTGTGGTGCGACAGTTCCCTCATATAGTCCTCAGAACTATGAAAAGGTTCCTGTGGTCCGAAAGCACCTGGGGCGGCAGTACAGCTCAGGAGGTAGAGCGGTCGCCTCACAACCGGAAGGTTGCTGGTTCGATCCCCCCCTGCTCCTCCTAGCAAAAACTGTCGAGGTGTCCTTGAGCAAGACACCCTGACCCTAACTGCTCCCCGGGCGCTGTATAAATAGCTAATACTAGGAAGGGTTAAATGCAGAAAACACATTTCACTGTATATTTGTACATGTGTGTGACCAATAAAGAGGATTCAATCCTCCAGATTTAGACCTTAAGTCAGACCGCCGGCCCCTCTCCAATGTGCCCACCTGTCGTACACGTTGAGCAGCCAGTTGAGGCACATGTCCACACAGAGGGGGATGTTGATGGCCACCGCCCTCTCCTCCTCCAGCCTCTCATACAGCGCGGTCAGGGAGTGGATGACCTCCACCACGTCCATCACGTGCTCCCCCTGCTGCAGCGCCTGCTCCCGGAACACCTCCGCCATGCTGCCCAGCGCCACGAGGTCCACTGCGGTTGCCACGCACACACACAATTGACAATGCGCATTGTTACAATACACATACACACAATTCACACACAGAAGCATTGTTACAATACACATACATACATACATACAAACAGTCAGGATACATATAGAAAACACACCCACGCATTACACACACACACACACACAAACCCTTACCTTTATTCGCCCACCAGAGCAAACAGACACATTCATCTTTTGTTCAACTCTTTTCCCTCCCCCTTCACTTATGTGCTTGCCAGATGTTTCCCCAGCACTAACACAAATTAGATTCTGCTCTTTTAAACTAATTTGCGGAGCCCACCCCTGTGACTGAGGCCAAAAGGTTGTGGTGGAGGGCTGGGGGGACTCTCCCCTGCTGACTCTAATTACATCTCAGGCAACTAATGAGACAGTGGCAGCTACGGAGAGATGCTACCCAGAGCTAGCACTACGGAGGACCGGAAACCACAAACCTAAATATATGTATGGGTGTATTTTTGCTCAGTGAACCACGTTGACTGTTTCATCGGGTTGTATAAGGTGTGAGGAAGAGGAGGAGGACGAGGAAGAGGAGGAGGAGGAGGAGGAGGAAGAGGAGGAGGAGGAGGGGTGAATAATTCTGGTGACCTGAGGCGGTGGATAATTATCCTGCAGAACATAGCTGCATGAGGCCTGAGGAGAGAGCTGAGAAGATGCTGGCTGGTGAAGAAAGAAAAAAGCCACTAGCGCAAGAAAGCTGAGGGGGGGGGGGCATTTTAATTTCCACGGGTCAAGCGCGGTGAAATGAGACAAAAATGGAGAGAGAGCGAGAGAGAGAGAGAGAGAGAGAGAGAGAGAGAGAGAGAGAGAGAGAGAGAGAGAGTTGAAGGCTGGTGTCGCAGGAAGAGGAGCAGGACGAGGAAGAGGAGGAGGAGGAGGAGAAGAAGAGAACCAAGGGAGGGTCAGAAGAAGGAAAGCGCAGCCACAGGCATGAAAGACCAAGAGACTCTGCACCCGCAGTGAGGCCAGGGTTGGGGCGAGAGAGAGGGGGGGGGGGGGGCACAACAGGGCACACACACACACACACACACACACACACACCCCCAGCGGCAGCATTAGAGGAGAGAGGAGGATTAGAAGAAGAGAGGGACGGTACGGAGGACGAGAGGAAAACGGTCATGAAAAACGAGGGAGAAAAGGTGTGAAAGCCCGCGAGGACAGGAGAATGAAATGAGGGTCGTAAACAGCATGGGGGGAGGGGGGCGGGGGGGAGGGGGGAGGGGGGGGCAGGATTAATAAACCACAAAAGTGTGACCCTGAAGGGGCCTCTTTTTATGCCTCATCCATTAGCAACACCCAATTTTCTTCTCTTTAGGAAAGCAAATGGAGCAATTCATGGCCCCTAATTACCGGCCATGACAAAGATCCAGGAATGGAAGGGAAGGGGGAGAGAGAGAGAGAGAGAGAGAGAGAGAGAGAGAGAGAGAGAGAGAGAGAGAGAGAGAGAGGAGACATCCAGGTGATAAGCAGCAGTATTATCCGAAGGGTCAGCGTCTTGTGAATCAATGTGTGAGATCGCCTTATCTTGAGTGAATTGAATAGCACAATGTGGAGGACAGATAGCAAATACTAAGCCTGAAACACCCTCCAAAGATCTTTCTGAACAAAAAGGACAGATCATGTGCAAATCCATGAAAAAGTATAAAAGTGTGTTGACTTGGCCAATGAAAACACAATAATTTACAATACCACTGAACCTCATTTAATCAAAAACTTGCTGGTCTACTTATGGTTTCATAACTATTATAATAACAAAACAATTCCCTTTGGTGCAATATAACAAAAATATAAAAATATGAATAAATGAATAAATAAAAAACGTTGAATATACGTTCTTCCATACGGCCAAGACCTTTTTGTTTGTTTATTTGGTTGTTCAATCAATCAATCAATCCATCCATTATGAGCAGCGGGCGAAACACGTACATTTCAGCGCTCTCTGCACACGGCGCAGCTTCATCGCCGTTCTGTACGCCGAGAACTTGATGTTGTTTAGATCCGCTAATGGGAAAACACAGAGAGAGAGAGAGAGATGCACGGAGATGGAGAAAGGGATATAGGGAAAGAGAGAGAGAGGGAGAGAGGGAGAGAGAGAGAGGTAGGCACGGAGATAGAGGAAGAGAGAGAGGGTTAGAGAGAGAGAAAGACAGGAGCAAGAGAGAGAGAGAGAGAGAGAGAGAGAGAACACAAACATTTAGAGTAAATAACACGATGAGTGTAAACAAGAAAACAAGCACACACGTCACATGCGCCGAGTTAGCCCACCCCGGAGCACACGCTCCCTTCCACTCCTCTCGTGGTCCTCCTCTCCTCTCCTCTCCTCTCCTCTCCTCTCCTCTCCTCTCCTCTCCTCTCCTCCCTCCCCTCCCCTCTCCTCTCCTCCCTCCCTCCCTCCACCCCCACCCAGCCCTGTTCATCATTAGCCGGGGCTTGTGTGTGTATGGCACGGAGCTCACAGCTACAGTTAAGATGTTGGTGGGTGTTGTCCCCACTGCCCTTGTGTGTGTGTGTGTGCGTGTGCGTGCGTGTGTGTCTGACAGCTTCCTGTGTCAAATCTGATTTAATGAAATGACACACGTTTAATCACAATTTATTAACAGCGCGAAAAAGTAAACGGCAATCACCAAGCGCCTTGCAGGTGAACGCAGAGTCGTGTAAAGGTTGATTAATAAGTCAATGTGTTTGGCTTTCTTCTAATAGATGCTTCTAAGTTCTGATGTTCTGACGAAAGGCCAACATGGGGGGGGGGCTTCGACTTTCGATAATGTGATAGTCGCTGGCATGGTTATGAGAGGTGGTATTAATCAAAATCATCAATCAACCTTAGTTCTATCGACATTTCAGTAATCCTTTAATATTTAATATACACGCATACAAGCCGACTAAACACAAGCCATGCCGCGCTAGAGCGAGGGCGGTTCACAGGGCCGGTTCCCCTGCAGAATGGGTCTCCGTACTCACCCAACGCCTGGTACAACTCTGTCATCTTTGGATGGTCCCAGCATGTGGTCTGAGCCTGGTGGCTGAGAAGGAGCGAGAGAGGTAGAGAACGAGATAGATAACGAGCGAGAGAGAGAGAGAGAGAGAGTGCAAGAAAGAGAAAGAGAGAGAGAGAGAGAGAGAGGAGAAATGGAGAAGAAGAGACTGTCAGGAGAATCAGGGTGAAGTAGAAGCGAGGCAGAAGGACACAGAGCAAGACATCAAGAGAGAAAGAAAGAAGTGCAAACGAGCAGAGATGTAGCGGTAAAACCATGATTGGTGTACAGTAAACTGAGGGAAAGATCAGAGAACAGAGAGAGAGAGAGAGAGAGAGAGAGAGAGAGAGAGAGAGAGAGAGAGAGAGAGAGAGAGAGAGAGAGAAAAGAGAGCATTGGGAGCGTTGGGAGCATCAAAGTTGAGGCACCTCAGCGTCGAACTGCACTGCGCTGCCAAAGAGTTATCGGCAGTGCAGTGCAGTGCACACACACACACACACACACACACACACACACACACACACACACACACACACACACACACACACACACACACACACACACACACACACACACACACACACACACACACACACACACACACACACACACACACACACACACACACACACACGCTTGACACACATGCACGTACAAACACATACAATGCATATATATGCGTTTGTAGGTACACAAAAAATGCATTGCTGTTAAGATGAATCCTGTGTTATCTGTAATTCTAATTCTAATTTCCTTTTTTGCATTTGCCATTACAAACAATACTAATATGTAATTATAATAATTATAATAATTATTGGATGTTTATGGTTCCTTTTTGCATGTGCACGCAATATATTATTTATTCTGAGGTTGTGATATGACAATATCAAAGCAAATTGAATAGTTTGGTGGACTCGGAGACACTGACTATAAGCTGCTTCTCTGTCTGGATATCATGGGGATGTTTAGATCCCATTGCTTCTAGTACGTCACACAAAGCCCTAATGACATTTGAAAGGTCAAAATTGTTTATTTTCCGAAGAGCTTTGAGAATTGGATGAGAAAAAGTATTTTCCTTAATGTTTTGTTGGATTTATTGGAGTGGAGTTGAATTCTCTATATTTATTGATTAATATCATATATAATATCAATAGGGCTGGGGCATGCACTCACTCACTACCCACATCAGGTACCAGACGAGAGCATGGTCCCGAGGGACATGTATAAAATAAGAAATAGTACTAAATAAAATAAAAACAGAAAATAAATGGAAGAAGAAAAATCTGACAAAGCAGGGCATTTGGGAACTATTCTGGAGAAGCACTTTGTGGAGTGTGTGTGTGGTCGGTGACTGGTTTAAGCAGCCTCACCTGGGCAGAGTCAGACTGATGAGACTCAAAACCAGCCATCACCCCCCCACACACTCAGGAAGAGCTATGACATGTCAGTGTTTACCACCTGCTCTGGCTGTAACATCTTGCCAACACTCCAATAAACTGGTTTGATAACAACCTACCTGTGTCCTGAGCGTGGGAGGAGCCCAGGGAAGCCACTTAGGAGCAGCTGCCACACACTTGCTCATTACCAGGGACAGTTTTTATTGATTGGTATACATTGGAATTCCTGTCAGATGTATATATATATATATATATATGTATATATAACCTCCATCATCAGCAGTAGAGCTCGTAAAGAACAAAGACAGTAGGGGAGGGGTACTTAGGGCCTGAAAGGTTTTACTGCAAGCGATTAAACAGAGCAAACAACAATCAACCTCACTTGATTGATTTACATAGGTAAAAGAAATGCAAGCATTTCTTTGCATGCCCACACACACACACACACACACACACACACACACACACACACACACACATATATACAGACACCTACACACGTATCAAACACATAGACACGGACATGCACACAAAAATAAATAAACTCACACACACCTCGAGATGGTATCGATCATGAGTTAAATAAATTAGAGACAGGGGAAACAAGGTTTATAATACTCAAATAATGTCCTTGCTTACCACTGATGTGCTCACTCAAGCCAGCTCAATACCCACAAGGCCGATGAGAGGCTTTTAAAAACCCACACGGAAACCAGTGCACACTGAGGCACCATCTACCGAGGTTTTGTCCCCACCAAAGAGCTTAATCCGAGCTTAATTTGACACATATGTCAGGTATAAAGCACAGCCCCTGCTGCGTTCTCTCTCTCGCTCTCGTCTGCTTTGTGCCCCGCAAACAATGTGATTCTATTTATGTATTTGGGTGGCACTACGAATATGATGGGGAAACTCCCGCTGGTTGAGCTTTGGGCTTGAGACGGTGACATGAAGAGACACGTGGGGGCACGATCAACCACACACACACTTTCTCTCTCATGCACGCACGTGCGCGCACACACACGCACGCACGCACGCACGCACACACACACACACACACACACACACACACACACACACACACACACACACACACACACACACACACACACACACACACACACACACACACACACACACACACACACACACACACACACACACACACACACGCACGCGTGCATACATCTGTTAGAGGAACTTACTTGATGTAGTAGGGCACTTTGTTCGGAGAGATGGCTCTCTCCCAGGGTACCTGCACAGAACCTGTTCAGAGAGAGGAATCCCATCAGCACTGGAGCAGAGTAGACGTGTCAAACGCTGTGTCGCGGTGTCCGCGTGTCCCTCAGGACCCTCTTTAAGCAACTGCTAGGCCACAATCGCCATAGAGCAAGCCAAATACACATTGTCCTGTGGTGTTTGGGGTGCAAGCTAAAAGAGCATCAGGCACCATGGAGGAGGTGTTGGCCTGTGGATGGGGTTGGGGTTGGGGCTGAGGGGTGGCAGAATGCCCCCGGCAAGCTGCCGGCTGGAAACCATGTGGGTTATTCAGGGACAAACGAGGAGTGACGCAAGCAAGCATTGTGTGCACTGCACGCAGGCAAGCACGAGCACACTCATATATATACACACACACACACACACACACACACACACACACACACACACACACACACAGGCACATTATTGCTCATCGTTGCATTTCGATACAACACATTAGGCTATATAAATGATGAAATACCCAAAGACACAGCATGTCTGACAAAATTAGGCCGATAAAAACGGTGATCATAGAAGCCAACAGTTCACGCCCATACAGCTGTCTGCTTGCAGAGGCAGATAGAGAGAGAGAGGGATGCAGACATCGCTCTCAGACAGAGTGCGGAGACAGTGGGTGTTGTAGAAGACCCAGTGTGACATTGCTTAGCCAGCCTGACGGCAATGTGGGCACTGCTGATACACACGCACGCACGCACGCACGCACGCACACTCTAAATCCCACAAAACAATTGCTTTTAACATTAACTTTTTGCTTTAACATTTAGAAGCTAGTGAAGCATGTGAAATTTGAAGTTTGTGAGGTCATCCTATATGTTGTTTCATGTCCTCTGGTGAGAATATTAGGCTACACACTTGACAGCCATGCTGATCAGCAAAACATGACAAATGCTAAACACAATTGTTTGTCCATTGTCAAAGCAATGACATTTTGTATTATTTGGCATCTCATAGTGTTAATAATTATATCATCCAGTCCAAGCTATGTCTGAAGACAGACAGAGCTGCACAAGCAATAATAATAATTATAATAATAATAGGTTCACATCCATCATCATTCATGTTTAATTTACTGTAAATACCCAATTGAACTGAATGAGACGCTACATTTCACATCAATCAACTTATAATACATTATAAATAGTATGTGAAAACCCAAGTTAAACAAACCATAAACAATATATTAGATCAGTTAATGTAGACTGCTAGTATCAGCTAGTCCAGTTTAGTGAGCGAACGCATTACACAAGTAAAGGATCACTGAAGATGCAGCAATTGAACTCGGACCACGTTGAAGATCAGTACGTAGTTAATACCCCCATCACACCAAACTAGTTCTCAATACGTTCGTGAAAATGTTGTCGAACGGGCTCCAACTGCGTATGAACGGACGTAGTAGCAACTATTCTTCTTTTTACGAACTTCATGGATGGGCTCGGACGGGGAGGGTGCTCTGGAACTTTGAGCCTGCTCAAAATGTTATCCCGTTCATCCCGTTGAACATTGACAATGTACTTAAAACGAGATAGACGTACTAGGAACGGAATTGCCGTACTTTGAACGTGCTAGGGACGTGTTAAGACGTGGTGCAGTCGGATGTATATTTTATGAAACAATGTTGTTTAAATCACGTTTTCTAGAATAAACATGCCATTAAATAAAGTAAATTGTCCAAGAAAATGGCATTTTATTACTTTATGTAGCGGGCCAATAAAGATTATTATTATGTAAATGTGTCACGAAAATGGGCAAGGTTATTTAAAAATTGTCATTTTGCAATGAGAGGCACCCATTCTGTTCATATGGATCATTAACACAAATGTATTCGACGATTGATTAAAACATGAAACAAGGTATTTCATAACGTTGTTTCATTTTTTTATTGTAGCACCTCAAAACGTATACATAAAAAACGTATGTACAACATAACTATCGAACAATCATCAGGCATGTCATCATTTGAACCAAACTAATAATAATAACAAATAAGTCTTTCAGTCCTAAAACTGCACAAAAACAAAATAGTCAATCACACACAATCACTGTGTTAAACATCAAACTGCTGGGGCTCCTCCTGCCTCCTACTGCTGCTGATTCCCTGCCGATTCCCTGCCGATTCCCTGCTGATTCCCTGCCGATTCCCTGCCGATTCCCTGCTGATTCCCTGCCGATTCCCTGCTGATTCCCTGCTGATTCCCTGCCGATTCCCTGCTGATTCCCTGCTGATTCACTGCTGATTCCCTGTCTCTAGGAACTATCTGAGGTTGGAGGGGAAGCGCTAGTGTCTGAACCCTGGCCTTGGGTAGGTGTTGAGGTCAGGGGGGGTCAGGGGTGCAAGCTGTGAGATGTTGAGTACATTTGACTCCTGCTGCTTGTCCGCCTCTGACTGCTGGCTCGAGAATGATATTTGCCGTTGTGGCTGGGAGAACCGCTGTGGCCTCTGTGGCTGGGAGAACCGCTGTGGCCTCTGTGGCTGGGAGAACCGCTGTGGCCTCTGTGGCTGGGAGAACCGCTGTGGCCTCTGTGGCTGGGAGAACCGCTGTGGCCTCTGTGGCTGGGAGAACCGCTGTGGCCTCTGTGGCTGGGAGAACCGCTGTGGCCTCTGTGGCTGGGAGAACCGCTGTGGCCTCTGTGGCTGGGAGAACCGCTGTGACTAGAAGAACTCCTGTGGCTGCTGCCGATGCCGTCGCTGTGGGAACTGTTGTTGCACCCAGGCAGGCTCCGTGGACCCCCCACACACCCACTGGGTTCTGGACATTGGATGGCCACATGGAGGAGCCGGCCACAGGAGCTGGCTGGCAGTTATGTTATACATAGACGACTCCCTGATGTAATTGATGAATACCTCCTTCATCCTGTCGAGTTTGGCCGAAGCATCTGCTGCATGAGACGATTCTGCATGTCAATAAATTGGTCCATTTTGCCCTCATTGGCAAAGGTGAACAACTGTGTGGTTCTGGGTGTGGAGCACCCGGAGGTAAGTGTTGGAGGCTGTTATTGTGCTGAGGGTCGGCTGGTTAGACAACTCAATTGTCATGGGCCCAGAGGGAGAGATGTCATCTTCATCCATGGGGTTCCGAGTTGCAGCTGATGGTGGAGCTAACTTGGACTTGAGCTGCAACAATAAGAGTAAAATAAAAGTATAAGATGCAACATTAATAAAATATCATTATCAAGTATATATCAAGTACAGGGGCGGATCTACCGGGGTGGCAACTAAAAATAAAAAATAGCCTTGCCACCCCCAAATCAAATAATCAGAAAAGTGTGTGTTCATATAACGTTACGATGCTGTCGAATGACAATATTGAATTCAGGTTAATAACTTTTAATAGCTTTTCTGCGAGTGGGGCGAGAAGCTCAGAGGTCTCTCCTGTGAAATAAATGTATAGCAAAGCTAGACTATGTCCATGTGAATGATAACGTGAATGCTGATTTTGAAACGATACAAATCCGGTTGAGTAACGTTATCACCAGTAACACTTTACTTACTGTGTGTGTAACGTTAGCTAGGTCTGGAGTTGGATCTGTGCAACGTAGTAAGGCTAGCAGCTTAAGTTTTAAAAAAATGGTCATGCATGAAACATTTATATTATCATTATGTCATTTAGCAAGATGTACAACCTGCTCAAGGCTAAACACACAGATTCTGCCCTTCAATAATAACTCTGAATCTTATTTCAGGAATCTGTTTGGATTGCAAGCAAAGATTGGGCCACAAGCTGGCGTTTGAAGCACACCGTAAGTGGGAAAACAACACGCATTAGCTTGTGCACTTCCATGCATTGAGGAGATCTGTAGGACCAAATGTCGGAAGAAGGCCATGTCCATCACTAAGGACTGCAACCACCCTGGGCACCATCTCTTCACCCCCCTACCGTCTGGTCGCCGGTACATCATTTAACAGTCACTTGCTGCTCTTTTTTTGTTTATTTTTATTGTATATATATTTTTATGGTATTGTTTTGGAGATGTATTCTGCGGGAGGGAATGGGGAGTAAGCATTCCAATGTACCTGTTGCAATTGGCCAATACAAATATCTTGTATCTTATATCTTGTATGTTTGCATGGGCAGAAAACAAGAAAATGAGTGACAAAAATACCTCAATGATGGGAATAATGGATGAGCAAAATAAGAAACTACATTAAAACACTAGCTGAGATTCTGATTCTAACTGCCACAGAAAACACAGCCCAGTACTCAGACAGAAATGTGTTTTTTTTTTGCTATGTTAGATTTGCTGGGAAGCCATGATGCTATCATTTAAAAAAGACTTGAACAGCAAGCTAAAAATGCCTTTTAAATTTGAAGAAGGGTGAGCAAGCATCTTGAGGAACATTCATCATTAACTCCTCCAAAAAATATAGTTTATTTAATAATAACACTGAATATGTGAATCAAAACAGTGATTGACAGCTGATATGAATAATATGATTGTTAATATAATATTAATTTATACAAATATTGAGACAGTTAGTTAACGTACTTATTGCAGCGGTCTGCATGGATTTGGTACCCCTGCTGGTCTAAGAGTGAAACAAAGTCGTTCAGTTCAAATTGTATGTAAAGCTTGACTCATGTGCCACAATAATGTCACCTAATGTTATTGAGTTAAAATATCAATAGTATAAGATCAAACAATAACAATATATTATAAGTATAACATGCAACAATAAGAATAAACATCCTAAGTACATGCTGCTAATACAGTTTAGAGAGGCACGTATGATTCATCAAGTTGTCACCTAGGTTATTTTGAATTGCTACAAACTTAGTACATGGTATAACTGATATTAGGAAAACAATACATATACAGTACAGTACATGTTACATACAATTATAATGTAGTTATTGTAAGATGTACTTACACTTACTAGTGTTCTTTTCTTTACTTCATAAGTGAAAGGGACCAGAAAAGCAGTTGTTTGTTGTCCAGCACCCACTGGTCTCTCTCTGAGTGGTCAGTGGTTCTTCTTATTCAGCTTAGTGAAACGGGTCCAGAGGCTGGTATACCATATCTTGAGCTCATCGATATTTACATTCAACTACTCAGCTTGCTGCTGCCACAGGAAGGCATTTTTCTTTGTGTACTTTATAGGCCGCAAGCTTTACTTGAGGATGTCAAACAAAACGCAATCAATATTTTTTCATTTTTCTCAATGACATTCTTATTATATAACAATTATTTGATTGTATGTACATTCACGTAATTATTCAAAGTTAAATAATATCCATATTTACCACTAAAAATGAAATATTTCAGTACTTTTATTTTGAGTTGTTCCGTAAACCTATTTAGCTGCCGCTCATGACTCTTTATATTAGTTTTTGTTGTTATGTAGAAAAACGTTTTGGTACTCAGAAATAGTGATTATAGGTGTAATTTACACCTACCACTTTTTGAATGGCCAACTTTTTCTCCATCCCTTTTTAAAAGCGAACTTTGTTCAAAATGTTCTGAAAAATAGCACGCACGAAGAAAGGTTAACTATAGAATGAGAACACTTTGAGGAAGCTTTAGAACAGGAAACAATTGCATATTTTTAGAATAGCCTTTCACTAGATTTTTAGAAAACCCACTGGTTGCCATGCCAGCGTAAACGTCGCTGCTTTTATTCTGTTGTTTTATTTAAACCATTTTTACGCTGTAGCACCTTGAGTTTTGTCTACACAAATTAAAAGTGCGCTTATAAATATAATTTATTATTATTATTATTATTAATTGCGCATTGGTTCCGGACAACGGTGTCTAGAACTTGGTTTTAACAGCGTCGTAAGTGAAGTAATTTTAATGTACACACAATACTAGTGGAGCAGGCGAGGGAGACCCTATCCCTCTGGGTCAGAACCAGGAGTCATCTGGTGGTGCTGATGGTACCCGCCTTCCCCGGAAATGTGGTACCCAAGCCCTACAAAATAGTATTGATTGAAACCTATTTTGTCTTATTGATGTTATGTAGGTGGAGAGACCCTCAAGAGATCGTAAACTGGATGCATTAAACACCAGAGTGCCTGACTTAAATAATGAATAGCCTAGTATAGCATAGCTAGATCGATTCTTTATTGCAGACCCAGAGCAGATCCATCCTATAGTATATCCTCTGGTATAGTATAGTATAGTAGTAACTAGTTTAAATCTAATTAAAATATTGAATTGTATGCAAATATTGTAATCTTTGTCAAAATGTAGTATAATAATAATAATAAGTATAATATAGGTAGTCTATAAGTATGATACACAACAGTATGTATAACTTAATTATTTTTAAATCTATTATATGCTTCACTTATATATACTTATACTACTTATACTTATACTTATATTATATAATTTTCTCTCTCAGACACTAAAATAAGTATAAATGTGTTTGGTCGGTTTTTATTCCCTCATAAGCCTCTCACCATTTAAATACATTTAACCACATCAATCACACACACATATAAGTTGCCCATTTACCCACACACCTACAGCTGTTTGGAATGTAATAACTAGCAGTATAATTGTTTGATAATAAGCAATAAACGAATATATGTGCCCTCAATGGCGCAAGACATTTGTTTGAATAAGTCACCAGGGTTTATAATGGCCATGTCAGTGTGACCATTAAAAGGTCATTACAAGGAGAATTCTCACTGGTACTAAAAAAACAAGATGGTTCATCTCAAATGTTTATTTTCAAACCATTTATTTCCATCCATCCGAGTTAATCAGCTTGTGTTCAGAGCACACTTGTTGACCATCTTGGGATGTTCGAGAGGGAATTGTTCTGGTGTGTGGATGTTTTGTTGACACTTCCTATAACTCCCTGAGCTATGGCTCTCCAAATATAATATCAAACTAATGGGCACAACACAACACAATACATTCTCTTACAGCCTATTTCCTGCACTTTAGGTACAATGTGCCTCCAAGCACACACACACACACACACACACACACACACACACACACACACACACACACACACACACACACACACACACACACACACACACACACACACACACACACACACACACACACACACACACACACACACACACACACAATCTCATACAAACAAAGGGATTATGCATGCATCAACACTAAGAAACAATCAAACACACAAAGACGCTTTCCTGCACAAACAAACCTAAACAAGCATTCTCACACACACACACACACACACACACACACACACACACACACACACACACACACACACACACACACACACACACACACACACACACACACACACACACACACACACACACACACACACACACACACACACACACACACACCATCATGTCTTATTCATTGGTGTAACACAGGAATAAAAGCCGAGCTCATCCATCGCCTCATTAAACCAAAACCAGACCAAACAGAACGAAGAAGATTGTACTTTGTCTCCTTCCTCTTCCTCTCCTCTGGAAGCCCCTTTTGAAGGGCAGGAGGCAGGAAGAGAGAGAATGAATGAACAATCGTGATCTGACTTGATCCGAGTGTTGCGTCACCTGGAATGCTCACCGCACACAGGAACCAGAAACAGGCAAGACGGTGGTCACCCCCCCACCCTCCTCCCATGGTCCAACGTGTGCTATGATGTGCCATTTTCATTTCATCCCTTCTCTACTCTTCCAGACACTGTGTGTGTGGAACAGGGTGGTGGGCACAGAGCGGCACGGCGGCACGCCGACTTCAGAACCCGAGGAAGAGAGATTCTTACTGGAGAGGAAGTGCTGCGAACCCGGGCCAAAGTCTCGGTGGGCGTCTTGGAGCTGCTTCAGCCGCTCCTCTATGGACCCCTGGGAATAGACACACACACACACACACACACACACACACGCATAAAAACAAGCACACACACACATGC
The DNA here is from genome assembly GCA_027704905.1 of Muraenolepis orangiensis. Lineage (NCBI taxonomy): Eukaryota > Metazoa > Chordata > Actinopteri > Gadiformes > Muraenolepididae > Muraenolepis > Muraenolepis orangiensis. The sequence continues at coordinate 22,373,889 of CM051001.1, forward strand.
ACACACACGTGTACACACACATACAAACAAGCAAACCAATGGGAGTGGGAAAAAAAATAAACCAATGGGAGTCATATCATACATTTATTTTAAGACACACTATTGCATCAGCACACACACACACACACACACACACACACACACACACACACACACCCGTACAGCACCTCCTTCTGCTTAATTAGCCAGAACATAATATTTAGCATGGAAGGGCTCAGAGGCACCATCAGCCTACAGAGCCCAATACACGCGTCCTATTTCAACACTACATTTTTATTCTTATGATGTTAATCTTGTGAGCATCTCGGAATACAGACCGCAGAATGCGAGACACAAGAGGAACTCCGGGTGGCTGAGGGGGCATTCCAGCACACACACACACACTTGTCAATAAAACATTGAAAAACGACTCGAACGAATGAAGATTTGCTATTTTGTTTTGTTTTTCCGTCTTTTCTCGCCAGGTTGCCGCGCTTCTGGGAGCTCTCCTAATCCCGTTCTATTTGCAAGGCATTGGACACGCCATCAAATCATTGTCGAAAAAGCACATGGTAGCACGCCGTCTCTCTCAAAGCAAAAACACATCTCAAGTGTGGACCAATGCGAAAACCCACGGAACGACAAAGAGGTTGTTGGGCAACTCAAGAGGGCCGGTAACGGTTTGATATGAAGAAAAAGATGGAGAGCATCGAAAAACAAAACGGAGCGGCAACTGCGGCTGCCGAAGTAAAAAAAAAAGTTGGAACATCGTCGGTGTGCGTACGACACGTCGCATTATAAGTCCCCAAATAACACAACACAACACAAAACAAAAGCCATCTGGAGCGAGACGCCTCCGGGTAGAAAGACAGCCACAAACAAAAACAAAAAAGGGAAGGATTTGCTTAACGTAGCGTGGCGATGTTACCGCCAAACTGTGTGCAGCGCCGGCGCGTTCTATTGGTTCTAGGGGGCAATTCGGAGGAGACATAAGGAAGACAAACGGTTAAATTACCCAAGATTGAAAAAGACAACAAAAAAAAACACTTCAGGAACAGAATGGCATTCAAATAAGCAAACTGAGTCGACGGGAGATGCGAATGGGGTTTGACATTGAAATCGTGTGAGTCGGAAGAACGGATGAAGGGAAAGGTTGGTCCATTGTTTGGGCTTCGGAGTGGAAAGCGGGGGGGGGGGGGGGGGGTGGAATGCTAGGATGGCGCCATTTCACTCGACCCCCCCCCCCCCCCAACAATGGAGCGAACCTTTGAAATAGAATAACAATCCACCCAGTCATGTGACCCTCCATTATATGTCCTCAGGTAAATGCTTGCCAATCATCGTACACAACCCCACGGCCATGTTCATTGTGCGACAATGTGTTCATTCATACATTTGTACACACTTATAATGAGCTGATTTTGCAGATTTCGTTTTTTATATTTACTTATATTTAGCATTTTTGATTCACTAAACCTACTGCATGTTGAATGTCAGTGATGTGGTTGATTTATCAGTGCTGCTGTCGATTGTGAGTACAGTGTGAGCTACTGTGAACCAAGATTCAGATTCTGAAAGCTCAGCACGGTTCACAGGCACACATACAATCTGATATGTTTTGCTTGGAACAAGGCAAGGGTTAACATTGGTTGTTGCGGTGATAAGAGAGACTGTGGTGGTGGTGGTGGTGGTGGTGGAGGTGGTGGTAGTGGTGGTGGTGGAGGAGGTGGAGGTGGAGGTCTAGCTCTCTCAGTTCAAAACACACATAGAGACTGCCAATACGACCCGTCCTTCTGGACACATGGACTAGACACACTCCCGCAACAGTATCAGCTAAATTAGCCTGTAGGGGCTACGCTATGCTCAGTAGTGCTGGAAATAAAAAAGGAAGGTTGGTGTGTAGCAGTGAGAGGCGGTAGAAACAGAGACAGAGAGGGAGTCAGAGGAAAATAATCAGAGAAGCAAAAGGCGAGAGAGAGAGAGAGAGAGAGAGAGAGAGAGAGAGAGAGAGAGAGAGAGAGAGAGAGAGAGAGAGAGAGAGAGAGAGAGAGAGAGAGAGAGAGAGAGAGAGAGCACAACAGCTAACAGGAATATAACACAGCAGGGAAGAAGCAGAGGCCGTGGAGGGGAAGGCTGTGTGAAGATGGAGCAGCTGTGAAGGTCATCTGGCCAGCGACAGGGCGTCATCAGGAGCACAGGCGGAGGACATGATGGACTGGATTCCCAGCCAATCCAAAGACCCAATAGGGAAGGGTTTACGGAGTCCCTTACAACCACGGATTATGACTTATGGATTTTTTGAAGGAAGAATGCAGTGAAGGTGTAAAGTACACCTGCGCTCACTGCGATATAATTGAACACGTGTGTATCCGTGTGCATGTAGATCCTAGACGGCTAACGAACAGGAGGTGTTAATGGCAGCCGTGGCGGGCCTTCCTGTGGACTGTGGAGACAGTTGAATGCCTCCTGTATTGAAGTGTTCAGAAAACTGCTCCCAAGGCAGGCTGCGTGTCTACTTGGCCAGCAAATGTGAGAGAGAGAGAGAGAGAGAGAGGAGAGAGAGAGAGAGAGAGAGAGAGAGAGAGAGAGAGAGAGAGAGAGAGAGAGAGAGAGAGAGAGAGAGAGGAGAGAGAGAGAGAGAGAGAGAGCGAGAGAGAGGAGAGAGAGAGAGAGAGACACAGACACACACACAGTAGCCAGTAACCAAGGGAGCAGACAGACATTACAAGAACAGAAGCCCCTGGTGCAGTTCAGCTCTAAGTGCTCCAAGAGTCACGGAACACACCGACGACACCAAAAAGAGAAAGAACAAACACCAAACACGACTCCAATTGCGACGTGCTTTCTGGTCCGAGCCGCAGCTCTGGGTATAATGATGAGGACTGATTGGGACGGGATTGTTTTGTTGGAGATGGAATCGAAAAATCAGACCTGGGGAAGTATATTGGGGCAATTTGAGCGCACAATAAACTCACACCCACTCACTCCCTCCCGACTAACCACTGCCTGTAATGATCTCAACATTATCCTATTTGGCTGCCCAGTCAGTCATCTTGTGCTCTCACTGTTTACCGGAAAATCAGTAGCATGCGGAAGGCAGATTGCCTGTGTGCGTGTGTGTCAATGTGTCGCTGATGTCTGTAGGCAAATGACGGTGAGCCGTTACACCGGCAGTGGGGACGGAACCAAAGGGGGTACTTAGGACAAAAAAAAGAGGGAAAGCACTTTTAGCCAAGAAAACACAGTAACCTGACAGTGACGTTTGTTGTTGTTGTATACTAAATATTCATAAGCATATATATATATATATATATATATGAAAAGCCTTACAGGGCATAATCACATTGAATTTTCATAAGCCTGTCACTGGCCCCCGGACAACCACCCTTGACTTTCACCACACTTCTCAGAATGTGCAGCACCCACCAGAGCAGAGCGCCAGTGGCTATGAATATACCAAGTACAGTACAGTACACACACACACACACACCACACACACACACACACACCACACACACACACACACACACACACACACACACACACACACACACACACACACACACACACACACACACACACACACACACACACACACAGTACCTGGAGAAGCTTCCAGCGGCTGTTGAGGTGCTCCAGGGAGCGGGCGTTGTCCATGGACAGGTGGACGTCCGAGATGGCCAGCTGGTGGGCCAGGTCGTTGATGTGCTTCATCCCCTCCTTCACCTGGGTCAACTCCTCCTTGAACAACTGTGTGCGTGTGTGTGTGTGTGTGTGTGTGTGTGTGTGTGTGTGTGTGTGTGTGTGTGTGTGTGTGTGTGTGTGTGTGTGTGTGTGTGTGTGTGTGTGTGTGTGTGTGTGTGTGTGTGAAAGCGTGTGTGTTTGTGTGAACGTGCGTGTGTTTATGTGTGCGTGTGTGTGTGTGTGTGAACGCGTGTGTGTTTGTGTGTGTGCGTGTGTGAAAATAGAGAGAACAGAAGGAGGGAGAGAGGAAGATGTAAATGTAGCAACCGTTGGGTTGTTCAACAACATAACTCTGGCTTTTGTCTGATCCAAGGACGTGTTTTGACAACAAGCTTAGCGGCGGCTTAGTGTTTGCGCTTATCGGTGTGTATTGAACACTCTTACGCGAGCACCCTCTTGTCGAGGCTGCATACGCGTATGTTACCTTCGACATTGTTAGTGTGTGTGTGTTTGTGTTTACGTGTGTATGTTTACAGATTAATGAGCTTGACGGTGCCGGGACACGTGGCTGTGGGGCTGTTGACAGCTCAGTCTATAAACAGTGACATGATGATGATGATGATGATGATCACTGTGAACGAACCGCTCTGCGGGGGGGCCTTCTGTGACCGAGCACACAACCAACCCGTCCACCGCACCCTGAATAAACTCCAACCAACACGGTATCAAATCACCACCCCGTGTTGTCCGTGACTATCAAGATGATATGATTTCCATTACCACCCGTCTGCCGCTAAATTCAAAGATAACTCCTCCAGCCGGAGGGGGCGGCATGGGGGAGGAGGAGAGGGGGGGTTAAAACCCACAACTAACACCACCATGTGATCGCAGCACAGTCAGTCACACGGAGGAGAACAGAGCGGAAATCCTTCATTCGGTTCCTTTTTTCCCCGATGTTGAGGATAAGAAAACCTGTGCTGCACATTGGAGACGATCAATGGGACTTTTCTTCCAGTTTCGCCTCACAGGGGGGCTCACATGGGGCCCGCTATTCAAGAGAGACTTTTACAGTACTACATTAGTGTTACCGTAAAATCTGGAGTTTATTATTATCAACATTATTATAATACTTATTATTATTTTAATGGCTGGTTTGTGTAAGTGGCTGACGCCACTTTGAACAAATAAAACCATCCAACCAAAGGCACATTTGGTTTGGATGGTTTTTCCCGGGGCTTTTTGTCTTTTCATTTTAATACACGCATATATAAACATCGTTAAGCAGCATGTCTGAGGATACGTGTCTGAATATTTTAGTCCCTACACGTCGGTGAGCACAACAACAAGCAGTACAAAAATAAAGTCACAAAAAGGGTATCCATATATATATATATATTTTTTTGTTATAATTATTTTTTTATTATTATTATTTTTTTATTACAAATTAAATGTTTAAATGAATTAATTTACTTAAAAGGCCAATGCCAGTTCTCCGTACCTTGGTGGCATCTATGTGGTCCTGCAGGGCGTCGATGAACAGGTCCCCCACGGGCTCCCAGGCGTCCCGGACCCCCTCAGCCTGCTCCAGGGCCCCCGCCAGCTCCTCCATGGCTGCCTGGGTCTGCAGCAGCCGCTCCAAGGTCCTCTCCATGTGCCTGAAGACACAACGGTTACCATCAGCTTGCCATTAACTATTTAGTCATACATCATTTCATTGACCTGGATGACCTTGTGCTGATATGCATAAAGGAGTTTGACATAGCAGAGAGCACATAGGAATTACCAAAGAAACTACCAAATTTTGTAATTTTTGTAATTGTTTGGTAATTTATCATTTTGAGCACATCTTCGGAGCTGGGGATACATTTTCAGCGTACGTTGTACACTATACCTTATTCATGTGACAATTCAACCAAATGTGAAGCAGGCAGGAGGGGAGCTTCCAGAGGAACTGTGTGTGTGTGTGTGTGTGTGTGTGTGTGTGTGTTCAGACACAAGTTACAGTACAGGTAGCGGTGAGGCATCTCCTCACCCACACCCAGGCTGTGAGGAATCGAACACAGTACCTTTTGGCTGGGAGACAAGTCTCAAGACAAATCAAAGCTTGTGATCACTGGCCTAGACCTCTGTATTTAAAATGTTTTCCAACCTGGAGAGTATGTTATGTGTATTCGGTATTCTTAAATGCAATGTTATATTTATGTTGTATGCGGAATTGTGATGTACTGATCACATGATGTACATGACTGCTAATTGTTGTATTTTAAAATAAAATAAAGGGACCACAGATGCAAATTAGCTACCTAGCTAACTCTGGCCCAACTACTGTGTTGCACCGTCAAAAATATGTTAAATATACAAATAAACTAAACTTACCAGTACCTACAAAGCTGGGCAGAACATGCTGTGGTGGACATGGCAGTGGCTACATTGTACATTGGTCATAACATTAAAAAACAATAACAATACGTTTTGTGTCAAAAGAAAAATGCAGGTAGGAAAACACTCACGCAACACTCTAGCTTCTTAGATTACTACAATAAAAAAATTGCCTGTGACCCAAAGCATGCGGGATAAAATAGACCCACAGGAGAGAGAGAGTATCTCCGACTCCATCTGTTTGGCCTGTTTTGTATTTCTTCAAACAATCCTATTCACAATTCCTATTTGTCTGTAGGCCTCATGCTTCGGGCAACCCGCTGAGAAATGGCCCCGAACAAAAACCGAAACCAAACCAACCAAAAATTTCAAACGGCACTCAAATCTTTCTCCAGAAGGGGGGGAAGGGAGGATTGTGGTGCATTCTGGGATGAGGGAGGAGGTGGGGGCGGGCGGGGGGGGGGGGGGTGACCTGTGGCGGTCCACGCAGCGCGCCGTCAGCTTCTCCCACAGGTCGCTGGCCACGCTGGCTTGCTTCCACACCGAGCGGCTCACGTTCAGGACCCGTCGCCGCGGCGACACCTCTGAGAGGAGAAGGAGGAGGAGGAGGAGGAGGAGGACATAGAGGGGAGCGGGAGTCAGAAGTTTGGGAAGATGGAGAGACGGAAAAAGAGAAACAAAGGGTGTGTGTGCGCCGAAGGGGGGGAGGGAAAGGGAGACCAGGGATGAGAAATAATGAATGACAGAAGGAATGAAAGACAATGAATGAATAAAAGACAGAATGAATGAATGACAGAAAGACATAATGTATGAATAGAAGAAAGACAGAATGAATGAATGAATGAATTAAGAAATACAGAATGAATCAATTAAAGAAAGACAGAATGAATAAATTAAAGAAAGACGGAATGAATAAATAAAGTAAAAAAAGACAGAATGAATGAATAAAAGAAAGAAAGGATGAAAGAAAGACAAAACAGAAAGAAGAATGAAGGATGAAGGATGAGAGAAGGGAGGAACTGAGAAGCACAAGCGTGTGACATCAGGCTCTGGTGGGGTGTAACCAGTGGTGGGGCGGAGCCGACCGCGGCCTTGACACGAGGGAGGAGAGACAGCACATCATGCTGTATTATTGATCTGAGCGTAGACGCTGCACACAATCTAATTGGATGACCCCAGTGTGACATCAGAGGAGAGATCACTGCTAATCACAGCTAAGAGACACACACACACACACACCTGCGTCGGCTCACTCAAATATAAAATAACTCAAGGGGCGTTCAGAGTGGAATTGGGAGTGTAATATTTTGGCCGGCATGAAGAAAGGAGAGCAGGGACCGGACCTTTTCCGTCGGGAAGCGACTCGTCGGGCTCCTGGAAGGGATGCTGAGCCAGGAACGTCTGGGCCGACTCCAGCACCGAGTAGATGAAGGGCCCCCGGGACTTAACATCCTCCACAAATGCCTTTGGGGAGGGAGGTGGAGGTGGTGTGTGTGAGTGTGTGCGTGTGCGTGTGCGCGTGTGAGAGAGTGTGTGCATGTGTGTGTGTGTGTGTGAGAGAGTGTGTGCATGTGTGCGTGCAAGTGAAGAATAAGAAGAGAAAAGGAAGGGAGGGAGGGGGATGGAAAAAAAGGAAAGATAAAAGGGTCGGCCGCACACAACACACTAACGCCAGTCACACACACACACGGACGTGCGCATGCATGCACACAAAAAGCCCCCCCCCTACACACACACACACACACCCGTTACATGTGTGTGCTTGTGGGTCTTTGTAGCGGCGGGGATCATCAGATCAGAACACATTATCAACGGCAGCTGAGAAGTGACGAGGAGGGGAGCGACTTCGTCATCTCAACAACCGCATGCCGCATGTCCCTCACAGTCCCAAATCGGCACACACAGACACACACACGCTCAAAAAAATGCATTAGAATAAATCCACTTAAGATCAATAATTCACATTCCTTAAAACGCTTTTAATTTCCATAGAAAACCGGGAGGCAATTTCCCCCTCCGCTTTGTTGTCAAAAAGTTTTGAGAGCAAGCAGATGCTTGGGGAGCCAAGGCATGGAGGATTATCAAGCTGAGCTGAGGAAACGAGACATCTGAGAGAAACACTGAGAGGGCAATATACAGGGGGAATTACGATGTATGACAGAGAGGAGAGGAGGAAGGGAGAGGGGTGGGAGGAGAGAGGAGAGAAGTAAGGAGGGGAGAGCAAATGTGAAGAGAGCAGACAAGGAGAGGGGAGAGGGGAAAAGAGAGTTGGGTAGAAAGAGGAGAGAAAAGAGGAGAGGAGACAAGGAGAGGGGAGAGGAGAGTTGAGTAGAAAAAGGAGAGAGGAGAGAAAAGAGGAGAGGAGACAAGGAGAGGGGAGAGGAGAGTTGCGTAAAAAGAGGAGAGAGGAGAGAAAAGAGGAGAGGAGACAAGGAGAGGGGTGAGGAGAGTTGAGTAAAAAGAGGAGAGAGGAGAGAAAATAGGAGAGGAGGGAGGAGAGGAGAGAGAAGTATGGAGGGGAGAGCAAATGTGAAGAGAGCAGACAAGGAGAGGGGAGAGGAGAGTTACGTAAAAAGAGGAGAGAGGAGAGAAAATAGGAGAGGAGGGAGGAGAGGAGAAGTAAGGAGAGGAGAGAAGATGAGAAGAGAGGAGACCGAGGAAGAGGAGAGGAGAGTTGAGCAGAAAGAGGAGGAGAAGTAAGGAGAGGAGAGAAGATGAGAAGATGGGAGACGATAAAGGGCTTGTTTAGATTAAGATGGTATGATGGTAAACTAGAAGAGTAACCTCAAGCGTGTGCTTGAGGTAATGGATAATTACTCAAACATGACCTAGGTGTATCATTGAGAAAAGGATAACACTAACAGAGATGACGAGGGACGAGGGGGGGTGAACGGATAAAAGTTTAAGGATCATGGCAGCGCAAAGGGAAAATAAACCAGCAAGCTAAACCGTCAACAATGCGACTTAAATAGTATACTCCAGGTGTTGTGTGTCAGACTAGATGAGAGAGAGAGCAAGAGAGAGGTCAGGCCCGGTCAAGGTCAAGGTCAAGGTCAAGCTCTTTGTGTAGAGCTGAACAAAATTGAGCTCCCAGGACATTAAAGAAAAGAACATGTCTCCTTAGAACACACTCCTGTTGCAGAGGAATGACAAGAACTACATTAGAGAGAAGGAAACATCCCCTTTAGCCCCTACAATAAACCCGACCACGGATAAGCGGTAGTCGATGGATGGATGGATGGAATAAACACATTCCATATTATCATATTATCAATCAATCATCAAACTCAACTGCCGGTATAAAAGGGGTACGACACTTGCATTTCAATTGTTCGGTCGTTATTTTTATTGTGTAGTATAGTGTTGTTCATAGTATAGTATTGTATAGTATCGTATAGTATAGTGCTCTTCATAGTATATAGTATAGTATATAGTAAATAGTAGTGGTAGAATTTTGATAGTGTTCAAGATTCAAGAGGTTTTAATTGCCAAGTACAATGGAATGCTTACTCCCCATTCCCTCCCACAGTGGGAATTTCCTACAACAATACTATACTAAACTATACAATACTATACTATACTTAACAATAGTATACTGAAAACAACACTATATACCAACCTATGTACTATACATTATACTATACAACACTATACTATAACAATACTGTACACAATCTTTATAGTATTGTATAGTATAGTATAGTATTGTAGAATGCGGAGGTGAATGGGGAGTAAGCATTCCATTGTACTTGTTACACATGGCAAATAATGAATCTTGAATCGACAGCAAATCCAACGATATAACTGATAGCGTCCAGCCGCCATTTTAAATGCTATTCTAAGTATCCAATCACTGTTCATGCCCAGCTCCTGGTGAAAGTGAATGTTAATGGTGTTAACATTTTTTTTCTTTCCTATTTCTTTCACAATTGATTAAACCGCCAATTCAGGTGATTGATGCCGTGAGTGAATGTTTCAATTGTGTTCAAATGATGTCAATGTTGCCGACGCTTGGCCGCTAAGTAACTTTTAAATGCACACACAACATTGGGATCAATTTGGCTGGAGGCAGTGCGCATGCATGCACACACACACACACACCCACAGGCACACACACATGGACACACACACATGGACACACACATACACAAACACACACACATGGCCACACAGGCACACACACACACACACACACACACACAGGCACCCAAACACACACGTGACTTCACCAAGAATCAGTAAAAAGACTTAAAGACATTCGGCTGGTTGAGTGACCGCGAGTAAACCTAGCTTTTTCTCTCTGTCCCCCTCCACACCCCATCGATCCGTTCCATTGATAACAAGGCAGGCCGATGCATCCCTGAAATGAAGTCATTATTTTGACGGACAGCTGAGTAATGGGAGCTTAGAACTGACTGGGGAAAAGGGTACGGCGACTCCGTAGAGGAGACAAAGTGTCATTCCGATTCTCCCCGGTAACAGCAGGGGGAAATGAAGACTGTAGGGGCATCCAGGACATGGTACAGGAACCACACTCCCTCCTCCTCCTCCTACCCACCATCCCTCAATGTCATGAAACAAATTGTTATACAACAAGCAATCACACTGGTCTAAAACGACTGCATGACCACACTTGATTGCTGATTACAGGAAACGTTTTGTTTTGATTGCAAACGTTGCCCACTTCAGTCATGCTAAAATCGGACACACTGATTGGCTGCGTCCGAAATCACATACTAGGTCACTACTGCATTGCATTGTGGAATATTTATGCATTGGCGTAGCGCCATGTCATGCAAACTGTAATATTTCCCCCGAAACGGTATGCACTTCACGGGATAAAAAAAGATATAGCGTTTTAAGCGTACTAAACAGCATGTTGGTATGCAAATTTGGACGCAGACATGCACTGAAATGACACATTTACTTGTATGACTAATCTTTAGACTTCATGTCCACCATTCTGTAGTCCTGTACTGAACAGGAAGTAAAAGGGACCCATTGTGTCCGGAGCACGGTACCTGGTGGAACTGTGCCTGGTGCTGCACGGCGCCCACATCGCCCCCTATGGGCAGCTGCTCAGACAGCTCCTCGTCCTTGGCCGTCAGCCACTCGACGATCTCCTGCAGGGACACCTGCAGCTTGCCGCTGTTGTCAGAGTAGGCCTCCAGTCGCACCCTAACAACGCAACACAATAGATAAACACACACACACACACACACACACAATCATTACAATATAATTACTTCAGCAAATGGAAGTATCAACAAAATCAATTCAGCCTATTTTTGTACAGATCTGGAACGGGTTTTTACGAAACAATCCAAATGCAAACAATCCAGCTGTGTGTGTGCGTGTATGTGCGTGCACACGGGCGTGCATGTGTGTGCGCGTGCACGCGTGTGTGTGTGTGTGTGTGTGTGTGTGTGTGTGTGTGTGTGTGTGTGTGTGTGTGTGTGTGTGCACGCGCATGTGTGTGTGTTTTCTTTTCAGCGGTGAGACTTAAACAGGTCTCTTGGTGTGTGCTGTACACTGGGAATACAAATCACACTGGAGCTCAGCCAATCGCTGCAGCGCTGGCACAACAAGAAATGGGGTCCATGCTGAAGTATACGTGAAGCAGATTGGTTGCTGCCTGCAGGTGCGCACTGGAGCACACTGGGAACACATAAGAGGGAAGGATCTGTCTGCTTGCCACCCGCCTGCAGCCAGGGGCATCCTCTGAAGAAAAAAAACACACTCTTATCAGTCACGCTGGGGTGCTGTGTGTGTGTGTGTGTGTGTGTGTGTGTGTGTGTGTGTGTGTGTGTGTGTGTGTGGTGTGTGTGTGTGTGTGTGTGTGTGTGTGTGTGTGTGTGTGTGTGTGTGTGTGTGTGTGTGTGTGTGTGTGTGTGTGTGTGTGTGTGTGTGTGTGTGACACACCAGCAATCTATTCTTTCTTTTACTTCCTGGTACACAGGTCATCTGTCAAGACTGCCAACAAAGACGACTGGGGGAACAAAAAGAAAAGCTAGAAGGAGAGAGAGAGAGCGAGAGCGAGAGAGAGAGAGAGAGAGAGAGAGAGAGAGAGAGATAGATAGATAGTGGGAAACCTAAAAGAGAGAGGAAAGAAGCAGCCTATGATGGTCCGTGACGAACACCGACTGTGGGAAACAGACAGCAGGAAAGCGGTTGATGTACCAGGGCAGAGACAACCCAGAGCAGAGACAACCCAGGGCAGAGACAACCCAGGGCAGGGTGAGAATCTTGTCCCACAGCCCCTGAGTCACCGGGATGGGATGAGGTGATGTGCCGAATACAAAGAACACCTCCGACAAATCGGAAGTTACACCAATGCCTGTCGCCCTGCATCACTAAAAACTGCACCACACACACACACACACACACACACACAACACCGTGGCTATGAAGTGTTCTACTGACAGCATATCAATCACACATGAACATTATATGTAAAACAAATATGTTTACCAGGATAATGTTCTGGTAAGAGAAAAAACATTTTTTGCTATAGGTTCTTGGTGCAATCCTTAATGTTTGCAGCCTACCAGTAGGTATCATTAAGCAACATCCACCCCTAAATCCACCACCGGCTCCTGTATCAGAAGTACAGGAGCAGGGAGCAAGTCACTAGGAATAAGAGAGCTAAATAACTAAACACTTGAAAGACAGAATGGACAAAGAGGTCTAGCATTAATCAGACAATCGGTCACACTGGCAGCAGTGGACGCTGCTACCTGCTGTCACTGTGGCTTCTCTGGGTCTCCTCCCGACGATAAAGACACAGGTGGATGACAATACACAGGTGTCTTGTGGCGGTTGAGACTGGTTAAAGCAAGCAGAGCGAGTGGTATGTGCCGACATGTCAGCACTCCTTACTGAATGTGTGTGTGTGTGTGTGTGTGTGTGTGTGTTGATATGGCTGGTTTAACCTGTGGGCCTTGATTACTCAATGCAATCACTTAATGCACCACAGGTGGGCAGCCTAACCCGGCCCCAAAGTCTAATCCTCTCACCCCAGATGAGGCTGCTTAAACCAGCACCAAGCACACACACACACACACACTCTCTAAAGGCTTCAATCTCATTGGACACATAAGCAGCGGTGACTATGCAGTTCTGTTTATTGACGCTGCATGACTCTAACCCTGCCTGTGAGGCGTAGAGGGAACCGTGTGTCCGTAACAGATTAGGTTAGGTTTATCATATTACTGCCGGAAAGGGTAGAATAAGTCCACTTGTTTTCAGATGAGGGGGTTCAAAGGAGGCACACCGCTGTGGCTAGCAGTTGCGCTGAAGTCAAGCTCACATATTACTTTTTATTGATGGGGTCCTGGGTCCTGTGTGTCGGCGGACCCGAGTGAGTCAGGAGTCAGGTGATGTTGGAATAGGAAGGCATTCCCAGATGAGGTGTCCAGATGACAGTAAGCCAGACCATAGCAACACAAAAGGATGTGAGCACAGGCATGTACACACACACAAAATTGACATTAGAGTAAATTATTCACACCCACATTCTCTCTCTCTCACACACACACACACACACACACACACACACAATATGCCTTTCTGAATTTTGCTGATACAAAGAGACTCCTGCCTGGGCTGCAATGAAATCAGTGCAATGAACACAGAACACTGCCATGCTATAGCAGCTGGGGAGAGGAGGAGAGGACATAGAAGGGAAAGGAGAGAGGAGAGAGCAAATAGGAGAGAGCAGAGAGGGGAGAGGAGAGGGGAGAGAGGGTAGAGGAGAGAGCAGAGATGAGAGAAGAGAGAGAAGAGAGGGGAGATAGGGAGAGGAGAGGGTAGAGGAGAGAGCGGAGAGGGTAGAGGAGAGAGCAGAGAGGAGAGAGCAGAGTGGAGAGGGGAGATGATAGGAGAGAGCAGAGAGAGGACAGGGAAGAGGACAGGAGAGAGGAGAGGGCAGAGGAGAGGGCAGAGAGAAGAGGGGACACATTTTTGTTGACATAAAGGCATTCTGATTCTGAGAGGACAGAGACGAGAGAGAAGAGGGCAGAGGAGAGGGGAGAAGAGAGGACAGAGAGGAGAGAGGGGAGAGGGGAGGGCAGAGAGGAGGAGAGAGGGAGAGGGGAGGGCAGAGAGGAGGGAGAGGGGAGGGGAGGGGAGAAGGCAGAGAGGGAGAGGGGAGGGGAGAGGGCAGAGAGGAGAGAGGGAGAGGGAGAGGGAGAGAGGAGAGAGGGAGAGGGAGGGGAGAGGGAGAGAGGAGAGAGGAGAGAGGGAGAGGGGAGGGGAGAGGGCAGAGAGGAGAGAGGGAGAGAGGAGAGAGGAGAGAGGAGAGAGGGAGAGAGGAGAGAGGGGAGAGGGAGAGAGGAGAGAGGAGAGAGGAGAGAGGAGAGAGGAGAGAGGAGAGGGCAGAGAGGAGAGAGGGGAGAGGGCAGAGAGGAGAGAGGGAGAGGGAGGGGAGAGGGAGAGAGGAGAGAGGAGAGAGGAGAGAGAGAGAGGAGAGAGGGAGAGAGGAGAGAGGGGAGGGGAGAGGGCAGAGAGGAGAGAGGGGAGAGGGAGAGAGAGAGGGAGAGGGGAGAGGGAGAGGGGAGGGGAGAGGGGAGAGGGGAGAGGGGAGAGAGGAGAGGGCAGAGAGGAGAGAGGGGAGGGGAGAGGGCAGAGAGGAGAGAGGAGAGAGGAGAGAGGGGAGATGGGAGGGGAGAGGGCAGAGAGGAGAGAGGAGAGAGGGGAGATGGGAGGGGAGAGGGCAGAGAGGAGAGAGGGGAGAGGGCAGAGAGGAGAGAGGGGAGAGGCAGAGAGGAGAGAGGAGAGAGGAGAGGGCAGAGGGCAGAGAGGGGAGGGGAGAGGGCAGAGAGGAGAGAGAGGAGAGAGGAGAGAGGAGAGGGCAGAGAGGAGAGAGGGGAGGGGAGAGGGCAGAGAGCAGAGAGGAGAGAGGAGAGAGGAGAGAGGAGAGAGGAGAGAGGAGAGAGGAGAGAGGAGAGAGGAGAGAGGAGAGAGGAGAGAGGAGAGAGGAGAGAGGAGAGATGGGAGGGGAGAGGGCAGAGAGGAGAGAGGGGAGGGCAGAGAGGAGAGAGGAGAGAGGAGAGGGCAGAGAGGAGAGAGGGGAGAGGGCAGAGAGGAGAGAGGAGAGAGGAGAGAGGAGAGAAGGGAGATGGGAGGGGAGTGGGCAGAGAGGAGAGAGGGGAGTGGGGAGGGGAGAGGGCAGAGAGGAGAGAGGGGAGAGGGGAGGGCAGAGAGGAGAGGGCAGAGAAGAGAGAGGGGAGAGGGCAGAGAGGAGAGAGGAGAGAGGAGAGAGGGAGAGGAGAGAGGAGGGGAGATGGGAGAGGGGAGAGGGCAGAGAGGAGGGGAGAGGGGAGAGGGGAGAGGGCAGAGAGGAGAGAGGGAGAGGGAGGGCAGAGAGGAGAGAGGGGAGAGGGGAGAGGGCAGAGAGGGGAGAGGGGAGAGGGGAGAGGGCAGAGAGGGGAGAGGGGAGAGGGGAGGGGAGAGAGGGGAGAGGGGAGACAGGAGAGAGGGGAGAGGGAGAGGGGAGAGGGCAGAGAGGAGAGAAGGGGAGAGGGCAGAGAGGGGAGAGGGGAGAGGGGAGAGGGGAGAGGGCAGAGAGGAGAGGGCAGAGAGGAGAGGGCAGAGAGGAAAGGACATGCCCAGAGGCTGACGCAGGTTATTTAATTTCCGCTGGAAACATCATAATATTAATTAAAGGGATATTTATGGGGCACTGCTGTACTGAGATGAGAAGTTACTGTGTGTGCGTGTGCGTGCGTGTGTGTGTTTGGCCAGCATGTGTGTACAGAGAGTAAACAAAGGACTTAGAGCAGCATAAGCTAGTTTATTATGTATGAGGTGTGCTCATTTCATTAAGTGCCTGCAGTATTTAACAAAAGCATGTTCCTTCTGGGACATGTTTGATTGTGTGTGCGTGGTGTGCGTGGTGCGTGTGCGTGTGGTGTGGTGTGTGGTGTGTGGTGTGTGTGTGTGTGTGTGTGTGTGTGTGTGGTGTGTGTGTGTGTGAGTGACTCTGTGTGTATGTGTGTCTGTGTGTGAGAGCATGTGCATAATATTCTATAATATCATATTATAATATCAGTGTGCAGGGCTTTGGAGGACAAAACTCACACCGAGTTAAAGTTTCTCACGGTGCACGTCCCTCCAAATCATCCCCTGCCCCCCTTTAATGACGGCCCTTCGTTACATTGAAAAACAAGTCGATGGATATAGAATAAAACCCGCTTGACCGTCATGTTCTGCAACACTTTGGTTTTTGTTTTACGGTTGTATTCCACGCATCACAGAAATTATTCAATTCAGCAGAGCATTCTGCACGTATGTCTGCACTCTAGAGGGAGAGAGAGCGAGAGAGTTCACTGTAAGGTTAAGGTCATTAAATGGTAATTGTAGCACAAGCAACAAATAGGACGGTACGAGAACACTAAGGCCTATAAAGCGAGAGAGAGAGAGAGAGAGAGAGAGAGAGAGAGAGAGAGAGAGAGAGAGAGATAAAACAGCCTTAAAAAGTGTAAAAATAGGCCATATGGGCCACATTAAACCGGTAACTACCCTGTAAGGTCATGCATAGCTGTTACACAATAAACACAGTGATCAATTGGATATATGAGCGAGTCAACCTTCCTAGTAAAACAACATTGAGAAGTATAATAAAAGTATTCCGTATTAGAATAGCAATGTGGGATGTTTGATATAGCAAAAATAAATACTCTCTCTGACAGCTCTTCAGCCTGTGGTCACCCGCTGAGCTCATCTGGTATGCGCAGGAGCTCCTATGGGAATTCTGTCAAGATGAAAGACAATGCTAATCAATAGCGATGGGGTAATGGCTCAATGACTGCTATAGGGACAACTGTTCCCGTGTCCCTCGTTTTTTCCTTTTCCTAGACCATGTTTCCTAGGCCTTGTGTCGCATTCTGGGCACACACAGCATTGTAACATTACGCAGGAGAGAGAGAGAGGAAAATAGTAGTTCATGTGTTGTTCTGGTACATTACACACGTGTATGTTTTGTGTTGTGTTGTGTGTGTGTGTGTGTGTGTGTGTGTGTGTGTGTGTGTGTGTGTGTGTGTGTGTGTGTGTGTGTGTGTGTGTGTGTGTGTGTGTGTGTGTGTGTGTGTGTGTGTGTGTGTGTGTGTGTGTGTGTGTGTGTGTGTGTGTGTGTGTGTGACACATGGTCCCGTGTGTGTCGCATGCAGTTTCCGTGCCAAATTGAAATCCAATCTGCATCACTCCAAGCCTATTGCACTCCCTGTGTGTGTGTGTGTGTGTGTGTGTGTGTGTGTGTGTGTGTGTGTGTGTGTGTGTGTGTGTGTGTGTGTGTGTGTGTGTGTGTGTGTGTGTGTGTGTGTGTGTGTGTGTGTGTGTGTGTGTGCGTGCATGTGTGTGTGTGCGTTTATGTGTGTGTGCGTGTGTGTCTGTGCGTAGGTGCGTGCGTGTGTGTGTCCGTGCGTGCGTGCGTGCGTGTGTGCGTGCGTGCATTTGTGTGCGTGTGCGTTTATGTGTGTGTGTGTGTGTGTGCGGGTGTGTGTGTGTTCCTGTGACATTGGTTCTGGTGGACAGCAGGATGCATGGCAGTGCGTGTGCAGACAGTCTTTCTCAAAGCACTTTAAAATAAATAAATAAGAAGAAAATTAGGAATAAATCACCTAGCTCCACTCCATGCCAGACTGAACTCTAATCAAACACCCAATCAGGGGAGACAAAGCACCAGTGACAGCGTTGGGTCAGAGAGAATCAGTCATAACTAGGGGACATTTTTCAGAAGCAAATACCAAGACGAAACTCTCAATCCCAAACAGGAGAGAGAGAGAGAGAGAGAGAGAGAGAGAGAGAGAGAGAGAGAGAGAGAGAGAGAGAGAGAGAGAGAGAGAGAGAGATAGCGGATGCCCTAGTTAGCCTGAGTCATTAATAGGAAGAAGAGAAGCATGTGTGTTGGCTTTGTACACTTTTTTTGTAGCAGCAAGCAGAAGAGCTACAGCTATAGCTAGCATGTAGCCTAGTGCTGTCTGTCACACACAGACACACCAACACATGCAAGCGTGCGCACACACACGCCCACATACACACTAACTAACACATCACGACCACAGACACACACAAACTAACACATCAAGACCGTACACACTCACACACACTCTAAAACATCACAACCACCTACACACACACGTCGGCATTCATGTTTCTATCAAATGTGTTTGCCGTGTCATTAGACTCCATTTAGTAAGCAATCCCAGCCCAACGGTTGACCTCATTGATGGTATTTCTTGTTTCATTCGATTTTGCTCAGCTGAGTGTACATAGTTTCTGCGCAATTAAGTATAGAACAGTAAAGAAGGGGAAATACACACTTCCTAGAGCGTCCGAGTCCGACATCGCCACACCGATAAATAAAATGAACATTGATAACGCCATTGCAGAAGTCCTGTCCCGAAAATAAAACCGTCACACTAGAACTGAACTGCATTTGACCGCCGGGTCAATTTGACCCCGAAAACCCACTTTTTCGCCACTTTTTTGTTGAAGTAGCATTAAGAGACCGCTATATGGTACACGGTACCGCACTGCTGCAACGATGCTGCGGTCGACTCTTGACAGCTGGCATTTGGCAAGTTACATTATGCTCAAGATGATCCACCTTTACCGCTCATATCCTTGTCGTAAATGCTTATAATGAATTAATGTGGAATGTATTATCAAAGGCCAAACACGCATTCCCTCATGAAAAGTTTCTCCCCCTGCCCCGTTCCCCTGTCACACTCGGCAACGGTGAAACCGCGCAGGCGGAGCAGAGCGATCCACGGACGAGGTGAAGGCGTGTACGCCATGCAGGCCCGGCGCCTCCTATAGGCGGAGTAGGCAAATGCATAGGGCCTCTGGCTTCGCTATAAACCAATATTTTTTATAACTCTCTAAAACGTTTTAGAGGACACATTACGTGCCAGTGATCATATAACCAATCAAAATCACTGATTTCGGGCCCCCCCCCCTCTCCAGCAAAAGGAATAGGAATAGAATCTATCACTTCAGTTAGTAGACTCCCCCCCCCCCCCGTTGGACTTCACGATCGCGACTCCCCCCCCCCCGCCCCTTGGACTCCATGATCGCGACATGCCCCCCCCCCCCCCCCCTGGGACTTCATGATAGCGACTCCCCCCCCCCCCCCCCCCGTTGGACTTCACGATCGCGACATTTCTCCCCCACTCCCCTGTTTTTGAAACATGACCGGTAAGTTTTCGAATTTGTCCGGTAAAATAAAATCTCAAAGGGGGGCTTCCACAGAAAACTTTGTCTAGAACCGGCCCTGACGCCATGCACATACCAGGATACTGGAAATGAAAAGACACCGTGACCTATGGCAAAGCGGAGAACAAACCGATATAGAGCTAGAGCTCAATCCACCTCTGGTTGTGCGAGTGACTCACCGCTATCTTTAGTTCATGTTAACCCGGTGCGCTTGCCTGAATCACCCGCCCGAGCTCAGCCGCGTTTACTCATAAGATACGCAGCGAGGCATTGAGTGTCTCCCGCACCTTAATGCACTGTGTAATGTACGTCTGCATGCATGCAGGCGGGCATATATATATACGAGGTGCCAGATATGTTCTGTACGTTCGCATTCATTATTTAGATTTATGTTAGTTTATAAATGTATGTTTGTAATGTATACTAGTATGATGCATGGTGTGTTAAGTCGGGAAATAGGGGTCCTACTTTAACAGTCACCTGTTCTTGAATCATCATCTTACACACACACACACACACACACACACACACACAAATAGCAAGGTGCAATTGCACGCAGCCTGTCACTGCTTCACACACACTCTCACACACACACACTCAAATGGTCCTTTAGCTTTTTCTTTCAGCTCTGGATACATAGGAGCGGGAAGGGCTCTGGTGGTAGAAGAGAAGACATTCACGAGAGCTGACAGGTGGGAAGCATGGAGCACGAGCAGGACGTGTGTGTGTGTGTGTGTGTGTGTGTGTGTGTGTGTGTGTGTGGTGCACGTATAGATGTGTAAAGTGTATTTGTCTTCCTTTCCTCCTTTCCTGGGTGAACGAATGTGCAGCAAGTGTGTACTCACATCTCACATGGTACCCAATGCACGTACGTGTGTGTGTGTGTGTGTGTGTGTGTGTGTGTGTGTGTGTGTGTGTGTGTGTGTGTGTGTGTGGTGTGTGTGTGTGTGTGTGTGTGTGGTGTGTGTGTGTGTGTGTGTGATTGATGAGTAACTACACAATCATTCATAAAGCGGTAGGTAATATAGCAGTAGGCCTACACTATCTTTGATTCATTGTCTTGAGTCACAATTGAGTTCTGAGTGAAACACAGCCGCTGTCACAAAGAGTCCCCGATCCCACGCTGTTCTTAGAGATATTTTCCCTCCGGAGAATACTCTCTTAACACACACACACACACACACACACACACACACACACACAACCTGCTTTATTGGGTACGGTGTTGTGCACCCACACACTGTGTTACCCAACCCCTGCTATTACAAGCCACTCTGAGGCTCGTTGGAGAAGTCTGGGAGTTTGTAAACATTTCTCACAGCCTGTGATTTGCTCCGTGCCATGATGGTGGTAACGGCACGGTTAGTAGCACCTCTTGAAGCACACACACGCACGCACGCACACATACAAGCACGCAGACACACACACACACACACACACACCACACACACGCAAGCACACACATACACACACACGCAAGCACATACAGACACACACACACACACACACACACGCAAGCATACATGCAAGCGCACACACACACACACACACACACACACACACACACACACACACACACACACACACACACACACACACACACACACACACACACACACACACACACACACACACACACACACACACACACACACACACACACACACATGCAAGGGCACATACACACACACACACAAAACAACCAAATATACTAATGAGGACACACGTGCAACAAACACAGCACAGATATGGCATAGCCTATACAGTATAAGCATGCACATATTCACAATGCCGCTTATTGAGTCATTTACGTAGTAGGCCAACCCATTCCCTTCTGGGTTTCCCCATCATTAAAGCATGTGGGAAAGTTACGTTCGCTGGTAAACTGCCTGCAACAGAATATGAAGGGGGGGGGGGGGGGGGGGGGGAAGCAGCCACCTTGCAATCGGGCCGTGACGTCTCGGAAGCAACGTCTGCTTCTTCTTTATTAAATCTTAATTCCCCGGTTTGCCAGCATCACGCATCGCAAAACAGCACGACTTGAAACGCAAAACAACTCAGGGCAAAAGGGGCTGAGGCTCAAGGGAGAGAGCGATCGAGCTAGAGAACAAGGGAGCGAGGGAACGAGGGAGGGAGGGATAGAGAGAGAGGGGAGAGGGGAGAGGGGAGAGGGGAGAGGGGAGAGGGGGAGGGGGGGGGGGGGGGGGAGAGCGAGAAGGTGGGGGGGGAGAGAGGGAAGAAGCGAGCCTCTGTTGTGGTAATCCAGCGGGACGCCGGAGACTGCCATGTTTTGACAAATGGAGCGTCACTCAGAAAAATCAAGCGGGTCAGTCTCTTGAACTGTGAAATGCGGTCAAAGGCGCGGGCGGCGCGTGCGCTACCTGCTAAAACAGGTAGAGCGGCGTCTGTCAGCCCTCTTCAGGAAACAACAACCAAAAAAAGAACAAAAAACACCTTCCTGCACCGCAGGAAGGAATCACACAAGACTGTGTGTTCTGTTCTCACTCTCATCGGTGAATCCCAACACCTCCTCCTCCACTACTAACAGCTATACATTTTCCCCCGCTGCCGCTGCTGCTGCTGCCGCCGCCGCTGACCCTGGAAGAAGAACTGTTACTTTAATATGTTATGATTGGACGCAAGAGCTGAAGGCAGGGTGTGGGGATGGCCTGGGGCCTAGGGGGGGGGGGGGTATTGATAGGAGTGGAGAAACCAGGTCACAGGAATACCGGGGGGGGGGGGGGGGCTACGACGCTGAACCCGAGGAGGGTTGGGGTGGCTGTGACAGGGTCAGGACCATGCAGCGAGAAGGGGGGGGGTGGGTGTGGGAGTGGATGGAGAGAGCGAGAGAGAAAGCAAGGTCGAGGGAGCGAGAGAGAGAGAGAGAGCAAGAGAAAGAGCAAGAGTGCAAGAGAGAGAGCAAAAGAGAAAGAGAGCTAGACCGAGAGAGAAAGCAAGGCGAGAGTGAGAGTGAGAGTGCGAGCGACAGAGAGAGAGAGAGAGAGAGAGAGAGAGAGAGAGAGAGAGAGAGAGAGAGAGAGAGAGAGAGAGAGAGAGAGAGAGAGGAGAGAGAGAGAGAGGAGAGAGAGAGAGAGAGAGAGAGAGCTGGTTGTTTTCCATTCATGGCCGGGGGAGATCACTTGCACACCTTATTTCAATCATAACCCTAATCCTCACTATGGTTGATGGTGGCAACGATGGCAAGTTCATACTTATTCACATGTATAAGTAAACAGCTTCATGCAGGCTGTCAGTAATAAAGGCAGAACTCGTAAACTGGAGTACAAACATGAAGGTGCCGTTGATTACAGGATACAGTAAAATGCTGTAAAAACATAGAGAATGGCAACAATCAACAGAACCGGGGAAAACCACAACAACATCATCAACAACAATGCAGATAGTGTGCTGCTGCTGGCATTGTTAGCAGCCAGACTCAAACAAAGCTCCAGAGGCCTCCCCCCTTTGCCCTCTCTCTGACTGACTGGGCCACATGGGCGGGGCCCACTGCAGTCATCCAAGTCATGTAGCCAGCACATTCACATCATTCTGCTATGACCCCCACGCTGTAGCCCCCTGGAGGACATTCCCCACCGCACACCACCCTGGTACCCCACACTGCGGCTCCACCACCAGGCCAGAATAATGGTGATATTGTCGTCTCTTGGCTAACCCTAACCACACACACACACACAAACAAATGCGCAAAATACACACACACACACATCTCCACACACACACACTCTCACACACACACACACACACACACACACACACACACACACACAGTTCAGGTAGTATTAGTTATAATTGTGAATAATTCCTACAGCGGGAGTGAATGGGGAGTAAGCATTCCAAAAAAATAATCTTGAATCTTGAACACACACACACACACGCACACACACAATTTGGTTAATGGATAACAAATTCTAACTGCGCATAGCAACACTGTTAATGCAACCAGATTGGCCTAGCTTTAACAATGCTAAATAGTAAAGTACATAGCATTTAAATAAACAATCGGAGTCTGCATCAATAGCCACCTTGTTTTCCGAAATAAACCCACATCGGCTGGATGTGGACAACAACAGCTTGTGTGCATGCCGTCGGGAGAGTCCCTAATTTGCAGGTACAGATTCAATAGCAACAGTGAGAGGAGACGACACTATCCCCCCGGCCTGCAGCAGACAGTTACTCTTGGCTTAATGATTGCATCCCCGCAAACCCGTTAGCTCCTCTTCCAGCACCTCCCATTAGTGGTCTCAAAAAAACCTAGGACCACTTTTCTAAATGACAATGCTTGCAGTATAGAAATATTATAATTGTTTAATCGGCCTGGGGGCCTTTTGGCCAAATATATTACGGCCCCACATAATGACTATCGTTATGACTGTTATAGTACTATGTGTGGCAGTGTTTTGGTATCGTCATAAAAATGACACTTTAATAAGGTGTTTTTTTTGGTTTGTTTGTTTTGTAAAGAAAACGATGTCATTCAGCTGAGGATTCAGAATGTTTTGAAACAGTTGCAATGGATAATTCTCAAATTTCATTGTTAGAAATTGACAACATGATAATTTAGCAACAGTTTGGTAAAAGACCGAGATTGTATTCATGTTTCTTGTTATTTGGGGGCGGCAGTAGCAGTAGTCAGTAGTTTGGCTGGGGAACCGGAAGGTTGCCGTTTCAAGTCCCCGAAACACCTGGGCACTGCCGAGGTGCCCTTGAGCAAGGCACCAGACCCCTACACTGCTCCCAGGGCGCTGGAAATACAATAGCCGCCCACTGCTTCTAATACTAGGATGGGTTAAATGAAAATTGTACTGTGTGTACAATGTATGTGACCAATGACGGGGACTCAATCCTCCAGATTTAGATTTTAATGTATATAATATGAGATACAAAAATGTACAATATAGTGTATTACACATGCTAATTTATTAATACATTGTCACGACTGGGTGTAGGTGGGACCCAAAAGCTGAGGGAACAGAAGCCAGGTGGAACAGGCGCTTTAATGAACACGAACAAAGGCAGAGGTACAGACTGGGCAAGGCAAAAACAAGGATTCCGAGAATCAGTGTGTGATAATCCAGCCCCGTGTGAGTGTGCGGGGTAGGCTTAAATAGGAACTTGAATTGTGATGCGCTGCAGCTGCAGGTGAGAATTACCAAGCGGGGCGTGGCTATCCGGTAGCGTGTAGGGAGAGCGAGGAGACAGGAATGCGGAACGCGATTAGGGGACGTGGCTATCCGGTAGCGTGTAGGGGGAGCGAGGAGACAGGAATGCGGAACGCGATTAGGGGACGTGGCTATCCGGTAGCGTGTAGGGGGAGCGAGGAGACAGGAATGCGGAACGTGATTAGGGGGCGTGGCTATCCGGTAGCGTGTAGGGGGAGCGAGGAGACAGGAATGCGGAACGTGATTAGGGGGCGTGGCTATCCGGTAGCGTGTAGGGGGAGCGAGGAGGTAGGAATCAGGAACGTGATTAGGGGGCGTGGCTATCCCGGCGAGTGCTGTGGAAGCGAGGAGACAGGAATGCAAACTGTGACATATATATGATATGGCTCTGCTCTATTTTACTAATCACAATGTTTAAGAAGCACACCACTTATTCTAATAGTATAGTATTGTATCATTGCAGGGTGCAATGTGGTGATTTGGTTAAGTTTTGCTTCTTCTTTCGTGTCTCTGAAGCGCGATATGAAAGTGTCCAATTTCCTCATTTGCAGACAGTCCTTTAACATTATGAGGGTCTCTTCCTGCTCCGGACTGAGAGGCTGCTGGCATTTGTTAAGTTTCTGGACAGCGTTCTCTTTTAACTCAGCTTGTAGATCAAGAACCAGTAGATCGCAAAGGCTATGCTACGGAAGAGTATTAGGGCCAAGTATTAGGGACGATTTTTTATTTATTTTGCATGTCGAGAATAAAGACAATGTCGAGAATAAAGTCTAAATGGTATTTCGACTTTATTCTCGACATTTCGACTTTTTCTCGAAATTGTATTACGACTTTATTCTCGATATTTCGACTTCATTCTCGGCATGAGAAAAAAAAAATCTTCCTCTCATTTGTTTATGCCTAGCCCTAATACTATGCTGGTAGATTGCGTGACAACGATTTTTCACATTTTCATCCCTCCTCCCTTTGGCGCCTGCCACTTGATTGACATAAAGAGCGGCCAATCTGCTGTAGCTGAGTATCATAATCAAGGTACATATTTATACAATTCCAGCTCTTTTCTTTCTTTTAGTGGTAGATCATTTTGAACTGGTCTTTTTAAAAGTAGATCGCAAAGCGTGGGCACCCCTGGTTCCATGGTAACAGAACTTCTATCCACCACAAGTGCGATAACAGATTGTCTGCGCTATGCTGTGAAGGAGAATCACTCTATACTTTCCTTTTCTAAACACTGGGGGAGGAACATGAAGTCCATTCCATGCACAAATCACTCAGATTTGAAATGCCATTCCCCCACTTCTCTTTCAAAACGGTCACACTTCCCTCGCTTTTATGTCGACGTTCACATCTTACATCTTACATTATTAACCACAGATATTTCTTTGGGATAGCGGTTTAATTGGATAGCGGTACAAAGAGGCGAGATGGGCAGTTAGCTCCCGGCTCTTCTCACCCCATAAAGGCTCAAAGGTCTCACTCACTGGGATGACAGGGTATTATCATCTCCTTACATGGATTCAACATCCACAGAACAGTCACTGGCGATAGCCCGGCAAGGTTAAGACAGTTCTGGTTCAAAACATTGTCACGTCGGGGGTGAAACGAATACTAAAGTGCTCTGAATAACACACTTTTATTTACACAGCAGCCTGAGTAGAAGTCCACTCCATCAAAAGCCTGCGAATAGAAAAGAGAATAGAGTCAAGAAGCACTACCCTGATCCTTTGTTTGGTTTGATTGGTTACTTGATTGTTTCTTGTTAGTTCTGTTTTAAGACAATTGTCTATTGTTAGCGAACCTATTGTACTTTTACTTGAGCACTGGTTCCGCTCTTGGAGGTTTGGTAGGAAGGAAATGCACTTCTGGTGACTAGTAGTTCTCTTGCCTACCTTCTGTTAAACATATTTTTGGCGCTTTGGAAAAAAAGTTTCTGCTAAATGACTGAAATGTAATGAAAGGTAATATAATGACTACGTCCGAGCAGAAATCATCGCTGCTTTTCATAATGTCAATGGAAGTAAACAAAAATGGACTAATCTCAACAAAAGCAACAAAGAAAAAATAGAAACGCCTGCTCTGCTCACAGACCCGTTTGAAACGCATGGAAACAATCGTACACATAAATAGAAAGGGATGAGCCATCTGTTCCTGTCATTGTTTCCCCCCCCACCACCTCTCCCTTGTCAGGGGCTCGTCATGTACACCTCCTGCTCTCTCCCTCTCCTCTCCCTCTCCCTCTCCCTCTCCCTCCCTCCCGCCCACCCTGGGAGACACATCACCACTGCACCACCGCCGCGCACAACATGACGCTAAACGCAACGCCGGCGCAGGCTTCTGGAACAATCTCATTACACGCCGCTGCAGGGGACGTCGTTTACACCACCCTCCTAAAAACAGCCCTAAGGGCTCTAACTATATCTTCGCCACTACCACCACCACCACCACCACCCACAACCCATCCTCCTTTACCACCACCACCACCACCTCCACCTCCACCTCAACCCATCCTTCCCCAACCCCACCGCCATCCCCCAACCTACCTCTTCTACCACCACCACCACCGTCCCCCAACCCATCCTCCTTCACCACCACCCCATCCCTGTCAACCATTACCACCACCCCCAACCCATCCTGCCCCACCACCACCACCACCAACACCTCAACCCCAAACCCATCCCTCTCCACCAACACCACCACCTCCACCCCAAACCTCTCCACCAACACCACCACCTCCACCCCAAACCCATCCCTCTCCACCAACACCACCACCTCCACCCCAAACCCATCCCTCTCCACCAACACCACCACCTCCACCCCAAACCCATCCCTCTCCACCAACACCACCACCTCCACCCCAAACCCATCCCTCTCCACCAACACCACCACCTCCACCCCAAACCCATCCCTCTCCACCAACACCACCACCATCTCATCCTCCCCCAACCCATTCTTTCCTACCACCACCATCCCCACCACCACCACCCCCCTCCCCTCCCCCCCATCCTCCTCTCCCACTCCCATTTTCCATAGAGGTCAAGTGGGGGTGAGCGAACAGGGAGTATGTTGTGTAAATGGCATGTTGGAGTGGAAGTGGAAGCCCTGACATACAGAGACGACTTCTAATCAAGCAACTCACCGCGGCCGCAGCCGCCGAGGAGGAGGAGGCAAATGGCTTTTAATTGTTCCCTGCTGTCGCCCGGGACTTCTCTGTGTGTGACAGCAATATTAACCCGGAGCATATAAATAATAAATACATAGAGCGCGTTGAAAAATACATTATGGCGTGACAGCATATTTAAGAGACAACGTTTTTATAATTGACGGAGAGTAGCGTGCAACTGACAGCAAGAAGTCGTTCTAGTTGTGAGTGCATTCGGCATAGTGAACCAGTTCCTGCGGTGGTGGTGGTTTGAATGGATCTCTGGCCACGTGCGGTTAAGTTGACATGCAAATGTCCACATGCGTGGGTTATTTTTACTTGACCAAACTTATTGAACAGCTTACATTTATTTTGATGAGGAAAAAGTAGAACCCATTAAACCATATTCATCCATTCATCATCGATCTGTCATCCATCCATTATCCATTATCCATCACTCCATAATTCCATCATTCCCCATCCATCCATCCCGCGCGAATACAAGATACAAGATGTTTTATTGGCTAATTGCAACAGGTACATTGGAATGCTTACTCCCCATTCCCTCCCACAGTATAATCTCCAAAACAATACCATAAAAATATAAATAATATATACAATAAAAAAATTAACAGAAAAAGAGCAGCAAAGTGACTGTTAAATGATATGTACATGTGTAATGGAGAGAGCAATGGAGATGGCATCCTTAAACAGGTCTACCAGAGGATGCCATCGCCCCTGGTCTTCACGCTGCACTGACCCACCTTGATCGACTTCAGGTCAGCACAACACCTCCACTGGATTAAGGACTTCTGTCCAACCGCCCTCAGACTGTTAGACTGGGCCCCCACCATTCTCTCACCCTCACACTCAGCACCTGCTTCCCACCAGGCTGTGTGCTGAGCCCCCCTCCTCAACGACTGTGATCAGACTTATCTCAGAAGCAGACGAGTCAGCCTACAGGGATGAAGTCCAAAGACTGGCGACGTGGTGTTCGGTGAACAATCTCGCTCTGAACTCCACAAAAAACGAAATAGCTCATCATGGACTTCAGGAATAACAGTGAGGACCTGAATCCACTGCACATCAACAGTGGGGGGGGAGGTTCTGTGCGGAAAAAGGGGTCCCTGATTTCAGGTCCCTGGGAACGCACATCGCTGAGGATCTCTCCTGGACTACACCAGAACACCACCGCAGTGGTCGGTCATTCTCAGTAAAAACAATCAGCAGGAGAAGCTGCTGGTGTCCTTCCACTGCTGCTCCATTGAGAGTGTGCTGGCGTACTGCAGACGGGAAGCCCTTCAAAGGGTCATCAACACCGCTTAGAAGATCAGAAGATCATAGACTGCCCACTGAGCAGCCAACATACAAGGGACATCTTTGTGTTTGGGACTGTTTGACCTGCTGCCCTCTGGTAGACGCTTCCTTCAGGAACATCAATTCACGGACAAACAGACTTAAGAACTGTTTCTACCCCAGTGCCATATGCGAATTGAACACTGCCAAACACTGCCAGTGACTGTTCTGTAAAATACTGCAATACTGTATTGCATCAATACTACATTACCTTGTTATGTGGTTACATCACACTGCACCTCTGTATGGATATAACCATTTGTAATTTGCACTACTGAATATATAGGGCCACCGCTTTATGTACATATACAGTTTTTATATGCAGATCATTTTTTACCTGTTTATTTTGTTTCGATTAAAATAATTTATACTTTTCAATTGTTGTTGTTTGTAAGGGAGCAGATTGCTTGTCAGGATTGCTTTGTTGATCATTCCCCATCCATCATTCATCTATCCATCTAACCATCCACACGGCTACACATCCATCATCTATCTACCCACTGTAAGTGTGATTAAGGGCTATAAAAAAATAAAACTCCTTGGCTTGACGACAAAACCCCCCCCACCTCTGCCCCCCCCCCCCCCCCCCCCCCACCCCCCCCCCCCACCCACCACTCATCTCCAAAATGCCCACTCACCGGATGTTGTGGGACTTGCGTTTGATCTCATTCCAGCAGAGGTTCATGTCGGCCGGGTGGTGTTTGCTGCCCCCCCCTCCTCCTCCTCCTCCTCCTCCTCCTCCTCCTCCTCCTCCACCTCCTCCTCCTCCTCCTCCACCTCCTCCTCCACCTCCTTCTCTCAGCCTCCTGCAAACGGCCCCTTCCTCCGGACCCTCACCATCCTTCGCCGACTGGCATGGCACGCAGTGGCATCGTGGCCACGAGGGCCGCCCTGCAGCTACGCACACACACACACACACACACACACACACACACACACACACACACACACACACACACACACACACACACACACACACACACACACACACACACACACACACACACACACACACACACACACACACACACACACACACACACACACACACGGCGAGATACACACATACATGGCGAGATACACACACACACACACACACGCAAGCAGACATACATGCACACAGACAAACATACACACACACAAAGAAAAAAAGAAAGACGCATTAAATTCAGGGTTAGTAAATTATGTAGGAAATAAAATGAGAGGGCGAGAGAGGGCGAGAAAGAGAGAGAGAGAGTTCAAATTGAGACAGTGATTTATACTGGCCCTACACCCACAAAGTCTTTGAGTCCCGGCCAAATCTGATCATGTTTTGCCAGATTCTGAGAGTGTGCACTCAAAGACATAGGCTGCAAACGTCCACACAGTTCCACACAGTTACTGCTCACAATTAAACTCAGGGAAACAACACTAGAGGAAGCCGCTCCTCCAGGCTACAGGAGCGGCGTGTGGTGGGCCTGAGTGTGAGAGGTGCAATCTCCCCGATAGGATTGTAGTGAAAGAACACAAACACACACGCACACACACACACACACACACACACACACACACACACACACACACACACACACACACACACACACACACACACACACACACACACACACACACACACACACACACACACACACACACACACACACACACACACACACACACACACACACAGCAAGAAACCCTTCACCTAAAAACAGATAATGAAATAAAGACATCATGCACAGAAACACACACACACACACACACACACACACACACACACACACACACACACACACACACACACACACACACACACACACACACACACACACACACACACACACACACACACACACACACACACACACACACACACAGCAAGAACCTCAAGAAATTCTACAAATTGATACACACAGTCAGACAGACACACATGTAAAGATAGGTAGCCATACACTCAGGGTTTCACAGAACAGTCGACTATCAGAACCACAAATGGACCCTGTGCATGGTTGAAGACTAAATGGTTTGAATCTGTGACTTTAGAGCAGTAATAAAGCAGGGGCACCACATCCACACAGCCAACGACCGAAGGTGGACATCACTTCCGTTCTCGTGGAACATACAGTAGTTTTGTTTTGAACAATAATTGTTCATGCTCTATGTTATGCTGTTAGATAAACTGATTTGAATGTATTGAGAGAAAGAAAATCCCTCTATCCCTCTAAAAAGAACGCAGTCATGGTATCTTCCGGCGCGCCGCTCGCCCAGACGCGTCTCGTTGTGCTCTCGTTTGTGCGTTGTTTAAAATGAGGTCTGAATGTTGTCTGTCTTCCAGAATCAGAATCATAATGCCTTCATTGTCAATCCCGGTCGTCGTTCATGAAGTACGATGACCGGAGTGAAGTACAACGAAATATTCGCGCAATCCTACAAACAATACAGAATATAAAATATGCAAAAAGAAAACTAAACTAAAATTAGTTCGAAAATTGACATAAAAATATTGAAGATTGATATACATATTTTGGTGGCCTTTTTTTTGGTAATTTTCTATTTATTTTCCATTTGAATTTGTTGCGTCTGTAAGAAGTGTGGGAGGAGTACTCCTGAAAAACCATGTGACTTCTGACTGTTGGATTATTGCCTTATGTGGACCGTGTCCGAGTGTCCATCAACCCAACTTCCAGTTGTTTTTAGCGGTTTTCAAACCAGTGTGGCTGCTCAAAGCACTTTAAAAGTGAAGCTTCACACTCTTGCTCAGGGACACCTCGACACTTGGCAAGGAGGAGCAGGGGAAATCGAACCAGCAACCTTCCAGTTGTCAGACGCTCTACCTCCTGAGCTACTGCTGCCCCACTCGGGTACACACAAGGTTCTTTCAGGCATTTTGTGAGGCATCTTTGTCACGCTTCAAGAAAAGCTTGGTGACACTGTACAACAACACCCGCCTCTCTCTGTTTGAAATCCCTGGATCCACCCTTGTGCGAGCAGATGTAGGGGAGCCAGACTCAGATGACAAAATGTATTCTGTGATTGTAATCTGTAATTCCAGTGTACAAACTCTTAGGTGCATTTAGCTGTTTATTGTATACGCATCTCCCAACGGCAAAGAATTCTGCTCCAAGAAGAACTCAATCCATATTAGTTTATTGTTGTGTGCCGCACACACACACACACACACACACACACACACACAGAGCATGTCCACGCTAAGTGAAGAGGTGGTCAGACAGCCTGTGTTCAACAGGTCCCTCATCACAAAACCACTACATGCGCGTACACACACACACACACACACACACACACACACACACACACACACACACACACACACACACACACACACACACACACACACACACACACACACACACACACACACACACACACACACACACACACACACACACACACACACACTAGCATGCATGTAGAGCTCATACACCCACACAAAAGTGCACACACCCAGACACATACCATGCCCAAATTCTGTCTGAAATAGGATGAACGGGGGGGGACTTTTGTTGCCGTGTCAACAGCTGAGTGAGTGTTTGCCGCAGGGAGACGGAGGAGGACATTAGGCTCCAAGCAGGATCATCTCCTCCCCTCCAGCCCTCCCCTCATTCTACATTTCGTTTTATCAGCCCTTTTCTATTCTGTTGTGTGTGTCGCTTCTTGAGCCTTTCCATTCATCACTTTCTTTTTAGTTCACCTTGGGGTGGCCGCGAGGATTTTCCGTTATTTCCAAGAATGATTGCCATCGCCAACCGCCGGTCCGCCTCCCCCCGCCTCCGCCTCTCTCTCAGCCCCGCTTTCAATTTGGTTGCGGGAGACTTCCTATACAAATCAGCTCTGCCCTCCTCATCTCTCTCTCCTCCCGTGGCCCCCCTCCCCTCAGCCTCGCTCCATCGAGTGTGTGTTTTCCCCCCTTGTATTCCCTCGGCCCCTCGTGGTTACTTTCATCCCCGCGTCAGACGGAATAATTCCACCACGTTCCGTATTAACTGCCGTGGAAACATCGATGGGAATGCGTGTTTGTCGCTGACGGTTCAGAGTGTGGAATTGATTTTCAATAATGACAACGACATGAACCAGCCAGCCAGACAGTTCATGAAGGCTTCCCCCGGGGATCTCGGATATCTGACCTATGTACTCTAATACATACAACGGTAGGTAGGTAGGTAGGAAGGGGATAACTAGGTAGGTAGGTAGGGAGGGGATATACATGTAGCTAGGTTGAGAGGGAGGCAGCTAGGTAGAGGGGGAGGCAGCTAGGTAGAGGGGGAGGTAGCTAGGTAGATGAGGAGGTAGCTAGGTAGAGGGGGAGGTAGCTAGGTAGAGGGAGAGGTAGCTAGGTAGGTGGGGAGGTAGCTAGGTAGATGAGGAGGTAGCTAGGTAGAGGCGGAGGTAGCTAGGTAGAGGGGGGGGTAGCTAGGTAGAAGGGGAGGTAGCTAGGTAGAGGAGTAGGTAGCTAGGTAGGTGGGGAGGTAGCTAGGTAGAGGAGGAGGTAGCTAGGTAGGTGGAGAGGTAGCTAGGTAGAGGAGGAGGTAGCTAGGTAGAGGGGGAGGCAGCTAGGTAGAGGGGGAGGTAGATAGGTAGAATAGGAGGTAGCTAGGTAGGTGGGGAGGTAGCTAGGTAGAGGGGGGGGGGGTAGCTAGGTAGGTGGGGAGGTAGCTAGGTAGAGAGGAAGGTAGCTAGGTAGAGGGGGAGGTAGCTAGGTAGAGGAGGAGGTAGCTAGGTAGGTGGGGAGGTAGCTAGGTAGAGGGGGAGGTAGCTAGGTAGAGGAGGAGGTAGCTAGGTAGGTGGGGAGGTAGCTAGGTAGAGGGGGAGGTAGCTAGGTAGGTATGTAGGGAAGTACTGTTTGTATTTAGGTAGGGTAGGTAAGTAGGCAGGTCAGCCGGCATTTTGGTGCGTGAGTATTTTCTGAAGAGCATCCCTGCAAGATTAACACCCTTTCTCACACACATAATATTCACCGTAAGTCTCTCTTTAAGCATCTGCTAAATTTCTCAATAGCAGCCAGTACTGTACTCGCTTGACCAAACACACCACATGGAAACATATGACACAGACCATGCATCATATCCCATTTTGTACGACCGGCACACACACACAGACATGGCTCATTGTTGAACTAGTCGCAAGAGCTCCTGCCACAAATCCCTTTATTCCAGAGCTTTCGTTGCGGTGGCTGCCTCCTCCTCATGACTGATTCAGAGTCTCCCACGTGTAAAGCCATCAGGTAGTCCCCCTTCTGGACGGCGACACGTGAGTTACACTTGAAACAGGCGCAGTCAGGCCCGGGGTCTTGATCGAATGTGACTCCGCCCGCCCGTCGAGCCAGACGCCGAGCCATTTTCCCAGGGTCCCAAAAGCCGGCCAGCCTAAACTGAATCCCCGGCATGCGGAGAAGTGACACAGACAGTATTCCTCCCGCTAGGATATTGATGCTACAGCATCACTGGGTGTGTTACCTACATGTGGCGGGGGAAACCTGTCCGCCCCCCCCCCCCCCCACAACTGTTCCAAACACCCCAGCTCAGAACAACAAATGTTATTCTAACATGTGGCGTACACAGAAGAACAAAATCCCAACTCAAATAATAACAGCTGAGGACATACGATTCCCAAAGCCGTGTGGAACTCTGACTGTGAGAGGACACACAGAGGCAAGGAGGGAACCATAGATATTGGTCTATCTATGGTTAAACGCATTCCAACAGCAGCTTTGTGTCACAACGGTACACTACGTCCACATACTGCCCGGGTACTGCTCTGTAAATGCACCTCGTAGCAACCGGGAGCTAAAAAAACATTTTCCAAAGCTTTACGTTCATATAACCCACCCACCTTGCCCTTTCTCCGGCTCTTACATCGGAACATCTATACTGAATTGTAAAGAAAATTACATTTCTATATTTACCGTGTCTGTTTGCTTTTGTTCAGGCAGGGAAAACGGAATGCGTTGAGGCAGTGGAGATAGAGATACTGAGAGAGAGAGAGAGAGAGAGAGAGAGAGAGAGAGAGAGAGAGAGAGAGAGAGAGAGAGAGAGAGAGAGAGAGAGAGAGAGAGATAAGGATGATGATGATGGGATAGGACAGAAAAGAGAGAATGAAGAGCAGAAGGGGAAGATGTAAGGAGGAAAGTTGAGGCATTGGAAGGTGGGGGGGGTTCTGTGCCAGATATCAGAGATGACATTCTTGCTCACACCTACGTGGCCCCCACAACACACAGAACATTTCCCAGATGGTCCAAAGGCCACCAGCTTAATGTCCTCCGCCCACGCAGTCACTGACATGCTGGACATGCCAGTCAAGAGAGAGGGTTCTTAGAAAGGCCTTTTGTTAGACAGGAGCAGGGGTTGGGGGGGATGGAAAATCCAAAGTGCACATTTTCCATCGTTCGAGAGAGACGGTTAAAGCGGGGTTAAAAGACAGTTTGGATTGGCTCTCCGACCGTCCTCATTCAGGTTAAAAAACTGAGCACTCCAACACACCCGAAACAGGCACCTTTGAACTGCATCACTGACATAGTTCAAGGGTCAAATCTGCAGGCAAACAGACATCCCACTGTGCAGGTATAAACACAAGGTATTCTCGCTGGTATTCTTGCTGCTATTGACTCATAAAGCGGAGCCAGGCAGGTAAAGGGCCGTAACGTGTGCCCAGGAGGCACAATCGAGACGTGTTTAAATGAAGAGGTGGAAATGGAAGATAAAAGCCTTGGGTTTCACTTCTAGTTACAGAAACCACATTTGGTTAATTAAAGTCACGGCCAGCAGGGACAGATAAAACTGATTTGGACTGAATTCCCAAGCGATATTGCAAATCTTATTACCCCCGCACGACACTCGGCATACATAGAATTTTAATGCGTTCAGTGGCACATTTACTCGCGTTAAAAACATTACACAGTGTACGGAAGCAGCCGGGGCGCTCACAGACAAGGGAGAGAGGGAGAGAGAGAGGGAGAGAGAGAGAGAGAGAGAGAGAGAGAGAGAGAGAGAGAGAGAGAGAGAGAGAGAGAGAGAGAGAGAGAGAGCTGTTTCAGCTCCATCATAATGAACACCAGCTAAACTGATGATTCATGGAGCATGATTCTCCAGGTGGCCATCGGGAGAGGACTGTGTCAGAGTACACGTGCATGTGTGTGTGTGTGTGTGTGTGATTATGTTACTATCTGTGTCTGTGATCTTGACTCTGTGTGTGCGTGTGGTCTTGACTGTGTGAGTGAGTGTGCATGCATGTTTGTGTGTATGTTACTATTTGTGTCTGTGGTCTTGACTGTGTATGTGTGTGTGTGTGTGCGTGCGTGCATGTGTGTATGTGTTTGGTTGTGTGTGTGTGTGTGTGTGTGCATGCATGTGTGTGTGGTCTTGACTGTGTGAGTGAGTGAGTGAGTGAGTGTGTGTGTGGTCTTAAATGTGCGTGTGCACTACACTAGCGGCCGGACGTCCGGTTCCTCAGCCGATGGCTCTGTGCCTGATGGGGGGGTTAGAGGAAGCTGGGGACCTCTGCTGCTGATGCGTCAGCCCCTCAGCCCCTCAGCCTCTCAGCCCCTCAGCCCCTCAACTCAGCCCAAAGCTACCAGCTCACGGTGCCACCGATGCTGCATCCATAACCGCTAGCTGGGAGGAAACAAAGCTGTACTCCAGCACACAGCCCCTCACCGGAGGGGGGAGAGAGGGCTGGGCGGGGATGGAGGGGGGAGGGGTTGTGATTCTCCACTCACAGCAATAACCGCCACACACACTGCTGGAGGAGACCCAATGACACAGCTAAACATTCTTGGCTGACACACAGACACACACACACAACCACACACACACACAAACACACACACAGAGGTGACCCAAAATGACACACGCGGACAAATGATTAATAGGTGTATGGACACAAACACACACACACAGTATATAGTAACAAATAAACACAAGTATATACTAATGAACACATGCATATCCTAATAAACACACACATATACAAATAAATACTACAATAAACACACATATACCAATAAACACACGCACATTCTAATTACATATGCACATTCTAATAAACACACACATACTAATAACACACAAACATACTAATAAAAACACAGACATACTAATAAACAAACAACAACAAATCGTGAGGATTGAATCCTCTTTATTGGTCACATACATGAAGACATACAGTGAAACGTGTTCTCTGCATTTAACCCATCCTAGTATTAGGTGGGCAGCTATTCATACAGCGCCCGGGGAGCAGTTAGGGTTAGGGTCTTCCTCAAGGACACCTCGACAGTTTTTGCTAGGAGGAGCCGGGGATCGAACCAGCAACCTTCCGGTTGTGAGGCGACCGCTCTACCTCCTGAGCTAGACTGCCGCCCCAAACACTGCACCCCAAACACACATACTAATAAACACAATAATAAACACACACATACTAACAAACACACACACACATCCTAATAAACACATACACATACTAATAAACACACACACTAACAAACACACACACATCCTAATAAAAACCTACACATACTAATAAACACACACACACTAATAAACACACACACACACACACACACACACACACACACACACACACACACACACACACACACATACTAATGAACAGACACACATACTAATGAACAGACACACATACAAAAAACAGACACACATACTAATAAACACACACACACACACACACACAAATAAACACACACATCTACAAATGAACACAATGATAAACACACAAACATATAAATAACCACACACACATACTAATAAACGCACACACACACATACTAATAAACACATACACACACACACACACACACATACTAATAAACACACACACACACATACTAATAAACACATACATATCCTAATAAGCTGTGTGGTGTGAATGGGGTGTGGCGTGGCGTCGCTCTGTAAAGAAGGGAAGTGGGAACGCCCTCTGCTGTCGGAGGAGGCCCTCCCAGCAGGCAGAACTGAGCCTAGTTATTCAGCCCATACCGCGTTCCGCACGCCGAAAAGGCCTTCACACCCTCAAAGGCCTTCACACCCTCAAAGGCCTTCACACCCTCAAAGGCCTTCACACCCTCAAAGGCGTGTAGCACATAGACGCGGCGTGTGATGACAATCGTTAAACAATCAACGTTAAAGGAATCAATCTCCTCGGGAGTCGGCGGCGTCCCCTCCTCCGTTGGGAAACGTTGGGTCCGGTCAGCAGAAAAACATAAGTGTGTGTGTATATATATACAGTGTATAACTATATATAACCCTAAGCCATTATATTCCAGTCAGTAAGCAGATGCTTTTGTCCAAAGCAACCTAGTGTGTTCAACAAAGGTAGGCAAGAGTACAACTCGTCACCAGAAGTCATAAGGGCATTCCATTCCTAACAAGTCTCCAAGAACTGAACCAGTGCTCAAGTAAAAGAATAACAATAAGTTGGCAAACAAAAGCTAGGTAACCACTAGAGCTTGTAAGACACAAGTGCTAAGAGGAAGGATTTGGGTACTGCTTCCTGGAGAGGTTGAGTGTTCAGCCTGCGGTGAAAGATGGGCAGTGACTCTGTTGACCTGCCATCAGTGGGGAGTTCATTCCATTACTGTGGGGCCAGGACAGAGAAGATCGGCCACAGGGGCGAGAGGGCAGGCAGACCTCCGAAGTAGTAGAGCAACGTGGACGGGCAGGGATGTAAGGCTTGACCATTGCCTGGAGGTAGGAAGGAGCTGTTCCCTTCACTGCCCTGTGGACTAGCACCAGGGTCTTGAACTGGATGGGAGTAGCCATTGTACAGACCGGAGAAGGGACGATGTGTGGGAGAACTTGGGTCGGTTGAACACCGGACGACCAGACGAGTGTGTTATATTTTATTTTGATATACTATGTGTGCATTGTTGGGGCTTCCTGGAATTGTTGTGCATAAGACAATAAAGATCTTAAATCTTGAATCTTCATAATCTCAAGCCAGTTCATTACAGTTTTTACCCATTGCTTACACACTTGTTACGGAATTTGGAATTCCTTGTGTCAAAACTCTACACACACGCCAGATCAGTCACTTGGAGCTCAGCATCTAACTTCTATGGCACACTATACACACATTTCAGTTACCGGTACTCTTTATTGCACTCTTTCAAACACACTGATGTACTTTATACTAAACAATGCTGTCTTTTCTCATACAGGTTTCAGTGAAAGATTGTTCCAGATTTGCTGCAGATTATCTACTATAAATGCCAATGAACGCAAATATTTAAAAAAGAAAAAACATATATGTACTGTATATAGCTGTATTTGTACAGGTTTTAGAACAAACAAAAAAAACAGAAAAAAACAAAACACATGGCTCAGAATAATGTTTAATTACCATTTAGGGCAAAACAAATAGTTTATTTTTGTGTGTGTGTGGGTGTGGGTGTGTCCCAATTCGAGGAAGTGTTTGCAAAATATTTCCTTCTAAGATAACAAACTGTGTGTAATGTTTTGCAAGAAGTGTGTTTTCAGAATTGCAAACAAAGTGTGAAGAACAACATTTATTTGTACTTGGTTGGTGCCTTGGTTTAAGAAATGTTTTTGTCCAAGCATTCACTATTAGAGTGTACAAATGGATACATCTCAATGCCAACGTGTCATTTTTACATTTCATACCGCCTTAATTTGCTCAAGAGAGATGGTGCTTGTCCAGCAAGGCAGCCAAACAGCTGCAATTTGTGCTTTCAGTGATTTCAACACTTGGCAAAGAGGCAGT
>CM051001.1:22416051-22426051 GCA_027704905.1 Muraenolepis orangiensis
GAAAAGACTTGGCTTTATTTGAATTGTAGTGTGTGCGTGTGTGCGTGCATGTGTGTGTGTGTGAATCTTTATCGTTCCATTGCTCCCTTGTCATTTGGGGCCAGTTGCTGTAAAGCGATTTTCCACAACGTTGTTGTTAGCGTCAGCCTTTACTCGGCGACGCGCGCTCTTTAGCGACCCGTTTGGTGTCGTAAATGTCAGCATCTGGTTTCCTTATTTCTGGCCGACTGGTTCTCCGGGGCCGAAACCAAATGAGATTCCTCGCCGAGTCTCTCTTTGGTATCCGCCGGGGCGTCGAGGGAGGAATCTGATTTGGGCTTCATGAATAGATGAACTCCAGCTCGTTCCCTTCAGATATGCATCTGTCATAAAACAAGCCAGCCACGTGGGAAGGTAATGAAATACTGTATGAGAACCTCAAAGGGAAGCTTTCAATTGTTACCCTCACTGCCATTATTCATTATTTGATTAAACATTGATATTTAAAAAAAGGCTGGCTTAGCGAGGCTTCTGTCTTCACAACCTTAAGAATGCGGTTTATTATAATGCTCCACGGTAAACCGATCTCGATTTTCATGTTTCTGACACTTATTCAAACTAGTGTGCGAAGAAGAAGGCATGTTATCTAGTAAACAGATAATGTATGAATATTGAATGAAGTCCTGGCGGAATGTAGCCGCATGAATTGTTGAATGAAAAAAAAATCCATACAGACGTGTGTACATATCTTTAGCCATCTTTAGCGACACAGTTATCATTCAATTTCTCTGGGCTATTTTTTTCTTTATGGGTTGCACAGGGACATACTGGAGTGAACTTGACACTATTCAAAGGGCAGGGAAAAGAAAAACATTAAAAAAATGATATCACAAAGGCATAAAAAAAAGAGGACGACAAAATGCGACAGTCACTTTAACCTTGCGGGCACCTCGTCCTTTAGGACAAAAGGGGGTTTAGTGAGTCAGTTAGCGTCTTTCGAGAATAATAAAGGAATTGTACTCCAAGGTGGTAGGGGGGAGGGGACGGGGGGGGGGACGGGGTGCATGATTAACATCTACCGCCGTTAAAGGATCTGGTGGGCCACGAGCGCTAATAAGCAAGGGGAGGGGTAAGGAGGAGCCGTAATAGATTCAACACTTAAACACAAGGTTCATTTGCAAGCCAAGAACCTCATTAAAACCGCAAAGAGGTGTCCTTTTGGACAGGGCTGGCTTCTCGGGTCTCCTCGCTGCCAGGCCTGGCGAGTCTCATCGCGTCCTAGGGTTTGCTTTAAAAAAACATAACTGCTGTTCAACGATAAGCGAGAGATGAGGATTTGGATCGACGGCCTGTTGGCCGATTCAAAGCGGCTGAATGCATCTCAAATCCACTGCATGATTTTCTCCAAAACGTTTTTACTCATTGTGTCACAATTCAGTCGAAGCAAGAGGAAGAATAACCAAGTCAATAACATTGATAAGACTGAGACTAAGTAGGTAAGTAGACCCGCTATTGGTTATCAAACCCTGAACACATATCCCAGAATACTAGTACATTTAGTCCTGCCAAAATATCTTTCAAACTTTATACAGTGTGTATCTTAGAAGCAAAGATGTAGCTAACACTGTTCCTATTGTATTTTGTTGGACGCCATCGTTACCTGAGAGGCATGTTCTCTTGGCTCCGCAATATTAAATGATGTTATATTAAAAGATCAATACCCATTTTTCCGTCTAGAAAAAAAGCTGCTTGTGAGCTGAAGCAATTAAAAAGGAGAAAAAAAAGCATGCTAACATTGATAAGAAAAATAGTCGCTATAACGGTCTGAAGAGCAATGAAATAAGTGCTCCAAGGGGAATCCACAAATTAAAGAAATATTTCTTTAAAAGGGGCTGCTGGAGTACGGGTGATACCACAATACATCCATGGGTGAGTGATTGAGCAAAAATCATCGTTCTTGGCTCAAACCAAATGTCAGTTTAAATACACTCTTTATATGTTTCAATTAGCTGGATGCCTTTATCCAATGTTCTTTCAATACCATGACTGTATACTTTCTGAGCAGGGTGGGTCCCAGAGGGGTTCCGAAACCACCCTAACCCCAGCAGGGTTAGTGCCAAGCCCACATCGATAGAAGTTATGCCGTGTTCACATACGGTATCGACTCCCGATTAGTTAATACGGGTGTCGATACCGTATTAGTTAGTGCGCATCGAATACACTTTATGTTCACACTCTTCTAATTCGCGATTCAATACCAGGTTTTCGTTCACACACGATAGAGAAGCGAATGTGCATTAAATTAGGAGACTGGTAAGTTGTGTGTGAAGTGAATGTAATGCGCATTAAAGATTCTGTTCACACACACACAGGAAGCGAAACCCGTTGTAGTTTTATTGCTTTGCACCCAAACTAGTTACTTCGGGATCTAAACCACCAACCCCCAAGGTGGATTAGGTAATGCGCACTAGTTGGGTAGCGAATGCGCATTACTTGCCAGTGTGAAAGCAAAAGCGAAAACAAAACTAGTTTTGCAGCGCCGCAAATACCGTATTTTAGCCCAGTGTGAAAACGGTATTAGACAGAATCACTGAGGCTAAACACAGGGAGTACCGCTATGCTTCTTACACATTCCTGTTGTATTTTTCCCGGGCCAAAATGTTCAGCGGCGAGACGTTTCCCTATAGTGGCAGCGGGTAAAGGGTCACACAATACCAATCTGCTCATCTGCAAGTGAACACAGCACAGCAGAGGCAACGGGGGGGACAAACACCACAGCGTGTGTACTGCATAATTATAACCGGCAGAACCTCCACCACGCGCCTCCTCCCTGCGTTCGCATCAAAAGAGGGTCATGTTTGTTTTATCTTTGCATGGAAGTTAATGAGATATGTGACATCTATTCACATAGTGATGAGAGGGCACCAGTTGAATTGGAAAAACGCAAGGATGAAATGAGTACACGCAAACACGCACACACACACACACACACACACACACACACACACACACACACACACACACACACACACACACACACACACACACACACACACACACACACACACACACACACACACACACACACACACACACACACACACACACAGGTGGGCCTGGTGAACAGTGTTTCATTCCAAGCATAAACTCTGGAACAACATCAGTCATGAAGCAAATATTGTGTTTACCAGGCTGTGTGAGATGTCGATTAATTGCTTACATATTCATCACTTCACACACAGGGAGAGGGATGGAATGGCTTGTTTCTCTGGCCCGTGTGTGGCGTGGATCTCTCTCCGATGAAACGAGAATGAAGTGCTAACAACAAAATAATCTTCTGACACTCGGGTAGACCTTGTCCTGCATCCGAATCCCGCTGAGATCGCATTAGCATATACACTCATTTTCAGTAGTCCGGCCTGTGCCCGCTGATTTAAAGGACAGCTGCTGATGCTCCTGAAGTACTCCTTTTGATTGTCTCACAGAGATTCTGCCCAAGAAGAAAAGAGAAAATCTTTCCTGGCAGATGTACTGTGAAGACGGTTCAAAGTGGGAGAAGGGGCGAAAACAGAAGCCCAAAACAGGCGGCTGGCCTTTGGGAGATGAGCAGTGGGCAGCGGGGCAGACAAAGGGAAACTAATCTTGACATTTCAGATTCAGATCTCTGGTGGTGCAGCGTTCAAACGAAAGTGTTTGGTGAACGGCGGCGCTGTGCCTCTAGAAGACCTGTGAACATCAAGGGACTGCTTTCCCATGCAGAAAGGCAGATTTCAACTGACGTTTTGATTGTAACAATGTGTGACAGAGTGGTGTGCTGAGCTGCTTAAGTAGGAGGTGCCGTTAGCACTGAATCCTTACGGTCAATGGGGCTGAGACCGGGCGTTGTACAAAGGAGGGTTCATACCAGGAGAGGTTTTTAAATACATTTTAAAACACCATCAACAAGCCCAGCACGCTGTTTATTTATATTGTTTTAAACAACCCAAATAAAGCTCAACAGTACCTGTAGGCCTGCACAAGAAACAGCAGGGTAAAGAAACGGAGCGATATTGACTGAAGATCAGCCACACGCCAACTGCGAAGAGCAGAAAGCCAGCAAACAAAAAGTGCGCTACGGAAGCTATGGAAGTGGTTGAAATCTCGAAGAACAAAACATTGTACTTAACGTAAACTACGTAGACTATTTTCTTTCGACTACATCATCCAAAAACAAAGCACAACATAGATTGTCACAGTTATTATCATAATTACCTACATACAGCTCCACCACAAACTCTTAGGAAACGATAAACCATTTTTGTGACAAAAACAACGTTTTTGCAAAGTATAAAACTGGAGTCTCAGAACATTGCCCACATCAGAATTGCTTATTTTTCGACTTTTACAACCATAACCCATCCGTTATGTTAGGACATAGCCTGCTTGACTAAACCTAGTTTGTGGAATTCAGTGTGGAGGCACTGGGTTGTATGTATGCAAGACACAAGGAGCAGGGAGTGTGCCATCTCATCAGGCAGTCAAGTATGTATGAATTGTCAATTGTAATTTTCAAGCACTTTCACCTCTTCGTAAACCGTGTAATGCCATCAGGGTTTTGCCTACAGGGGGGTAAATAAACGTTTCTTATAAACACACGTTACCTTTTTCACAATCAGTGGTAATTGCAGGCTTTAAAATAATGAAAATTTTATATTTTTTTGTCTATATGCATTTCCACATGTTCAAGTGGAAAACGTAGAATTCGTAATTTTGCAACAGCAAGCTAAAAAAACGCTGTATTACGTACGGTGACTGAGTCACAAGAGCTTGCGTGGTTCCACTGCCATATATGGGCAGTCCTTTCTAAGGCCCCAATCACAAGAAATGTGTTTTAGCAGCTAGGGTGTGGCTATAAGGCTGTGAACGGCTTGCGTTTTTTGGAGGAGCGCCCTGGACAGCCTAAGATAGAGTAGTGTAAATGGGTTATATTATTATAATATTATACTCGGCAGGGTTTTAAAAAGATTGCAACTGCTTTCTGCCTTCACATGGCCCCACTCACATACTGCGTTTGCCAGAACTAATTCAATAACAACCAGCAGCAG
Source organism: Muraenolepis orangiensis (assembly GCA_027704905.1). NCBI lineage: Eukaryota > Metazoa > Chordata > Actinopteri > Gadiformes > Muraenolepididae > Muraenolepis > Muraenolepis orangiensis. The sequence goes on from CM051001.1 coordinate 22,421,115, forward strand.
CCCAAAACTAAAGCTATTTACACCTCTCAAATTTGCCAATATGAATCGTGGTTTTACACCTCTTCTCACACAGAGGTATTTTTGCAGCTGAAGGCGCTGGCCATGTAGTTAGCTCCGCCAAAGCAAGAGGTGCGCAGCTAGTGGCGTAGCATGTGGTAAGGTACACAAGATTTGACTCTGGCCCCTGAGTCAAACTTCCAAAATGATATCAGGTATAGGGTGACATTCAATTTATGGGATGGTTGCTATCTGTAGCTATCAGCAACAGATATACAGTATCTAGATCATAAAACAAAAAGAATGCATATATATCGTACACGTTATCACTGTAACTGTATCACTGTAACTGTACTATAAGCGCCCAGTGTTAAGGTACAGGTGTAGATATTCTACAGTATTCAGCAGCGAAAAAAGACACAGCGCCCTGCTCCACGTTTGTTCTAGGCTTCAACAAAAAGGCAGCGCCGCGTGCGCTCGGGTTTTACCGCCCGTGTGATCGTCCTGTAGGCTAGATTCTAACTCATCCACCGCCTCCAGACACACAGCAGTGTAGTGGGGAAATGACCCCCATCATCCAGTGGTCTTCCCTGGGCCAGGGGGAAGGGGCGCATACTACCCAAGCATATAATGCAATACCCGACTGTTAGAAAGGTTAATACGTTCACGTTTTAAGTTAGGAACCAATGGTGTACACTTCCAGGATTCAAGGATTTCAGAAGTGGTGGTTTCTGGAGCGAGAGAGAGAGAGAGAGAGAGAGAGAGAGAGAGAGAGAGAGAGAGAGAGAGAGAGAGAGAGAGAGAGAGAGAGAGAGAGAGAGAGAGAGAGAGAGAGAGAGAGAGAGAGAGATGAATAGAGACAGAAAGAGAGATTGTGAAAGAGGGAACAGATTGAGTGAGTTAAAGAGGAAAAGTTAAGAGAAAGAGAGTGTGAGGGAAACATACTAATTTCCCATCTGGGACAAGTAAAGTACCTCTCGAGAGCAGAAAAAGAGAGGCAGATAGATGGGCCATGAAGAAAGAGAGGAGATGGATCACTGTGTGTGTGTGTGTGTGTGTGTGTGTGTGTGTGTGTGTGTGTGTGTGTGTGTGTGTGTGTGTGTGTGTGTGTGTGTGTGTGTGTGTGTGTGTGTGTGTGTGTGTGTGTGTGTGTGTGTGTGTGTGTGTGTGTGTGTGTCTGATCTTCTGTGCGTTTGTCTAGGTCTTGCTCTGGAGATCAATAGTGTGCAGAGCCTCTACTTGTCCTGTTCTTGCTCTTTTGGTTACTTTTCTTTGGTCGATTTGCAGGTGAGATGGCTTTGCACAAAGCCCAGATGGCAGTTAACAGTCTTTATTGTTGTTTTATTGAGATCCCTCTCCTCTGGGGCTCGTCAGAAGCGGTTACTATTGTTTACTTAATTGGTTGCTGAAAGAAAATTACACACAAGTACTCTGTTAAACTTCCTAGCACGCATCTCTGTCTTTTTACGTTCCTTGCCTTGTCTTTTCCCAGAGACTCATTTGGAGAGAGAGAGATAGACTCATTTGGTGAGAGACTCATTTGAAATGAGAGAGACTAATTTGGAATGCGAGAGAGACTAATTTGGAATGAGAGAGAGAGACTCATTTGGAATGAGAGTGAGACTCATTTGGAGAGAGAGACTCATTTGGAGAGAGAGACTCATTTGTAATGAGAGTGAGACTCATTTGGAGATAGAGACTCATTTACAATGAGACTCATTTGGAGAGAGGAAGAGAAAGCTAGCGAACGAGAGTGAGACTAATTTGGAGGGAGAGACTCATTTGGACAGAGAGACTCATATGGAACACACCCACACAGACACCACTTGATGTCTTCTGGCAGTGGCCTTACACAATGCCTGTATGAATGGGATATTCATACTGGATTTTTTTTTATTATATAGCTATGATATAGCTATTTTTTAGCAGACACTTATCTGAAGTGACTACAAAAATCAGAACATTCAGATTCAGACTACAATGGAATGCTTTCTCCCCATTCAATCCCACAGTACGAACTTGTACAATTTAACACTGTATACTATACTATTATGTGCTATACTTACTATACTATACTATACAACACACTATGGAAATACTGTACACATCTTTCTAAGTAGATTGTTAGTTAGATATTGTTCTATTGTTTGCCAACTTATTGTACTTTTACCTTATTGTATTTTTACCTGAACTTATTGTACTTTTACCTGAGCACTGGCTCTGTTTTTGGAGACTTGTTAGGAATGAGATGCACTTTTGACTTCTGTTGACGAGTTATCTTATTTACTTATTTACCTTTGTTGAATGCATATTGTAAGTCGCTTTGGATAAAAGCGTCTGCTAAATGACTGTAATGTAATGTAACAATAAAGTGACTAATGGATGATATATACAAGAGTTTAATTGTGCAAAAAGCATTTAAAAAAAGTGCCAGTGGTGCAGCAGCAGCATGAATACAGTGCAGAACAGTGCAGTTATTGTAATGAGTCCAGAAAGTCCAGCAAAAGTATGATAGTGTAATGTAATATGGATGAAAATGTTATGATAGTGGCATGGCAGTTCAGTAGGCACACTGCCTGTCGATAAGAAACTGTCCTTGAACCTGGTAATCCTTGTCAGATGCTGCGAAACCGGCGACCGGACCGTAGGGGGGAGAAGAGATGGTGTCCTTTGTGATGGAGATGGCCTTATTCCGACATCTGGTCCTAAAGATCTCATCAATGCATGGAAGTGCACACCCGGTGATATTTTCTGTGATATTTTTGATGGCTTTATTGTCCTGTGCAGTGGTGTTGCCGTACCACACAGCGACGCCACTCAACAGGACACTCTCTACAGTGCCACGGTAGATGTTCACCAGCCACTCAGTATCCTACAGGTAGGCTGCGGACACTGGGGATCAAACCAGGTACCTTTTGAGTGACATCCAGCCGCTTCCCAACCACCCCTCCTAATAACACCTAATAAGCAGAGAGTCCTTACTGCGATATTATGGAGCAGGTAGTTCTGAAGAGAGAGAGCCGGAGACAGAGACAAGTTTGATTAATAGGTCTCGGGTTGGAAATATTTATAGCCACCACTCTCATGAGGGCTCCGAGATCGTTTTTTTGCATTATTAAAATAAAAAACGCAGAGTAGCTCCTTGTGTTCCCATCCATAATACAAGGCCAAAACTCAGGGAGGTACACAGAAATCCAGATCGCCAAAATACACAAATAGTAGGGGGGGGGGGGGGCGTCGACATATGAAACACAAAACAGAGTTATATACTATTTCCAAGTGGTTGTGTATTTCCCCTGACTGCTATATAGAGTTGGCGAACGCATACATCTTGCAATTAATTCCATAAATAACAGGTAGAGCTATTCCTGAAGCCATGATGGAGGCCCCCCGGGGGAAGGGGGTCTTTAATCACATCTCTGAGCAGACTAATAAAGCATCCAGATAGAACTCCCTCAGGGGCCTTCCTGGGAAAACAATATTACCGCCACAGTTCTTCAATTAAGACGCCGCACACGTGTCATTACCGCCGCTAAACCATTATTTTTTTCCCTTTTCATCCGGATAACATCTGACTCACGTCTCCCTTTCTGGCTTTCTTTCCTTCCCTCTTTCTCCCTTTCTTTCTCTCTTCCTTCCTTCCTTCCTTCCTTCCTTTGGTTCTTTCTCTATTCATTTCCTTCTGTAGTCTCTGTATTTCCTTGCTTGGAGAGCGCGGATAATATGAAACCGCTGTGAAATAACGACTCCTTTTTAGTGTGATAGCGAACCGCACCGCGGGGGGGGGGGGGGGGGGGTTCAGGTCTGCTGACGTCATAACATGTCACTCCGTCAACACCCACGTACAACGTTGTCTGTTGAAATAAATACAAATTAGCCGCTTCGAAATGGCCTTCTTCTTGAAAAATAGAAGTGTTAACACAAAATAAATGACAACCAACGCACTTCTTCTGGCGGTTTCCTTTCCATACACGTCACACTCCTTTCTTTCTTTCTTTCTTTCTCTTCTTTCTTTCATTCATTCATTTTCGTCCATCCTTTCTTTCCGTCTTTCTTTCAAAAACAAGAGAGTACAGCACGTCTAAGTGTGTCTGGTTTCTTCCGGCGAGTGGCTTGCGTCAGACAAGGATCAAGCGAGTGAGGAGAGATTTATGGCGACGGCTAGCCTCCAGGCTTTTGATTAATCAGCCCTAACCCTTTTTGGGAACGCGTGTCGGTCCGTCGCGTTTATTTCACCCTTGAACGGCGAACACTCGCCGGGGAAACACTAAATGAGAGAGACAAAGTGATTTAAATGAGGTGGGTGTAGAGACACAACACAGACTAAGAGGAGTGGAGTGGATGGGGTGGGGTGGGGTGGGGTGGGGGACGGGTGGGGAGAAGCCAGGCAGGAAGCCTGCAAGCGTAAGATGGGAGGATATTAAACAAAAAAACTTTGAAGCTGTAATGTATCCCTGCCCTCAGGCAGCCAGCAGAGTCCCCCCCATACCACCAATGCCTCCACCCCCCCCTCCCCCCAGAGAGATTGCCAAGGGAGATCCCGGCTTTGAAGATCACAGTCCATCAGGCTGCTTGGTAGACCATCTTCAGCCCCAGAACTTGTGACAATCTCTCCCTCCACCCCCCCCCCCCAAACACCGCCCCCCCCCTCCGCTGGCTCTTGTTGACAACCATTGATGGTGTTCCCACTGCACTCAGAAGATAGAGGGGCGGGTGGAGAAAGTGAGGAGAGCTGCAGTAGTGGAGGCACTCAGTTCAGTTTGTGTCTCTCATGTGAGCTTACATTTGAGGGAGGGAGAGAGGGAGGGAGGGAGGGAGGGAGGGAGGGAGGAGGGAGAGAGGGAGGGAGAGAGAGGGGCGCGTGGGGGACGGTTGGCATACACAGAAATACCAAACAAAGTATAAGAACTACGAAGTACCGTATAAAATCAATACAGAGA
>CM051001.1:22428551-22618551 GCA_027704905.1 Muraenolepis orangiensis
CGCACACACACAAACACACACACACACACACCCTCATACACACTCATACACTCACACACACACACACACACACACACACACACACACACACACACACACACACACACACACACACACACACACACAGTACAGATTACAGTACCGCCACAGTAACAAAAAAATATATCCCTGATTCATTTGTAGCCGTCGATTTAAGAGTATATAGGAGGACAGTGACGGACGGCCGGTGATTCCTTTAAAAGGTGTCAACGCTCTCTGGGAGATACGGAGCGACTTAAAGCCGACTCAGCACAGTTGTGCGGGCGTATTTAAACAGACAAGAGGGGGAGAAGATTAGCAGACTGGCACAACCCCTGCTACCGACCTCATTGGCTACTGGCCAATGAGGCCTTCGCCGGAATACAGTGCAGATAAAGAAAATACCAGCGTGTCAGTAGATCATATAAATCGAATGGCTTCAAATCGAAAACCGAATAAAAATCCATTAAAAAATGCATTCATGAATAAAACCTTTGCATGTATTTCTCGCCACGCAAGAAAGACCTCTTAAGGCACACTCCAGGTATCTAAGGTATTGTCAACACGGACGTACGTACGTTAATTCTAAATATAGCCGTTTCGATATGCCTCATTTCACAATTGATTGCGGAGAAATTAGGAATTTAATAGGCCCGGTGGAATCAAATTGATGACCTTGCCCCGGTGAGGTGGCTCGGTGATAAATGGATGTGTTAAGTTCAGCCGAGCGGTGGTGGTGGTGGTGGTGTGGTGATTGTGGTGGTGTGCCTCCACACTAGGAGTAGGGATTAACGCCTCACTAATGAAGGGCAATTTGGAGGAGGTCTTTGGACCGGCAGATAGGGCGGGGAAATAAGAGCGTTTTCCATAACCCTCGGAATGACTCTGGCGAGGATTAACGCGAAAGGTGCTAAGCCACAAACGCACACACACGCACGCACACACACAACCCTTTCCCTCCCACATTTCAAAGCTCTGCTAATAGGCCATCATGCTGCACACACACACACACACACCTGACACTTTGACCCCCCCACCTCACACACACACACACACACACACAATTGAGCTTCTTCACAGTTTACCCCCCCCCTCACAAACACACACATAACTGACAAACTACCTCCCCATACACAAAGATACCCTTACCCTTACTCTCTCACACTCAAAACACACACATCGCCCCCTCCCCTACACCACCAGCACTCTATTTCACACATCACGCACGATAATAGCATCGCGTGCCGCAGCTGCATTCGAAGGCCCTGTGTCTTCTGCAGCGCTAACTGGTAGCCATGACGGCGGTTCATCAGAAAAACTGTCTTCCATTAACACACACACACACACACACACACACACACACACACACACACACACACACACACACACACACACACACAACACACCACACACACACACACACACACACACACACACACACACACACACACCACACACACACACCCCGGTTAATGCGTGGAGGAGAACCATGCTTGCTGGGGTTTGGTTTAAATATAAACAGTATTACTTAGTTTCATCACTGTGTTCTCTGGCTGTAGCGGCACTTATGCATAAATTATCACATTTTCTTTCTCCCCCGCACCCCTTGGTGACATCGTGAGCTGTGACATCCCCTGTTTGTTGTCCATGTTGCACCTAGATCTCCCCGCTACTTCACGTACGGATAATGCCGGCTCACGCGTTACACGTCCTCCTACGACGCCAATCGAGACTCTGCGTCTGCGCTGAGCTGCGCCTCAGACAAGTGCTGCCATTATTTTTGACAATTTTATTATTCCCTAATGGGGAAAGACAGAGATAAGGTTGAGAATGGTTAAGTTACCCTCTTTCATAAAGAGACAGCTCACAGATGTCACTTGACCGCTAATACCCACGCTCATCACACACACACACACACACACACACACACACACACACACACACACACACACACACACACACACACACACACACACACACACACACACACACACACACACACACACACACACACACACACACACACACACACACACACACACACACACACACACACACACACACACACACCCCACCACAGGGAAAAGACGAGACGTAATTGTCACCAATGGCGAAAAGCAAGGCGTTAATCTCACTTCACTAGACACTGATGGGCCCGTCTTGCTAAAGCCGTTATAACAATACCTCAAGACGGAGGGAAAAGATGTCTGGCCATTAGGATAATCGGCTGAAGACCCTCAAAGTTGGATTATATCACTTTTATTTTGGCACCGCCGCCATCCTCTTCTGTTCAAAATCATCTGGAACTTCCTTTCATTGCAGCCACCACCTTTAGTTAGAAGCTGTAAAAGTGTCTAAAGAATCACACTCTAATGGTTCTAATTTAGAGGGGAAAAAAAGGTAAGTGTGGCTGCCACACTTAAACGTAAAACGTAAAACGTGACGGAATAGAAATGTCCTTGCTATCCAAAGAGAGAAATGTAGCAGTAGTACCTGCAGCAGTAGCAGCAGGTGATATTCTTCAGGGACAATCTGCCTCAAACTCAGAACATACTGTACTTCCTGATGATCTTCTCCGAATGCCTGGCTTGTGACCATGCCTTTTCAATTTCGTGTGTCTGCGTGAGCGCCACAGCGAACGGGAGGTACGCACTTACATGCATTACAACATACACACCCATAGGACACACACACACGACACACACACACCGGCCCAATCCTACTTCTACATGGGAGCTTTACATTTCAAATGACATTCCAGGCATATTTGAATAATAGCAAGAGAAAATAAGATACCTCAAGCACTCCGCAAACAAAATAAACAACCGGGGAGACTGCAGGCAGAAGACTGCTGCTCCTTGCCAATCCCATTTGCAAAATATTAGCCATCTTTTTCCAAGACGACAGCATCTCAGATAGAGAGCCAGTGGAGAGGGTGAGGACGAGAGAGATAGACAGCCAGGGAGGGAGAGACAGAGAGAGAGAGGGTGTGAGAGAGAGGGAGATAGAGAGAAGTGTTTCCAAATTAAATGGTAATTGAAGGAAAAGATGAGTCTAAGAGGCAGAGATTTGACAGTGGGAAGAGGAGAATAGACAATGAGAGAGGGGGGGAGGGGTGTGCCACAATAGCTCATCTTCAGGCCTGCTCCTCCGCTCCAGTGGCCAAGCGTCCAGAGGACAACATATGCATGGGAACCTCTGGTGTCTGCTAGCCTCCGCACCAAAGGAGCATGATGGGGAAGGGAGAGACATAGAGCGGCAGGGAGAGAGAGAGACATAGAGTGAGAGAGAGACATAGAGCGGGAGGGAGAGAGAGACATAGATGAGGGAGAGATCATTTAAAAAGCCCTTTATTAAATCAGGACTAAAACATACAATTCAAAAATTACTTACACAAATAGAACACAATTAGTGAAACACAATTAGAAAAATTAGTCCCAGGAACCGCACACCTGGAATAAACCCACTAACTTAGAGCGGCTCAACAAATCCATCAGCCACCCATTCAACCTGTGCACAATAATCCCAGAACCTCCACAGTGCTTGGATCGAGGTGTGCTACATGTGTAGCCCATGCAAAATCCTCCTCTGGAGGTCATCTGTCTGTTTTTCAACGGGTGGCTTTTACTGGGGCTGCCAAAAAAAACCCATCCACCGAGACACCTTATTCCCTGCCAGAGAACGTAAGTGTGAGACCTTTGCACATGCGGGTCACGCCTCTATCTTCCCGATCCCTTGATAGTCTCCCAGCTGTGGCATTTCAAAGGAGAGGCGTTGGTTCTCTCCCTGCCGCCACAGAAACAGTCAATGATGGAACACAGTACTCCCTTTCATCAGCCCACTGTTCAGAGTGGTTAAGGTTTTCAGAAAACGTTCTTTGTGGTTCCGACAGGGATGCACAGACCCCTTGCACGATCCTTGCCATAAGTCTTGAGGATCTGATGCTGGCCAGTTGTCCAAAGTTAGTCACTGGTGATTCAGTACAGCTTCCTGCAGAGCAGATCACAGGGTGGCCGAGGACAGAGTCTGTGTTTCTAGAAAACAGTTATGGAATAACGGCTACTAAAACAGCCACATTCTGCAAGTTTTTTTGCAATCTTTGGTCGCCCGGAACACCTGCCAGGCCTGCAGCACTGATCGATAACAAGGTGTTAGTCCGGTCAGGTCGGTTTCACCAAGGTTACACAAAAAAAAAAAAAAAAGAGTAACCCAGGCGGCCAGGCTTCTTTTGTGTTTCCAATCAACTGTGCCCAGTCACACAGCAGCTTCTGTGTTGCTTCGAGTCTAAATGCCATTTCCCTGGAGTGAATGTCAATGAGGCCCTGTCCAACCTTCTCGACAGGTAAGTACAAAGCAGCGGCTCATATCCAAGGTTGTCCTGACCAAAAAAAGTCTGCAACGGTCCACTGGACACTGTCCACCACCCTCCTCTGTGGTTGATGAACAACAAGTCTGTGCTAGTTATCGGCTACCAGCACTCTTCCCCTATAGGACAACTGAGGCAGCATCTATTCCCACTTAGACAAGTGACACGGGTCTGCTCAGTCTTCCCCCCACCTTAACCAGACAAGAGTCTCCACCATACAAGAATCCAACCCATCATATGAAAACATCGCCAAATGCTATTACAGTGGAAAACAGAAAACATAATTTACTCTGTCAAAAGTGGATCATGTCTATGTGTTCTATAGATCTATGTTAACATAGATCCATAGTATCACTAACAAGAAAAAAGGAACACAGTGTGTTTGGTCCATAAGGACAATCAACTTTATGAACTGCTTCAGCCGGATGGATAAAACTTTTGAAAGTATCTTGTAGTCTGCAGAGAGCAAGGCAACAACACCTTAACGCACATGTACCGCCTAACAGTTGAATGCTTAACTCTCCAGGCATACATTCGATTTAGTTGAGGGAGTAGCCTCCTTAAAGACTTAAGATGATTGTTGGTGGGGTTCCTCACCCATCCTGTCCATGGTAAAGTCAGCTGTTGCAGTTTCCAATCACCGCCCAGAACAATGTGCTCTTGGGAATGATTTAATAAATGATTTAATAACACCATTCCTATTTGATTAAAAGCATATATTATGTCGCTGCCCAGATTTGGGGCACAGACAGTGCCAAAACACAAGACCAGGCCTTCAATTTCAGCTCATACCAAGTCATCATAAGATAGTATCCGGATGTTTAGACCACGGAGTGACTAAAACATTTTTAGTCAACAAATAATACATGTCATACATTTTTCAGAATCTTGAAAATAAACCTGTATCATCTAAAAAAATGATTTATACACAAGGTGTTTAAATCACTGGTTCTACCAGAGGATCAGATCAGACAAACTTTCAGCTTTTGGATCATACTCCATAATCATGTCTTCTCTAGTAGAAGACATGATTATGGAGTATGATTCATAAGCTGAAGGTGACATGTATTATTTGTTGACAAAAAAATAGTTTTAGGCTTTAAAAACACGGTCACTCTGTGGCCGGAAGGTGTGCATGTGCTACCAGGTCGTACCAACGTAAGGGCAGGCGTAGCTACCCATTGTTTCTGCTGGTCTAAACATCCGGATACTATCTTATGATGGCTTGGTAAACAGAAGGGTGCTTTAAGTGAGAGCTGAAATTGAGGACCTGGTATTGTGTGCTGGCTAGGCGTGACCCCAGAGCACACAAGGACATCACAAAGGACTCTCTTCACCCCGGACATTGGATGTTGGATACAGTGACAATAAAGGCATCTCATCTTATCTTAACCCTATCACCTGCTACCGCCTCCCCACTATTCCACACACCACTACCGCCCAGCGCCGCCTTTGACCTCTACGCACTAGCTCTCATCACTGACCTCAGCCGTGACCTGGACTCAGTCACCGCCGAATCCACCGGTGATACACGTGCACCACCGCAGCCTGTAGAGGACTCCCCCCGGCGATAGCCGAGCACAGCTCATAAGCCGTCCCACTGAGCTGCCTGGAGCTACGGTTCCAACCCCCCCGCCGGTAGACACCGAGCAGTCATCTGTCACCTGTTTTTGCTTATGTGGGAAAGCATCATTTTGATGTCCAAGACCACCACACTCAAAACCATCTCAAACTGCCTGTGCTCGCATACATATACAGTATAATATGAATCCCCTTTGTGTTTGACTTTAATTGAAACATCAAGTGTCTGTGACGGGTCATCCAAAAACATAAACGCTCGTCTCCTCAGAGATCGTACATGAGCCAGGATCCAGTTTAATTGTTCTGAACGGGCTTGCCAACTTTCCAAATCTCACACTGGCAGACCAGAGGTGAAAAACACACACACACACACACACACACACACACACACACACACACACACACACACACACACACACACACACACACACACACACACACACACACACACACACACACACACACACACACACACACACACACACACACACACACACACAGGAATAAACACCCCGCTTTAAATTACCTGACTAACCAAAGCCATTTCTTACAAGAAAACGACCACATCTTTATTCATGCGGGAGGCCTAGGTTAGTTTATTGTAACCCATCTGCCACAGCCAGCAACACCTCTGCTCTACTGTCACATCGGGACCAGGAGCAACCTGGACCCCTGGTGGAAATCGATTTCCACCTCATTCTTCCCACTTTTCCCACAAACTGATCACCAGGTAATGAATACGGAAAAAGCTTGGGAAAAAAGATTTGACCTGATCATGCAGGGAAATGGAAGAAATCACATATCTCAATGAACAAAATAAATCCGCCAAACACTCACCAGTGAGAGAGAGAGCGAGAGACCGAGAGAGCGAGAGAGCGAGAGAGATCCTAAGGCACCAATGAATGTGGTGCTGTTTTTGATGCCTACAACATGATATCAGTCATAGTTGGGCAGTCCTGTGTAGATGACTGGATAATTCGTTTGCCCAGCACCAGTATCTCAGCCAGCCCCGGGCTATAGCGACAGCTGCTGCTCTCCCAGAAAACTTCAATGTGTGTCCACCTCCAAAAACACCACATTTTTCCACGTCTCTCTTCCGACCTGATATTTTTTTCCGTCTTTCACTGAACACAATCCTTCCCCCCCTTGATTTCTTCATCTCAGAGGTAAGGCTGTCTGCCGGTGGCCGCGGTGCAGAGCTCAAGCCATTTGGAGCAGGAGATAAGGCCGGGACGGGGATATTACTCATAGGCAGGCAGTGACTGAATTGGATGCTTGGGGTCAAACACACCTAAATGACAGCACCGCGGCAACCACGGGTGACATCCAATCAAAAGCCGGGAGCCGGGCCTTGTCTGGCGAGCTTGCAGAAGAGAGAGAGAGAGAGAGAGAGAGAGAGAGAGAGAGAGAGAGAGAGAGAGAGAGAGAGAGAGAGAGAGAGAGAGAGAGAGAGAGAGAGAGAGAGAGAGAGAGAGAGAGAGAGAGAGAGAGAGAGAGAGAGAGAGAGAGAGAGAGAGAGAGAGAGAGAGAGAGAGAGAGAGAGAGAGAGAGAGATATGGAGGGAGAGATAGATAGATAGATAGATAGATAGATAGATAGATAGATAGATAGATAGATAGATAGATAGATAGATAGATAGATAGATAGGGAGGGATGGAGGGAGCAAGCGAGAGGGCTGATGAAGATGAAGCGATGAGAAGAGCAACAAAAACAAAAAAGAGGGATGACACCAAAAATAGGGAACTGCCACCGCTGCTGTGGGCCGGTGTTTTGTTGCCGCGGCGATCACGTAGGAAAACAATTGGGAAAAACACCACTGTGCGAACAAAGCCGAGGTCGGGGGTTAAAACGTCAGGTCAGGACTGCATCCGAACCTGCGTACTACGTACTACATACTACAGTGTGTGTACCGTTTTCTGGCGTACAACTGGTATACTATAGTGGTGAACGATTGTGGGTTATCCAAGCGACTGTAGTGTCGCTTGGATTTAGTGTAGTTTGCACACTACCCCCCATTTCGCCAGAAATAGTACGCCATCCGGCTACTTTTAGTATACCGTTATTTTTTTGGGCATACTATGTGTAAACATGATTCCGGACACACTAGTCTCACCTACCACATAGTACGCTTGGTGTGGACAGTTGGACGGAGCCATGGACTCTAGTGGAGTGGGCGAGGCGACGACATTTGGGCGGGGAAAAAAAAAGAGCTGAAGGCTGCTCGGTAAGGGCAGCGGCTCGTACGACTGAGTATTAAGACGGTACTTTCCCTTGATGCCTTTATTTTACAAGGTGTGAAACAAATCATGATCACCTCTAGACATAAAATCTAATCTAAAAGGCCGCAGACCTGCAGACAGAGTGTCAGACTACTGAGTATAGCGCCATGAAGTCAAACAGCTTCAAAGTAATACGAAATCTTCACAGGAAGAAGATGAAAAAATTGTTGTTGAGATCATTTCACGTTTACTGGCTCCCTAGCTGATCAACAAATGCATAAATTGTGCGCGTGTGTGTGTGCGCGCGTGTAAGCACAGCTGTGCGTGTGCGAGTGACAGACATCTCTTACAACACACACAATGTAAAACCACAATCAACGACTTGACAACATCTCAATAGTAATGGCTCAATATTGACTCAATATTGACTCAATATTGACTCCCTATAGTCAAGAAGAGTTACCCAGAGGTGAAGACGTGATGGATGCGGCTTCAGGGTCGACGTCTTGGCGAAGGAGGAGCCGAGGAGGTGTGGGTTGCCGAGGAGGCGGGGGTTGCCGCGGCGACGCACCTCTGTATCCACCACTTGGGTCGGCGTAACCTATGAGGCAACACAAACACACACACACACACAGAGGGATCAAAGACTCATCTTCCCCTGACAGCCAGGGAATCTGCAAAGAGGATGAAGAGTGGGGGGGGGGGACATGGCATTTAAACAGCTGTCTTGTTTTAACTCCTTTTAACTCCCTCATTGGTGCTGGGAAACTAGCCAAGCACCCACACACTCCTACACACACACATACACAACACTTTCACACTCTGAAACACACACACGCACAAACCCACACACACACACACAGACACACAGGTCACACAAATCACACATAAGTAACACTTTCTCACACACACACACGGCTCTGAAAGCCAAATGACATTCACCCAGTAGGCAGGCAATAACAGGAGTGGCTTTTGCAAATTGCTGGCACAGAGCTGCCAGAGTTCACTCCAACCTCTGAGAGAAGCAAAAGCATTGGGCCGTTGGATTCTAGCCGAGCCAAACATTGGAGCCTCCCGCTTCATGTGTGTGCGTGTCTGCATGTGTGTGTGTGTGTGTGTGTGTGTGTGTGTGCATGTGCATGTGTGTGTGTCTGTGTGTGTATCTGTGTGTGTCTGTGTGCACATGTGCATGTGCACACCTGTGTGTGTGTGCGCATGTGCGTGTGTGTGTGTGTGCACCCTTGTGTGTGTTGTGGTGTGTGGGTGTGTGTGTCCACGCCTGTGTGTGTGTGAGCTCCCGTGTGTGTGTGTGTTATCAGCAGACAGCACGCAGCCCTGGAGGTACAACCCGCTGGGACACTGGGCGCCCGCCACGGGCGAGAGACGGCAAAGTGAGACACGAATGCAAATGAAGCCTCTCTTTTTTTATTCTCCTCCCCCCCACCACCGCATCTATCCATCCCATCCCCGTCCTCCGCACGGCCACACCGGAGGTGTGTTACCGCAGCAGTCCACAGAGCTAAGCACTCCCTGGTGGAGAAGCTTTGGATCTCCTCACTCTCCTCCCTCTTTTTACTTCAAGCGGTAAGACGTACTCGGGAAGGACCGCACACACACACACACACGGAAGCTCGCTCGCACACATACACAAGCACGCACGCACGCACGCACGCACACACACACACACACACACACACACACACACACACACACACACACACACACACACACACACACACACACACACACACACACACACACACACACACACACACACACACACACACACACACACACACACACACACACACACACACACACACACACACACACACACACACACACGCTAAACAGAAAGATCCTCAGTAATGTGTTTTGACATGGCCCAAATTTGATAAATCGTAGGGGGGAGATGAGCAGGAGGAAAGGCTTCGAAGCTCGATCTATTGACAATGTTTGTCTGCACCTGGTGGGGGTTCTTCCAGACTAATGTCAGCTCTCCTACTAATGTGAGCGAAGCTGCACAGAGGTCAGGGGGAAAGAAAATAAGTGAACTCTTGGAAAGTTCAAAACAGCCATAAAAGTTTAATGGCAAGCTGGCAGCGAACAGCCAGCAGAACAAGAACGAGCTAAACTATTTCCAGTGCTGTAAGTGGCATTCATTATTCACATTATAGTTTTATAGGAAGAAGGAGAGCTACTTTGCTACCTAATTGACTTTTCCTTCCCCTCCTCCCCCTGACATTAGCTACACTATTGACAGTTTGTATTGGTACACCGTACAGTGTGTGTGTGTGTGTGTGTGTGTGTGTGTGTGTGTGTGTGTGTGTGTGTGTGTGTGTGTGTGTGTGTATAAGTGTGCGTGTGTGTGTGTGTGAGTGTGTGTGTATATAAGTGTGTGTGTGTGAGTGTGTGTGTGTATATAAGTGTGTGTGTGTGTGTGTGTGTGTGTGTGTGTGTGTGTGTGTGTGTGTGTGTGTGTGTGTGTGTGTGTGTGTGTGTGTGTGTGTGTGTGTGTGTGTGTGTGTGTGTATATGTGTGTGTGTGAGTGTGTGTGTATATAAGTGTGCGTGTGCGTGTGAGCTTCCGGGTCTGTGTGAATGTGTGCACTCTGTATGTGCATGCCTGCGTTTGTGTGAATGCGTGTGTGTGCTTGTGGGTGTCTGTGTCTTTTCTTCATTTTGAAGTAGTGCTGAGACCTTACCTTGACATGAGATTACACCGAGCTGCGACTGACAGACTGAGGGACAGCTTTCATTTTCAAATCAGACAGCAAGAACAGAGGATGTGTTCAGCCAGGTGTTTTGTTCAGCCTCATTTAAAAAAAAGACTCATTTCATTTGATTAACCATTCCTTCCTGTGTTCATCATCTCATGTAATGCAATGAGTTGGGAGGTTCATACGTTAATACGATCAAAGCTTTACATTGATATTATGAATTTTGCTCAGAGGAAATCAAATGCGAGAGAGGGAGGGAAGGGAGGGCGAGAGAGAGACCGACAGACAGACAGACAGACAGACAGACAGAGGGAGGGAGGGAGGGAGGGAGACGGGGAGGGAGATAACCACGGAGCAAGAGTTAAAGACTGAGAGAGTGTGAGTAAAAGGGACAATGGCAGACTGATTGCATACGATTTAGAAAGGACAAACAAGAGGGGCCAGAGTCTTGTGGCTGTGGTCCACTATAGCCCTTAGACACGTGTAACCACATCACACATGTGACAAACCTCACCTATTGACATTACATTAGCCAATACCTTGGGGCGACCTTTGAAGAACAAAACCCGAACAAGGCCTGTGGCACAGGTAGACTGTTTATTTTTATTGTCTATATTATTTTTATGGTATTGTTTTTTTAGATGTTTACTGCGGGAGGCAATGGGGAGCAAGCATTCCAATGTACTTGTTACAAATGGCAAATCCATTTATTGTATTGTATCTTGTATCTTGAGCGTCTTTCAAACATACAACATACTAGTAATGAAGTAATTCTATCATGACATTAAAATGGACACCCAAGGGTAAAAGCGGGACATTGTGAGCGTAATTGTTCCGGAAAGAGAAAGGCGAGACAATGGCAGGACGTCAGGCATAATTGAGACGACTCTCCGCCATTTGAAATTCATGCGTAGGAATTATACATAGCTAACTTCATTACATCTACCAGCCCTGCAGCACACACGTAGACCAACACTGAGGGATGTTCAACATGCAAGCCGAGCGATTCACTTTCAGCTAAATCTAGGAACCAAAAACCGCCTTCGGTCAGTTTTGTGTCCGTCAGGCTACAATCTCAACAACAAACAACAACAAAAGCCTGGAGTCGACTACATTAGCAAGTGCATTAGCGATAACGGACAAGAACACAAAGTGGTCGTCACAAAAGCATCAGCTTAGACGCTCATGGTCTCATGTAAACAGCTTTTGGTGTAGGACAGAAGATGCTGATTCACCGTTACTTCCTCCTCAAGTTTAACCGGTCCTACTACTACCGGTATTACTAACTACTTCATGCCTCTCACGTTAACTCCAGGAGCCTAAATGCAGAATGCGGTCCCCCGTAGGATCCTTTATTTTCTCTCTTTTTATCTCCTGCCAAACATGTGGATGACGACATCGGTTCTACTGTTTTGTTTTGGGGGGGGGGGGGGGGGGGGATGACTGTAGTGAGCGACGGCAGATCCTCTGTAGCGATGATTGGACGTTGCTAGGCGCCGTCTCTGGAGGTCCAGGAGCCGAGCTGAGCGTACCTGCAGAGCGGAGCTTGTGTGGCCATGACCGGTTCATTGCATAAAGACAGCAGTTTGAAGTAAAGCGCTACATGTGAAGGCCAGTTGAACAGCTGTCAGTCAAGGGAGGGAGGGTGATGTCGGTGCCGTCGAATCTTCAGGCGTGCCGGAGCAGCTGTGGATGAGCACTGGAGGACACGTGTAACCCAGTTACAAATACGGCTGTGCAGCGTCGTCTAGACGAGGGAGGAGGGGGGGGGGGGGGCCATGGAGGGGAGCCATACTCTGCTTCCCTCATGGGAACACAGGTGTGCTTGGCGCTGTGGTAAAGAGAAGATGGAGGGAAAGTGCACCGAGGTGTAGTGGTTAGGGTTTGAGGTTTGATCACAGCTGGAAGGGGTACAATGTCCGCAGTCTTCCTGTAAGCATTCTTGAGCACCCAAAAGTACCTAAAGTACCCAAATCTCCTATTAGAATAATACTAACGATACATTAAACTTGGATAGCGTTCCCCATTAGTCACTTTGGATACAATGTGTCAATGTCTGGAATGTCTGAATGTCTGGTCAATACAGTGTAGAATTTTCAATGGAATTTGGGAGAGGTCTACACAAGGACAACGTCTTCCAGGGGAGAAAAGGTTTATAGCCAACGAACGATCAACTCATTGATCAAATATTGGGTGGGCGAGACCTGTCACCTTCGCAGAGGAGTCTGCTTAGCGCTACCAAACTGAGATCAGGAGGTAGGTAACAGAGAAGGTAACAGACCAGAAGTACCAACAGACAGATCAATAGCAAGGAAACAATAGGGGCGGGGCCAAGGGGTGAAGAAAAAGGACAGATACGACTAAATCAAAGTCAATCCAAAGAAACGGACAGAAAAAACGACGGTGTTAATGGCGGTGTTAAGGACCAATAGTGGAGTCGCCTATATTCAGTGACAAAGCCGATACAGAGAGACAGAGAGTGAGAGACAGAGAGAGAGAGAAGGAGCCAATCATGAGACAAGCGAGGCAATGCACAAGATGGCGGCAGTCTTGGTCCAACACTTCCCATTAAGCCGAGGAGTGTGGAACGAGATGTGAGGCGCCAGGAGGGCTGGCTGTCACTCTTATTCATTTCAACGCACGTCAGCGGTTCCCATGGCAGGACCCTGCTTTCCCCTGCTGTCAGTATGAGGAATAATACATATCTTAAACATTATGCTGCGGCAAGCCATCGCTATCGCCACCACCTCCTCCTCCTCATCCTCCTCCTCCTCCTCCTACTCTTCCTCCTCCTCCTCCTCCCGCACACTCCACCTCCGTCTCACGCCGGCATTAAATCACTGTAATGCTTTAAAGTGTTTACATTGGCCGCGTGGACGATATGATAAAAGATGGTTAATGCGATCGGGGCTTAACAAAGCGCATGTCTCCGAGTGTACCCGTGAGCTCGCCACGCTACTCGTTTAGCATCGAAAGTAGTATACCTAAGGAGGGGTAAACACAATGCAACTTGTCCATTATTGTCCATACACTGTAGAGACACACAAGCTGTATCCTTACACTGTACCAGAGGCAGTAATGGAAAGGTATGATATTATTCTGGGTGCTGTGGATTATGTGTTTCTGGCAACCCGGGGCCCTATACTTATGATATATTATAAGCAGAGTGTCTCTAGAGTGGGAACGTTGCTGTTTCTGCGCGTTTACCTGGAATTAGCACACTGTAGGTAAGTGGTACAACGTAGACGATGAGCAAGGAAGCCAACATTTTGTGTTTACATCACGATGAGCAATGAATGCCAAGATTAGAAGGTACTGTATATGCTCTCCACATAATTAGAAAGAAAGGGAAATCAATGCAGCTGCTCAACGTAGAGGGGCGAGCCACAGCGGACATAGAGTCAGTCAGTCAGTAAGTAAGGCATCCCCACAGCATAGTGGTGTGCTTTGCTTATATCTCACACACACACACACAAATAAGACCTGGAGTTTAATTTGAACGCCCGTCACCTTAGTTCCTCCCATATAACAGAGCATGTTGTTTCTAGGACTGCATAAGCCACCCATATAGTTAGCTTTAAAGGCAGTGAAACATGTGTTTCGAGACAAGGTCTATATCCTCGTGGTGGATGTGTCCTTATTGCGCGATGAATTAAGTGCCATTGAAGCATCACCATTTAATCTTTTAAACTTTTAAAAACAAGGATTCAATTTTGCGAGACAACATGGTTTTTCACCGAGTGAAGTTCAGTGCAGTCGTGTTCCCAATTTATTTATTTCCCAAATCCTTCTTGTCAGGAGTTGATATCATCCTCATCTCTCTAATCCCTCGTTGTCATTTGTTACCGGTGGATTCACCGATCGCCCCTCCACATGGTATTTGTATGCTCCACATACATCCCGAAAGCCCCAACACTTAACACCTTTCCAAAAACGCTTACCCAATTTCCTTCACTTTTCCTGCCAAGAGCAGTTGGAGTGTGCTTGAGGAGTTGAATAAATAGCTGCCCAGCCGAGCAGAACGGCATGATATGTCCAGCAGGGGTGGGCAGCCACCTCCCCCGTGCTCTCTGTGTGTGTGTGTGTGTGTGTGTGTGTGTGTGTGTGTGTGTGTGTGTGTGTGTGTGTGTGTGTGTGTGTGTGTGTGTGTGTGTGTGTGTGTGTGTGTGTGTGTGTGTTTTCCGTTACAGTGTCCTTGCCACCCTTGCCACCTACTGACTCCTGTTGTTCCATTATTCATTGTGAAACGCGCCACTAGGATTCCAGCCAAGAAGGCTTACCGGGAGGGGGGGGAGGGACTAAGAGAGAGAGAGAGAGAGAGAGAGAGAGAGAGAGAGAGAGAGAGAGAGAGAGAGAGAGAGAGAGAGAGAGAGAGAGAGAGAGAGAGAGAGAGAGAGAGAGAGAGAGAGAGAGAGAGAGAGAGAGAGAGAGAGAGAGAGAGAGAGACTAAGAGAGAGAGAGAGAGAGAGAGAGAGAGAGAGACTTAGAGAGAGAGACTAAGAGAGAGAGACTAAGAGCGAGCGAGAGAGAGAGAGAGAGAGCGAGAGCGAGACAGGATAAACGCATTGGCTGGGGTGCTGTACTCCTACCTGAAAGGTAATGGGTTCAATTGCCAATGGACAGTGAACACGCCTCACTCCTACCTGCTCCGTACTGACCTGCATCTGAAATAACGATTGTCTATTGTCTATTTTTTTTAAAGGGATGACGTTCTAAAAGCCCCCTCTCACACACTCTACACAAGTAGACCCTCATGTGTGAGCACGATTCAGGAATATAAAGCCGGGATATAAATATTTTTTAAACTCGGCCCAATATTGAGCGATTTTGTAGCGTGCTGCTGCAATCCAGGGGGCATTTATTTAAGTCAAGGTTTAAAAAAAATTAAAAAGAGAATATTCTAGTTATTCTTAAAGTTCAGGGAACTTTCTCCAGACTTGTTGAACTGTTGGACAGCATACTCAATGCTTGCAATCCCATATCTACCGCTATCTAAACAGCAGTTAGCAGTTGGTAGACAGAATCACAACCACTTAACATCTCTCAATATGCATTTATGATGACACCCCATGTCATTAGAATCTAGCTTTTATTTGATTCTATATGGCCCACAAACAGGGTCATTAAATGTGTTTTTAACAGCAGTAAAAAGGGCTTCCCACACGGAGCACTGTACGTAACAAGGGGCAGAAGCAGCCAAGACGGCCGCCTACAATTTGGCACACCCTTCTGGTTCTGACACTTTCGCTTTACCGAATGTGGAATATGTTTAAAACGTATGTGTTCACTACTGTCGCCGATTGAGTATTTGCGACCGTAACTCTCTCCTGGTTGAATCTTTTTTTAAAGCTTTCCCTTTCCCGCTTATGGAATTTGTCATTTATTATAATATTGTCATATTCGTTGTTGTGTACCCGACACGAAGGTCTCTCGTTGCGTTAAACATTCTTCAGCTCCTTCTCCTTGGCTCGTCTTTTTCTGCTCCAATTGGTTGACCTCCTTGACCTTCTGGCCTACAAGAGCCATTCCATACACGTGTGTTCTGCACTCTTTCACACGTTTTTCTTTTTTAACCTTAGACTGCAGATAAGACTTGTGCCGTAGACTTCATCCCCTTGACACACACACACACACACACACACACACACACACACACACACACACACACACACACACACACACACACACACACACACACACACACACACACACACACACACACACACACACACACACACACACACACACACACACACACACACACACACACACACACACACACACACACACACACACACACACCGCGCACCCCCCTCATCGACGTGCAACCACCACAGGCATGGCGCTGGCTGTAAGTTCTCGTCGCCATTATTTATTCCTGTGCTGTAAACCCTCTGAGATGTAATTGCATTTTTTTATTACAATCCCGTTGGGGTCAACAGCGTTGAATCATAGGAGTGAGCGGGGTTTCGGGTTTGACCTTCCGCCGGTGCGGTTGGTCAGCTGGGCAGAGTCATTCCACACCTTATACAGCTTATACAGAACCCGGACGAGATGGCTGACCATCTGTTGGCTATAGATTGTCAATGTGTACGCCCTCAACCATAGCCACTAATCATATAAAATATTGCTTTTTTCTTTCTCCATAAAAGACCGGTGGAGGGAGGCAACGGCAGACGTATTTCATATCTCATGTAACCAGACTTCCACTTTGGCAAGTTTAATTGAAGAGCAATGTCGGAAAGCAAACATCATACAAAAAGAATAAAACATACAAAAAAAAGACGCATTGGAGGAGTACGGTAACTCGCCAGGTACCTGCACACAAGGTACGCAAGTACGAAATAATAATCCAAAGAAGAATTGATGTGTGGTTACACCCCTATGTATTTGAAAGAGACATGGAGAGGGGGCGAGAGAGAGAAAGAGAGAGAGAGTTGTGAGAGTGTGAAAGTGAGAAAGAAACTAAGCCCTCCTAAAAATGTCATGTGAAGAAGGCTTTTGTGTAGCACATAGTACATTTCATCGCAGCTTTGTCATCGTCCATCACAGAAACGTGACTTCACAGATCAGAGAGCACACAGTCAGTATCAGTAGATGCAAAACTCTTTGACCTGAAACACTTCACACACAAACCAAAAATTTGGATAATTAATTTCACACTTTCCGATACCGTTGACTCATCACCGCACGCATACGGCCGAGCCACCCAAACACCCCATCCCGTGTCCTGCACATATTTCCCTGCATGTCTATGCAGGGACATCACACCCAGAGTTCCAATTAACCGAGGTATGCACAGTTGATGCAAACGCGCAAACGTGTGTGTGAATAAATTATGTAACAAAGCCACACTTGGCCGTTTCCTTTCAAATCCATTATGAAATGATGCATTACTGTCATACTGAATTTAACCATCAGCCTGTTTGTGTGTGTGTGTGTGTGTGTGTGTGTGTGTGTGTGTGTGTGTGTGTGTGTGTGTGTGTGTGTGTGTGTGGTGTGTGTGTGTGTGTGTGTATCATTACATGACACACACACACACACACGTTACATTACATTAAATGGCATACTCATGACATTAAATTGATTTAGCAGACTTTTTTGTCCACAGCGACTTACAATAAGTGCATTCAACATAGATAACCAAAACGACTAGACACCAGAAATCATAAGTGCATTTCCTTCCTTACAAGCCTCCAAGAGCAGAACCAGTGCTCAGGTAAAAGTACAATAAGTTGTCTCCCTAGATTTTACCCAGTAGGTACATCAAACAAGGCCAATGAAAAATCGTGACGCCAATAGACAAAAGCCATTAAGCAAACGTTAATAAACAAGCCCTGGCCAACCTGAAATAGCACTAACCAGACGCCAAGTGCTAAGAGGAAGGGTCAGGGTAGTGCTTCATGAAGAGCTGTTTTTTTTGCCTGCGGAGGAAGATGGGCAGTGACTCCGTTGCCATGACATCAGTGGGGAGTTCATTCCACCACTGTGGTGCCAAGACAGAGAAGAGCCATGACCGTGTAGAACGGCGACAGGGGCCTCTCAGCGAAGGGGCAAGCAGACGCTCCGAGGCAGCAAAGCGTGTGTTGAATGCACTTATTGTAAGTCGCTGTGGACAAAAGCGTCTGCTAAATGAATTGAATGTAATGTGTGTAATTATGTGTGTAATAAGTGACACACACACAAACAGCTACAGTATAGTCAGCTACAGCCAACTACAGCTACAATATTCAGCTACAGTCAACTACAGTGAACTACAGCTACAGTAATAGTCAGCTAGTCATCTACAGTCAACTACAGCTACAATATTCAGCTACAGTCAACTACAGTGAACTACAGCTACAGTACAGTGCGTCTTTTGTCTGTGAAAAGCGCTTCATAAATACATTTTACTGACTGAGAAAACTAAGACAAAACTACAGCTACAGAAATAGTCAGCTCAACTGACAGCTCAACTGACAGCTCAACACACACACACACACACACACACATACACATACACATACACACACACACACACACACACACACACACACCTTATCTATAGCTTCGGGAATTTGGAGGAATATACGAAAGCCCGCTACGACCTCCGTAAGACCATCGTCACTGCCAAGCGGGAGTACAAGGACAGAGTGGAGGAGAAATTCAAGAGCCACGACGCGAGGGGTATGTGGCAGGGGTTACAGACGATAACGAACTTCAGAGGGAGAACCAGTTGTGTAGATAACTCCTCTACCTCCCTCCCAGGAGAGCTATATACTTATTGTGCTTGGTTCGACGTGAACGGCAGCCCGCCGAAGCCAGCACCACCTGAGGAGACCAGCCTGCTGAGCATCTCGGAGGCGGATGTGCGCCGCACCTTCAAGCGGTTGAACATCCGTAAGGCGGCAGGCCCCGACGACATCCCGGGCCGCGTCCTCCGAGCATGCGCAGACCAGTTGGCAGGAGTCTTTGCAGACATCTTCAACCTCTCCCTGTCCCAGGCTGTTGTTTCCGCAGTCTTCAAGATGTCCACCATCGTGCCTGTCCCTAAACAACCCAAGGTAACATGCCTGAATGACTATAGACCTGTAGCCCTCACCTTGATTGTCAGAAAATGCTTCGAGAGGTTGGTCAAGGACTTTATTTGCTCCGTGTTACCTTCCACGCTGGACCCATGGCAATTTGCATATCCTCAAAACAGATCCACGGACGACGCAATTACCATGGCCCTCCACACTGCCCTTTCCCACCTGGAGGGAAAGAACGGTTATGTGCGAATGCTGTTTGTAGACTACAACTCAGCGTTCAACACGATAGTTCCTGCCAAGCTCGACACCAAGCTTAGAGGTCTAGGCGTGCCCCCATCCACGTGCAGCTGGATACTGGAGCTCCTGTCGGACCGCCGGCAGATGGTGAGGATGGGCAGCACCACCTCAGAGCCACTGACCCTCAACACGGGAGCCCCCCAGGGATGCGTGCTGAGCCCTCTCCTCTACTCCCTCTACACCCACGACGGCATGGCTATGCACAGCTCCAACGTCATCATCAAGTTTGCCGATGACACGACAGTGATGGGCCTGATCGCCGGCGACGACGAGACAGCCTACAGGGAGGAGGTTGGATCACTGGAGCAATGGTGCCAGGAGAACAGCTTCGCCCTCAACGTCAAGAAGACGCTGATCGTGGACTACAGGAAGCAGAGAGGAGAACACAGCCCTATCTCCATCGACGGTGTTGCAGTAGAGCGGGTCAGCAGCTTTAAGTTCCTCTGCGTGCACATCTCCGAGGACCTAACATGGTCCACGCACACCACACACTTGGTGAAAAGGGCCCAACAACGCTTGTATTTCCTCAGGCGTCTGAGGAAATTCAGCATGGGCCCCCGCATCCTGAGAACATTCTACACCGGCACAATTGAGAGTGTTCTTACAGGGTGCATCACCGCCTGGTACGGGAACTGCACCGCACTCGAGCGCAGAGCGCTTCAAAGGGTGGTGTGGACGGCCCAGTATATCGTTGGAGGTAAGCTACCCACCCTCCTGGATATATACAACCAGCGGTGCGTGGCAACGGTCAAACGCATCATAAAATACAATGCCCACCCCAGCCACGAACTGTACTCACTTTTACCGTCAGGCAGGCGATACCGCAGTATCAAGTGCCGCACAAATAGACTTATGCCTCGTTTCCACCAAAGCAAGCCTAGTTCTAGCTCTCGGGTGGCGCGAGAGCCGGTTCGCAGTTGGTTCAATTGGCGAGCAGTCTAAGAACTGGTTTGCGTTTCCACCGACTTTTTCGCCGAGAGAGCCACGTCATGACGTCACTGTTAACGTCTCTGCTTTCCCAGCAGCTCGCGCCAACTTCCACAACAGTGGATTACATGATGGATGTTAAAGTGTTGCTCCTGGCTTTCAGGCTACAAACAGCTGCTCGTCTTTAGTGCTATTGACGCGATTACGTTGAAGCCCCTAACTGTGATAAAGGACTATACTAATAAAATGGACTTGACGTTAGAGCTGCATTTAAACAGTTAAGAGTACTTAAACAGAAGGGACCATTTGCCTTTTCTTCTTCAAAACTGTCATCTTGTATTATGTTTCTCGGTTGATAAAGCATAATGAAGCGGACATTGTATGAAAAATATAAATGTTTTATTAAAAAAAAAACATTAAATACACAATAGTACAAGTATAGAGTGCAGTGTAATAAGTCCATGTTAATAAAGCTCAGAGGGGCTGAGGGGCTCCTGAGCTGCAGCCCAGTGGGGCGGTAGCTCCGCATCGCATCGTCCAGGGAAGACGACTCCATAAACAACTAAAACAAGAGAAAAGTGCATTAAAACATGACTCCATTACACTTTACTGTTTTTAGAAAGTAGCATCCTGACGTTATCAAGGTTAATATCGGCTAACAGAAGCCTAGCAATCATAGCTCCTCATTTCTGATGATAGGAACATAACATTGATGTGATAATGAGCAGCTCGCTAAACAGCTTAGAAATACAAAGCTGGTTGGCAACACGGGACATATTTATAAAGTAAAACTTACCAGGACCAGTGTGACAGCAGCGGATCATCAGTTTGTTATCGATTAGCTCCTCGTATCGTCCAGTTTGTTATCGATTAGCCCCTCGTATCGTCCAGTTTGTTATTGATTAGCTCCTCGGTCCTGTCCCCCGCTGAAGACATCTCGCGCTGTAGTTTTTCTAATAGCGGTTTGTTCTAGAAGCTCCTCTAGTTTATTGTGACCTTCTGCCGAGGACCACAACGCAAACAAACGCAGATTGTCTCGTCCACGGACCACTGTCACCTCACGGCGAATTTTACTGATTTTAAAACTTTGTTTGTTTTGAGTTTGTCCGATAAGCCCCGCCCCCAGACGTAGTGGAGCCTGCTGGCTAGCCCAGCTTCGAAGTGGAGCCGCAAACGAACCACTTAACGGAGCCAGAAAGTGGCTCCATTGCGGTGGAAACCCAAAGAACTGGTTCGAGATGACACGCAAGCTCCGAACCAGCTCTCAAAACAGCTTGGTGGAAACGAAGCATTAGAGACAGCTTCCACAGTCAGGCCATCAGGCGGCTGAACAAGGGTGTATAGCATATAACAATGTATATTTTATTACATTGATATATATGTGTATTGCTCTTTTTTTGTGCTAATATATTGCATTTCATATATGCACATTTATATTTTTATATATTTAACTTTATACAGTTTGTACTTTTTACTTATTTTTTATTCTATTATTTTTATTTTTATAACTGTCTTTTTTTTTATAGCTGTCTGTCGTCGGGTATTGCACATAAGATTTTCACCCATTGCTTATACTTGTATAACTTTGATGTGACAATAAACTTGACTTAACTTGACTTGACACACACACACACACAGCGTTAAGGCAATGGCTGGTGCAGGATTCACCACGGTTGTGTTGGCACAGGTATCGTCAGCTTCCATCGGTGGCGTGCCTCCCTCCACTACCACCTATAGCCCGGGTCGGCTTCTCTCTTCTATTGCCGACTATGTGTGGTTCACCTCCTCATCGTCTTGCACTATTTAAACCCTGGGCTTCCTATCCACTCGTCGCCAGATGGTTGGTTGTTCCTCACACGTCAGTGTCGCTCTGGGCTGCTTAGCAACTTTCTGGCGTTTATGAATTTATTCAGAATTTATTATTCTCCTTGTTTTCCCAGTGCCACGTCTCATTATCCGTCTACCCGTCCAACCGGCCCGCCTGTCTGTCTATCCCGTCATTCTAATTTCCCTGTGTTAATTCATTGTAATCATAATTCATACCGGTTACTTTACCTGCGTGTCCTTCGCCTGGGTTCCATTAGCTCACTGCGACATTCTTCTTCTAGATGAATAGTAGATTCTGGAGGCATGTAGCGCATGTGAATGAAATCAGCTATGGCTAAAAGGAGTACTTTGCAGGTTTTCAACCAGCTTTGTACCATAACAATAACATATTACACATACATATTCATACACTTCCCCACATTACAATGGGGGTAGTATATGAAAATGAACAATGATCAATTCCCCTCATTTTACCGCCATTCAGTTTAGCAAAATTGGTTTGCCAGCAAAAGTCTACCGGGAGACACGATTCCCGTTGTTTCGCTTCATCCGACAGACTTTTGCCGGCTCTAGGGCTGTTGTTCAAACTGTCGTTTGCGCCTTTCTACAGCATAGACAGCCGTGTCTAATGAAAAGCCCTTCTTTCCAGAGAAAATATACTTCTTTAAAAGGAAAGAAAAAAACAAATCCAATCAAGAACATTGATTTTTCGGACAGAAATAAGGCCCATACAGGTGATCGACTGGGAGCCAATAACAGACCACTACGAATGCGATGGCTTGTAGCATCCTGCGTAGGGCCTATCTGTCGCTGTGTGAAGGGCTAATGTTTCTCTTGTTCTTTCTCTGACATTTTCACTTATCGCTGTAGAAAACATTAATATGTAACTCAATCTATAAAGGTTGCAAAATCATGATGATTCAACTCCAGGTGGAGTCACACCAGATCCATGTCAGGCATCCTCTTGTATACACTAGGTTTCAATCTTCCTCCTCGAGCAATAATCTTGACTAAGAACAACAACAAGAGGAAGTACCACACAGCACATCAAGATGGGAGTACTGTGTCTAACGGCACACACACAGAAACACGTGCTCATCTAATTGGCTGATCTCAAAAGATGATTTCATTTGGTAAAATGAATAAATGCCTTTAAGGCTTCTTGGTTCCCCACAGACATCAGTTCATCTTAATATACAATTACAGTTCTATTCAATTTTGCAGGCCATTATCTACATACAGTTCATACGGTTCCCTATTGAAGGCCCTGGAAGATCCATCCCAGACAGTGAGAGCACCTTAGATATGGTCCATATCCAAGGGTTTCTCCTGCTACCAGTACAACCATTTATTTCTCCCTACCATTGAGTGACGTGCTGATTGCAATGAAACGGCCAATGACAGTAGTGTCAGAGGTGAGAAAAATAACATGTTATTTTCGACCAGTGGACCAATAAACAACGACGGGCTCCAAAGTGTGTTTGGCAGAATGTGCAAAACGCATGTTGTTCACCTGAAGGGGCCGAGTTCCAAGTGCTACTTGGATCAGATTCGCCCGGGTATGAGGAGAGCACCTGGCACATCACTGCTCGGACCACACAAGTCATCTAAAGTCTGTCGGGTTGCCATCAATGCCGCTGTCCTCATTTTCACCCGTCTCTTCCTCGAGGTCTTCATTAATGACAACAACAACAAAAGGACATGTGTGCCAATGAGTCATTAGCTAGCATAAAGCATACTTACTTACCTGTGTGTATATATATATATATATATATATATATATACCTATTATTATGTTCATATCTCACACATACTCTACAAGTCTACATAACATTTGTCTCTCTACAAATCTTATAAGAGTTTTTATACCTAGTCTTTTAGCAACTGTAAACTGTCAATTATAAATGATATATTATCATGCACTTTACTGCAACATTTGCACTCTGGTTAGATGCTAACTGATTTTCGCTGTACTGTACTTGTGCTGTGCAATGACAATACATTTGAATCTAATCTAATCTAATCTAATAAAGCCTGTAGCCCAGTGGTCTTTAACCAGGGGTCTGTGGAGGTACTGCAGGGGGTCCGCAAACATGATTAATGAAGGTCATCGTCCAGGTCACCGACATAGATAGACCTGGACCTCAGAATAATTGTTATCCTGCCACACACCAGGGTCAGTCTTCGTACAATGAAAAAAAGTTTGAGCCTGGCGTATTGATTTGAATAAGGTCAACATGGCTTATAACTAAGCATCAAAGAAGTTAATAAGGCATTATAAATATATTATCAGGCCTATAGGCCTGGGAGGAAATGCAACAGCATTTTAATGAAAGATATATATAAGTATAGAGGGCCCTGGGCTGAAGAATGCTGAAGACCCCCTGCTGGAGCCTCATGCTAGGTAACATTACATGATTAAATGTTTAGACTCTGAGTCTCTCCAAACTTCTGCCCCAGTGGCTCTCCTCTGATCTCAGTAGGGGAGGGTGGCTTCTTCTTGCTTGGTAAGGATTTTACATCTGGAACTCGGAGCCATTTCACACAGTGCCATCATCCACACACACCATCATCCCGCAGCCCCCCCCCCGTGTGGCTTCACACCCCTCGTCTTTAAGCCTGCCTTGGGGTCAGCAGACAATGTTCTTTCAACCAAACAAGCACTTCGACAAGTCCTCCTCCCCTCCCGCCATCTTCAGACCCCACTGACGTTTGTTAAAAAAGCCTACAAGCTAAGGCTTGTTGTTGTCCTTGACTGTCCATGGTTTATATATTCCTTAAAACATTGAAATGTTACGTTTGGCAGAGAGAGAGAGAGAGAGAGGGGGAGAGAGAGAGAGAGATATTCACCGTCAAGGATGGGACTCATTGTAGTTATTTCTGACTGGAACTTCTAATTTCAGATGGCTTTAGGCTAAAACACAAATCGCTGAGCTCAGCATTGCAATTTCGAAACACAATGTAATAAATCTGTAGCTCGCATGGAGAGAGAAAAAAACTGTGGTTCACCTCCTTATCCAGAGCAGAGGCAAGACGACTGAATTATGACCATTTGCTATTATTTTAGTCGTTTAGCACTTTTCTCCACATGGCCACTTACACTAAATTCAGATACATTAAGTAATTAAGGAGCAGACAGAGAGTCAGGCATCTTGCTCAAGAAGGCATATGGGTAGGCAGAGGACAATGGAGATCAAACCCAGTTCCTTTCAGTAGTCCTCCTATGTTACACCATTTTCTGGAGCTACACCTTGTTTCCTGTTCCTGTTATGGACATATTTACCGAAGGCAAAACTCAATCCCGCGAGTGGATGAAGCTTTCAGAAGGGGATTTTAACAAGGGCACTTCCACAGTGGCCAGTCTACACGGTGTTGATTTGAAACCTTTACAGTCACAATTTTTACAGTTTACTACTGCTGGCCATCCTGCCTCCAGCAACATGATTGGTCGAAAACAAATATGAAGCCAAGCAGAGCGCTTCTCTGCCATCAGACTTTACAGATGATAGACACCCAACCATAACCTACTATAACCTTCCAGACTACACAATTTCAGAAACATCCCTCTCTCTCTTTCTCGCTCTCTCTATCTCCCTCCCTCTATCCATCTCTCTACCCATCTCTCTCTCTCTCCCTCCTCTCCCTCTCGATCCATCTCTCTCCCTCTCACTCTCTCCCTCTCCCTCTCGATCCATCTCTCTCCCTCCTCCCTCTCACTCTCTCCCTCTCACTCTCGATCCATCTCTCTCCCTCTCTCTCACTCTCTCCCTCTCACTCTCTCCCTCTCCCTCTCGATCCATCTCTCTCCCTCTCTCTCTCCCTCTCACTCTCCCTCTCAATCCATCTCTCTCTCTCTCTCTCCCTCTCCCTCTCGATCCATCTCTCTCCCTCTCACTCTCTCCCGCTCCCTCTTGATCTCTCTCTCTCCCTCTCACTCTCTCCCTCTCACTCTCGATCCATCTCTCTCCCTCGCTCTCTCAGTTCCCGCCAGGCACATTTCCCTGCATGGTGTTTGTGTTTCCACACGTCCAACTGAGATGCACTACCTCCCACACAGTGGCTTCAAACACCCCCTCCTCTCCTCCTCCTCCTCCTCCTCCCTGCTTCACACGGCTCCAGACTGCTCACGTCCTTAATCCACCTCACTGGATCCCCGCACTGCCAGATCTTTCCTCTGGGCTCCCCGGTGTTTCAGGTTCAGAAAGCGATAGTGTTTTTTGTCCCACATTTTTGTCCCCGCAGGCCGGCCGTGGCCTTCACCGCCGACCACGCTGACATTCAGACGCTATTTAGAGCCGCTAGGGCCGTCAAGGTCAGTACTTTACTTACATTTAACAGCTTCCAGCGGCAGACCCATATCTCTTTTTTCCTTTCCTTCCATCTTCCTACTTTGTTCTCCTTCCTTTCACCCATTTGTTTACACGTAGCCGTTTTGAGGTGGTAGATTCGCCTTCTGCGGTCTGTGCCATCGTTTGAGATATTTTTGCGACCAGCAGCAGAAACTATCAATATTTGGCACATTAAGGGCAGGAATTGAAAGGCCGCCTCGCAATAGTCCATGGCCAAAACTCTATATATTATATCCTTAATAACTTTTTAATGAAACAAAACAGTCAAAAGGGGCCTCTCAAAAGACATTTCATGGAGATGAACTAACCACTGAGATCCTAAAAATGTATTGGCTTTGTATTACGAGAATAACATTGAAATGTACGACAGTTCTTTCTGCATTCAACCACCCTGAGTCACCTATAGGCCATCAGAGGAACTGCACGATAGTCGCTTGCATCAGGGCTTCACAAAACAGGCGGTCGTGGCTGCCGCTGGCTGCTAATTGCACCCCAAACACGATTGAAATGAAATGCTTGTTAAGTGGGGTTAACATCATGAAGACGCAAAGAAAGGGAAAACAACATGACACACACACACACACACACACACACACACACACACACACACACACACACACACACACACACACACACACACACACACACACACACACACACACACACACACACACACACACACACACACACACACACACACACACACACACACACACACACACACACACACACACACACACACACACACACACACACACGTCATTTTAGCTACAAGCTGAAGCGGAGATGGAGTGATGATGAAGTGTAGCACCGAGGGCTGTGTTAATTCGATGAACTACGTCATTTTCCCTTAAGGAGTTTACCGCTACGACGGAGGACGTAGGCCAAAAGGTCGTGTGGATGTGTCATCTTAATCACACGGTCAATTGATCGGCGGGGAAAGGCCACATATGGAAGTGTGAAACTGTATTCACAGCAGTAAGAAGAACGACGCCAATTAATACATTTATAATCGCATGGAATTAGTGCATTAAAATGGTTTATTTAAGTGCACATTTCTCAGCTCTTTGCTCAATGCTCAATGATGACATTTTCACATATTTTACTGTTTTTTTGTCCAACGAGAAAAAGAAAAAGAAAACCTGGACTCAAGCTAACTCCTAGACGGACAAGGCCATGTGAAACATTCTGAAAAGAAATTCCAAAAAAAGACACTGATGTATTATTGAGGTTTTTTTGTATCATTATTCTGTATGCCTGAGAGAAACTTATTAAAAGAGAGATCATAAAATACACTTGAGTCCTACATGACTCCCTATAGAGTTAAAGTTTCAGATAAAAATAAGTTACACTCTGAGGAGCTAGCTATTTCCCAATGACTGCTTCATGGCAAGAGGGCGGGACTTGTCGTGTTTGAGGAACAGCTACACCATCCAATTAATTAATGTGGTGTTAATGTATCTAATATGATCTTCAACACACCAGTCATATATGCCATTTTGTCACCGATACTAAAGTAAGTCTGTTTAAATGGTATTATTTTGTGATCGTTGCTCGATGTTATGTCAGAGGGCATGTTAATGTCACAGTGTGTGTGTGTGTGTGTGTATGTGTGTGTGTGTGTGTGTGTGTGTGTGTGGATGTATGGAGCAACGTCTGGCCAGCGGTTGATGTGGGCGGCTGCGTCCGAGAGAGGGTTCCACTTCTCGGGACACTTAAAGCCACAGTGTGGGGTATTTATTTTAAAACATGGCTCACACTCAACGACGTGTACTCGCTTGCGGCTCGTAACCATGGGGATACCCCCCCCCCCCCACCTTCCTAGAACTCAAAATGCATAGTGTTGAAACAGGGGGTTACACTTACACTTTCAGAATACACACCTCTGCAAATAGAAGTCTGCAGTTAACCGCATTGCCTGGCAACTCACTAGATAGAAGAGCACCATGTTCCCAAGTCTCTGCTCTGGGAAATGTCAGCCATTCGCATTATGTATCTCATGAACAAAGCCTAGTCACACAACACAGTGAAATAATCGGTGAGGTCAAGGAGCAATCAAACGTCCTTCGGTGGTGGTTCAGACTTATCAGTGGAAAAAGCAAGACACATTTATTTTTTGCACTTACAAACACCTAGAGTTAGTAAGAGCGAGAGAGAGCGAGAGCGAGAGCGAGAGAGAAATGAAGGGAGAAGAGAGGTGAGGGAGAGAGTGAGAGCGAGAGACGAAAGACAGAGAGAGAGAGAGAGAGAGGACAGTGAGCAAAAATAAGGTGGTGGCTGTGAATCTCTCTCCACATTTAAAACACACATTCACTTTATTGCACTTGCAGGGTGAGGAGTGATGCTGAAGGGACCACGAATGGCTTTCATGTTTCACGGAGCCATCCCTGTCTCCCTTTTTTTTTAATAACTCCTATAGAATTCCCCAAATATAACGACGTAATTACAACATTGGGTTTCCTTCAAAAACACTTGTATTTTATCATTGTAATAAAGCAATAACAAAGGGCATTTAATAACACACACACACAATGTTGCTTGCTATAGAGATGACTAACCTTGGAAATGTGTGTGTGCAAACACGCATGCGCGCACACACACACACACACGCACACGCACACAGACTTCTCACAGCTCAAAATTGCTTTGATGCAGTTGTTACAGCTAAGCGTCTATGCATGAAGACTGCGAGCCATAATTAAACACCGTCATGTCCATGTGTCAGTGTCAAGACGGCAGCACAGGAACACAACTCAAGCGGGAACACAATTAGCATCAGAGAAGAGGAGGACACCCTCTGCTTGGCTTTCCCCATGTTGGAGTAACCCTCTGTGGCATTTACCTCCCCTCCCAAACAACCCCAAACGAGACTTACTCTAAGGGAGGCGTGTCCTCACAGCGTGTTGAAGCGGAAGATGCTAAATAGCGCGCGTGTTACAGTGCTTTTACAAAAAACAAGCAGTATAGACAAAATAAGGGGAGAATAGTGTGTGTGTGCGCGTGCGCGTAAGGGACGCCAGCAGGTGGTGCTGTGCAGTGTTAAACCTCACTCCCCGACACCTAAAAGTTCGTCCTAGCGATGAAGCTAGAGCCCGTGGGTTTTAGCTTAGATAGATAGAGTGTCGCCTTTTATGCCGGAGGTCGTGAGTTCGAGACTCGTGGGGGACACTCACGGTTACATGTGGTCGGCCGTCGCCATTGGTTAAGCGTTGTTAAACTCGAATACAGGCAGTATTTGGAAACATTTTTCATTACATCCGTACAATTTTAAAAAAGGACCTCGGTTATTTTGGAAACACTGTATAATGGTTTTACTAATTCAATTAATTTGTTCTTATTCAACCATTGACAACCGTTCCCATTTCATACCACAGCCTGGATGACTGATGTTTTTTTTTATCATCTCCTGGAGAAAATATTAAATATAGGCTTTAAATCAAATTAAATTAAATTCTTCTTTTTATAGGAAAGCCCTGATGCTGTAAGCTGGGCATAATTGGAGACAAATGGCCCCGACTAGAAGCGCTGGTGGAGGCGGTTGCGGATCGGCTATTGTTCAGTTATTCACAATATGCGGGTGATTTGATCTATTTTTTCTGTTCAATAACATTTTGACAAAATAAAGAAAGTCAAACATTTACTACGGATTTTGCCTGTTCTGTTCATTCATGTAAATTGCATTACCGATAAGGCTGCACTGTGCATGCTGAAAAGGTTGGCAATAAAGTTGGGCAAATTCCCTGACTAAATAACAGCTTCAAATTATAATTGTCTGCAAATCTCCGTCGTATGACACCAAAGTATTAATAACAAAGCAATTTAGTTAAATGACTTTTCAGCAGACAGCACACGAAAGTTGTAGCCACGTGTCACGGGTAGACGTGGGGAGAGGGCAAGGAGGATCGGGGACCAAATAAAGATTATTTACTGATAAATACAGTAACACAAAAATCACTGGAAAACGCATGAAGCGCAAAAGACTTAACTACAATAACCTGACGGTGGCATGACGTGGAACATGACGCTTGTTCATACACATGAAACAAGTACTCGGCATAACACAACGAGACAGTATATATAATATAATATACAATATAACCGGCCCGAACAAAAGAAGACGCCGCCTATTTAAACACACGGAACATAACAGGTGGTCCCAGGCAGCCAATAAGACGGGCAGGAAAACATGAGGGGGAAATCAACGGTGATGCGCTGCAGCTGCGGGGGAGCACTAACAAGGGGGCGTGGCTATCAGGACGAGGCTGGGGAAACGGTGAGGTGAATGCGGTACGTGATAGGGGGCGTGGCTACCTGGACGAGGGCTTGGGAAACTGTGACATGAATGCGGGACGTGATAGGGGACGTGGCTACCTGGACGAGGGCTTGGGAAACTGTGACATGAATGCGGGACATGATAGGGGGCGTGGCTACCCGGGTGAGGGCTGGGGAAACGGTGACAGGAATGCGGAACGTGAAAAGGGGGCGTGGCTACCTGGACGAGGGCTGTGAACGCTGGGAGGCAGAACTGCCAATCCTGACACCACGGCCTCAAATAATAATATAATAGGCACAGATTTGACTCATTTCATGACTTTCGTTTCATATTTTGAAGTAAAGGGGACGTGGGTGTCATTTTCTTCCGCTTACAAGAGTCAGATCGCGTCGTAGTTGAGAACGCAATATAAGGATTCTGATGAGAAAACACCTTCACCGCGCTCATCACTACGACACA
Source organism: Muraenolepis orangiensis (assembly GCA_027704905.1). Taxonomy (NCBI): domain Eukaryota; kingdom Metazoa; phylum Chordata; class Actinopteri; order Gadiformes; family Muraenolepididae; genus Muraenolepis; species Muraenolepis orangiensis. The sequence goes on from CM051001.1 coordinate 22,460,097, forward strand.
CTATCATAATTGATGGCACGGCATTGAGAACAGAAAATAAACTTAAAAAAACTATTTAATTCACATCCATACTCCCCAGCCGAGGCCATGGGCGCACCATGGGCATCAACTACAGAGTCCAATGTTAACACACAACCTTTATAAACATAACCACAGAAGAATAGGACTCAAGGTAGTTGAAGGGAAATATTGTTATTTTATATTAAAAATATTTTATATATTTTTTAAATATTTTATATTATTTTATTATTAACATCTAACCAAGCTTTCTGGCGAACCCATTGTTGCATTTCATTGGACAATGAGAACCTTTGAATGTGCTGCTTCTGAGTGTCTGGGCCTCATTTCAAGAAGCATTCAGGTTAACCCGGATATGTTCAGCCAAACCTGGGATATGGCAGGTTAGCTCAAGGACAACTCTGCCCACGGCTGCAAATCCAACTTATTCTCCGTATTGGTTTAGATAATGGCAACAAACAACTTGATATGGTCAGATCCAAAATGATTGTATTCCAAGGCGCATGGTTGGGGAACAACAATCGAAATGTCGTGTCTAGATTGCAGTAATAGGATATTTTTATATAGCCCACTCTCTTAGTACTTTAACCCACCCACACCTGCAGCATTCAAGCAGTGAATTTTTATTTTCTTAACACTTCTGATGAACGCAGATATAATGGCTTGTCCCTTTGTCTGACTTTGGAGAGCAGATTGCGCTCCTTGTAAAAAAAATAAAACAATTTTTAAACGTCTGGCAAACGCTTGGTGGCTTTAACTAATCTCACAGAGCCTGCATTTCCATGGTGAGAATAACCGACTGCGCTTCAACTAATAAAAGCACTGAAATAGCAACGGCGGCTTGGGCACTCCCTGATCGATCACATTTGCAGGGTGCGATAGATAGATAGATAGTGGCAGTTGAAGCCAGGTTCAACCTATCCGAGATGGAGTGAACTCCTGAAGATTGAAATCAGCCGTTCTGAAACCGAAAATCCCAGTCCAGCGCTGGCTTGAGTCAGGAGCGTTGGTCTGCTACTTGAAATACAACCCCTGGATATAAGTGTTCTGCATCTTGTGTATTTCAAAGATATATCTTTAAAAGAGAGCAGGTCATTCTAGTGGCACTGCAACAATGGCAGTAAAGAATATATTCATGAGGCCCATTGAAACCCCAAAATGGGTTTAAATAAAAGCAGTGCAAAACAAACAAAGAGGCAAGACGAGCAATAGGAAACAGCCCTATTGTCCTATGGGAATCCCCAATGCACTGACAAAGTAGAGCAGGCTTCAAACCAGATATACAGTAGGACGTGACCGGGGGACGCAGAGCGTTCTGGAGGTTAAAGAACATCCTCTGGGGGGAGACTCCGAGGATGAATACGTAAGAGGGAGCGTAACGGGGAAACCACGCCTGCAGCCGAACTACCGACCTGGCACTTCTGAATAGACTTGCCACGGAGAGAAAGAAGAGAGAAGAGAGGAGAGAGGAGAGAGAGAGGGGGGGGGGGGGGGGGGGGGGGGCAAGACCCGCGCACGCTGGAGAGGTAACGGGGTTACACTTTCTGACTTTTGTGTCACCGCATTTCCCGTGGTCTTATTCACGCTCCGGACCACACGGCAATCATTTACTTCCACTGCTCCTCTTCCTTTTCAATTTCTCTCCCTCTGTCCCCCGACCTGGGAAATGAAAACGCACCGTCCATACCGATAAAGGACACACACACACACACACACACACACACACACACACACACACACACACACACACACACACACACACACACACACACACACACACACACACACACACCACACACACACACACACACACACACACACACACACACACACACACACACACACACACACACACACACACACACACACACACGCCCTGGTGTTGGACTGAATATGGAGTGGAAGGTTCTATGAGACAGGAGAGTTATGATCAGCATAAGGGTGGAGGAGGATGTCTGAAGTCATGTTAAAGACGAGTTGTGGAAAAAAAAGAAAAATACATCTATGTGACCCCATTGGCCTGGGGGCCCCGGGGCCAGGAGGAGGTGTTAGTGTGTGTCCCTTTAATTGCATCTGCATGTGTGTCTTGCGGATATCCCGCCATGTGTGTTTGAGCTTAATGTGTCTCTCTGTTGCCATTGCCGCTGTGCGCGTGCGTGCGTGCGTCCAGAGTGGCTGGGGGACATGTTGAGAGGAGCGTGTTATGGTGTGATGTCAGGTCTAATTATCCAGCCTCTTTCTAAAGCTCTCATTACTCACGGGCCAGTGGGGGTCAGGTCACACACACACACACACACACACGGAGGAGAATGAGAAGGAGGCAAGGAGAAGAGGCTGCACCCACTCAGAACCCCTTGTTATTCATTTGCACCTCCTCCTCACAAGAAAGAGGTGACAAGGGCACCGGCACCCCAGACCTCACCTCCTACTCCTCTATGCTCTCAGTCCCCAAACACACAGATAGCTTGAATAAATGACAAAATGGCCGCTAAAGGCCAAGGGAAACTCTGGCAGAAAGTAAGAACGCAGCCTGTGAAAACCCTGTTGCTTGTGTTTAAAAGGTATAGGAAATCCCCAATTGCAGTCTCCTCCGACTAAAATAGTTTGAAAGAAGCTGCACCCCTCATATGACCACAGTTTTATAACCAGATAACCAAGTATGCATGAAGCTGGCAACAAAAACAGAAAATAACAACTAACAAGAACAAGTATCCGTGTTTAACTGCCCAGGAGAAGGTATGAGTCCAGTGTGTCTAGCGGTGTAAACCTGCCCAGGAGAAGGTATGAGTCCAGTGTGTCTAGCGGTGTAAACCTGCCCAGGAGACGATATGAATCCCGTGTGGCTAGCGGTGTATACCTGCCCAGGCCAGTGGGTTTAGCGATGAATACCTGCCCATGAGACGGTATGAGTCCCGTGTGTCTAGCAGTGTATTCCTGCCCAGGCCAGTGGGTTTAGCGGTGTATACCGGCCCAGGAGACTTCCAAGAGAAACTGTTCGGCAGCAAAACTGTGTGACGGGGACCAGCCGAGCTCCGGTGGACTCGCACATGGACTGTATAGAATACAGATTAAAAAATGATAATTTCGATATGTGCAAATTTGTGGAAGCTATCACACACACACACGGCTACAATTGTAATAACTATTCGAGATACATTGGTTTTGCTCCGAAGGTCATGTCTTGTCTTTTACATTTAGGGCATTTGGCAGACGCTTTTATCCAAAGCGACTTACAAGGTTTACATTTGTTGAAGTAGCTGGGTCTTGGAAGAGCGATGTTTGGTTGTTATCAGTGAAGGTCGAACAAGTCGCCTGGCAGAAGTTGAGCGGAGCGCTCTGGCTGGGATGTAGGGCTTGACCAACGTTTGGAGGTAGGTTGGGGCAGTTCCATTGACTGCCCTGAAGGTCAGTACCAGAGTCTTGAACTTGATGTGAGCATTTACCGGAAGCCAGTGGAGATCGCGGAAGAGAGGGGTCACGTGGGAGAATTTTGGTAGGTTGAATACCAGGCGTGCTGCTGCGTTCTGCTGCGTTGCTCACTAGATAGAAATTGCGTGTCAAGTGCCTGCCAGAGAAAAGATCAAACCAATGCCTTATCACGTCAATTATAGGGGTGGAAGTACGTAAAGTCATGCTGGCGTCATCACGAGCGAACGGTACATGAAAGATCCAATGACTACACTGATGGGGGTCTTTTTTACCCTTTTTTATTTTCAGCCTCAGAAATGGAAAACCAGCAGATGTATCGTCATTGACTTCGACCACAAGGCACACCCGTTAACATCCCACCGAAAACACGTTTCCTACACCTATAAAAGTCAAATTAAATGCCTTGCAATCTAGAGGTTGATGAAATTTAGACCTCTTATTAAGAGGGCTTGCGTGCTGAAGCCCATTTTGGACGTCTTGTTCCCGTCTTTCTGATGAACCCCACAGCCGTCCTGAAGCACCCGCCGCTTTGCCGGCAGTGTGCTGTGAGTGCTACTGAACTACTGCCCCTTTCTCCCCGGTTCAATAATCCTACTCAATGGTGCCGTCACTCTATAGCCGTAGAAGGCATCGCTCTGCCAGGAACAACAACAACAACAAGGCAATCCCAGCCTTTAACGTCTGCAAAGAGGGAACACTCACAAGACCATAGAAAAGATGTACATTTTGTTTTGGTTCGAAGAACAAGACACGAGTAATTTTATGTTTTTCATTATTGCAGTCCAGAAAAATCGAACAGCAACATGTTTTTATTTTTTTATCCTGTGTACAAGTTGCCGGTTTGTCAATTGAACAATAGATCAGCACTTATCAAGAAGACTGAAAACTAGAGGCCACACAGTAGGGCGCATACCTCCGCCACATCAAAAAGGTCCCCAGGATCCGGATTCCGATCGGGATCTGAGCCAAAAACCAACCTTGGGCCATAAAACACTCTAGCCACCAAGTGTTGTCCAATTCCGTACATAACCTTTTGAGTTACCTTGCTCACAAACAAACAGACAGACAGACAAACAAACAAACAGGGTTCGGTGGCGGAGGTAACAAACAAGTCAGTCTAGAGATAATGTAGAACTGCAGCGTTAGACCACAGGGTGCCTTTCGGCGTCAGGAGACGTTTCCTCTGTGCCGAGAACGCCCATGCGTGAGTCAGTTATGAAATCAAATAAATAAAGCACGTGTGTAATTTCTACTCGCCTCTTCCACACACACACACACACACACACACACACACACACACACACACACACACACACACACACACACACACACACACACACACACACACACACACACACACACACACACACACACACACACACACACACACACACACACACACACACACACACACACACACACACACACACACACACAAAATCAGCTCTAGTCTCCAGTTTCCCACCGTGGCAGAGGCCACACGAGAGGGAGGAGACGGAAACACTTGGAGGAGGCACATGAGCGGCTGCGGGGTACAATGCCAGTCTGAATCCCAAAGATGAGTGTCGATGTGAAGTCCGTGTCCACGCCAAGGAGAAGCCAAGCGGTCACCGGTCAGAACAGCACGCCGGGCTGATTGTATAAATGCATCTCCCCCGCCCTCTACACGTGTGTTTTTCCGTCATGGGATTTGAACAAGCGATTTTGACGCGACCAACGTCCTCTCTCGGTTTGAGACTATCCGAGTTGTGCACGACTGCCAAGTTCCAAAAACTAAATGGCCAAAAAACACACACACATTTCTTCTCTCCTTTGCAGCTGGGAGGGATTCTCGGAAGTGACGAGAGTTATGTAACAAGCAGCAGCTCACTGTACACCAATCACCCACCCACAAAATATATTGGACATCAAATGGAGTACATCACAGTTCAAACACTGTTGTTACCGTACGGCGCTAATGTTACAGGTCTGTCTTATCGAGACATACCTTTCCTACATCAGATAACTCCCTCCTATGGCAGATCGATAGTGCATTATATCCAGACGATGTGATTGGGTCGTTTCCACGGCATTACCTCTTGTGGGGAAAAGAAGGGCTCCGGGTTTACACACGACGTGTCAAATCAGCGCAAAATGATGAAGGATTTCAGGAGACTCGCGCATGAATTACTCTAATCTGTCTGACAGCAGGGGACGCAAATATATTTGATATACATCCATGGTAGCAGCCGCGGCCCTGTCGTTATTGGTTTGCATAGAACATTCTTGGCCGGATCTCGGCCAACAACATCTGAATAACTTTTATTATACATAAGTTGCCAAACTGAGAGGCGGTGTATACATTATATGGCGGTGTATGCCTTGTGTTGGGAAGCAGCAGACTCTGAAAATATCCTAAAAATGTTTAGTTTTTTTAAAAACAGACCATACTTTCTTGAAAACACTGAGTGGGATGCGCCAAGTCTCCTCACTCCTACGGACTCGTTTTGTGCGGCGCAGAGATCCGCCCAAGTCAGATAGTTCACATCTCACCCAAAGTCCTACCGCAGCTAAACGCTGTGAAGCTCTTGGCCCATCTCTCTTTGTGTGTGTGTGTGTGTGTGTGTGTGTGTGTGTGTGTGTGTGTGTGTGTGTGTGTGTGTGTGTGTGTGTGTGTGTGTGTGTGTGTGTGTGTGTGTGTGTGTGTGTGTGTGTGTGTGTGTGTGTGTGTGTGTGTGTGTGTGTGTGTGTGTGTGTGTGTGTGTGTGTGTGTGTGTGTGTGCGCGCGCGCGCGCGCGGGAAAGAAACGGTTTCACGATGCCAAGAAACATGGAAACACACAGGGGTTTTTTATTGTCATAGCGTTCGCCTGTTCACGTCCACTGGTTTTAACATGAGCCGCTCGCAGCGACCGCATGCTAAACCCGAGGACCAGAGGCTTGGATGTGTTTAATATAATAAAACCAGCCCCATTAGCATGTACATCTTGTACTGCTGCTGACTGCCATCATAAGGGGGGGGGGGGGGGTCTTTGAAGAAGCATTTGAAGCAACAGTCAGAAGGGGAAACGGGGACACCCAGAGCATGTGAGGTGGGACATTTGTGAAGGGTGATTTTCTTTTTTATATATGATTTATTTGTGTGAATTTCCCCCGACACAAAAAACACATGCATACACCCTCACACGTATGACATAAAGGGAGTCAACTGTACATTCTATCACGCCGTTAATTAGGGTAGCCATTGGCAAATAAAGTGGTGATATGAAGATGAGGGTGATATCAACAACACAATAAAACAAACAAACAAAAAGCCCCCCCCCCCCCCCAAAAAAAAAACTAAAACAGAACATTTAAAATTAAAATGAATAATAAATAACAACAAACACATATACAGTATGCACAAGACATTTTAAAGCAGTAAACCACTATGAAGGGTGATTTTCGATCATCAGGGTGACTATTTCAGTTTAAGAAAGGAACATGAGAGGAAGGCAGTCGCCAGACAACACCGTATAGCCTGATGAACCGCTGGGAGCCAGGTCACAAACCCCCATGGCCTCTGTGAGCGTGCGAGTACGAGCAAAGTAGAACATGCTGGCTGTATTTGGCCGTGGGCGAGGCTGGGCTGTAATCTGAAATCCCGACTTTATGCCAGTGTACACTATACTCGTTATCAAATACCAAGTCACAAATAAGACTTAGATCAATATCTAAAGTTAGACAGCAGACAAGCCAAATCCTCTCTCGGATGAGTTTCCTTCGGTAGAATATTTCGGTAACGAAACAGGATTTCCCCAAATAAGTTGTGCTATAGTAGAGGTTATCTAGTACTATGCAGGCCAGACGGGGTACAAAGACAAAACAATCTGCTAAATCAACTTTTGCCATTTCAAACTTGAAAGCTAAATAGAGTTGGTTGAACCTTATGTAGCTGTAAACATTGCCTGTGTTGGCCTTATTTATTTAGCAGCATATATGGTACAAACAAACATAATTGAGGACAATTGAATGCCCCGGTTTCCATAGGAACTAACTGACTACTGCTAGTAAGTTAATAGTAGCGTTAAACTGTTTTATGAGCAATAAAACATATTGAAGCTGTGCTAGCTACACTATTGTACTATTAACTAATTATAAATAATAATACACATATTTTGTGTAACAAAAACTCTAATGTTTATGTCTGTGTTAATAACAGCTTACCCTGACCCTATTTGACATGTTGATGAACATGGAAAGCAAACGTTTCTATATCGATGGAAACGGGTCTGGCAGACTCAAAACAAGGATAAACAACCACCAAGATGACTTGAGTCTAGTCCAAAGAGCCAGTGATCTTTGGCCACTGATTATACTGTAAGAACAACATGTTGGTTAACATGTGGGCATTGAACCCGGTTACTTTTTGGCTAAACTATCACACACACCCCCTCCTCACAGTGTGTGTGTGTGTGTGTGTGTGTGTGTGTGTGTGTGTGTGTGTGTGTGTGTGTGTGTGTGTGTGTGTGTGTGTGTGTGTGTGTGTGTGTGTGTGTGTGTGTGTGTGTGTGTGTGTGTGCGCACCTGCATGCAAGTGTGGGTGCTCTCTATGCTTGCCACATACTTACTAGCTCCTAAAGTTTCGGCATGTATTTAAACATCAGGGATTGCCGAGGGTTCTGGTGGAGAATGTCACTTCATTGAATACACGACTCTGCCTCTGACCTCCTCCTCACCAATCAGAGCACAACTCATGAAATGACATATGCCACTAATGGAGCAGGGGCACTCCAGCACTGGGCCAAATGAAAGCAAGGAGGATTAATTGCATCCAGCCAGAATGACCTTTAGTGTTTGATAAATCATAAAGCTTGGAAAACTACCATTATGGCTCTTGAATGGGAAATACCCAGCTTTAAAAAAACGATGTCATCGCTCCATACTGAATCCACACACACACACACACACACACACACACACACACACACACACACACACACACACACACACACACACACACACACACACACACACACACACACACACACACACACACACACACACACACACACACACACCACACACACCACCACACACCCACCACCCCACCCCCCCCCCCCCCCCCCCCCCCCCCCCCCCCAGTTCGTTCGACAGGTCGGGACACACCGTTTCAGGGTGCTTTCTCTATCGTTGTTCATTTTCAACAAAGCCTCATCCCATTCTAGTTAACAGGAGAGCGAGCTCCTCTTGAATGGGAAATACCTACCTCACTGGAGCCAATAGTGTGAAGGATTGTGTTGCAGCGCAGGTAATCCGTCCTATGTGAAGTAGGCGGAAACCCCTCATGGGAAAAGGGTTATCAACACGTAGTCTAATGCAGTCTGTCATTAGCCTCTCCGAGGCTTCATCTGGCAAAGGGAGCCCCTTTCGCGGCAGAGGTACAGTATAAAAGTCTTGCAAAGAATGACAAATTACCGAGGTCGGCGGATCCGGCTTTGTGCACGGCTACGATGGCACGCTTGGCGCGTCTGCAGAGCATCTCCGCGATAGATTACTGTAAACACATACACCTCAGCAAAGTCAATACACCCCTCTCCCCCACCTCCCAACACTGCTCCTACATCACAGCGGTACAAGACCATGACAGCGGTGCTAACGTGATATGTTGACACCGTACAGGTTTTAAATGTACTGTATTTCTACTGACTGTCACGGGCCGTGCATCTAGAGACTATAGATCATCTGCCAGAACAAAATAAAAAGAAAGAAAGAATGCATGAAGGAAAGGAGAAAAAGGGAGAGACACTGATCTCTTTCTCCTTGCCAAAGCATGCCAAAGCGGTTTTAGCAGATTTCTGACACTGTGATCTCAGGAAGTGGGGTGTGTGTGTGTGTGTGTGTGTGTGTGGTGTGTGTGTGTGTGGTGTGTGTGTGTGTGTGTGTGTGTGTGTGTGTGTGTGTGTGTGTGTGTGTGTGTGTGTGTGTGTGTGTGTGTGTGTGTGTGTGTGTGTGTGTGTGCATTATTAGAAATCACCTTGCATCTGCAAAGGAGGTTTTTCAATTTGCCGAAAAGAACAATACTCGTTATTTATCTCTAAAACATTAAAAACAAAAAAGGACCAAAGGCAATTTCCCAAATCAAAACATGCCGTGTGGTGTATATTAAGTTATACAGCCCCTGCTCCTGGGCTGAGCCCACGTTCTCATTACAACATCCACCGAATGCACTGTGCATATTAAGAGGCACCGGGCCAGCTCCTAAGCACCAACACATACCAGCTGCTGAGCAGAGAGTGGAGCAAGGGCAGAGCAAGAAGAAGAAGAAGTCTAAAGGAGAAAAGGAAGGGTCTACCCCAGATCACACAGCCCCACTATAAGACAGACCACTTTGAAAATGCTGACCGCGTCGTGCCCGCTTTCACTTCAAGCATTAAAACAAAAAGGGCACTGATATAAGGGCCGAGGACGGAGACAACCAGAAGACGAAAAGACGAGACACTCTGAATAAAAAATGAAAGCAATAACTTCTTTAAGCATTCATCGCGGGCGGGGAGACGTAACCGCTACAAATGGATCCCTGGTATAGTCGCACTCAGCAGAAGGATCCATAAAAAGCTTGCAAGTTGCACTAGTATCGCAGCCATTAAGTCAAATTAGAGGGGAAAGCCACTGTAGTGCCTGGCTGATGTAATGCCATTGACCACAGTGCCTCCTCTTGCAGGCTGAGAGCTGCACCCTCAATAGCTGCACATTAAGGGTGTGCAGGGTTCAACAGACCACAGACCTCCACGAACACGGGCGTAGCTGCACTATTAATGCATGGAGCTAAACCGGCTGAGGGCTAAGGATGCAATTATGCAACCCCTTTCGCACATAAAACAACCAGAGCAAAATCAACAGGTTTCTAGTGGCATGGATGCAGGACCAATATAGTCATAGAAGACTAATCGGATACTGGATCTGTTTGGTATTCATTAGGTGGGACTCTAGTGTGAGACAAATACCGGAGTGTTATTTGCTCGAACAGGAATATAAAGAGAATGTGTCCACGCATGAAAATGTATATCCTTCTCTGTGAAGCCAGGCAACATTTTTCAAAAAGAACAATCTGTGTTTCACAACATTTGGACAATTGGGTCAGACGGCCACTTCTGGCAGGGGGGGGGGGGGGGGGGGGGGGTGGGGACGACGACGTATTTTTCTTTATACACTCTTACCCCCGAAACACAGAAAAGTAATGGCGGTAAAGCCGTGTAATGTAATGGAATACGCATCCACACGCACCAACACACAAACAACAGTGAAGCGTGTGTGAGTGTCCGGTGCTTTTTCTCTCCGTATTGTGGACTTCAGATGTCCTCCAGTTGTGAAAGACCCCCCCCCCTTCCTGGACACATCACGCAGAGACAATCACTGTCGGCCTCAGCCACATCGATACACACTGCAAATGGAGGAGAAGGAGAGAGAGAGAGAGAGAGAGAGAGAGAGAGAGAGAGAGAGAGAGAGAGAGAGAGAGAGAGAGAGAGAGAGAGAGAGAGAGAGAGAGAGAGAGAGAGAGAGAGAGAGAGAGAGAGAAAAAAAGAAAAAAACATCTACGCTATCCAAGCTCCACTGCCCTTCACCACCACCACCACCACCACCAGGACCCTTTTACTGGGAGAGAGAGGGGCCGTTTAAAGGCTCAGTGCCCACGGTGAACCAGTGGACCACAGAGCTGTCGGACCGTAGCAGAGTGAGGCAGGACAGGGGGGGGGGGGGGGGGGGGAGACTGGAAGGGGGGGGGGGGGGGGCAGGGGGACGGATGACAGGACAGTAAATAACCGGCGTAAAAAAGGTGTCGTCCTTGGTGACGAGTGTCGGACAGCGGCCCATTTTAACGCTAATAGGAAAGCGTCAGTCCGCGCCGTCAAAATGACACCACAACCCCCCCCCCCCCCCTTCCCTCCCGCCCTGAAATGAAGAGGGGGAGGGGGGGGGAGCAGAAGAACGCTTTGCAGGGGAGGGGTAGGGGGAATAGTCGGGCTGGGGATTTATGGATGTTGGCAAATGGCTTCCAAGATCCCACACGCTTCCAACATCCATCGGTCCATTTGGCCGCCGACTCACCGCCATGGGGGGGTTGCGTCTAATAGGGGTGTTGCGGTCTGCTTGACTGAACACACACGGCCAGACTGCTCTGCTGACGATGCGGCTCCAAGGTACGATGCAACCCAACTCCAGCTGGGCCTCCAAAAAGGAGAGAGAGTGTGTGAGTGTGTGTGTGTGTGTGTGTGTGTGTGTGTGTGTGTGTGTGTGTGTGTGTGTGTGTGTGTGTGTGTGTGTGTGTGTGTGTGTGTGTGTGTGTGTGTGTGTGTGTGTGTTCTAGTTCTAGCACAGTCTTGGGGGCACTTCCTAGGGGCTGCTGCCTTTGGGTCAGACAGGGAGATGGTGGTCACTGGATGAAAAGGCTTTCTCAATAACCCTAAGTGACAAAAAGTGGAACGGAACTTTTAGTTTAATTGAAAAATGTTTTTTTGCAAAGGCTGCTTCTGCAGCACAAAGCCTTTCATCTGACTCTCATTGGATCTGAATATCATTAACTGATTACGAACAAAGCAACAGACAAAGTCTTGATATGGAACATCCTTAGGGACCAAAATCCTCAATAAGGTTATGGCTTTGGCCGCAGTAATTAAGTCGCAGGGATGTTTTGATCATGTGACTTGAGGAACCCAGAGGTTATTGATCATCTAGTGAGGTACTTAGTAGCAGTAGTAAAACTGTCTTCAGACAAACCACAAAAAATGGAAATCGAAAGACAGAATAATTTACCTGTTCATGGTCAAATTCTATTGCTCTAGGATATAATCGTTAGAATAACAATAAAATTACCTAGAGCCATATTAGCCTTATGTTCCACATCAGTTTTCATTGGTTGGACATAGGACATATCAGGAACGTCTTACGTGTCTCTCTCTCTGGCAGACATTCATTAGTCTACTACTTTTAAGATTAGGATTAAGATTAGATTAGATTGTAATTTATTGCCATTGCACAGCACAAGTACAGTACAGCGAAAATAATTTGGCATCTAACCAGAGTGCAAATGTTGCCGTAAAGTGCATGGTTATATATACAACTGAGGTCCTATGGGAGACCTTAACAATAGTATAGACCTTATGGGATGTCGCTCCTTAACAAAGAGACAAATGTTCAGCTTGCATTGCATTCTTACATGCATTCTTGCGTTCATTTAATCTGAGAGGACAACCTGAGTCACATTCATATAACCAACATAACACTGGGGCGGCAGTCGCCCAAGAGGTAGAGCAGTCGTCACCGGGAGGTTGCTGGTTCGATCCCCCGGCTCCTCTTAGCAAAAGTGTCAAGGTGTCCCTGAGCAAGACACCCTAACACCTAACTGCTCCCGACGTGCTGGCTGTTGCCTTGCATGGCTGACACCGCCGTCGGTGGATGAACGTGTGAATGAATGGCTGTATGACTTGCATGACTTGTAAAGCGCTTTGGATAAAAGCGCTATAATGAAATGCAGTCCATTTACCAAACAGCGATTACATTCATTTAAAGAGCATATCATTACCCCCATTCAGTTTAAATCGTGTCCTGCCTGCACAGCAATACTTAAAATAGACCCGCATCTCATGTGTATGTGTGCGGGTCCCCAAAACGCAAGCATATGTGTGGTCGGCGACAACCGACCCGCATCCAAACAGAAAGCAAATACACATGCCGCTTCCAGTCCTCCCTCCTCGGTCGTAGGTGAAGCAAACACAACGTCCCTACGCCGCGGGGGGGGGGGGGGAAGAACTCCCCAAGTAAACTTAAGATTCTTCTTATATACGAAGAATAAGCGAATTGCGCGCAGTCAGTGCTCAGGTGAACGAAACGCAATGAACGTCAATGAAATGAGTAGTAAAACATGCAACACATGCAACCGAATTTCTGGACAGTGCATACACATGCAAGTGTTGTGAACTGTTCAATAAAAAAAATCAAGCAGGGATGTCATTTCATTTTTAGGTGAGAAAACTAGTTTTCTCTGCTAAATGCCGCCCAGTGGGGAACACTTGGTTAATGCGATGCCTCTGGACGCATATCAGGATTCATCAGCTTCGTGCGCAGTGACGGACAGTCTTGATTAGAGCCCATCTTATTTTCCCGTCCATAGCAACAATTTTAACACGATATATGGGACACCCAATTCCACAAATAACCCAAAAAATGCGTCGCCTACAACGCGAACTGTTGTAGACGTCACACAAATCAGACTACTACAATACTTCTTATAATAATAATAATCTTACCTGGTCTTACAGACAAGGCTAGTGGTCTTCTTGTGGTCGCCTCAGACAGTTCCAGTAAACATCGTTTTGTTTTTTTGTTCACCCTCCAGAGTCCAATAGAAATAAAAAGCTACTTGCAAGTAAGGCGATGGAAACAAAGTGAGCAGACGAGCCGGAGAGGCGATATGAACCGCGGGGGCGCGCACCGCGCTCTCCCGCTGCCGTTGACACCAGCACGAGGTTTAAGGGTGGCTGTACTTAAATGAGGACCTCAGAGCAAGTTTATCTTCAGCCAATTCCGTTGTACATGCATAAACACTTTACCTTTGGTCAAATATACGTCATACGATAGAATTCTTTTTTCCATAACTCACAACAATTATGAACAGATGAAGGCAAATTGGACTCAGCTTCAATTTACCCTCGCTAAACATGCTGTGCAAATTCAACACACACACACACACACACACACACACACACACACACACACACACACACACACACACACACACACACACACACACACACACACACACACACACACACACACACACACACACACACACACACACACACACACACACACACACACACACACACACACACACACACACACACACACACACACACACACACACACACACACACACACACACACACACACACACACACACACACACACACACCTTGCATGCGGCATGTAACCAGGTACTAGCTACGCCAAGGGCCCCACTAACTATCCAGATGGGTCCCTCAGTTAATGGGAAAATGTGGTGTTCCAGATGGTTGAGCAACTGACTGCGATGGGTAGTGATGATTCAGCCTATAATTGATTCCTAACCGGCACACCGGAGCAGAACAGGAACATTCACAATGTGACATAGTGACCCAGCTCATGTGTGTGTGTGTGTGTGTCACAATAGACTTTTTAATACCTACATCAGCAAATGCTGTAAGATGGTTTATTTTGAGCTACAAATAAGATAATAATAATTAAAAAAGGACAGATGAAAGACCTTTAAAATTGCCAACATCCAATTGGCATAATAATGTGCATTTAGTCCAAAGCTAAAAACAAAATAAAAAAAAAACTATAAACATGTATGTACATTTAAAAAAAAACAACACAGGATCCGTTGCGTCAGACATTAAAAAAAAAAAGGATGAAATATTATGTACAAGTCTTTTGTTAGATCCCACAGAGTTGTTTCAGTTGCTCTGTGGTGGTTCTGAGGAGTCTGTGGTCTCGCCGTCGCTGCTGGGAGGTCGCCAGGTGATGTTGCTTTGAATGAAGTTTTTGAGGCCATCAAAACCCTGTGTGAACAGATACTCCAGGTACCAGCCCCATGTCTTGGAAGGCTAGAGAGAGAGACAGACAATTATGAGAGAGAGAGAGAGAGACAGACAGACAGACTTCAATTATTAGAGACAGACAATTATGAGAGAGAGAGAGAGAGACAGGCAGACTTCAATTATTAGAGAGACAGACAGACAGACAGTGACAGAGAGAGAGACAGAGAGACCTACGCACCTTAATGGAATTAAGGTCCACTTCTCGCTTCTCCGGCCAATGCTGGTAAAGGGAGTCATAAATATGCATGGTTAGACCACCGTCGGTTAAAGACCTCAGCAGGACACAGCTGGGCGCTGGACCGCACCGACCAAGCATGTGGATTATTACGCATGCAAAAACAAAACAAAAAAATCCCAATCTGGTGCGGCTCAGATGAATAATAAAAGACTTCCGTATTAATGGAGCCGCTATGAAAGATGCAGTATTACCACATCTATCACCCTGTCCAGCCCTCCTAGTTTATCAACTGAACTGATGGTGTGTGCCGGCTGGTACACTCAGAGCCTCACTCCAATGTTGCCGATTGGCTATGTTTTCCTTTTTGGATTATTTTCTTTTGTGGTTTTGGTTTCGGTCCATAACGCCCCAAGGATAAACAACACATTTCTGGTCCAGCCGACAAGCACAAGAAGTTATGCGAGCTAAAAACAAAAAAGGACTAATGGAACACACACACACACACACACACACACACACACACACACACACACACACACACACACACACACACACACACACACACACACACACACACACACACACACACACACACACACACACACACACACACACACACACACACACACACACACACACACACACACACACACACACACACACACACACACACACACACACACACACACACACACACACACACACACACACACACACACACACACACACCTTGTTGTAGAAGTCGATAGCGTAGCTGAGGAAGGCCGGGTGGTGGATGAGGTCGAAGCTGGCCCGGTACTCGGGCACTTGACTCCTGAGCAGCAGCTCCTCGCTCAGCTGCACGGCGCCGCCCGGCTGGAACATCCTGGAGTTCCACAGGCAGTTCACCATGACCACCAGGTACTGGTTGAACTCCTTGTACGTCTGTCGGCTGATGTGAAAGGGCTGCTGCTGCAAGAAGCAGACGGTAAAAAAAACAAAAAAACGACAGAGAGCGTTACACACATGCTATTTAAATGACTTCATTGTCATCATTCCGTCACATTTGTCTCAAAATGATGTGAACTTCTGAAGTGTGGAAGTTTAAAGTAAGAGTCAGACTGGAACAAGGAGGGGCAAGGTCGCATTTGAACATTAAGCTCACTTTATATATTCAGTCTTATTATTATGTGAATTTGTTTCCACCCCCTGTATCACCTTGTATAGGCTGTGTCCATACATTATGCATTAGCTATTCCTTAATCCAAAAGAAAAATAATCATGTAAACAAGATAAGAGAAGCCAAAAAAATAAAAAGGGATATTATATACTCTCCTGAGATTAAAAAAAATTAAATAAAATGAATGATTACCGTAGTCTGTTTTTCTTGCGTCTTGGCAGAGGTCAGGTTCATCTTGTATCTGAGAATAAAAATAAAATAAAAAGACAGGAGAACCTTGAATTGCAATTCATTTAGACTTGATGATAACACACATGCATGCATGAGCAAAAGGGGAATATTTGCCAGCGGCTATTCTTTCACCCTACACATGTAAGCATTTCTAATGTGATACATGTGTACAACATGATATAACCACGTCCACCTGATGTAGCCCTCCGTACAAACTTTATGTAGCCTAATGCTCAGCTATTTTTTTTATACACAGCACCCAGTGTAGGGGTGCCTGCTCAAAGGCATCTCGGCAGTGCTTAGGTGTTTCGGGAGACTTGAACCGGCGACCTGCCGGTTCCCAAGCCAAGTCCCGACAGACTGAGCTATCCTACCGTCATGTCGGGGACAAGCCGTACGTCCCGTTAAGAGACGAAGAAGGTACGGGGATGTTGGTTCGTCGTTCCGTGTTTCCGTTTAGTTTTGGTTAAAAAAACATTTTGAAAACACAACCCGTGTCAATTAGTCGACATGGGAGGACACATGCAACGCAGCCACCAAGCCCTAAATGCAATTTGACATTCACCGTACGGTGAGCTGCCCACTCCCACTCCCCCTCCCCGGCCTCTCATTACCATAAATCATACATGTCAGATCCACTGAAGCGGCCTCACGCAGCCCCAGTTCTCTGATCCAAACGCCATCTGGCCCAGCCTCTGTGCTCAGCCCAGGGGTTGTTTGGTGTGATGTGGAAAAAGGGTGTGTAGGAAAAAGCTGCCACGAGAGTGCAGACAGATGGACAGATGGGTCAGCACCTGTACATGATCTGGGCCAGTCGATCCACGCTGACTGGGTCGGAGGCAAACAGGGCCGGGTAGAAGACACCCACCGGGGGCATCACCACTACGGGGAGCCCATACTTCTGGAACATGTCGCACACCTGGGGAGATGCGCACACAAGAACAAGTCAATAAAGCGTCATAATAATGTGAAAACAATAGGATTTATTGTGTTTATGGTGTACAACGTTTCTATATCAGGGTTCCGACAGCTTATGGCAAGTTAGATTTAAGACTTTTAAAGATTTTTACCATTACGCTGAATTAAATAGACCAACTTTACAATAACCAACATTTTACCCAAATGTTTAATGTAACATAAAACAACTTTTAAGTCAAGTGTCATAGGTTTTCGCCATCCTGACATGTGTGCTGTAACTGCATGAGAGGCATTCTGTAAACTTTCCTAAAAATGTATGTTACTAAGTATTGTGAGTTTGAATGGCAATGTCAGGAAAAATAACTTCCCATGTCTTAGCACTTTTAAGACTTTTGAAATAGTTATTCAAGCTAGTTTAATACCAATGAAGACTTTTTTTGTTTTTGTTTTTGATGAATTAATTCAATGTCGTTTTAAACTTCTGAGGGATCTGCAGGAAGCCTGCATAGTGCCCCATAGCGGTGAAGAGAGAATGGGTGTTTCTTCTGGAGCCGATCCGTCAACCAAGTCTGCGTTCATTCATCACCGACGGCCTCTTTACCGTGTCGTAGAAGTCCAGGACGAAGCTGAGGAGCAGAGCGTGATAGCCTTCCAGCTGAAGCCCCACGGAGGCCAGTCCCCCTACAAAATGCACCAGCTTCATCACAGAGTCCATGAACCCCGACAGACTCATGTTCCTGGTGGAGGACAATGGAGAGAGGAATGAGTTTTGACACACATTACAGTCATTTAGCAGACGCTTTTATCCAAAGCGACTTACAGTAGTGTGTTTCAACAAAGTCAAAAGTGCATTTAATTTGTAACAAGTCTCCAATAACTGAACCAGTGCTCAGGTAGAAGTACAATAATTCAGGCAAAAGTGTAAGGGAGAAAGTACAAACGTTGGCAAACAATATGCAACAATATCTAGAACACTATATACCTATCTATAATATGTATCTACTTTTGACTGACTTAATTGACGCTACGAGGAAGGATCCGGGAAGTGTGTCGTGAAGAGATGGGTTTTCAGCCTGCGGCGGAAGATGGGGAGTGACTCTGCAATCGTGACCTCTGTGGGGAGTTTGTTTCACCAAATTGGGGCCAGGACGGAGGCCCCTAAGTGAGGGGGGAAGCAGACGGCCCGAAGAAGCCGAGCGAAGTGGACGGGTTGGGATGTAGGCCTTGACCATTGCCTGGAGGTAGGATGGAGCAGTACCTTTTACTGCCTTGTAGGCTAGCACTAAGGTCTTGAACTGGATGTGAGCAGCTACAGGTAGCCAGTGTAGAGTCCGAAGGAGGGTAGATGTGTGGGAGTACTTGGGGCAGTTGAACACCAGGTGAGCTGCAGCTTTCTGAATGAGCTCCAGGGGCCTGATGGCAAATGCCGGGGCGCCAGCAAGGAGGGAGTTGCAGTAGTCCAGCCGGGGGATGACAAGAGCCTGGATGAGCACCTGCGCAGCCTTTTCCGTGAGAAAAGGCCGAATCCTCCTGATGTTGTAGAGGAGGAATCTGCAGGAGGGTGTCACCAATGCAATGTTTGCCGAGAACGACAGTTGGTCGTCCAGGAGTCACACTCAGATTCCTTGCGGTATCAAGGTAGTAGGTGTCACCACAGCATCATCAATGGTGACAGCCAGGTCTCGGTGCGGACAGCCCTTTGCCGGGAAGAACACTAGCTCAGTCTGGTCCAGGTTGAGCTTTAGGTGGTGCATCAACATCTAATTTGAGATGTCTGCTAAGCAGACGTGTTTCCACTTGCGTGTCCGAGGGGGGAAACGACAAGACCAGTTGGGTGTCGTCAGCATAGCAATGGTAGGATAAGTCATGGGAGTGGATAACCGGACCAAGGGACGTTGTGTAGAGGGAGAAGAGAAGAGGACCCAGGACCGATCCTTGTGGAACCCCAGTAGTCAGTCGGCGTGGTTCCGACACAGACCCTCCCAGTGCCACCTGGTAGGAGCGACCCATCAGGTAGGATGCAAACAAGGCGAGAGCAGAACCAAAGACACTAATCCCCTCAAGGGTGGAGAGGAGAATCTGGTGGTTCACAGTGTCGAATGATGCAGACAGGTCCAGGAGTATCAGGACCGAGGAGAGCCTGTGGAGTCTGTAGTTCTTGAGTTCAGAGGGGTCGAGTGTTGGTTTCTGTTGGCGGGGGTGACTCTGGCAGTCTTGAAAGCAGCGGGAAAGCATCCAGACGTCAGAGCGTTGATGATGTGTGTCAGGAAGGGCAGGAGTTTAGGCGCAGTGGACTGAAGCAGAGGGGAGGGAACTGGATCCAGTGAGCATGTGGTGGGGCGGCTGGATGTGATGAGGTGAAGAACATCATCTGTGGAGAGGGGAGCGAAATGGGTAAGGGAGGGATGTGGGAGGAAGACATGGGTGGTTGATCCGAGCATCAGCCGGGGGGTCAGGGAAGGAGGATTGGATATCGTTGACCTTATTGTCAAAGAAGTAGGCGAAATAATCAGGTGAAAGCGACAAGGAGAAGTTTGACAGGAGCCCTTGAAGATGGAGAAGGTCCTCTGGGGTTTTTCCTTTCTTCCACCTGCGCTCCGCCTCTCTGAGGCTCCGTCCTTTGCGTACACACCGAGTCCGACAACCAGGGGGCACGTGGAGTTGGACGTGCAGACCTGGAGGTGAGGGCACAGAGAGTGTCCAGAGAGGAGGACAGGGTAGAGAGAAAAAGGTCAGTGGCAATATCAGGGGGTAGAACAGAGAACGAATCAGGAGGAGGGCGGGAAGAGAGATCGGCAGGGGTGAGTGTGCGGAGATTACGACGGGACGTCACCATCTTGGTAGGGGGAGAGTGGGAGGGGGGGGAAGGGAAAAGGACATGAAGAAGTGATCGGATAGATGGAGGAGTAACTGAAAGGTTTCCTGTATCGCAGTGTCTGGTGAAGATGAGGTCCAGCTGGTTGCCGGCCTTGTGGGTCAGAGGAGAGGGGCGGCGGGAAAGGTCGAAGGAGGCGAGGAAGGAGAGAAGAGGGTCCAACTCGCCAAGAAGGATGAGGCCAGAACCATCATCAGGGAAGTGGGAGATCAGCATGTCAAGCTCCTCCAAGAAGTCACCAGCTAGGCCGGGTGGACGATAAACAACTGCAATAATGAGCTTAAATGGAAAACAAACAGTTACAGCATGAAATTCAAATGAAGAGGGGGAGAACTGTGGAATGGAAATCAGGGAGTATTTCCGCAAAATCAACAGACCAGTACCACCGCTTCGTCTTGCGACTCTGGGGGTGTGAGAAAAGGAGTACACATCTGACAAAGCAGAAGGCGAGGCAGTGTTTTCAGGGCTGATCCAAGTCTCAGTAAGCGCAAGGAAGTTCAGGGCAAGCAAGGATGCATAGCCTGAGATGAACTCATTTTTCTGCACTGCCGGCAATTCCAAAGCCCCCCAGTTACCACTAGCTCGACATGGGTAGACAGAGTAGGGTAAATGAGGTTTGTGGGATCACGGCGGCGCCTGGATGTGACCCAGCATCTGTGTGACCTCCACAAAGAAGTGTGTACCGCAATGCCACACAAGGTAGATTACAGTACAATAAGATGCCGACCTGAGAAGAAGTTGTGTAGACTTATTCTGCCTTGCCTTTGTCCAAAGCTGCCACTTTCAGGAAGTGGCTGGTTGCTAATTGACTGAAAGTCTGCTAGGAGTGCAGGCCCCTCCCACACGATTAACAAGGCAGTTGACTTAGATTGGGTGAAACCACCTCCAATGGGCCACAACACTTAAGCACTACCTGACCACTTGACTAACAATAGACCAATGAGTGAAGCACAACTTACTTGCAACACTCTAGTTACACTTAGTATCAACCTGACAAACTAGAGTTACAGTTAGTATTAACCTGGTAAGCAACTAAATATACTCTACACTTCAACACTTGGCTAACAATGGACTAATGATTAAAGTACAACTTACTTGCAAAACTGTAGTTACAGTTAGTATCAACCTGATTAGCAACACAAATATACTCTGACTATTCCAGATGCAGTTTTTTTGTTATTTATTATTTTTATCGCGACTATCTTTGTTCAGAAAGTTAGCAGCATGTTCATTTATGACATATGCACAATTCTGGAGATCAGATCGACAGTCGCTCGCCGCCTACCGGAGTTTTTTCATTCTTTCGACTCGGACGTCCCGCCCGAAGTCACAGCTGGATTATCTCCGACCATCTTGGGCACGATTACACGAAAGCGTCGCAGGAAGAAGCGAGGGAAGCGAGCCGGCGTGCTAGTCAGGCTGAGATGTCGATCCGATCGCCCTCCACTACCCACCTGGCTAATGTAAGCTACAGGCTCGTATTCAATTCCACCGGGAAACTAAGGACAACTGTATCATCTGCCTTTAAGGAGACCTGGATATCGGAGGGGGTTACCGACACAGCTATCGAGCAGACAGGATTTTCCGTCCACCGGGTGGACAGAACAAAGGCTCTCTCCAGTCAAGATCGCAGAGGGGGGGGGGGGGGGGGGGGGTATGTCTCATGATAAACAGATCTTGGTACAACCAAAGTCATGTACATCCCCTCAAGTCTTTCTGTTCCCCGGACCTGGAGTACCTGATGCTTATGTGCAGTCCATTCTGGCTACCTCGGGAGTTTACAGCGGTAACCGTGACCGCTGTTTACATTCCCCCACAAGCCAACACAGACACAGCGCTGAAGGAACTGTATGGGGCTATCAGCGAACAGGAGTCTGCACACTCTGAGGCTGCTCTCATCGTGGCGGGGGACTTCAACAAGGCGAACCTGAAGAAGGTTCTCCCGAAGTTCTATAACACATAACGAGCAACACACTGGGTGAGCGGATCCTCGACCACTGCTACACTCCCTTCCGTGATGGCTACAAGGCCCTCCTCCGCCCACCGTTCGGCAAATCAGACCACCGCTCTATCCAGCTACTCCCCGCCTATAGGCAGACTAAAGCAGCAACCGATCGCTGTGAGGGAGGTCCAATGCTGGTCGGACCAATCGGACTCTATGCTGCAGGATTGTTTTGATCGCACTGACTGGCACATGTTCCGCGTTGCCTCGGACAATAATGTCAACGAGTACGTGTCCTCGGTCACTGGGTTAATCAAGAAGTGCATAGATGACGTTGCTCCGACCAAGTCGGTTCGGACATATCCCAACCAGAAACCGTGGATTAACGACGCTGTTCTACGCTGCCCTCCACGCGCGTACCGCCGCCTTTGGCTCCGGGAATATGGAGGAATATACGAGCGCCCCTTACGACCTCCGTAAGACCATCGTCACTGCCAAGAAGGGAGTACAAGGACAGAGTGGAGGAGAAATTCAATAGCCACGACGCGAGGGGTATGTGTCAGGGGCTACAGACGATAAAGAACTTCAGAGGGAGAACAAGTTGTGTAGAGAACTCCTCCTTTTGCTCGGTTCGACGTGAACGGCAGCCCACCGAAGCCAGCGCCGCCTGAGGAGACCAGCCTGCTGAGCATCTCGGAGGTGGATGTGCGCCGCACCTTCAAGCGGTTGAACATCCGTAAGGCGGCAGGCCCCGACGACATCCCGGGCCGCGTCCTCAGCATGCGCAGACCAGTTGGCAGGAGTCTTTGCAGACATCTTCAACCTCTCCCTGGCCCAGGCTGTTGTTCCCTTCAAGATGTCCACCATCGTGCCTGTCCCTAAACAACCCAAGGTAACATGCCTGAACGACTATAGACCTGTAGCCCTCACCTCGATTGTCAGCAAATGCTTCGAGAGGTTGGTCAAGGACTTTATTTGCTCCGTGTTACCTGCCACACTGGACCCATGGCAATTTGCATATCGTCAAAACAGATCCACGGACGACGCAATTGCCATGGTCCTCCACACTGCCCTTTCCCACCTGGAGGGAAAGAACTGTTATGTGCGAATGCGGTTTGTGGACTACAGCTCAGTGTTCAACACGATAGTTCCTGCCAAGCTCGACACCAAGCTTAGAGGTCTAGGTGTGCCCCCATCCACGTGCAGCTGGATACTGGACCTCCTGTCGGACCGCCGCCAGGTGGTGAGGATGGGCAGCACCACCTCAGAGCCACTGACCCTCAACACGGGAGCCCCCCAGGGATGCGTGCTGAGCCCTCTCCTCTACTCCCTCTACACCCACGACTGCATGGCTATGCACAGCTCCAACGTCATCATCAAGTTTGCTGACGACACGACAGTGATGGGCCTGATCGCCGGCGACGACGAGGCAGCCTACAGGGAGGAGGTTGGATCGCTGGAGCAGTGGTGCCAGGAGAACAGCCTCGCCCTCAACATCAAGAAGACCAAGGAGCTGATCGTGGACTACAGGAAGCAGAGAGGAGAGCACGGCCCTATCCCCATCAACGCTGTTGCAGTAGAGAGGGTCAGCACATCTCCGAGGACCTCACATGGTCCACGCACACCACACACATGGTGAAAAGGACCCAACAACGCCTGTATTTACTCAGGCAAAATTCAGCATGGGCCCCCGCATCCTGAGAACATTCTACACCGGGACAATCGAGAGTGTTCTTACAGGATGTATCACTGCACCGCACTCGAGCGCAGAGCGCTTCAAAGGGTGGTGCGGACGGCCCAGTATATCGTTGGAGGGGAGCTCCCCTCCCTCTTGGATATATACAACCAGCCAAGGCCAAACGCATCATAAAGAAAGAAAGAGAGAGAAAGACAAAGAGCGCGCGCGAGAGAGCGAGAGAGCGAGAGCGAGAGCGAGAGCGAGAGCGAGAGCGAGAGAGAGAGAGAGAGAGAGAGAGAGAGCGCGCTTGGCCCTCTCACGCCAAAGAATGAAAATGACCCAGAAGCAGCGGTAGGCACACAAGTTTTTTTAAATCCCTTGCTTTTTAACAACCTGCCACTGACTGAATCCACACCAGTGCTCCTTGTTCACAAATTTTGAGGAGCTGCATACGGACAAAAATATAAAAAAATTATTATTTTTGTTCAATACGAGGTATTCACAAACAAATGTGGAGACGAGATCATTAGCAGAGAGAATTTGATGACCCCTCAAGCGGGTATAGAGCCCACTTGAGTCAGATTATTTATTTCACCAGGAAAAGCCCAATATGAATATCATTTGAATGTTCTATTCATGCATGTGGTACAATAAATACAATCGTAAAATATTGCCTTCAAACCCCCCCCCCCCCCCTTAACTCAATTATGCGCAACTAGATAACAATGGACGTTATTAAAAATCACCAGCTTCCATATCAAGCTTTAGGAAATAATTTAAAAGAAAATACAAAAAAAGGAAAAGACAAGAATAAAAAAATTTGCATGCCATGTTTTAGCCAGAGCCAAAAGGAAAAAACCCAGTGCCAATATGATAAGAATTGAGAATTTAAAATAGCAATTCAAGTCTAGTTTAATAGCAATTCATCAAAGAGCTGTTCCGACGACGAGCAGAACATAAACTTAAAATACCTCGTCTTTGACTTCCAGCGAGTCAACTCCCCTTTCACCCACAGCCAAGGCTGGTGCTGGATAAGCCAGCTCAGCTGCATTGTTTTGACTGGGTTTTGACGAGTGCCAGCAGTAATGGGTTGTGGGTTACATGTGAGAAACAGCAACTCAAGTTTGAGTTCATATGTGTAAACGGTTAGAGAGCTTTCAGAAAGACAGCGTTCGACGGATCACATAATGTAAAGGCAAGTTTCCAATTAAATTCTCCCTGTATGAATATGAGTAAATGTAGACCTCTTTTATTCTGGATTGGCATAATAGTCATTTTTGTTTATCAAACAGTCAGAAATAACAGAAAAAGTATAGATTACAGTCAAGACTCCTGATTGCCTTTACTGTATACGGCCTGATCATGCTTTGCTGTGGTACATAGTCACCCCCCAAGGCCCATTCTGAGCCAGGAAAACCATTCTGGTTATTTGCAGAGATGGGGAGAACACAAATCAACGGGGCAATACAAATCAACACTAGGGAATGGGTGGGTGGCTGGGAGGGAAACCGGTTAGCCCAGGAACCGTGATAGTGATCACCGACTCCCAGTCCTAGTCCAATCCTGCACAGGGAGAGGATAGCAAAGGGAAGAGTGGAAGACTCACATGGACGTGTGGCTGTTGAGGCTGATGTCAAGGCCGTCCTCCTGAGCGTACACAGAGTGCCAGGTCAGCCATTTCACCAGCAGGCCATTCAAAGAGTCCATCAGGCTACACTGGAGAGACACACAAAAAATAAATAAATATATATATATATATATATATTAATATATATATATATATAATAAATATATATATTAATATATATATAATAAATATATATATTAATATATATATATATAATAAATATATATATTAATATATATAATAAATATATATATATTAATATATAATTTAAAATAAGGAAAGAGAAAACTGCATACAGCAGTTCATGAATACCACTTGGGAGACAGTTGGTCGTTAAAACAGTCAGCTGGTCTGTCCATGACCAACAGCCAGTTTGATCCCTCTGTGTGCATGCGTGCGTGTGTCTCTCTGGAGAGCGGAAGTGGGCCACACCGCCTACCTTGAAGAATAGCGTAGACGTGAAGAATAACTGCCTCAGGGGATCGAACAGAAGCCTGTCGATGGCTGCGGCGGGGCAGAGAGAGGAGGGACGATTACATGTGAACCAGCCGTATAATTCCATGCATCGGCATCTTAATTAGGGTGCGCTCTGCGTTTGTGTCTATGTGTGACAGACAGACATAACTCACAGGAGCTGGGTACCACAGGGAGGCTGCTCAGCAGGCCCAGGATCTGTGGGCGGAAGAGGGAGCCATCCCAGACGCTGAGGAACTTGTAGAGGAAGGCTTCCGTGCTGTAGAAACCCTCCTGCCGGATCAAGCAGGAAGGAACAGGAAGAGTAAAAGAGAGCGAAAATGACAAGAGACACGTGGGGGGGGGGGGGGGGGGGGGGGGCGGGGGAAAGAACGTCCTCTATTATTAACAAGGACAGCGAATAGGGACTGCGGAGTGGAACAGCCCCAGCGTGCGTGCGTGCGGAGAGGAGCATGCATACCTGGAGAAAGAGCTGCGTGGACAGCAATCGCTCCAGAAACTGTAGAGTCTCGTCTGGAGTCTGATGCGCCTTTCTGTTGTCGTCACAGAACAGAAATTCTTGAGAAACAAAAAAAGAGAAAAGGGGGAAAGAAGGGGGGGGGCACAAAATATCAAACAGAGGGGTTAGTTGGACACATATTTTCTCTCTTTTCCTCACATGAAAAAAGGCCATTATCCAATCTCGCCCTCTTCCCTTTGATGTGCCAGATAGATGTGTTTGAGTTCAGCTCAGGGTGAGCTTCCCCTCGTTACGCGATGAGGAGTACTCCAGCGTGTGCCTCACCCACACACCACGTGTGCCTCACCCACACACACCACCACCATCACTTCATGCCGCCCTTACCTTCATGAAGAGCTTGGCCGAGCCAGAAGTTGAGCCGTAGAAAGGCCGACTCGTCCTGAACACAGTTGAGGTACTGCAGCGCCACATCGGTGCCCAGCAGAGAGCCCATCTGAGCAGGCAGCTGGCACAGAGACGAGGAGCAAAGACATGAGCCATGCGCAACACAACAAACTAGGCACAAACATAAAGACTAGTAGTGGGGTGGAAGGTACTGGGTTCCACCCACAGGGTCCAGAGCCAAAATCTTTCAGCTAATCTTTCAGTGAGTCCCTTTGGATATAAAGACATCTGCAAAACAACTACATTGTAAATGATAGAAGAAGAAAGGGCAAACACAACGCCCCTCTCCCCCTCTCTCTCTCTCATACACACGTCCACACTCGGTGGAGCCGAGAGCGCAGAGCTGACCCACGCAGTCAATTGGCTCAAACCAGGAGATAAGTTAACACACATCCTGAACAAGAGCAACAGTGTAGATTGCTCTGCCTCCATAGAGTGGGCCATCCACCCGCTCCCGGGCTAATTCTGTACCGTTCCACTGATCCCCACACGGCTAGTGTAATGACATGCGCAGCACCAAAGCCTATCTCCTGGTGTTTGTTATGGTGTACAAGCAGTCTCACCGAGTGGGCCCTTTCATCCCGCCGCCCATAGTGAACGATGTTAATTGGAAGAATGAATGGGGGGTTTTCACGCGGTCGTACATAACCTGTTAAAATCTAAGCCTACTAGATTATTGCCTGATGTGTAGTTGATATAGTATGAGGATATATGGACATGTTTCTGTGGACCCAGGGGTTCTCCAGAGGACAAGGAGACATAGAACGGACTGAAGTTATTGTTCCATCAGGCCAAGAGGTCATCACTAAGAGGCCAACTCTAAGAGCCCAACCCCCACTGGGCTAACCCTGCTGGAACAAGTAGATAGTAGCCATGGGGGGTAAAAAATACTACGTGCACCGTTGACGACACTTGAAACCACAAAGATTTTCCACCACGAACACCCATTGGATAAGACAGACGTGTCGGCTCACAAGAGCCAATCAGGAGATGTTCCCCCTTTAAGGTGGAGCAGCAAAGCACAAAGGCAAAAAAATACTATGCAAACAAGTTTTGCTTTAGTGCACCTTTTACGAGACTTCACTTACTTTACTCTGCTATTATATTTTACTATCAAAATAAACTGAGTCATCTTTTAAGATGTTTCCTTCGTATTGTCTCCAACCATCGAACCTTAGTGAAGAAAGGCTTGAATTCCTCCACGACAGGCCCATCCACAGCACCCCAGACCATAGTCATCGCAGAGGTTGCATTCACACAAGAACACTGAGGAAGTCCGAGAGTCAAAGTACAGCCCTAGCACCCGCGCCGCAAAAAAGTCTCAAGACACACTTTGTCGACTAAAAAGGACATCAGCTACAATTAGGCCACTCTATTTGACGGCGCAGTCTTCTAATATTCAAGTGGCCACGCCATTCTTGTTGACAACAAATAGATAAGGCTAAAGGAGCAAATCGAATGAGGTCTCCAGCGTGACTGGGTAGTTTTACCCAGACGATCCACTCTGGAGAGGTCTGGCCGACCCGGTTTCCGTCTCCTCGGTCAGACGAAGACTTGATTCCATTACGGTCATTGTGCGATTACTGTCAGAGCGGACGGTGCTTCTGCCAGGGACCGGCGGGAAAGGCATGAATGGTGTAGCATTATGCCAAAATGTTCTTGCGTCAATTCAAATCAGCAATTTAGATGCATTAGGTGCATGGAGCTGCCAAGAAAACAAACATTTATTCATTCTGTTTAAGCGGCTGCCCTCCCTTGTCCCCCAAATACACATTCATGGCAATCTGATACTTCACTCGTGCGTATAATGAATAAAAAAAACACCTCTAAGCAAAAGTCTGTATAAAAGACCCATTTGAGGGAAAAAAAAACTGATGGACTGATAGACTGTTTCTATCCTCCCCCAGAGGATAGCTCTAAACCACCTCTGCATTGGTATCCAGATACAAATAAAGGGAAAGCAGCTGACAGGGGAAAATATGTTTTACCAGTGCCACAGCACCATCATGTGGCCAGGATGAGTTATCACAAGTCATAACAGCAAAAGGCTTCATGTCGCAAAGAAATACGGACATTAACATGTTATTATGTTGTTTGTTTAAATGTTTAAATCCTAATATACAATATATTTCACAACCACACACAATGAGAAAGAATGCTATAGAATAAAAACTGTAGGGGGTGGTAAAACAAAATAACATCGAGCGGTACCTCAATAAGATGCAGGTTTTCTACGAGATGAGTAAAGGATTGGACGTGGGCCAGGGGAACAGTCTTTCTTATGAAGATGGTCTGAGTCTGGCTTTGGACTGCAGGAGTCAGTGCTGGCAGGTCCATGTGTCCGAGTTTCTGTTGGAGCGTAGCAAGGGAGGTCCGAGAACATGCAAGTCAAGGGTAGACCTTTGTAACCCCAACGTTAAACAGATTAAGTTCCAACAAGATAAATCAACCCCTGAGAAATTAATAATAATATATTTTTATTTGTATAGTGCTTTTTGTATAGACATTTAACATTCCAAAAAAGTACAGAAAACACTAGATGGATTTTGGGTGAGAACGAAACTAGGCTCAACTTATACTCTTATACTCAACAAAACTAAGTGGGTGGAGTGGAGGAGGTTAGCAGGAGAAAGCAGTTGTGAAGTGGGTTTTGAGGGCCAATTTAAAAGATGCTAGGGGTGTCTGATGTGGTTGGGGAGGGCGTTCCAGAGGGTGGAGGCAGCAGATAAATTATATACTCCCCCCGAAGACCATTGTGTAATAAAATGCTGTGTTTCAAAGTCCAATTACATTTTTTTTAATCAAAGGAGGTTGATTAAAGTAGAATGGAGATGTTTGGGTGTACCAGAGGGAGTCACACGACACACAAACACACATACACACACACACACACACACACACACACACACACGTGACTCGCATACCCTTTTCCTGGAGCCAGCCATCTCCAGGCCTAGAGGGAGGCCAGACACGACCGGGATGGTGTTACTCTCCTGGATGGCGATCAACTGTAACTTCCACTGATGATTGTAGGTCTTGAAACCAGCCTAAAATAAATCAATAAAAGAAAATTGATGGGGGGTCAGTGAGAAGGACTTCCAGGGCAGAAGCAGAATATACAATAAATCAGAAATATGAGACCGCTCACACACCCGCATTTGTGCTGGGAGAGAGAGCGTGACCAACTCTGGGCAAAACACTTTGTAGAGCGACAGCAGATGCATGAGAAATGGTTGCTTGCCCTGAGGAGTAGAGAAGAGAAGAGAATAGGGTTGCAGTGACAATTATATTTGATTCATATTTGTTCAAAAAAATATGAAGATAACGACGCATATTTCTCCACAGTAATAATATGAAAAATAGTTTTGTCTCCTGCAACTTGATTGTATTACAATCCTCGCAGTCTATTTGCTTTACCCACTTATTATAACTATTTATTACTTGTGGCGGCGGTAACTCCGGAGGTAGCGCAGTCCTCCTAGCAAAAACTGTTGCGGTGTCCTTGAGCAAGACAATCTAACCTTAACTGCTCCCGATGTGCCGGCTGGCCCATTGCATGGCTGACTCTGCCGTCGGTGTACAAATGGGTGTATGAATGGGTGACTGTGAGGCATGACTTGTAAAGCGCTTTGGATAAAAGCGCTTTATAAAAGGCAGTCCATTTACCGTTACTTATGATACTTATGACTGACAAATCACAACAACTGACCTAGCCCGGGCCAATCACAACTGTTTATGTAATATGGGGCGGATGATACGATGACAGTGAAGAGGAGCATAGGTGAATACACCTATCATGAAAGCGTTGGACAAACAAAAGAGGACTTTTCTCTAAAAGAAGACAATCAACTGCAATCAACTTAAAAGCTTTTGTTCAGAAAAAAAATATGCGTTTGCTGTACTTCAAACAGGTTTTGGTTTATGAATGTACCTACAGGCTACCTCACTCTGATTGGGTGTAGGTCTATCCAATTGCGTCCAGAGGCATCTGTTCCCGTTGCCAACGCGGCTTGGAAATCAAAAATGAAGTGAGAGGTTCCAGACTACGCATTTGCGAAATTGGTCTGGCAGTGTCAGGCTAGATTCCTTTGCCAGTAAAACAAATTAATCAGAGAATAAAAGCATTACCCAACAGAACCATCGAACTCAGCACAAACTAGGTCATCCTCATATGGACAAGCACTCCCGAAACAGAAGTTGTTCCCTGGGGAACAGGAATCAGACAATACCCAGACTGGGGTAGAGTGGTTTTTGATACATGGCCGGTTGCTTGAACATTGAAATTAACCCATTGTGTTCGGAGCGGGACCTGCCCACCAGATGGCTTGGTCATTCACACACACGCGCGCTGACACTATGGAGGTCCCAACCACTGCATCACGATCTGCCAATCATATTTCATTGTGCCTGAAGTCTGTCCACATTACATAATCTTATCTTGAAGTTACAGGCGGCAGTTGTGACACAAGCGCTTTTATAGTGTAAACATTGTTTATATTAGACATTTACGGTTTTAAACAAGAGTCAAGTTTCGAGACAGCGTGAATTTTACCAGTTTAGACTGCAGATCCAGTAGTGTCTTGACTCTGAACAGGTGTACTGTGAACAGGAGACAGAATCAAAAGGTTAAAATGTTGAATGCTAGTCACTTGTTTCAGAGACAAAGGCTTTGAAGAAAAATGTATTAAATAATGAAAACAAACTTTGGATTTCTCCTTACTTCTGTGGTTTAAAATATTTCCCCACTATAGGCAATAATGTGTTTGTCCATTACAGTTAAATAAAACAAAAACTACTGCTACAAATGTAATAGTAGTCGACCAGTAGTAGAGACTTCCAGTTATGGGAATGTTTCATCAAAACTTTGTACCCAGGACTATTATTCAAAGTGGGACATGACTTACCATTTTCCTTTCTGGTCAACAGGTACAGCAGGTGGCATATGAAGGGACACTGGGAACAAAACGCAATACATCAACTGCTGCTTCACTCCTCATAGGCTACCATGCTAGGACCGGTTGAGGTCGTCAAGCCAATCGTCAAGGCTTTCAATTTCCTCCACACAGGACACACACACAGCTGCCCATGAGAATGCTCATGGGCAGACTAATCACAACACCAGAAGCTTGTAAAAAAAAAAATGCTTGGTGAACAACCAACTGTGGTATGGCAAGATAAATACATTTGGATATTATTACAAATACTATTGGCTATAAAAGGCAATTGTCCAATACCTTGTTTATTTATGTTTATGTTTTAATGGCGGATTAATTCAGTGGCTATTTAAGTAAGACTTGGGGGCGCAAACACAAGTTTCATTTACAGTTATTTTGCAATTATGAATCATGAAAAAATTAAGATATGTATCATTAAATAACATAAGGCCAAAGCGGTAACTGCACCAACCAG
This sequence comes from Muraenolepis orangiensis, assembly GCA_027704905.1. Taxonomy (NCBI): domain Eukaryota; kingdom Metazoa; phylum Chordata; class Actinopteri; order Gadiformes; family Muraenolepididae; genus Muraenolepis; species Muraenolepis orangiensis. The sequence continues at coordinate 22,492,535 of CM051001.1, forward strand.
ATCTTCTTCGGCTAAAAAGCTGAAGAGGAACCCATAGACGGCACGAAGATCATCTTTAGCGTCGATCATGTCAAAGACAGTCAGCACCCATTTGATGAAAACAACCTGGAAGAAATGCAATATAAAAATCGATAGAAAATATATAACGATACACCGTTTTGATAGTTGCTGATCAGTTAATAGTTTTGGATAATTATCAAGTAAACATACCAGATATTTTCCGCTTATGTTGTGAATCTTTTTTTTACGGTTTTAGATTCTGAATGAAAATTAACGCTTTAGTTCATCCACTATTCCTGACATTACTGGTAAAGCTATTAACATGTCAAAAACAAGAGGGCAGCCCAAATGGTTTGGCAGAGAAAAACGACTTTGTTTGTGACAAGAACATGCTTTTTTTAAACGCATGAGCTGTCCCAATTATATTTACTCAGTAAAATCAGCAGCAAATGTTTGAATAATCGTAGAGTGTGAGAAACAATTCACTTGCCTTCAAGACTTATTTTATATCTACTTGTGCAGTCAATTCATGTTTCACCATTACATTCTATAAGGAGATGTGACTGCAGGCTTGTGTTGGTTGGCGGCATTCAAAATAAAACAAGTAAACTGCCAAAAGAATGTAACAATGCCAAAGCATTATGACAACAAAAATAAACACTTTTTGAGACTTCTCTCAGTTGCTCAGACACTAGTTTCTTACCTGTGTGCTGATGGGTATTTTCCCAACACACAGCCACATCACACCACGTAAAACAGCTTGATGCGGGACAATGGTGGTAGGGAGGAGACACCTCAGCACCCTTAAACATGGACTCGTTCCTGCATAGGGGAAGGCACACCACCACCATCAGTACAACTGGTGAGACAGCCTGTCAGTCCGCAAGCAGGTCAATATAGGCAATAACCTCTTAACATGCACCAAGATGCCATGATTCCATGTGTAGTCTAACCATACGTCGATAATCTATGAAATCGATTTTATATTCTAATTTGTGTTATTAGTTATTTAGATATAGTATAATTGTTATGACATAGCAAGATTTGATGCAACTATACAGTATTCATTAAGCCAACAGAACAGCCCATCAACTTGACTGTATTACAACCCTTGAACAGGTGTAAATAGTGTAATTTAGACTGGAATATTAATTTCAATGGGCCTATATTTGACCAATGAAAGAATAAAAGAAAAGAAAATACGAGGAAGCGTACGGCAAGAGTAGCAGTTAGTATGAGTTTACCCATTCGGAGGCTCATGGCAAACTCCAACATAATAGAGATAGCTTCTGGCGGAAGTCCTTTACTGTACGCCAATTTCTCCACGCAAACCAGGTTACGCTCGAACTCATCGTTTCCACAAACAGGGGTGCCTTTTCCAACTAGAGAAGTAAAAAGGGTTATTACAGTACAAATGATCTCTATAACCCGATCTGCTCTCCAATACTCCAACTACTGTACGTGTGTGTGTGTGTGTGTGTGTTGATGCGGTGCAACTTCGGAGGTGCACACACAGGGCTGCATGCATCATGTAATGCATTTGCATATTTGTTATTTGTTATTGTATTGCAATTTTCCTTTCACAAGAATCTCTAAAGTGCTGTACAATATACTATACACAACGCATACTCTGTTATCAGTGTACAGGGGTGTGTGTGTGAGAGAGAGAGAGAGAGAGAGAGAGAGAGAGAGAGAGAGAGAGAGAGAGAGAGAGAGAGAGAGAGAGAGAGAGAGAGATAGGTGTAGCTCTTGGCTATTGGAAGCCTATAGATCTGCGGCTTGTTGTTAGCATTAGCATCGCTCCTCACCGTTGGCGAAGTACTTGAACGCCGCAACTATGGGGTCTTCCGCCTCGCTCTTTCTCCTCGCTATCGCTGCCAGCCGTGCACTTCGGTTCAGGCTCGTGTTCGACGACGACGACGACACATCTCTCGACGAGGACGTATCCGGCGGTCTCGATAAGTTAGGAATGGCGGTCATCGCCGCATCGCCAAGATAAAAACACACTAGTCGGCTCGCCCCCTCCTCTCTTTCAAAATCCAATTTAAATCTTCCGCGCGACCGTTTGTCGTCTTCTTCTTCTGTTATTATTTTGACGGCGACAACTCTGCGGCGCATTACCGCCACCGTGTGAACGGGAGTACTGTGAACCAGGGATCCCACTTCTCATAGAAAGTAAAAACGATAAACCAAACTAGCATAACTATTAATTAAATTACACAATTATTGTGTGATATTTGTGAATTATATTAAAGCACACATCCCCTGATGTTTTATCCAAATATTTATTTTCAACTAATTTAAGCACTTCTCAGTGCTTATTTTAATGTTGATTACTGACCTCTATATTGTGTACCATATTCAGCTGACAGAAACATTAAAAAAAAAATATGCTGTTGGAGTCAACAGCATATTTTTTAATGTTTCTGTCAGCTGAATATGGTCTTTACACTAAATAATGTATCTTGTATGTCCCATTCTCATCATTGCAATTGTATTTTCCTCCCTCCTGCGCCACCCAATACATCCATTGTCTTTCCAACCTCCTTCTGGATGTTATACAAATGTCATCCCTTAACTTCTTCATCCCACTCACCCCATAACTGCTAACACTATGCGCACCAAAATACACCTAAACCCCATTGACATTGACAACAATGTTTTACTTTATAGAAAACTACAGGATTTGATGCATTTTAACATACCTTTACCATGAATCACAGACTCCCACGTTTTGTAGGACATGTTTAAAAACAACAGGTACTCAGTCTCTCCTACTGTTGGCTTTTTATTTCATTTGACAGAAAGAGTCGATGTTGAAACACATGTTTAACTCAGACCTCATTCAGAAAGAAGAATTGTAATAGGAATGCTTCTCAGACAAAAAATAAACCGTGACATGTTAACCAAACACTTGATTGACAATTAATAATAATACAAAAAAAACATTGCACAAGGGAAAACCCCGATTTTTAGGGGAAATCTAGGCTTACAGGTCACAGCAAACAGCACCTCCTGTTATATATCTATACAAACTCGAAATTTAATTCAAATTTAATTGAGTAATAAGACAATATTCACCCTATTGATTGTGGATAATTCCATGCATAGGGATGCAATTTTTATTAGAATTAAATGGGTTTTTCTTAAACATGGCTTAACTTTATGACATTGATCATAATGTCTTAATATTCTCAATGTATGTATATGTCAAATGTGTATGTGCATGTCAAAATGTTTTAATAGCTACATTTAAAGTTTTCTGAATTCTGAATTTAATTTTGGAGTTTATTAATTATTATGCCAAATGAAACATGCCTGGATATTTCAAAACAAGATTTATTTTTATTATTTTCCCTATATCTTTAATGTTAAAGATACTCAAACAAATGTTTGAATCTTTAAATAATAAATAAGTTAACAGCATTCTCAAACCGACATATCAGAATCAAAAATCAAAACACAAGACACTTTCATTGTCAAATAAATACGCAAAAGAAAAATAAGGTTTTGCGTGACAGTAAAACCATTCCATTACATGTTCCAGTTATGATAGTCCATTGGTTTCAATAGACAACATGGGGCCAAGAGTTTTGGACCGCCCAATAAGAGTGTAGAAGAGTAGGTGTGTGGGTAACCAGTAACGCATCGGTCAGCCTACGATTAGGATTAGGACACAGGACTATGTGAGATTCTTGTTAGTGAGTCGACTTCCCCTCTAAAAATCAGAATTAGGCCAACTGCAATCCAACTGCAGCATTCCCTCCTTCACGGTGATGTCGCCCTTCGTCAACGTTGTGCCTTAAGACTGCTTGACCTTGTTCTTTTCCTGCTCGTTGAGGTGCGGTTCCTCCCGACTCTCCTCCCTCTCCGGCCGCTCGTCGCTCTGGCGAGCGATGAGGAGTCGACAGGTGAGCAGGATGCCGAACACTAATGCGTGGGCGTAGCGTTTCAGGGGGTCTCCCACTAGCTGGTGGAAGAACAGCACCGCTAGCATCACAAGCAGCAACAAGAAGTTAGCCACATCCTTGGGTTTGCCCGGAACGAGGGTCAGCACAATCCCACAGGCGACCTCTAGGGATCCGATGATCTTGCGAAGCAGCACAGAGCTGATACCGATCTTTTTTAAGCCGGCAAGGCCTTGGCATAGCTTTTATATGCCCTTTTCTGAAAAGGAGAACAGACATTACAATGACATAGAATAGACACATGCCACGTGAAACTGTTTAGCCTAGATTGGAAAACTGTCCAGTGGCTTGGAATTAAAAATGCCATAGTGCCTATCATGTCATGAGAAACCCAAACATCTCATATAGTCTCCCCACATCTTCACCTGTAATAAACACTGTGACGCCTCATGCATGGCTTCGTACGATGACAGCAGTTCATCCTCAGAACCACAGTGTGTCGTATTCTGACCCCTATCGGAAATGAACCACCCTTCGCATGAACGCGCACGGTCACAATTGGACACTGGCAGGTGCGTCTCACAGAAAGGGCTCGAATGCGTGCATGGAGCGCCGCCATTGCCCATAGTCGCCGGTTAAACCCCTTTTAACAACACGCCATGCGAATAATAATAATAACAGCAAACCACCACGTTTTTATTAGCTATTCAATTGTACCCCTATGACAGGTCAGGCCAATACAACATCGTCATTTTGTTGCCTTTTTTTTTTTTTATTCCCCATCCGCAGCCCCAGCTTAAAGAATAAACACACGCGTTCATAGTTTATCTCCTTGGCCGTTCTGTTGAATACCAATGACTATGTGTTACATGTGTTGGGATGGGGTAAGATTCATTAATTAAATTTGTAACGGCGAATATGGTCGTGCATGGTCGTTTATAAACTGGGCTGCAGGATATCAACGTAGCTAACCAACTCGCGTTTTAATACATAACGATAATCAAGAGAAACATCCGAGAGATCTTTTTTCTAATCGGTTATCTTATACTAAATGTAGGTCACCTTACAGCCTATATAACTCAAGCGTGGCTTGAGGCTCCCTGTGTTGTAAAAAAAACCCAACACAGGACAATGGCCTCGGTCGTCCTACAACCGAACCGCTGTAGTCGCAGCGCATCACTCACCATTTCACTGTAGGCGTCTTTGCTCAACCTCGGCGTGAGCTTAATGGTTCCCATGAATACAAAAAAGAGACCCAGGGCAAATGAAAGGGCCACGATGGTTATTGTCCTCGGTGAAGCCATCTTTTCGTGTAGGCTAGGTCCCGCCACCACCACCGAGGTAGTCGCTCCACATTGAACTGATGACGAAAGCCCGACCTCCCCGGCACAGTGGGGGGAGGGTGTGTGTGTGTGTGTGCTTCTGGATGTGCAACACAAATGGCAGTTAGTGTGACCCTGTTATCAGGGATGTATGCAATAACGTTTTTTTCTCGTGTCCAATTTAACCCATTGCATACTATAGGCGCCTGACTATACGAACACGCCACCAATGCTGCTCGCATCATCACGCCGCCACAATGAATTTGACAATGAAAAGACTGCTACCATTATTGCCATTATAACAGCTTTAATAATATGCCATTATACAAAATAGCTTAATGGGTAGGTAATCATCATTTAAGTAGCTTTTTCTATGTGCGGTATGTGCAGGAAATGGACCTTTCCAAAATTGGTATAGGCATACAAAAGGAGGATAACTAGGTTGACAAAGACATTATAAAGGTAGAAAAAAACGTTTATTTCATAATAAGGAGACGTGTTAGTACATAAAAATTTGCTCCACTCTTTCCCTGTATTTCTGGAAAATGTATTGCTTGGACAGTATTTTGTAAAAAACTAACAATAAATCAACAATCAAAAGCCATTCCTTTCATTTTAACAAAATAACATATATATATTTTTTACATTGTGGCCAATAAATGCACAACGCACACAATGTACACAAGAGACACATGGCTATTGTTGGTTCAGAACTACCCTTCACTACACAATGGAAACACCAGCGTTTTGCCAAAGGTTCAGGAAACAGGTTGTGAGTGAATTATAAATGTTAAGGTCAGGCTTGGCCAAGCAGCCACCCCCATGTGTATATGCCAGATGGTGTCCGAATGGCGCCCAGGACTTGGTCTGTCACTGGCCCTGATCCTGTCGCTCCTTCAGAGTCAGGATGGCTTTTCTGTACAGATCTATTGGGGGGGGGGGGGGAAACAAGGCGGTCATCGTGCGAATAGGACCAGGCAACCCAATAGGACCAGGCAACCCAAAGTGCTGTGTTGTATTTAAAGGAAGTTATAAGAAGGGGTGTGGGCGCTCACCAAGAGTAGCAGACAGGTCGGCCGGCGGGTAAGCGGGTGAACGGTGGGCAGCAGGCACCTCTTCTGTGTTGATCTTATTCTTCCGCTTGACAATAACCGCTCTCTTCTTCTTTTTCCCTTTTTCGCCTATAGCCGGTCATGAGATACGACAAAGAGGGTTTGGTTTTACATTTTTCTTGACATGGCGACCATAATGTGTGTATTAAGTATCTTAATCTAAATCTGGAGGATTGAATCCTCTTTATTGGTCTCATACATGTACACACAGTGACATTTGTTTCTCTGCATTTAACCCATCCTAGTTTTCGGAGCAGTGGGCAGCTATTTGTATATACAGCGACCGGGGAGCAGTGTAGAGGTCTGGTGCCTTGCTCAAGGGCACCTCGGCAGTGCTCAGGTGTTTTGGGGACTTGAACCGGCGACCATCCGGTTCCTAAGCCAAGGCCACACAGACTGAGCTATCCTGCCGTCCCCTCAATCACCTAAATTATGTTTTTCAACTATCAAGTCAATGGTTTGTTACCTTGGGTGACTTGTTCTCCGTTGTCCCCAGGCGATTGTAGCACGACCTGGAGAGCCTGGTCGTCTTTGACCCTTTTCTTGCGTTTGCCTTTCTCCTTTTTCGGAGGGATCAGGGCCTTCTCCTTCTCCTTCTGCACCGACTGCTCCTGTTCCCCCCCGATGACGTATTGTTCATCCTTCCGCTGCGATTCTCCCCCCAACTTTCTTTCCATATCTTCCTCAATCTGCACCCGTGTCTTCTTCGCCTTCCTCAGCCTCTTTTTCAATGTGTTCTCCTGTGAACACGATTTGAAATGGCTAGTCAATTGCACATTTATACAATAAAAAAAACTTTTGAGAAGTTTTGCTGCTTAGGACTAACAAGATGTTACGGGTTTTCTTTAACCTTTTTGAGGAGGTTTTGAATAGGCTTCATTTGACCACCACCGTTGGGCATGTTCTCCTTTTCTTGAGGCCCGTGAGCCGGCCGAAGGTCAGACTTGCTTGAGCGCAACCTGTCACGGAATTGACCGGGTTAAAAAAAAGGAATTTTGCACCTTTGATCAAAACCCGTTTGAAGGCTGCCGTTTCATGTTTTAAAGGGCAACCGTCACGCTCGGCTACATCATCAACTATGTTTCCGCAGGGAAAAAAAAATCCCAGAGAAGCCGGAACAGTGATGCTGATTTGATCAGAATCAAAACCAAAAGGAGAGCTCAACAATCCCAGACCAATGACGTCAGCGGTCCATTCCACATTATATAGCCAAACGTGGCGGTTCCTAAAACAAAGACCTCTAACAAACAGCCTCTGACCTTTCATCTTTGGTTTTTCGACGGCCCTTCTCTGCCCTGCGAGGTTTGTCCATCTCTGCCGGGCCAGCCAGGGGTCTCCTGCTGTCCCGGGCCACCCGGGCACACAGCTCCGAGTAGTCCAAGCACATGGCCCGCAGCAGCCAGCGGAGACCACACAGGGTCTTCCTGTCGGCCCATCTCCGCAGGTCCATGGAGGCCGAGCAAGGCTCCTGAGATGAGAAGGGGGGGGGGGGGGGGGTTTGCTATCGATCTTGGTTTTGCATTTTGTTCCTGAACATATTCTTTCAATAATCCAATTAAAATACCTTCATTCAAATAAAAGTGAAACAATATAGGCAATATAATAGAGGAGGGCAGAAGGAAACAGAGGCAAAAACAGGGAATATGGGCTTAAAAACTGAGCAAGAGAATGCTTCTCAGCTGATGTATATTACAATGACAGGAAGGAATATCATGTATTATATGTCATGTACGGATGCCAAGGACACAACACTTACTATATGGCAAAGAGAGCGGCTTTCATTGACCAGCTTCTCCAGAGAGAGAATTTCAATCAGCTCACTTCCCAGCAGAGCATTCATTTTATCCTGTTTGTTGGCCAATCTGAAACAAAAACAAAGAATAATCATACAGAATAGTGATTCAGGTTAGCAATTGTATCGTTATTATCGTAGTTGCGTTTATTGGCCACTAGAGGTCACTGTTTGACAGTTTTAAATGATAGTTTAAACAGAAACCACCACTGGATTTATTTACAGTAAATTCAACTCACACTAATATGGGTTTTCCCGCCACCCTGGGCTGCTTCAGCACCTCGGACAGGACCTCCTTGACCTCCTTCATCCTCTGCCTGTCACTGGAGTCCACCACGTAGATGATCCCATGGACGTCGCCGTACAGCTCCCTCCACACGCCTCGAGAGCCGGGGGCTCCCCCAACGTCCAGCAAGCTCACCAAGTAGTTCTCCAGCCTCAGCTCCGAGCGAACACAGCCATGAGTGGGGCCCACCTCCAAACCCGAGGGCACTGAAGGGACCGACACCAGGCGAGAGACATTTGAATGTGGTTGCGTGCGGCTTGTAGCTTTTCCACTGAATCCATCCATCATTTTTTTTATGTTCACTTCACTTGAACACCATTTAATATGTTCACTATAATGAGCACAGACTCCACTCTAGTTTATTTTAATCAATTTCACCTGTGTCTACATTTTAAACAAACACGATGGCTACGGTGAAAAGATAACCAGGGAGTCACATGACATGTGTCTTCTATGCAGACACTCACTTAGTATTTTCATTCATTCCATTACCTCTCAGCATCCCCCGGATGGAGGACGTCTTTCCCGCCTTGTCCAGACCAACCACCAGAACCGTCACTTTCCTGCGTACAACAACACAATACAGTTTACTCAATCAAGTATTGATAGCCATTTTAAGGCCCAACATAGTGATAGCCTTTTACATACGGTAGGGTGAAGGAGTTAATTCGCACATCCTGACCTGATTGGTTCCTGCATCTTGGACACCCAGCTGCAGCAGTTGCTGATCAGGTTGAACATGTTTGAATGATGAGGGCCAGGTGAGCACAGAGGCCACCATATTCTCTTGAGCCTGTATCTGAGCAGATTGCAGACAGAATGTAAGCATTTATATTCATGAACCCATCATAGACATCATATAACCTTACAAGCCTATACTGCAACGACAGCCGGCGCATACATTTAATATCATGTGGAATTTTCCTATTCTAATGTATTCCCAACACCTGCTAATTGTAATACAAGATGTTTTATTGGCATTGCAACAAGTACAATGCAATGCTTACTCCCCATTCCCTCCTGCAGTAGTAGTATGAATTTTTCAAACAAAACTATGAAAATGTACATGTTTTGAAAAAATATTTAAAAGCATTTAAAGTGCCAGTAGTGCAGCAGCATCATGAGTTACAGTGCAGTACAATGCAGTAACTGTAATGAGTCCAGAAAGATCAGCAAAATATGATAGTGTAATTTTAATGAAAATGTTATAATAGTGGCGGCACTCCTAGCAGTTCAGTAGGCGCTCTGCCTGTGGATTTCAACCATGTATCTGAATTCACTGTGAGTCACTGTTTATAAAAGTGTAATTACATTTACATTTGAGAAAAACAATAGGCTGTACCTGAACTAATTGCTCCGGAAGGCCCAGTTTTCTGGAAGGCCTGCTCTACACATAAAGCACACGACAGGCCCGTCTACGGAGACAGGCGTGTGCTAAGAACAATCCTTGGGCTGAGACATCTGCTGGGGCCGTTTTAATCTGCTAAACCCCAGAGTGAAACCGTTCAGAATGGTCCCTGTTTACAGTGTTGTCAATAGGATGACCTCAGGCCTGTTTGGAATGGAGGAAACAGACTCGCAGAGATTCACCTGTCATGAGGTCATAACAATACAATGGGGATTTTTGCCATTTTCTCAATTGTTGAGATATTGGTTCAGTATAAGGGTTAGCTTTTAGATTTTAGTTATTCACATTATATTTTTGTTATAATGGTTTCATAACGTGTTATTACAATTTGTATTACAGTACATGTCATAGTATAGTAAAGTAAAAGGGAGTTGTTTTTGTTGTTTAGTTGTTGTTGTGCATTCCTGATTATCGTGAAAGTATTAAGTCATTATAGCTCACATTTCAATATTCCAGTATTGAAATGGGAAGTATCCATCCATTGGGACCCCTGACTCCCTTAACAAGCTGGATACCAGTTGGACTTTTTATGGAAGATTTTAATACATAAACACTCAGGACTGAGACCTTTAGAGCCATGCTCCCTCATGTGAAACTTAATATTTTGTATTCATCATTGTATGAATACAATGATGCATCAATGTATTCAAATGTTTTCATCACTGGAATATAACATACAAAAGGCCTGATATTATGACAGGACCACTATCAAATAACAAGGGGAGACACCCACTTCAGCACCAATTTCTTAATAATTTCCTTTCAATTGTTAATCATACCCTTGGGTAAATGTTAAACTATGTCATATTTAGTCCACAAGACGAAAGTTTAACCACAATAGATAGGAAATGTGTATACTTACAGGAGGCGATCTATGTCCATGTGCTGGTGTCCCCCTCTCTACTGACAACAAGCACTATCTGTACATCTAATGAGGCTCAGGATAAACCCCTGGTCACCTCATGTGGGAGGAGCCATCTGGTAAACATAGCACTGCGATTTAGACCAATCCCAGAGCCGCTGAACTGTTGCCAACGGCAATTTAGCATGCAAGGGTAATACATGTGACCAAAAGTACCCTGAAGTCAAATCTGTGACACGTTATTGTGATCGCCCATGAAGGCTTTTGTCAAGTTGGAAAGCTGGATTGGAGGGTTTGGATGGATTGAGGCTGCGTGGATTCAGCCACGCACCGAAGATACTGAAGTACCGTTTTAACCGGTGGTCACTACTCTTTGACTTCAGTAGTAACAGGGAGTGAATGTCATGTCATGTGTGTGTGTGTGTGTGTGTGTGTGTGTGTGTGTGTGTGTGTGTGTGTGTGTGTGTGTGTGTGTGTGTGTGTGTGTGTGTGTGTGTGTAAAATTGCCCCCCCCCCCCCCACACACACACACACCCACACCCACACATTCTACATGTCACAATCCCTCTGTTTATTCTGCGATAGTATATCTCACATTCACTGTTTTTACTGACTCTAGCAGTAACAGGGGTGAAATGAGGAGGGGGGGTACAATTTTGACACAGACATATAAATACGTACATATTAGATATTAAACTCTGCTTGATCAGCATGTCAAATAGGTAAAGGCAGATCAGTAAAGTATTTATATTTATGATTACTCCTGCAAGGAAAGAACACAATTGCCAAATTGTTGCCATATCTTCATTAAAGAAGCCTATTCAAGAAGATGCTGCTGTTTAGTGAGATCTGTTGAGGGGGCTCGTTGTAGAAGGTAGTGTGGAGTGAGTGTGTGGTGGTTGGTGACTGGTTTAAGCAGCCTCACCTGGCCTGAGTCAGATTAGATTCTGGGGCTGGTGTGAGGCGGCACACCTGGTGCATTGGTAATCAAAGGCCCATGGCCCATAGCCCACAGTTTTCTATGGAGAGTGCCCTTTCCACATAGCAGTATTCATTAATAGAAATACTTAATAATTAACTGATATGAATGGTTTACAACCCCCTTGACATATTTTAAATGCTGATCAAGTTTAATCGAGTTTGTATACTTATGAGTGTCAAAACCTACTACTACATTCTAGGTTTCATTTTAGGTTTATTGTATGGGTTATTATAAGTAACTGTGTTCAGTGTCAGATGTACCATCCCAGAGTCTGACAGGTAGAATGTGTGCAGAGTCCAAAATGCAGTGGAGTACAGTATGTGTAAAAGCACAAATGAAAAAATCACCTAAAAATAGAATATAGGCCTGATGCAAATGTTAATGACGCCTAAATTACTAAAATATTGATTAATGGTAACGGTTGTGATCATGTTGAGTCAATCAAACTTTCCTAGGACTATGCCATGTAATTACTTGTCTGTATTTGACTCTATGGCATCTCCGGATGCCATTTACTCCCTCATGGAGGGAGTAAATTAAATTACTTACATTAAAAAAAAGACACCTCTCACCCCAACCATGGACTGTTTGCCCTCCTCCTATAGGAACCTTTGTTCCAAATCAAGCAGGCTTAGGAACAGTTTCTTCCCCTCAGCTGTCATCTCTCTGAACTCTGCACTACGATGACAGCCCCCCCCCCCCTGCCCAACATACGAACTCTGAACTCTGCTGATAATACCCTTTCACCATCAATGTCTTCGGCCTTGCACTGTATTTATATATATTTATCTTGTTGATACAACTGCATACCCTGCTTACTACCTGTTATGTATATATATATATATATATATATATACCTATAATTCTGCACATATATCATACCTACTCTTTAAGTTATGTTGTACCTTTTTTTAGTAGTAGTTTTTTAGTAGACTGTTTTTACATATTATTCAACAACCGTATATGATATATAACCATGCACTTTACTGCAACATTTGCACTCTGGTTAGATGCAAAATTACTTTCGCTGTACTGTACTTGTGCTGTGTTATGACAAAACATTTTAATCAAATCTATTATTTGACTTTGGTGATAACTATTATATACCACTAGATGGCATCAACTACTCTCCCTGAGGCAAGCACTAGACTTGTGTGTGCAAAAGTATGTACCAGTAATAGCTTGAATAAAATACATTCTGTAGAGGGGTCTACTTCAGTTAAGAATTTGTTTGCGTTTGGTAGGAATGGTGGATGTCGACAGCCATGGGACCTTTATGTGATAATGGATTTCTATAATTATGTCATGATTCCAGTATCTAAGCAGTTGGGGCCATTATCAACTCTCATCAGAGACTCATCGCAGACTGTGTCCACAGCACCTAACATTTTTTTGGTTTGAAATGGAAATTACCGAGGTGACCTCATAGCTGGCAGCCATGCTTACCCATGCCATTTTTGTCATCTCAGTGCAGTAGTGCAGATGTATTGATTAAATTATATTTGAATGAGACAAACTCTGCCGAGAACATATCATGGAGATAGATTGAAATCAAAACGTTTTATGTATTTAGCTCCGTTCATTCTTTGAGCCCTCTCCTCTACTCCCTCTTCACCCACGACTGCACTCCTGTACATGGTACAAACACCATCATCAAGTTTGCCGACGACACAACGGTGGTGGGCCTCATCAAAAACAACGATGAGGCAGCCTACAGGGAGGAGGTCCAGCACCTGGTGGCGTGGTGCGCTGACAACAACCTGGCCCTCAACACCAAGAAGACCAAGGAGCTCATCGTGGACTTCAAGAAGACCAGAGCTGGCGCACAGCCCCCATCCTCATCAGCGGAGGTCAAGCGTGTCTCCAGCTTCCAAATTCCTGGGGGTCCACATCTCCGAGGATCTCCCCTGGTCCCTCAATACTGCCTCACTGGTAAAGAAGGCTCACCAGCGTCTCTTCTTCCTGAGGAGACTGAGGAAAGCCCACCTGTCCCCACAGACCGTTTACCGGTGTGCCATCGAAAGCATACTCACCAACTGCATCACAGTGTGGTACGGAAACTGCACTGTTTCTGACCGGAAAGCGCTGCAGAGGGTGGTGAAAACCGCCCAACGCATTGTTGGATTACCCCTCCCTGCAATAAACACTACCCACCACAAACAGTGTCTGAGGAAGGCACAACAAATAGTTGAAGACCCCTCTAAACCCCAACCATGGACTGTTTGCCCTCCTCCCCTCCGGGAGGCGCTATAGAAACCTTTGTTCCAAGTCAAGCAGGCTTAGGAACAGCTTCTTCCTCTCAGCTGTCATCTCCCTGAACTCTGCACCACGAAGACAGCCCCCCCCCCTGCTGCCGCCCTCCCCCCTGCCCCACACCTCTGCTCAATATATCCTATAATTATAATAATACATCACCATCAATGACTTTGACTGCCTTGCACTGTAATCACAACTACCTATTCTCTACCTATAGTCTACATATTTATTGATCAAATACCTGTAAATGTGTACATTTTTACTGTTTTTTACACTACCTGCTGTATATACATTTATATATATATTTATCATGCTTTTCATAATTGCATACCCCTGATCACTACCTGTAATACTTATACTTACTTACCTGTATATATACACTTATATACCTATTATTATGCTTCAACGTTTAAAACTGTCAAGCCCCCAGGATGTAGGCCAAACATTGAAGCACATTTGTCGTTGTGGCCAAACGGTGGAATTACAAGTCACGTGATGTCACGTGGTGCCGTTGGGCACAAAACAATTTTTTTCCATTGACTAACATGGGGAAAGAATAAAGTCTAAATGTCGAGAATAAAGTCTTTATTCTCGACATTTAGACTTTATTATCTCGACATGCAAAATAAATAAAAAATCTTCCTCTCATTTTTTATTTTTTATGCCTGGCCCTAATACTCTTCCGTAGGAAAGAGACGTCTATAAATCAGCCTATCATTTTTATTTAGGGAAATTAACTTCCCAGTACGAACACTTGAATAGCCCTTATTTGAAACATTAGGTCCTAAAAGTTGTAAACATCCCCGATAGCCATCCAGGGAGTTGTTTGTATAGGCATTATGAACGTTCATGTGACAGATCCTGTTCTACAGGCGTCCTGCTTGTCTGTATCATGGATGGATTAAAATAACTAATAATGGATATATTGCAGATATTGGCTGTACCATCTTATAATACTTACGTGGGCTGTATGCAGTAAATCCTTTATCGTGAATGTGTGAATACTGTAGCGGTCTTCCCAACTACTAGGATGCCTGCATAATGTCATAACGTGCATTAACCACATGAACGTACAATATGTTTAAAGCAAGTGCTTATAAGCACAAAAAGTACATGGAGCATAAAAAGCAGAGCACAAGGATTTACCAAGTCATCTAAACAGGTGTGTTTGGAGTCTCTTGAGGAACGTAGCGAGCGTCTCTGTCGTCCTGACGACGGCCGGTAGCTCATTCCACCACTGGTGCCACAGGGAGAAGAGTTGGGACTTATTCATTATATTAACATTAAATTAATGTTCTTTATAATCCAGGTTCATTTAAACCATCAATAAAACTCACCTGATTCACCGGCTATTCATCGAGCAAGCCCATGAACGCGCAGTGCTGCTAGGTGAACCATGGATGTGAACGCGGACTGCCGTTCACGTGAACGAGCTGCAGAGATGCATTGTGGGAGGGGCGTGGCTTAAAGAACCAGTATTTAAATCAAACCTGAATCCTCCAACTGACACTTTTCTTCATGCTCCACTGAGCAGCTTCCATAAGAATGAATGGTGCCCCCGTCTCCAGCACTGTATCCAGTTATTTGAATACATCCATACCTATACTTCAATATAGTGTTGTTTGCTCTTCATCCAAGTGTTTCATGTGTGTTTAAAGCTCAACCCAACACAACAAATACAAGGGGAGAGGGCGGGACTTCTTTTTTAGAGACAGGGCGGGACTTCCGATAGATATATCCGTCACATGATTTTTCGGATATTGCTTTGTCACATGTTTCGTCAGAACCCCACGTCTATCACCCATGTCGTCGTTGTTGTTGTCAATCTTGTCATGTTCTCCTTCGTCTTGCTTCTGGGACCGTTTGACTGTACCTGACGTGCACCCGAAGTGAGAGCGGGGGATTGCGTTGCGATAGACCGGGATAACCGTACAAGTCACGATCCTCTCCCACAGGTCACCCAGGCGGCACTAGGACCCTGGAGTCAGTGGAAGCCAGGGGAGGCTCGGCTCGTTGTGAACTAGCACGTCGAGTTGAGAGAGAGGCACACCTGTGACGAGACAAGAACAACAAGACCAGTGCAAAAAAGGATGACCCATTGCGTCGAAGGGAATTTATTGTGAGTTGCCGATCTGGTCATCGGGGGGTTTGGTGGGCCAGTGCGCTACGATGGACTTCACCGAATCCACAACAACGATTCATGTGCAGAACATTTATTATTGAACAATGATCCACAAGCTAATAGTCTTTCCGAAGTGAGTCCACGTATCGCTGCGGTACGGAGTCTGAGGTAGGACACGGATAACTGACATGAATGGACATCGTGGCGTTGTGCCATGTATTATAATTATAATGATTACGTCAGTGTAATGTGTAGTCTGCGGCATAGAGTGACTCGTGTGAAAGCCCACCAGGAGACACTCATGAAAACATGATCCACGGCGCCGCCGCTGCTGGTTTGCGAGATGTAGACGCAGAAGACGATATAGGTTTGACTAATATTGCGCCATTTCGGCGGTCAGAAGAAGAAGAAGTGTCCTAAGTGTGTAACTTTATAACCGCATAGTGTAAGTAAGAGAAGCCATGGAGGACAACGACCCGATCGAGAGAGAGACCACCTCGGACGCGGGGGAACCGTCGGAGCACCGCGCCTCGGTGGAGAACGGCGTCCTGCTGGTGGTCAATCACAGTCGCATCCAGCCGCCGTTCAGCGTGGTGCTCGCCACACTGCTGTACTGCGCCGAGTTCGTCAGCGCGTCGGTGATGTGCGCCATGTACCACAAGTCGGAGGACACCATCTGGATGGGGTTCACCATCACGTTCGTGATCGTGCCCGCCGTCTTGATCCAGATGGCGTTGACGTTCTTCCACCGAGACCTGGGCAGAGACCGACCGCTGGTGCTCTTCTTGCATCTGCTCCTCCTGGGCCCCGTTATTAGGTACGTATTACGCCCCCCGGAGACTTTGTGTCTGTTCGGCACACCCCACGTCGAGAGGCGCGGTGCATGCACCCAGACCATATGGAGTGTGTTGATGTCTGTTGTTGTGGCTGCATTGCCTCACACCTCAGTCATCATGGTACATGACGTCAGTGTCATGTCGCCATGCTGCTGCGGCCTGCAACGGCCTCTCTCTCTTGCATCACTAGAGTTTATTCTAGTGCAGGCGGGCATGCAAGTTCGGATGGATGCATTGTAATCCATTTAGCAAAGCTTTCAGGAACAACATTGGCCCAAGTGATAAAAAGCTACTTATACTTATACATATTGGCCTACTTGCAGAAAAAAAACATGCATCATATAAACCTACCATCGTACTGAGTTTCCCCCTTGAGGATACATAAAGTGTAGGTACAGGTGGGCGGTGTCAGCTTTTCATCCTGAATCAATTCTAAATAGTCTGCCATTGTTTGACTAGCAATTATTCATTGTTTCCTATGCAACATAGTGCATATTAGTCACCTTCCTAAAACCTTTGGAGAGTGGAGAACACACATATAGCGTACCCACTTAAAGTCGGTAAGTACCATGTATCGTGACATTCATGAACCATGTGGCTTATAACTGAAATGAGTGGCCTATGCAATGGGATCCCAGTAAAACCGGCTGTATCAATATTGAGTCACCACCTTCAGCACATTGTTGGTGGAAAGACTAGTCCTGGCCCTTTGTGTTGATCCTAGAGGCTTTAGAATTGGCATAGGCTTTACTGTACAGGTAAGTGCAGGGTGTGGCCATCTGGGAAAAATTGGATCCATTTGGTATTTTTCTTTGCTGTTTAAAATTGCATCAAAAGGCGTTGGAAGTAATCCAAACACAGGTAGCTGGAAAGAGTATAGCAATTCAGATTTCATCACTAAAAATGGCTTACCATTGGAAAAGTAATATACAGGTCAGATTCCAAAAGCAGTTTTAAATGATAAATAAGAGCTGGTCTTTTGCTATTCATGCCAAGAAGAGTCTGTTTGAGTTGGTTTGATATATTTGGACGTAGTAAAATAAAGTCAACCAAATTGCCATGTCACCCGTTTGTATAGACTATTTAGTTGTATTACCGTACACTGTTAAGTATTAAGTTGGCAATTGCAAAATCAGATTAAGCATCAAAATATAATATATATTATATAATATATAATACAATGTTTAAAGCAATCCAAACATGTTTTTTTGCATGCAGTGGGTCTCTAAACTTGACTTGACTCTGAAGCTCCCCAGTTGTAAGCCTGTGGGCAGCTGGGCCAGGGTTAGCTCTGCTTCTATAATTACACAGTAGCTAGATGTCTGTGGAGGTCACCCCCCCCCCCCACACAACAGAGCCAGTCACACTAACAACAAGCCAATGTAGGTTATGTGGTTGCAATCATGTTTTACATACAATTACTACCACCAAACTCATTTAAACATCCATTCATATGATGTGGGTTCCAGGTATCTCTATGCATTAATTGTAATGGATACAATTTTATTTTTTTAGGGGAAGTAATGTTGCTATAGTAGTTAGCAACAGGCAAGTTTTGATAATGTCAATGAATCTGTGTAAGTCTATGTTTTGATGACCATTTTTTTTTTTATATTTGATTGGCTGGAAGACATGTGTGCTAGCCTCATTTAAATGAGATGCCCTCAAGAGCAGATTTTAGAGGCAATAACTCCCAGTAGGCGCTTGTCAGTATAGGTGTCACTTGTCTGATTTTGCAACCAAATAAAAACACTAGAAGAAGAGATGGAAAACAAATAAAATGCAAGATTGACATTGCATTTAATTCTGATTTGTTTAGTTTAGTTTAGTTATTTTCCTTTTTTATTTGTTTTGGTTTTGTTCCTAGGGACGCCATTTCTAGTAATCTCTGTCCTATGTGCTAGTGGCTAGCACACAATCCAATCTGGCTACAGTGAAGCAATCAGTCATCAGTCAATGACTGACTGTCAATGACTCACTGTCTCTTCAGCAAATACCATTTTTATTTTTATTTATTTTTACATTTAGTATTTATTTTGTAGCTTTTTTTGTTTACAAATGTCCCAGTAGTCCACAGTGCATTTACTGAGCTAGCTTTTCATTCACTTCCCTTGCAATACTCTTTTTACTCTCATGGAAGTGTGGATTTGTTTACGATTTGTTTGCAGTACCTCCTCTCCTCCATGTAGACTCATGGGAGTCTGTGTGGCAGAGCGAGGTGGGTTGCTTTGGTCACGACGTGTCACAACGTATCCGAATATGATCCCGGACACGCCAAGGCAGGGGGGGGGGCGTGACCCCAGCAACATAATTGCAGACTGCTCATTGCGGCTCGAGTCTCGGCTTGCAGGCGAGCTCAAGTAGTGGCGGATACACTTGACAATGGGTTTCTCTCTTCTCTGAAATAAAGGTATACTTGTTCAAGGGTCAGTTGAAAGCCCCTGTTTTGGTTCAATGCAAGTCTACAGCTAGCAGGTGAATCAATGCAGAGGAGGATATTTCAAATGATCAACTTAACATTATCCAGATGTACACTTTTCTAATGTTAGATTCTCTATAACTGTACGTGGGGGTGGAATAGTGTAGCGTTTGACTCCCAGCGGAAAAGTTTGAAGCCCAATATCCGCAGCTCTAGCCGTGATGCCACATCCCGTAAATGTACATTATATAGATGTTTTACATTGGCTGTCGCTCGGTTGGCTGTTGGGTGATCCGTGTATTTTTGGTTTACGGTCTTGTTTAGCTTGAATGTCTGCACCTATACCTCGACAAAGTCCTATACGTCTCATCGCGTGGGGAATTAAGCTATTCAAATTCTTCAGGAGGCGTCCTCGTTAAAGACACCTCACCCCTACCCCCCCTGCGTGTGGTGCCTGTCATGTCTAATAATGGTAAATAATAATACAAATATTTTGATTGGTAACGGTTCATTTTGAATCTTGAAAAGGCGTTGTTTTTTTTTACCATGTGCTTTATGAGACCATGTGTTTGCCTTGTTGTTGTGTGTGTGTCTGAAGGCAGTGCTCATACTGCCATTACAGCATCCCATCCTGCCGTCTTCAGAGTGCTCTGGATGCTAATGCATATTGATCTGTTCATCTGGTTGTTTTTTTTTTCTCTCTCTCTCTCTCTCTCTCTTAAGTGAATTTCAACCTTCTTCCCTGCAGTGATGCTCAGCATTTGCCCAGCCCAGCTTGTTGTCCATGTAGTGGTAGACTTTGTAGATGGAAGATGAGACACACACACACACACACACACACACACACACACACACACACACACACACACACACACACACACACACACACACACACACACACACACACACACACACACACACACTGTATTACTTTAACCTTATTAATAACATCTTCGCATGGGTGAGCTCAGAGGGAATCAGAAGCTAGACGGAACAAGGATGTACTGCACTTGGAAATGGTGTTGTATGTGGACCTGACACACACACACACACACACACACAGAGGATCCTGAGTGTACACTCCCTGTTGCTGCATTCTCCTCGGCTCACGGCCCTGCCCAAGCTTCCTGGAAATAATAATGGTCAATAAATCAAAGTCTTGTGATGGTCCTCCCTCATGTGACTGACCTCGCACAGTAAACACGATTACAGCTCGGAGCAAAGACGACGCTCCTCTCATACTACATCCCACTCTGTGGTTTACATCGACAGCTGACCGAGATTATGACGCTTGCAGATTATTCGATTATTCCTCCGACTATGGAGTATTTCATATCGGTGTCTTGTTGTTTCACAGAAAGGTGTGGTAGTGATTTTATGATAGTGTATGCTTTTGTGGCATCCCCCAGCACGGGGGAAACTGTCTACCAGGCGACAGCTGACATAACACTTACTGAAAATGGCTGACTGCTGTGTCTGAACTTTGAATGTCAGCAGTATACAGACAAGCGCGGCGGCGGCTTAACCGCGGGGCGACCGGTAGATCACATGAGGAACTCCTAACTTGGATCCTCTGGCTTCTTGGGAGCAACAGATAACATTCCAGAACGGTTCTGTTACTTCTAGTGTTGGGCTGGGGAATCCACACTGGGGCGGTGACAGAAAACAGCTGCGCTGAAAAATCCTGGACTGATGATAATGTTTTCCTTTTTTGTATGGAATCAAAACCAGAACTATTGCATGGCTCTAAAATAATGGCTAAATCCTTTTTCTTTTTTTTTAAACCATGAGCCTCTGACATTTTGGAGATGTCAGAGGTAGAAGGTGGGGGGGTGGGGGGGGGGAAGGCAGAAACATGTTTGAACTAGAACTTAGGTTTTTTTTTATTATGATTTCCACCAATCCACAATCCACCATCCAAATGTTCTCAAGATAGTAAAACGTTCAAAACATTTACCTTGTGAGTGGAAAGTAACCACACCTTATTTTTAGACCCGGGACATCGTTCAATCTGTCTTATATTTTCCTATTGCAGTTGACTGCCCTCTGGTGGATTGTTTCACCTATTAAAATTATTTTTTAGATTTGGGGAACAGGCCATGGAATTCTGTATTGTTGTATTTGTAGAACTGAAGTACCTCTTTGTTCATACTTCCTTGCAGAACAGTTTCTTGAAATATGAGTTGTGGTGTGCACATACAAGCACAACTGGTTCCGCAACAAACCGGTTCAAGAACCCCATGGAACCTATATGCAAATGTTAAATTATTCAATATAAAAATAACTCCAGAAGGCAATCCTTTGTTGAGATATGGATAAAGACGAATCAAATTCCACATGCTGTTTTGTCGTAAGATTTACACTGCCTTGGGCCTTCATTAACCCCAATTGTATTCAGACTGCACCAAAAGGTATTTAAAATCCAACATGCTTGTCTGCTTCCTCACAGGCATGCAGCGCAATATTTGTATAAGGCGCAAGTCACTTGTGGTTAGGGTTGAAGTTTGCCGCTCTCAGAGCACATGGCCATTTGTCTAAACCCTTTACATCTCAGGTAATTAAAGGTAAACAAGTAGCCTTTGTTATGCTATACGGTGACTTTTCTTAAAACGGATGGATTTCCCCATTGGATTTACAGCCAATAGCTGCTGGCGTAAGGAATGTAAAGTTGTACTACGGTCATCATTCCTTCCAGTCACTGAACAGTTCACAAGTTGAATACAAGACATAAGTTATTTGCTGCCTCAAGCCAACAACCCCCCCCGGTTGAAACGTATACCACTCCTGCCTCTCTGACCCCCTGCTCTCTTCTCCGTGTTCACCCCAGGTGCCTCGAGGCGTTGGTGGTCTACTATAAGGCGGGGAAGAAAGAGGAGCCCTACGTCACCATCTCCAGGAAGATCGGCCTGAAGAAGGGCCAGAACCTGCCCATGGAGTGGGAGATCGGACACTCGGAGCGCACGCTAGCGGCTCACAGGAACGCCTTCAAGCGCACGGCTCTGATCCAGGCCTTCCTGGGCTCCACGCCCCAGCTCACGCTGCAGCTCTACGCCACCATCCAAGAGAAATACGTTCTCAAAACTCGATGTAAGAGCGACTCCACACACTATATATATATATATATATATATATATATATATATATATATATATATATATGTGAAATTTGTTTGCGAATTGGCCCTTTTTTAGTACCCGTTCTCAGTTTTTTGTTCAAAAGACATTTCCGGAAGTGCAGAAAGTAAACTCCCGTGTATTTGTACAGCACATTAAGGTCTTCAGATGGGATTTAAATTGTCCCGAGTGTAATGGTGACTCGGCTTAAATCCTTTTTAATGTGCTTTAATGACGGGTCAACGGGTCTGAAATTGATTGACAATCGTCGACTGCGTCGATGGGGTGCAATTTCCTCACATGCCACTGGGTGTCGGCAAAACAACTGCTTTGAAACCCAAGAGGGCGCTTCGAAATAGACCATTCTGAGACTGAGGGGAAACTGCTTGGTCGTACTTTTGATTCCACAGTATGCTCTGTTCTTAGAGGGCATGGTGTCTCCTCTAACACTGTGTGTGTGTGTGTGTGTGTGTGTCCCCCCCAGTGACCCTGATGGTCATCACCCTGATCTCCGTCACGTACGGCGCCCTGGTGTGCAGCGTGCTCGCCATCCAGATCCGCTACGACGAATACAAGGTGCGGCTGCGCCCGGCGGCCTACCTCTGCATGATCGCGTGGCGGGGCCTGGAGATCGCCACGCGCATCACGTCCCTGGTGCTCTTCAGCACAGCACTCACACACTGGGTGATCGCCGTGGGCCTGTTGAACCTGCTGTTCTTCTTCATCATGCCGTGGGCCGAGTTCTGGGCAAGAAAGGGCTCGCTGCCCGAAAACGTGGAGAACAACTTCTCCAAGCTGGGCACCACGGTGGTGCTGTGCATGTTCACGCTGCTCTACGCCTGCATCAACGTCTTCTGCTGGTCGGCGGTGCAGCTGGACCTGACCCACCGGGAGCTCATCGAGAAGAAGCAGTGCTGGGGACGGCAGGCGGCCTACTACTGCGGCCGCTTCGTGGAGAACCTGGTGCTCATCGCCCTGTGGTACGCGTTCAAGTCGGACTTCTACGAGTATGTGTGCGCGCCGCTGCTGGCGGTGCAGCTGCTGGTCTGCTACGGCCTGGCCGTGCTCTTCATGCTGCTCTTCTACCAGTTCTTCCACCCCTGCAAGCGCCTGTTCAGGCACAACGTCCACGACTGCCTCCACTGCGTCTGCCTCAAAGGCGGCGGAGGTCGACCGAGGCCCCGGGAGCCACCCAACTCCTACTCCACCAACGCCACCATGGTGCTGGTCCCCGACGAGCACCCCCCGGACATCACCAGTCAGCTAGGCGACCGGGAGATGGCGGATACCTTGGATGCTGCCTGAGGCGGAGGACAATGCAGGGTTTTGGGAGAGGTGTTTGTTGAGGACCTATTTTATAAACTGAACTGATGCCAATGTGGAAATGCACACATTGGGGGACACACGGTTGGTTGCATTGCACTATGTCAGTCGATGCACCTACATCACGGACAAGACGGACACTTGATTTTCCCCCCACGGTGTGTTGTTGTTGTGGGGGGGAGGGTGAGTGGTCGGTGTGGATATTTTCTTGCCTTGAGTCAGATTAGCTGTGTTGGTCAAACTCTCTTACGTTGTCTTCTCAGGTTTCGCAAACTAGGGTTCAGTCTATATAATAATAGCAAAGTGGGTGGGTGTGATGAAAAGCAAAGGAGTTTACTGCCCGTTCAACCGGGGCCGTTATGATCGCCACGGCAAGGGGAAGTGCCAGTGACGCCAAAGAATGGCATGTGTTGAGTTGCGTTGATGGTGCACAAAGATTACTTTGAGGGAATTTGCAGCAATGGGCCAGGGAGAGGGAGCCAGGTGTGTTGGCGTACGTCCAAGTGTCTCAAGCCTTTAGGACTGGGGGATATTCCCGTTTCCATTGGATTGTCACTGTATTTTTTATTACTTTTTTTTTTTTTGCAGCACATTTGCATTGCGTACATCACTGCATATGAAGCTGCACCATCGAGCCCCCAGATAGGAAAAAAGGAGACAAGAAAAAGGTCAAATTAAAGTTTACGCCCCGACTATACCGACTCCTATGTATGACTTTTTTTTAAATTTCAGTTTACCTGTCCAGTTTTGCCTTTGCACATGGTTAAAGCTGGGTTTAATACACATTGCCGTGCTTCGGAAGAAACTATTTTTAACAGAATTAACCGTACAAAACGTGTGTGTGTAGGTACACATAATACAAGTTAATGTTAATACAAGCCATTAATTTGGAATAAAGCTCTCGTAAATGTACTAATAAATATACATGTATGTATGTAGTTAATGCTTTTATTTTTCATGCCTTGATTGTACGTGTCAGTGCCTTGACCTCTATGTGTAGGCTACTTGAATCAAAATAAACACTGTCTTAACACGCGTACCCCCTGTCTGCTCCCTCCACACGATGTATTTGAGTTTAAGTGCTTTTTCAATGACTTACAACATTCAGCATTCCTTCTGAACATCATTCTGAATTCAAGAAGTCATGCTGAATTTGAAACCTTCTGAATTGAAAACGGGCTGAATTCAAGACATCATTCTCAATTATTAGACACACACACACTGTTCACACTCACTCACACATCCTGTTCACACTCACGCATCCTAACTGACTAACTGGAAGCAGCTCTTTCATAGAGGAGGCTCTGGTAAGGAGCACCGAAAGATGGAGACAAGTTCCCAATACATCACAGATCTATACAATAAAAGGGCTATCTACTTGAAAGGGGAATGCTATTAGAATGTGGGCCGTGCAAGGAGACAGCCAGCTGGTCAGGAGCCGTTAGGGTATCAAACCCATAGAAACTCATGTGTGCAGTAGAACATTGTTTTTATACTGGCCAGGCATGTACAACTAGTACTATACCTTTCTTGGTACCGTGTAGTTCTGTCTATTGCGTTGATAGGACAGCACCGCAAAACCAATCAATGTGCAACAATGTGTTGACAAAGTGATGAACATCGAGAGACGGGACTAAAGGCCACTACAAGCTACACAGTGGAATACATTAAGTATGGAACGCTTCCCTACCATCAAGGTGATGCTGATTATACTTCCACACTGTTTCCCATCAACCCCAGAGGATATGCAATGGCAAAAACAATCAGTTTTCTTTTTATACCTAAAACCCAAACATCCTAAAGATATTCGCACTAAACACTATCCAACCCTGACATGAAAAAATAAACACTGTTGGGAATGTCCAGTCTTTATGAAACCCTACAGTGGAATGAATAAAATAACATTAACATTCATTACTTGTTATGACTCACCACAGCAATAAACATCATGATACCACTAACAATTGTACTACTAGGCCTACAAATAAAAACTATAAAAACTATTCTTAAAGTGCAGTACGGGTAGTGTAGAGGGTTCACTCAAATAGATGATCAGAACTACCCACATCTTATTAGACGTCCAAGTCAGTAGATTGCGCCCCTGTGAATCAAAGAGAAAACACTAGTCTTGGCCCTACGCATGCGCAGCTCAGTAATAAACCGCTGCCGGCTGAGCAAGGCATGAGAATGTAACGTGTCTTGTTCTTCGTGTTTCACAGATCCACAGTGCACCCATGCCTGTGTATCGACCCAGACTCCCCTAGGTCTGAGGCCGGTAACAGTAGCACTGCTCGCATTAGGGTGGCGATTTGCTTTGATTGTTCACAGCCTCACCTGTAGATGGCTGGAGATAACAGCGTCTGCTACATGGCTTAATGTAAATACGACAAGTACACAGAGGGCATACAGACACAACAATGACCTCTTCGTGTCTTACTGTTTAACCCCTCCCGGTCCTTGAAAACCCTCATTTCTAATCTAAAAAGTAATCACACTTCTAAAGCAAACACTGCTACTGCTGAGCACCGGCTGCAATCACACTAGCATCCTCTTTCTTGGCACTTTAGCATTTGATAATCTCTTACTTTTGTTGCAAGGCTATTCCACCCATTGGGTGTTACCAAGGTTTTCAAATACATTAGGCCTATATTCAATATATACTCTCTCTCGCTCTCTCTCTATGTGTGTGTGTAAATGGCAAAATTATTCATGACAGGGAAACAAAAAACAATTAAGCAATCAATCAGTGTTTCCTAACAATATGTTCGCAAACATTTGAGGTAGGTGTGTGTGTGTGTGTGTGTGTGTGTGTGTGTGTGTGTGTGTGTGTGTGTGTGTGTGTGTGTGTGTGTGTGTGTGTGTGTGTGTGTGTGTGTGTGTGTAAATAGGCTATGTTTCTCAAAGACCATTTAGCTGTGTAGTCATTGCGGAAAAAGGCGCCGCTAAGCACCTTCGGTGACGGTCTTGGTCTTGTTTCCTCATTCCGTTGGAATGTCCCAGTTGTAGGAGAATGGAGGAGCATTGGACCTCTCTCTGTTCGTGACTCGTGTAACGAGTCTGATACCCTGTGATCTTCCTCTTGTTGTGTGGGGAGTAGGAGGAGTTCAAGCAGGTGCTTATAATAACTTGCGGTGGGCTTAAGATGTGATCAGTGCGTCAGGTCAAAGTCGGCAATATGGGGAATATGATTATCAACCATGGACTTACGTCCTTCATACTGGTAAAAAAGATATGTTTAGTTTTACCCAGGAAAGCGTGGTGTGTGTGTGTGTGTGTGTGTGTGTGTGTGTGTGTGTGTGTGTCGTGTATGGATGGATCGACCTGTCGTTAACTAATAATTATTATTACCATATCACTAATCATGATTTTAATACTTCTGGCCGCAGATCGTTTGGATGGGCATCAACATTTTCCTCTTCGTCTGGTTTTACCTTTTCTACGATTTGGGGGAGCAGTTTTACTACACGCGACACATCCTCGGCGTGAGTAAAATGAATTCAAATGTCGACACCACAACAGAGACATCACAAAGCAGACCTCGTACCGCCGGAGCGCCGGCTGGTACCCATAGTCTCCAATGTTGTTCTCCTCTTGTTTGCTCTTCAGTCCGCGTTGGCCTGGGCCAGAGCCCCAGCAGCCGTGCTCAACTTCAACTGTCTGCTTATTCTACTGCCTGTGTGTCGGAACCTGCTGTCTCTCGTCCGGGGCTCCTTTATGGTAATAGTTCATAATAATAATAACAATATTTTTAATTATTATATAATTATTATATCATTTAATTATTATAATAATTATTAAATAATAATAATAATAATAGGACATTGATAGGCGTCAAACAATTTAATCTCAAAATGATATATATATATAAATATACACATACAAATATAATTGAATAATCCAAATATATATATCTTTTTTTTAAAGTGCTGCGGAAGAACAATGAGGAAACAGCTCGACAAAAACATAAGCTTCCATAAACTGGTCGCTTATATGATTGGCCTGATGACAGGTAGGCAATACACTACTGATTTAATTTCAAGTCCATTTATTTTTATTTATGCAGCAGACACATCTGTTCCATTTATATTGCTTTTGGATGACCTGACATATGGCTAATACAATAAGCAGCTTATCAAACAGTTTATTGATAACACTGCTCATTATTATCCATGAATCTATGTGAAATAGAAAACAGCGTTGATGATCTTTGTTAAGCATGGCTGGAAACAACATAATCCAAAAGTAAACATAGCCACAAAGATCTTTTTTTTGGGATATGTTAAAAATTGACCTCTTGTCTCCATTCCGGGGCGGAACGTGTGAAAGAGCGCAAATATTTGAATATGTGACTGATTTGTAGGAGAGGAAATCCCCCAAAATCGCTTGCATTTGGAAAGTCCAAATAAGGGACATAATAGATTGTATTGTAGGGCTTCTCCCTCCTGAACTATACGGAAATTGTAAAGCCGCGGGGAGATGCTTTTCATTAGTTGCAAAAAAACAAAAAACAGCAACCAAAACTTTATCAAATGTTCCTTTTGAGAGTTCCACAACTCATTGTGTGGAGGTGGTGTCATTTCTGACCGCTAGCCGTCCACACCATCGCCCACCTGTTGAACGTGGAGTGGTACAATAACAGCAGGCGAGGGGAATACAGCGGCCTCAGCACAGCGCTGTCCGAGCTGGAAGACAACGGTACCACCACCTACCTGAACCCCGTACGCCACATCGAGATTGTGAGTCAACCCCCCCCCCCCCCCCCCCCTCTCCATTTAAGAACAGAATAAGTAAAGCTCATTCAGATATTGTTATCATCATCTTCATCATCATCATCATCATCATCATCACCACCACTACCACTATCGTGATGCTGTATTTCCTCCATGGCTCCCGGGGCCTCAGGACGCACAGCAGGGTCCCACCTACCTCGTCATGACCACCCTGGCGGGCATCACGGGGGTCATCATCACCCTGTGCCTCATCCTCATTATCACCTCCTCCATGGAGGTCATCCGCAGGTCGTACTTTGAAGTCTTCTGGTACACACACCACCTCTTCGTCATCTTCTTCATCGGGCTGGTCATCCACGGAGCAGGGTAAGCATTTAGGGGGGGGAATGGTTGTGTGATTCAAGCCGTGTGATTGGTTAATTGGTCGATTGTGCGATTCCAGCACGTGTTTGGTTGGTGATTTGTCTCTCTCTCTTTTGCGTAACCCAGACGCATCGTGAGGAGTCAGCAGAATTTGGACAAGCACAACTATACTCTCTGTATGGATCGCTACACAGAGTGGGGGAGGAACCCTGATTGCCCGTACCCTCAGTTCGCTGGAGGTCCCCCGCAGGTGAACCCAAACCCCCCCCCCCTTTCCTTCCGTTCAGTTCAGTGAAACCAGTGATTTGCCACGGTTGTTAGTTCTTACTCCGATTGACCGTGACTTCTTCTGTGACCTTAAAGACCTGGATGTGGGTGATTGGTCCCATGTTTCTGTATCTGTGCGAGCGCATTCTACGCTTCGTCCGCTACATGCAGGCCGTCCGCTACAGGAAGGTAAGGCTGCCATGTACTCTCTTCACATTATCATGGTTTTTATATTGCACATAGTACCGCCCTTCAATACTACAGTAGTGTTTGTAGTTCTGTCGCTGTGTCTTGTACGTTCACCAAAAAGCCCTATACAGATCGATGTTCCCACCATTCACCTTTCCAGTTCTCCTCACTGTTTTTTCTTTTTCAAAACGTTTCCATCCAGATTGTGATCAGACCATCCAAGGTGCTTGAGCTGCAGTTGGTGAAGAATGGCTTCAAGATGGAGGTTGGCCAGTACGTCTTCCTCAACTGTCCGTCCATCTCCCATCTCGAGTGGCATCCGTTCACCATGACCTCTGCCCCCGAGGAGGATTTCTTCAGTGTCCACATCCGCTCTGTCGGCGACTGGACCCAGAAGCTCATCAGTATGGTGGAAGAGTTGCCCGAAGGGGCGCAGGGACCCAAGTGAGTCCATGCCTGAGGTATTTTTTTCATTAAAGAAGTATCAGTATCTGGAAAGATACAAGAAGTAGGGCTTCTCGTAAAACAGGGCTGTCTATGCATTAGAAAGGCACAACAAATATAGAAACTGGTGCTACATGAGCATAGAACAACAGTTGGAACAACAGCCCTAGAGAACTGGTGCTTACACGACCAGAGAACAACAGTTGGAACAACAGCCCTAGAGAACTGGTGCTTACACAACCAGAGAACAACAGTTGGAACAACAGCCTAGAACTGTGCTACACGACAGAGACACATGGACACAGCCCTAGAGAACTGGTGCTACACGACCAGAGAACAACAGTTGGAACAACAGCCCTAGAGCGTTTCATGTCAAACTGGGGCGGCAGTAGAGCGGTCGCCTCACAACCCGAAGGTTCCCTCCTAGCAAAAACTTTCGAGGTGTCCCTGAGCAAGACACCCTAACCCTAACTGCTGCATGGCTGACTCGGCCATCGGTGGCGTGTGTATGAATGGGTAAATGCCTTTTTAAATAGCACTTTACAAGTCATGCTTCACATTTATTTACCGTTTTAGTCATCCAGTGGACTTTTGGTAAATGGAGGGGGATTGATCATTGTTCATTTGCATATACTACCCTCATTTTAATGGTACAAAGTTGGTAGAAAATCTGCAAAAGTATTCCTGAAACATAGTCAATTTACAATTTTATTTTATTTAGTCAGCATTTACTTTTTGTATATACAAAGCACTAAACCGGATGATCTAGTAGGTATTAGTCTTTGACTCATAACCAAAAGGTACTGGGTTCCAACCCCAGATGCCTGCAGGCATCCATGAGAAAGATGCAGTCCTTTCCTGAAGTGTCTGCTAAATGACTATGTAATCATGGTTTCAAACGATCAACCTTTATTCCTCCCAAGAATGGGCGTGGACGGTCCCTTCGGCACGGCCAGTGAAGATGTGTTTGACTACGAGGTCAGCATGTTGGTGGGTGCTGGCATCGGGGTAACCCCCTTCGCGTCTATCCTCAAGTCCATCTGGTACAAGTTCAAGGATTCTGACCCCAAGCTGCGCTCCCGAAAGGTAACGAGTCAAACAAGGAACAAGGCTTGGCCCCGGTCAGGTCTAACCAGTCCTCTGCTTTTGTGTTTCTCAAAGACTGCTTTTGTGTTTCTCAAAAGGCTGCGTTTACAACTCAAGAGAGAGATATCTGGAAATCACACTGTGTGCAGTTGTGCAAGCGTTAAAGCAAACTAACAAATATGCCTTGTTGCAGATCTACTTTTACTGGTTGTGCCGGGAAACCCATGCCTTCGAGTGGTTTGCAGATCTCCTACAGGTGCTAGAGAAGGAGATGGAGGAGAGAGGCATGGGGGATTTCCTCACCTACAAACTCTTCTTGACTGGATGGGATCAGAGCCATGTGTGTGGTCAATACTCAACTCTCTCATTCAAATATTTCAAAAGTCCATAAAGACCTGATATGTTCATAGTTGAATAATTAACTCAGGCGCCACTCTCCCCTCTATTCTCATAGACTGCTCATGTGATGGTTCATTTTGACGAAGACACGGATGTGGTGACCGGTCTCAAGCAGAAAACTCACTACGGAAGACCCAACTGGGAGAAAGAGTTTGAACAAGTTCGCAAAGAGAATCCAACGTAAGTCAGGAAAATAAAGCCCTCAGTGAAATAAATGAGTTTCAATAGTTTGCACATGGGTTTAGTAAAAAATATTTCTCTCAATTGTGTTGCCTTTAGATCCACTGTGGGAACCTTCTTGTGTGGCCCTCAAGCCTTAGCCAAGGTGTTGGAGAAGAAATGTGCCAAATACTCCGATGTGGATCCTCGAAAGACCAGGTTCTACTTCAACAAAGAGAACTTCTAGACATGGTAATGTCTAGCTTGGTAATGATAGCCGTCAGGGCAACTTATAAAGGCTTGAATATCTGTCAGACCTGAAGAACCATCTTCGCCAGCAACCATTTAGGATCCTACCTCCGTTCACCGATGATTAGCACAAAGCACAACACCGCACCTATTACAAAACGTTAAAGGTTGGAATGGTGTTCCTGTATTTCTCAGGGCGAAGGCCTTTCTCTTCCATTAATATTGCAGTGATTCATAGCTTGTGAGACAAACTCCAGTCAAATATAAAGGAGAATGCACTGATTGGAGCACTCTGTTACCTAATAAATATTTTTGCATTTTATTACATTATGACCTAGACATGGACTTGGTTTTATCTCCAAAATGCTATCTTTTTTTCTGCTTAACCCCACCTATTTCACGGTCTGACTATAGTAAGTGGCCTCGGTTAGTCTGCTCGACAACCGTTGACTACCTGAGACAGCCACAAATTGACTTTCGATTAATTTGTTTTTTACAATTTAAAAACCGTTGCACAGTTGTGCATTGTTGTTGAGGCTGTATACAATAGGTTAGGCGTGTTCGACAAGTTTTACAACCTCAAAACTAAATGTCAGTAACATAGCGCTGCTGTGATGGTGCATTACACACCTTAGTAGAAATGTATGCAGCTGGAAGTTAGAAAGATATTGGATATTTATGCTCTGAATAAGCCATGTGGCGTGGGGAACGAAATACACGATCACCAGTTCGAGTCATACTGGAGAATTACCCTGCCCGAAACAATAGTCCAACTATTGGACTATTGTACTTAACTCCAACTACCAGTAGATGGTCACGTTTATACATTTCCCCAATGGATCAAACATAAAAATAACCGTTTAGAAGTATACCCTACTCGCTGTACAACAGTAAAATACAATACATGTACATTAGTGGAAACGATCGCATTCAATTTTTTATTTTATTTCTTGAATCCTACTCTGTGCACATACACACACAGCTACCACCACAAATAAATCAAATTCTGTGGGAAAGACCCGAGTGTACAGCTGAGGACTTAAGTGCATTGCCGAGTGTGAAGTTGTGTGGATGATACATACCTTTAATAAATCTGTATGCCTAATACAAACCAATCACATTTGATAATCACTTCACACTTGAATACTGTAAATACTGTATAGACTATATTTGAATAAAACCAAAAGTACCATGGTTATGTTTTATTAATCTTTCAAGTGATATTGATTTGATTTGACCACCTATTAACACGATACGTGCTCCTTGGAAACAATGGCTTTTTATAGTCATGCTCAGGGAGTTCCTTGTGTGATAAGGAAGCTGCACTGTAATGACACACTTTACTGGAAGAGCACTTAACACATTGTTTAATTACTGTCTAATGTTTACCACAATCCACACGACAGTTTAGGGTCAACTTTATGTTTCACTTTTTATTGATGAACAAAAACAAATACAAAACAGTTTCTACAGCCACAATAAGGAAAGAAAATGAACACGGCATGACACAGCCTGCTGACTTCTGTTCAGCCTTCCCAAACGTCTCTTCGCCACAAAATGCCCCTTCCAAATCTCCAATCTTGAAAAAAAAACCAAAAACAAAATCAACTCAAATATAAAGGATCCAAAAAAACGACAAACTTGTGGAATACAGCCCATCTAGTGAGACCAGCCGTCTTCAGACCGGTTTGACATATCACAATGATGGGAAGCGATGACTCATTAACGAAGCCTGAAAACAAAAAAACAACAACAACTGAAACAAGACTGAAAAGAATGCGCATCACATGGCATGCTGGGTCCATCACAGACCAGCTGAGACGATTGAGCGATTGCTTAGCAAAACTACGTGACTTATTGCATCTCGTGTCGCCGTGATGCGTGTCACTGAACCAACCAACAGCCCACACGAGGAGTTCCACAGCCTTATACAAACTCGCCGGGTTTCGCTTCAAGTGAACCAGGGTCTTATCATGCCACGTGCCGAGGCCTACCTTGGGCAAGGGCCGACGTCAAGGTGCACCGGCAGTCTTCTGGATCTGCTCTTTGAGGATGAGAATACTCTGTCTCTGTTCTGGGGGCAGCATGGCGATCTGTTCGGGGGTGAGCTTGAGCACTTGCATGATCAGGGCGGCCTGAAGCGGGGAGAAAATAGAAAGGACAACAAAGCTAGGTGAGAACGTGCCATGGTAGTGGAGGCTACGTGCAAGCTTGGAATCGTCGTGTCATTTTAAAGTACAAATTTAACCCCTTGTGAATTTTTCATAAGCTATTTTACCTATCTGAGGCAATAAGTCCTTGTGAGTGTTAAAGACTTTAAACTCTCAAGTTCCAAAATAAAGACTATTAACATTTGGACACGGTGAAGTTTGGACGGTGGAGAGAGCGGTGGGGCCTACCTTCTCCTGGTCCTGTGAGGAGACCTGGCTTTGGCCCGGGCTGAAGCCTCCTCCAGACTGTGAAACACCAGGTCCCTTGAGCAAGGCAAGACAAACACAAGAGCTTCAGTTAGGGATTCTCTTATCAAATAAAGAATAAAATACAAATATATATACATTTCTTCCAAATAAGGGAATGATGAAAATATAAATATATAATATTATTTAAAAAAAAAACATATGGAATATAATATGTTGATCAAATCAACCATCAAAAATAAATACATCTTTAAAATACTAGACAGGCCTTCCTTACACAATGCAATAATGTCCAATAGCATAATAAGACGGTACTGCAATTACCGGTCTTGCAGGTGGAGGCGCGTTAGCAGCCATATTGTGTGAGCCTGGGCCCGGCATTCCCCCTCCAGCCATTGGCACCCTCTGTCCAGCCACAGGCCCGCGGGCGTCCATGGCCCTGGGGTCGCGACCTGAAACCCAGATGGCGGTGACGGTCAGTACATTAGGACAGGAGGCGGAGCTTAGGGAACCTAAACCAATGAATGCCTGAATGAATGTGCCACCACTTGTGGGGAGCATACGTTGCTGCAGAGGAAACGCCTTAGAGGTCATTGAGTTCACAGAGTCCATGGTTGGATTGGCCGCGTGCACGCGCAAACACCAGCATTTTTCTACTAGTTTTTCTACAATGCACTTCATCACATAATTTTCTCTGAATACTTCTGGAAACAACACAGCGCTTGGTTGAAACACAGCGGCTTGTGTAGCTTAGACGTAAATACAGTGCAAACAAGCAAATGTGTAATGCTGCAATCTCTCCCATTTCCTACTGCAAGGTCCTGCACATGAGCCAATTCAAATACCAAAAGTGGGTGAGACACAGAAGTGGGTGTACATGCCAACCCGACTGGAGCATTCCTCAGCGAGAGCCAGCCATCGCACAGAAATGATCATTTCCTTGTACGTGGTCTGAGGTTCGTCGTCACCGGTTGCTCTCAGAGCAACTAGACAAATCAGAGGCCGCCTTCGTCCTAGGAGACAAGTTCTAGTACAATAGGAGGCGACACGCAAGGTGCCGTGCACTCGCGGTTAATTATGAAAGACCCATATAGGTAGGGCTGGACGATATGGAAACATTGTCACGATAACCATGGGGAATTACACACAATATCGTTAAATATCACGATATTCTTATAATTTAAAAAAAATGCCATTCTAAACAGTCTTACTGAAGGTCGTTACATTGAAGTATATGGAAGTTTAAAGTTTGTTAAGGCATGGCTTCAAATCAAGTCCATCCAGTCTCTTGTGAAAGGGACTGAAAAGACCTAGAAAAATAGACTGGTGGTGGCCAGAACGGTGGCTACCTCTGGTTTCTATTGGAGGGCCCCGCGGCTCCATCATTGGCGGTCCTCTGGGGTCCCCCATCATGTTCCTGGGTTCACCCATGGGAGGGCCTCTCATATCGTGGGGGGGTCCCCTCATGTCTGGTGGGGGGCCACTTCCCATTTGGCCCATGTGCATGGGTGGAGCTTGGTGGGGTGGAGGCCCCATGTAACCCCTGTGACACACAATGAACATACTTTTAAACACCATATCAATTCCTACACTACTGCATCAAAGTAATTCAGTGGGATACCTGAACTGCCTTTTGGATGAAATTAATGAAAACACCACTGGTATTATACCCTCACTTCCCTTCAAGTAATTGTCCCCGCACCGGCATTCATTATAATTTTTTTACCAAATTGTATTCAAGTGTAACTGTATTCAAGTGCAGTATATGTATTCAATTGTATATGTAATTGTACATGGGATTGTATTACGTTGTAACCCGGGATGAAATCAAGTCTTACGCTGGCTCGATGACTTCTCCTGTGACGGACAGCAGAGTTCCACCTCGGGGGTCGTTGGGCCCGTCTCCCAGCAGGCCTCTGGGAGGCACGCCGCCAGGCCCTGAAAGGGAACATAACGGGCCTTAAAAATACCAGTGACTCATTGCCCTGCAGGGCCGGGGATGGACACACACACACACACACACACACACACACACATACACCAAGGGCTACAGATTTCAGATGACCGGGTCGTGGACCCGCAACAACGGAGGTCATGCTGAAGAAGGCACACCAGCGCCTCTATGCCTCAGGAAAGGCGGAATAGGCCAACGGTGGTTAGTGAACTTTTACCGTGGCACCGCAACGAGTCAGTGTGTGGTACGGCAACACCACTACACGGGACAAGAAAGCCATCCAGAGGGTCGTGAGGACGGCAGAAAACATCGGGTGTGCACTTCCATGCATTGAGGAGATTTTTTTAGGACCAGATTTTGGAGGAAGGCCATCTACAAAGGACTGCAACCACCCTGGGCACCATCTCTTCTCCCCCCTACCGTCCGGTCACCGGTTTGCGCAGCATCCGTACAAAGACTACCAGGTTGAAGGATCGTTTTTATCCCCGGTGCAGTGCGCCTACTGAACTGCTAGGAGTGCTGCCACTATCGTAACATTGTCATTAACATTACACTATCATACTTTGCTGGACTTGCTGGACTCATTGTTACAAATGGCAAATCAAAATCTTGAATCATAAATGGGAAGGGGTGTGAGTCACTCTTTCCAGGTAAAACACTCAACAGTGAATGGGTCATATACTAAGACACATGAAAGGAAATTGGGCAAACAAAGCAAAACAAGGAATACCACAAGCAGGGAGAAAAACTAAAAACAAAGTTGGTAAGCTATTGGACAGCTGCATAGTATTGGTGTAGTAGAGTAGAGCATTACATGAGTAGGCTTGGTGTCAGGCTATTATCTATGCTACACACCCTGCAACTACTGGTTACACATTGAACGTGGCCTACTTACTGTAGAAGGACAAAAATTAACATACATAGAAATGTGAATGTGGAGTGTGTGGTGGCTGGTGTAAGCAGCCCCACCTGGCCTGAGTTGGACAGATTGGCTGGTAAGGCTGCACACCTGTGGGTCATTCTTAATCAAGGCCCACGGGTTAAAGCAGCCACCACCACACACACTCTCGGAAGAGAGCACTAGCATGTACCATCTGCTCTGTTCAATGATTCAAACTCTTACAATAAACCGGATTCCTCATCACCCTGTGTCCTCGTCTTCGTTAGAAGCCCCCAAGTAGCCATCTAAATGGCTGGTGGCAGAGTAGTCCGCTACAGTAAACGTCTACTTAAAGCTAATGTGCAGGACACAACATTTTCAGATTGAAAAGCCAGCTGCTTTTCCAATTCTACTCTAAGACTTAACAACCAAAAAAGTCTTCGTCATTCAAGGAAAGGAAAATCTGGCTGGAGTGTTATTAACACAACAATTAAGAAAAACTAACCAATAAGATAATCTGTGATATCAAAACAACGGCAATATGGTAAAAACCAAAAAAAAAGAAGACTAACGATGTCAATCTCTATTAGAGAATGGAATCCCTACTAAAGTAATCAGTACATGCATAGTACAGACAAACCGTAGTCCACCACCACACTAAAACGCATTGCTTTACATTACTGTTGATTTGACAAGCAGCATCCCTTCACTGGGTCATGTTAACAATCCCATCATGGCTCCTCACCCGGCAACATTGTGATGAAGTACACACGTTTAGCCACAAGACAGGCCATTCTTTTGGGATACACCGTGGGCTCTTGATGGTTTCATTGCAGACTTCAACCACAATATATTGATTTACGCGCTGGCTTCGTTCTCATTCACAGTACACGAACTATAGGAACATCAGTTCCTATACAGTAGAGCTCATACCTCCGCCATAACAAAACGTCCCATGGATCCGGATTCGGATCTGCGCCAAAATCAATCAACTGTTCCTTGGCCCATAAGTATTAAAACCACCAAGTTATGTCCAATTCCATACATAACAGGAACAACGTCTGACCAAATATAAAGGCTAATGGATTAAACCTTAAAAAAAAACAATAATTTTGCCTTACGAAATTGTGTTACCCGGACATGCCACACATGCATAAGGAGCAATCAGATACACACAAGTATACTTACACAGGATCCACAGGGTACTATATACATAGTATATACTATATACATTATATACATTGGATGGTGATGAAAGACTGAATGCATGCATGTTGCAACAAGCTGAATTGAACGTAATAGGGTGGAGGTGTGATATCATAGAATAACTAAAAATATAATACAAATACAGACTATGCTTGGCCTTTGCAAAAATGTGTGTGTGTGTGTGTATATATATATATATATATATATATATGAATGCATCCATTTCCTCTTTAGACCATCATCTGATAAACTGAGGTATATGCTTTTAGGATAGATACATCTAGAGCGGTGAATGGTGAAACCATTTGTGGTGGTGAATCGTCACGTCTCTGTATTTAATCAATCAACCGAGCCCTGGTAGAGATAAGTGGAAAAGTACAATAATTGGACGTGTGAACCTGGCCTGCGGCCCAACCCTGTGCCTATTCAACAGAAAGGTGAGAACTTATCTCTTGACAGTGACACAGCACGTTCTCAGACTATGGGGGCCATTACACAAACACGATTGCTAGATAAAAAAAAAGAAATTTTTTTTTCCCAGGAAGTTAAAGGTTACATACATGGTTACATAACGGCCGTAGGTGTGGTGATGGTCTTCATGCATGTTATGTAATATCGCCTGTAGGAGGTGGCGGGGCTCAATCTTAACGATGAAAACGACCGCTTTCATCGACCTTAAGTGGCGTAAACGGGCGCTATGGGGCGTGCGGTTAGTACCTGGGGGCCGCTCAGCAGCGGCCTGAACCGACGCTCCAGTGGGAGAAAGCTGGAGGTTCCCTGAGCCAGCGTTAAAGCAAAGAGAACAGCAGACAGGAGACTCAACAGAGGAAAGCGGCACTTTAACACACACACACACACACACACACACACACACACACACACACACACACACACACACCACACACACACACACACACACACACACACACACACACACACACACACACACACACACACACACACACACACACACACACACCACACACACACACACACACACACACACACACACACACACACACACACACACACACACACACACACACACACACACGTGTGTACTCGTTGGCAGGAATGCGAGAACTTTGCGGAATGGGTAATAGACTTGTTTGTCAACATTTAGATGGCATAAAGTCACTGGGATGAGAAACCGGCAAAGAAACTCTGGGTTGTACACACAATGACACTTCACCTATGTCCCATATCTCGCTGAAATGTATTTCATCAAAAATGACCACTGCATAAATAAAAACTTTTGTTCAAAATGATTTGATTTTCCAAGTGATAAATGATTTGAAAAAAATTAATAATAATAATAATAATAAAAATAATAATAATAATAATAATAATAATAATAATAATAATAATAATAATAGGGAATTGTTTCCTCCAAATCGACTTGCTTTGTGGAGAAAAAGGCCAGAAAACTTCACAAAGACTAAGGCTAGGTTGCCACCTAGTGATTTAACACAGCTCACACAAAGCATGCTCACAAATAGTAAGGCTGGGCAATATATATGAGATATGAGACTAGATATCTGCTTCAATTTTGAAAATCATAAAATGACATAAGTGCAGTAATTTCCTGGTTTTAAAGCCTGCATTATAGTTAGGTGATGTCATGATCTGAACTTGCCAGACTGTTCTTGCTGTTCTATTATTATTACCCTTTACCCTCAAAAATCTCCTTTTGCAAATACTTTTTTAATGAGGGAATTGGTCAAAAATATTGACATTTAATTTTGTCCATATAACCTAGCCCTAAACTCAAGCCAGACCCATCCTTAAACAGAACAAATAAATTGTTTATAATAATTAAATGACATTTTTAATTACTTCAATTTTTAATTGCATGTACTTTCAATTTAGTTTTCACTTACTTTTTTAAATACTTTCTCAGTAACATTCAAACAATCCATTTAAAAATCCCTTTTAAAATGACTAGCAAACGAATACATTACAATAGTCAATAGTTAATTTTACACGTTTTCCAGTGACTATTTGCCACAAGGACGATAAGATAATAAGGAAGAGGCGTAACTCCCCGTTCCCAGACATGTATCAGGAATACATTCCCCTTGATCACCTGACAATAACCATTATTTCTCAAACTAAAAAGCTCAATGCAATATTAAGATTATACAGACGATTCTTTCAATTATAAACAAGGAATTGAATGACAAAAAAAAAGCTTGAATATGTATTATAACCTATAACTTAATATCAATCTGTTCAAAATGACATAATCAAAGACCAATACATATTGTGTTGGCGTGTTGGTTACCTGGTGGGCCCATGGGTCCTTGTCCAGGGGCTGGTCCGGGAACTACCCCCAGGGGGGGGGCTTGCATCATCTGGGGGGCTCCATTCAGATGCATGCCAGGTTGCTGAGGAATGAAAAACATTTGTGTATATTTGTGAGGATAACAATTGGATAAAGAAAAAAAAGAAAGCATGATCAATTGTTTTGTGAGAGAAAGATAGAAATAAATAAAGAAATTACAATATTTAAAAAAACGGGAAAGAGAACAAAAGAGAGCCTCGTGGCAACGACCTGGCCTTCCTGTAAACGGAGAGGGTATTTGAAGGTAGGGATAGATGATGAGAGAAAGCAAGGCTGGTTACCATGGGCTGTGGCTGGGCCACTGGAGCCGACGCCTGGGCTGGAGGAGGAAGGGATGCTGGCGGTCCCTGGTTGGAGATCAAAGGCTGGACGGCAGCCTGGCGGTGGAGCATTTTCTGTTGGATCAATGAAGAACCACAGGTTTCAATTATAAAACAGCAAAAAGAGAAGAGAAATGTAATGTATTCACTCACTCCATCTGCATCGCGAATTTTCCCCAGTCTCCAAAATGTTTATATGCATGAGTCAGAGTTTAGATACAGGTGTGCACATTCTCTCCGTCACGTTGGTTTGAATGAATCACACATTCTGTGTGGTAAGTGGCGTACACATCTTTCAGGCCCTGACTTTGTGCATACGCAACAGCTATACCGGAGTAATACCCCATGTAACAACACTATAGGTACACTTACTGCTGCATTAGGCCAGCGCAATAACAAATATGTAATGTAAAGAAAATACCAAGACCTTTTTTGGTCATTTTTGACAATTGTCATATATTCACAGCTCACACGTATAAAAAAAACAATATATACAACAATAGAATAAAACATCTAAATCAAAAGAATACAATATACAAGATAGATATAATACTGTCGAGAAAAATGCAGGTATGAAAGGGTCATAATAAATGTAAACAAATCTAACCGCTACGTTACAACAACGTAGAATTTGATTCCATGCTCCACTTCTCCGATGAGACGATGAGAAGAACATGGGGACGCTTCTCACCAGAGCGATCTCGGGATCCACAATCCTCATGACCACCTGGGCCTGCAGTAGAGCATAGGCCAGCTGGGGGTTCTGCAGCAGCATGTTCCTCGCCTCTTGGGGGCTGTTTTGGACACAAAGCTGTAGACCACCGTAGGTATTTAGAGAACAGGATTCAATAATGACTGCGATGAACACACAATGAATCTTCGACCGGTAAAAAATATTAGCGTCTTTGTGGGCTTTATACCGAAACAGTGCTTATTTATATACATATATGTGACCAAAAGCTCAGTCTGAAACAATGAAGTGACCCAATTAAAAAGGATACAACAGCCTCATAAATCCAAAGTCTAAAAATAAATGCGTACGATGTCAGACATAACACAATGCAAGAACGCAGCTGATCAAAGGACGAAACAAGCCCACCTTCATCTGTTTCATGAGCTCAAACATCTGCTCTGGGGGTAGACTGGCCACCGCCCTGCTGATGGACTCTGGAGCCTCGTCGGTCCGCACATTGTCCCCATAAGGGGACTCAATGACAGGTGCACCGGTGCCCAAACCTGAGCAAGCGGGGGAACAATGAAGAAAAGTGCCGGTAAAATATGATAAACTGTATAACCGGTAACCGGAAAACTTAAGAGGCCACCACACACCCATATGACATGGTAAATGGACATTTATATAGCGCTTTTCTAACCAATGGTTACTCAAAGTGCTTTACAAGTCATGCCTCACATTCACCCATTCATACACGCATTCAACCAACAACGGCGGAGTCAGCCATATAAGGAGACAGCCAGCAGCGTCAGGAGCGGTTAGGGTTAGGGTGTCTTGCTCAAGGACACCTCGACAGCTTTTGCTAGGAGGAGGCGGCGGGGATCGAACCAGCAACCTCCTGAGCTATACTGCCGATACTTACTTTTCAGCTCCTCCTTGTTCTTTTCACTGGCAGCGTTGTCGACGCGGAGAGCCCTGCCACTGAACTCTCGCCCGTTGAGGTTCCGCATGGCACTGAGCGCCGTCTCCTGGTCCTGATATTCACAAAACCCATATCCCTTGGGCTTTCCCGTTTCCCTGTCGTACACCAATCTAGAACAACAGAGAGTTAAGGTGATTAAAAAAATTTTTTTCAAAAACACTAGGACACGTTTTGCTGGCATTTTGTGTCGATTGCACAAAACAGATGGCCGGCACCTTAGACAGTTAATAGTTACGATAGTCGTACCAAAGGGTCTGTGAATATAGACACACCAACATGCAATACAAGGCCAATATTATATATTGTAACGGAGATGATAATGTAAAAGTTTGTTTAAATGCCTTCAATACAGATATTAGAGATGGGTGTTTGTTACATCCGTTTTACCACACACACACACACACACACACACACTGCAACAGTGAGCTCCCAGCAAGAGAGGAAGGCGCTAGCTTCATCACTAGAGTCTTTTAGGAGCGTGAGGTTTACTACACCACCGGCTGGCGTCCGTTACATGTATACACAAATCTTTCCTACAATGTAACACTGTTCTAGTGAAAGGGAACTGAACACACTCACCTAAAACTGACCACCAGTCCCACTTCGGAGAATATGTCTTTGAGCTGCTCCTCCGTAGCTTCATAGGGAATATTCCCCACTACAACAACAACAACAACACACGTGTCATGTTTGTGCTTGTGGCGTAATTCCATCACTTTATGTACCTCATGCATTACATTACATTACAGTCATTTAGCATACGCGTTTGTCCAAAGCGCGTTACAATAGTGCTTTCAACCGTGCGTTCAACTGTGCGTATGTTACTTAAATGTAAACAAATCGCTCGTAAATTAAACGTACACCGACCGCAGCGTTAGACCAAACAACAAGCAACATAAAGACCCGTACCGAACACCGAACGTAGTGAACGGTCGACCGCTGGGTCTCTGTTCGCCGCCGCGGCAGCAACTGCAGCCGCTAGATTCGCCATTTTGGGGACAGAGACAAGTGTGACACCGGCGGAAAAGGAAGCGTAAACAAATCTAACCGTTTCCGTTTTCATATTTGACGACCGTGGTGAAAACGTGTGGGCAATATTATACACCAATACGCCTTAACTGTACTATTAATCCACCGGTTAAAGAACGGGCAATGCAATACGTCTACAAGACTGTCGAACACTGACACTTGACTGTTTCTGTGTAACAATACATCACAGTAATTTAGCAGACTGTTTCATTGTTTCATACTGTGTATTGCATCACTACCACATTACCTAGTTATATGTTACACCCACTGCACCTTTGTATGTATAATACATTTATATTTTTGTATATTCTGCATTTCTATTTGGGCACCGCACTATGTACATACAAGTTATATGGCGATGTTTTTTTTGTTTTTCTGTTTATTTTGTTGAGTTAAAAAAAAATCTCTCTTTTTCGCCCTCTCTCCTTATAAAATAAATAAATATATATATATATATAAATAAAAAAAATAAAAAAAAAATATATATATATATATATATATATATATATATATATATATATATATATACATATAAATATATATATATATTGTGTTGTGTCAATGTGGGATGTAAAACCAAGTGGTGATCAAGTCTAACG
The DNA here is from genome assembly GCA_027704905.1 of Muraenolepis orangiensis. Taxonomy (NCBI): domain Eukaryota; kingdom Metazoa; phylum Chordata; class Actinopteri; order Gadiformes; family Muraenolepididae; genus Muraenolepis; species Muraenolepis orangiensis. Next base: position 22,536,566 of record CM051001.1, read on the forward strand.
GGTGAACACTAGGTGGCGCCGTTTCCCGCTGTTGAACCAGAAGCTCCGCTGCTTCTTATCAAGCGTTGGATACTTTGAAAAATACTGTTAAATACTGAAGTAGTTTGCGCTGAACTGCTCGGAATTAATTGCCTGTGCTTTCTTGAACTCCCCTACACAAAACTACCACGACTACCACGGAGACCTCTGTACGTGGGAAAAACAAATGAACAGGTTAGTTGTGTTTAAAGTTAACAAGGTCCATTTTGCTGCAATATTCTTATCCCATTTGACTTGTCCAAATGTTGTAGCTGTATATCTGTAAAAAGATGGATGTAGTGTATACATGATAGTAACTAGCATGTTGTGTCGTTTATAAATGTGATTGGAAAAAGGAACGAAGAGTAGAAAGAAATGTAAGGTCAGTGTGATAACGTCGTGCTCAACATATAATGACAACACGAGGCTTTGTGTGTGATGACAGTGCGGGGGAAGCTCGTTTGGTTTTGCAAAGGGAATACAAAGACAATCTCTCACGTCACCTAACAGCATTGAACGTGTGTAGTATTGTAGCCTCCACTGTTTAATAAATAATCGTGTTGCCATTCACAAGTATTCCTTTAGTTAGAAGAAATAACGCGTTCTCTGTTGCCAGTAAAATACACGAAAAGGTTTGGTTCCACTGGGGCTCGAACCCAGGACCTTCTGCGTGTAAAGCAGACGTGATAACCACTACACTATGGAACCAACTGTTTACGTGAGACACGCGTTCCCCGTTAATTTGGGCAGTGCCCCGAAAATGGCCATTACGGAGTTTTAGGGTGAGGTCGTTGCCTTTTTTTGTTGTACGCTACGTATACGCTCACATTTATGTGATATGTATGTAATACTACATTCTTTTTATTTTATTTCGATTAATATGGTCTCCGAGGTTAGGTCGGTCAGACGCCAGAGGAGATGCTGTTTTTCGCGGCATTTCCACACATCGTCCGTCCGGCCGCCCTTGCCCATACATAAACAATGACAGACTCACGACTCACGGCAGAAGTCAAATGAAGGTCCTGGCATTTTTTTTTCTTTGTTTGATCGACATCACATTATATTTACATTCACAAGTAAGCATTATGCAGAAACTGAAGTCAGTTTTATGTTTGGAATTACAAAAATAAACGCACACACAGTGTCCAATACTGGATACTCGGTGGTCATTTCAGTGTGAACAATTTTTCAGGCAAACACAAATTGATTGTTGATTGTTGATTTTTGCTTCATTGCCCAAATAGTTTCAGAAATGTGTCTTACGTCCCAAGACACTGTTTCTCATAATACAAAACACACAAACAGACAGAACAAACGAAGCTCTGCTACACACCAGACACGATTTCCTGCAAAGCATTCTTTAAACAGTGTGGTGGAACTATGGTCTGTTTTAAACAGTCCATGGTCTGATCCGTTCCTCATGCCCCCTGTGCTGGGGGTGACAGGGGTCCCATATACCAACGCTATACCAACACATTGTATCTTGTATCTTGCTGCGTGTTAGATATTGCTGATGCACAATATCTTACTTGCCCGAGAGTTAATCAAATAGTCCAATCACAAATCACAAGTGCAGTAAAGGAAATGAGACAGTTGACAGACTGCACGGTAGGGATTTCCATGGCATCACAAAATCTGCGTTTCCTATTGACATATCTTGAGATAAGATAATATATGCGTCTAATTCCATCACAATATGAGGGGTGATGATTTATTATTACACTTTTCAAATATTGTGATAATTCTGGCAAATTTTGCAGATTTAGCATTTACCAAAGCTACTTACAATAGTGCGTTCAACAAAGATCCAAGAAAATAGAGCATCAGATTCATATTCATATTCACATATTCAGCATCAGAAGGCTACAATCAAGATTCAAGATTTAAATTTTAATGGAATGCTTACTACCCATTCCAATCAGTAGGTTGTTCAGACTGTTTTGTGACCTGGTGCAATAATTAGCTATGATGAGCCTAAACAATCACATATAATAACATACAGTATCATCACGGCTGATTGAGTTGAAGTGAATGACTTAGTATAGTGACTTAGAAGTTTGGTGATTGGTGTATTGATCTTAAGCCCTGAAACATTAGCCTTGTGAGACCATCCTGATATTTACGTTTCACAATGAATATCAGTCTGGCCTTGGCTGGGTAGCCATTGATTCCCAAATATGGCCACGACGACTCCAGCCAATCAGAGTGGCACTTGTGCTCTCTTCACTCTTGCCAAATCCAGTGGGAAGTAAAGCAAAAACATATTCTGATCTGAGAAAAGCCTGGTAGATTTCTGATCATTTTTTGAACATCATTATCTATCTGTCTATTTCTGCTTTAAAAACTGCTATGTTTTATTTTATTTGGCAGACTGTGAACGGAAACTCCCTCCCTGAGCACTGATTGGTCCTAGCATTTTCTTAATTTGATGTGAACTTGCAAAGATGGCAATGGTCTCATGAAGCTACTTATCCATACTAATGCTCCCCAATGCACCGCAGGTTGGACAGCTAGACCTCCACCTGGGGCATGCCTTCCCATACGGGACTGTGGCTCTAAGGACTCTTCTCTGCCTAGCGCTGTGATTGTTGAAGGTCCTTCTCTGGCTAGCTTCATTGATAGTCATGCTACAAGATACTTGTTTGTGGGTCCTTGTTTATCAAGACTCACAGGTTAAACCAGCCACCACTACACATACTCGAGGAGAAGAGCATGTACCAACTGCTCTGTTTGTTATTATCAGCCAAACTTTTTCGCACTATACGTTTTCGAGCCGCACTGATGTAACGCCGCCATGCATTTTTGACACATAACTGACTTTAACTATTGATCTTTAAGCTTCATGTAAAACCAACCTAGTCTGTAGAAAGTTGAATATGTCAGTTAAAAAATAGTTTTTCAGTGTCATTTTTCTTTCACACACGCGAATGCACACAAGCTGATATCATTCATTTTGTCTTTAGCTCTGTTGGAATACTGGGTCTCAGTTGGAATGACCCAACGTTTATAGATTCAGGATGTTTTTATTCGCCATATGCAACAAGTACAAAGGAATGCTTACTCCCCATTCCCTCCCGCAGTAGGAATATATTACAATTCAACACTATATACTATACTATGTACTATATTTATACTATACAACACTATTGTATATAACAATACTTTACACAATCAAAAATAACAATAAAGTGACTGATGGATGATATATACATATGTTGAATTGTGCAAAAAGCATTTAAAAAGACAGCCGGTTGTGCAGCAGCATCATGAATACACTGCAGTAGTACAGCGCAGAACAGTAATGAGTCCAAAAAGCCCAGGAAAAGGATGATAGCGTATGATAGTGTAATGATATATGGATGACAATGTTATGATAGTAGCAGCACTCCTAGCAGCTCAGTAGGCAGTGCACTGCATGTGGATAAAAACTGTCCTTGAACCTGGTAGTCTTGTACGGATGCTGCAGAACCGGCGTGTACAGTACATAGCACTGTTGTGGCTTGGCCTGCTTGACATACTGGTGGCTGCTGTCCGTTGATGCTGGTTAATAGACTGCTTGCTGCGGTATTCAAAGGAACAAAATGGGCAACGGTGTAAATAGTGGCCAATTAGATTAAACAGCGGAGGTGAAAGTAGAATGTGGTTTTTATTACATCTTTACACTTTTCCCATAGCAATTTAGAGGCGCCCTCTTCATCCCCGGATTGCCCTTGGTCTCTAATGAACATAGGGTATAAGTAGGCTCTATACGCCCCCTCTTCACATGCAGGCTACAGATTGATGTGTCATGTTGTTTGTATGTGCTATACAAAGCGACAGCACTTCCTATCTGAATGGGGCTTCAGGCTAAGGAATTAATTAAATACTGTTTTTGAATGGTATTCTTGGGTAACAAAATAAAATGAGAGACTTAATGCAAGGCAGAGATATTGCTTTAAAGTGTAGTAATGAGTAATGATAAACGCGAGAAATTAAAAGATCCATCGATTAAATGATTAGACTTTGATGCAATTGCCTGTTTGTCTGGACTGTTTAGATACATAACGCGAGAAATTGAAAAAATCCATAGATTAAATGATTAGACTTTGATGTAATGCCTGTTTGTCTGGACTGTTTAGATGCATAAATACAAGTCCCGACACCCCTGAGTGGTTCACCCTAACCACTAGTAACCAGGGTATCCAGGGTGAACAGTGAGTAGTGGGACCTGCGGTGATATCGTCTGCCTCTAAAACAGGACAAGCCAACATCCTTTTCCATCATATTTGCATGCAAAAAAAAGAGGTGAAAGGGGCAGGAATGACCTATAGCGGTGAGAGGTGTCTGAGTCCCAACAGAAAAGTTTAGGCTTTTTCAACCCCACATGTCGCCAGTGGCAGAATCCTTGAGATGCCTTCAAAGATGCCTATCCTATCGTTAGGTGACTTGATTCGAAGAAGGAAAGAATTAGGTCCCACGTGCCTTCTCTCTTAATGAATACCGTGCCGTTATCTGAAAGTCTCACAACTTTTTTTCCTGCTAAGCTTCAGCAGAAATATGCGTCCCTGTGTTATATACAAGATACAGGTTTTTTATTGGCCATTTGCAACAAGTACAATGGAACGCTTACTCCCCATTCCCTCCCGCAGTATGCATTTCTAAAACTATACTATAAAAATACTATACACAATAAAAATGAACATAAAAGAACAATAAAGTGACTGATGGATGATATGTACATGTTTTGAATTGTGCAAATCCAGCAGGCCTTTGGCAATGACATTTCGGTAAGCCCCCCCCTGTGCTGACTTGGGGTTGCCTGTGGATGAACCAGGCCTACAAGACTCCAGTCCACAAACACAACATGTCATTGTGTCTTTGATATCAGAAGAACACAACTCGAGACGTGTTTCTTTATCATTGACGATTATTCAGGGGATTTAATGTCAATGGAAGAAATAAGCCAATACATACATATACAGTAAACACTCAACAACAAATATGTTCCATACACAACATGAACAGGATTTCAGATGACGTTGGCCTGTCCAATTAATTAGTAGCCGTATGACTAAACAGTTCCAATGAGAATCAATTATCTTATGGGTTTCTGTTTTTAAAAGCACAGGGACAGGGGAATTGCCAGAGGAGTCAAACGAACGCAGCACACATTCCACATCTGATGTGTTTAGCCACAGAGGCTCAAACACTAAAATGTAGTACAAAAAGAGTAGACAGCTTTGATATCAATTGTGTTTCCTTTAATTGTTATTATTATTATTTTTACTCTCACAAGGTCGCTCGGACTTATTAATACATTGTTCCGATCCATGTTGTTCACCTGTAGGGCTTCGCACGGCGCTAGGACCCAGGGTGCGCGATTTACATCTCCAGCTGCTGCAGACCGAAAACTGGCAATAAGCGAAGATCGAGAGGACAAGCCAAAATTGCATACTCTATTCATTCTACTTCAAAATCAAACCCCTGGGCCCGCACGGAACCACCACCATAGAGATCAATAGCTTGTTGCGCTGAATGCATGCTTTCTGACTATAGGCAGCTGGGAACGCAAGGTAAGACGGTGCAATACCATGCGATTACTAATAACAAAGGCGTTACGGGCGAGCAGGGGGCATTAAAAGGGGGGGGTGGTGGGGGGGGGGGGGCATTGCACAACGCCATTGAGGGCAAGTAAACTCTTGACAAACTTTGACATCGATAATTGTATTTTTTTTTTAGAGCTGTGCGTGTTTTTCCATGTATTGACTTGTTTGGGTCGTACCCTTATTTCACTACTTGTGTTGTGTGGGATCGTGTCACATGGAGCTACGGATAACCAAGTTCTCGAGATGACATACGACGTGATATTGCAGTCAGTTCGCCAAAACGCTGACACTGTACGACCCGATACAGTTCAGCTTCGCGCAAGCATTTCAACCTTGTATCACCCCATACCATGGCACCAGTAACATACACATGGTCGATCGGTCCTTGTCCCCCCCCTTTCCGTCGTTTACTGTAGCATAATGAATTATAACACGTAGAAGGTAGTCGGCTATAACGCGTCGGACTTTCCTACTTCACGCGTAGCCCCCTCCCAACGTTGCGTTTTGACCAGGTGGACCACGAACTTCGACGGGACATCCTCGTCGCCCTGAACCATGGCGGCCTAATCAGGTCGATAATCTCTCACACGGCACACGGGGAAAGATGACCATTTTTTGCCCACTTTTTAAGGGCATTCCTAAAACCTTCCGAAGGCCCCTCGTAGCGAACGGCGTGTGTCTTCCTCATTATCACAGTTGGCTTTAGCACACGTGACGTGTGCTTATGGATAAGGTGTGTGTGTGTGTGTGTGTGTGTGTGTGTGTGTGTGTGTGTGTGTGTGTGTGTGTGTGTGTGTGTGTGTGTGTGTGTGTGTGTGTGTGTGTGTGTGTGTGTGTGTGTGTGTGTGTGTGTGTGTGTGTGTGTGTGTGTGTTGTGTTGGCGAGACACCTTTTTGGGTGTCAGTCCGTGGTTTCAAACCCTCCGCTCGCGCTGTCGAGCTGGTCGGTCGGCGTTGTGTGTGTGTGTGAGCGGCGAGTGTTCGTAGAGCGAGCCGCCCGGTCGCCACTACCGGGATGGCTGTCTGCGCGGTCACTGAGGTCTCCGGGTTACCCCCAACCATGTGTGTCAACGGAAGACGCCGTGCACTTGCGCTTCAATGGGCCGGTGGTGGTGGTGGTGCTCGTATTTGGGACTTCTTCTTCTACTTCACCATTTTACACTTGCCCATCTTGTCAAATGGCTTTGGGGCTGTTCTGAGGGGGGGGGGGGCGGACTCGCTGCCATTACCGGTCGAATCGCTTTGAGTTAGACCGGCTCCGGACGAACAACGTAGTTTAGGATACTTTAAAAAACGCGTGCGTTGAACATAATAGCCCACACCACGAGTATATCCATTCGCGTGTTTGAGTTGGCTGTTGGTTTTCGTTGTTAGTTTAATCAAAATTGTTTTTGTTTTTTTGATACAGTAGGCGGCCGACAGCCTGTTAGGCTAGATGTCAGATAGGGGGGTCTCCCTCACTACAAATAGCCTACAAGTAGCCCTACCCTTAAACACGATCATCTCATGTATAGTAGGAACACCATCTATGACTATAGGCTAGTCACATAATCAGACTACATGTAAGTTGTGAAGTGACAACGATTTTATATTTTATATTGCTTTTTGTCAATGATCAAGAATCCCCGGCAATATATTCATCACTATATTCCTTTCAAATGAACAGTTCGTGTTTGTGGTAATTAGACATTTAAATGGAATTGTTACATCGATAATGTTGAACCGTGTCAGACCTTTCAGGTTCAATCTAATGTGATGCTCCATACTGTAGGTTTACGGCATGCCTTCATACGAGGTACACACAGCATGTTGTTATTGTTTATGCATGGGACTCGACTTCTTAAATCACGTGTGCCATTTGCTCTGCATGTTTTGTTCACACTTAGATTGACTTAAAAGTATGTAATGGCTCCTCCCGTATTAAATGATCAGATAGCCTTACTGTGTTGGGTAGACTAAACCGTCTGTAGATTCTCCACAGACAGCTGCTTCGAGATGGAATCCACTGGGCACCCTTTTATTGATGTATTGTACACACTGTGGCTTGATAGGATATCGTTTGATTGTTTCAATAGCATTTTGATCTGGATTATGGGCCTGCATTGTCTTGACAGTATTCATAATGGCCACGTGAGTTACTGGGGAAAGTGAGCTCCATATACAGACAGGTGTTAGCCACACTGATATCACGGCCCTGAGATGAAAACCTGCACTTAACAGTGACATTGCACTGCAAAAGTTGACATTCAGCTATGCTTATAAAATAACCAGAACCTGGCCTATAGCCATTCCTTAGAGACTGAAACCAATTGGGCATGTTGGGAGCCTATGTGGGTAAAGGGGCATCATGAATTAATGCCAAATATGTAAGGCGCCGAATGTCACCAGTGGTGGCTGCCAGAGCATTTTAACTGAACATACAGAGGACATTTTGTGGGGGGAAACTCTCCAGCAAATAGACAATTTAACTTGATAGACATTTGATATGAGCTAATGGATCAAGAGGCGATACAAATGGGTATTTATGAAATGCCTTCGTTGTAAGAAAACACTCAGACCGTGATGAGTTGTGGAGGTCAACACAAGAGACACCTTATCTATTAGTGTGCCTCATTATGTGGACATTAATAGCTCAACCAATACTGGTGGTTTCAGTGTAAACACATAGGGCTTAGCCCTTCTATGTGGAATTAAAAGCAAGCCGTCCGTCTATTGTGCTCCGTGAAAGCACGAATATCGTTGCTGTTGGCATTTACAACGGGCAAGTGCCCCCAAACACACGGGATGTCGCTTCCTCGTGTTAATTCCGCAACAACAGAAGACCCGTACCTCTCCCACACTCTTATGTGTTATGTGTTTCGCATTTTCATCTAGCAACCACCGACCCCGTGGGAACGTATGAGTGGCTTCCCTTCCCAATGAAGACATTCGTCCTCTGACACTCAGAGGATGTGTGTTACTGTCGTTTAAAAACACAACGTATCTCTTCGTCACTTCGATAACCCTTTTTCAGTTTAGCGCACCGTTACACTCTTGGTCGCGATCCCTCTTTCCCCTTGAGCGGCTGGATGTTCCGCGGTGCATGCCGGTACCTGAAGTCCTTACTCCTCCCACCCCGCCGGTACGCGAGCCTGGGCGTGGATGACCGAACACTACATATCCCAAGCTAAGATGTCCACCTTCTACCCACCAGACTCTGAGACTGAAAGATACTGTACTGGACTGTCTTGACGAACACCCCCCCGGACTTTTAGAACCGAAAACCGTCGAGATTAGTGGACAGCAACGAGCGGCAGTGCGAGACGTTGGACCCTTTTTTTTTTATCTAAGCCGAGCCATGTGACGTTTGTGTGCCATTCGTGCGAACGGGTTCGTAACTGTTTCTGTCATTTGACATATTATCTTGCTGGCTAATTACCTTTTAGAATTATTCAGTATTTGGAGAGTGTGGAGACGACCAGAATCCTCGCGGGTCGGTACTCGCGAATGCCTCGCAGCGCTGAAGTGGTTCCCTTTAGGGCCGATACGGACCACTTGGTGTCGGTCGGTCGGTCAGGGATAATACATACAGTAGCGTGTCTAAACATGTAAACCACTGGGTGTAATGCGGAGGCTTCGGCGGTACTTTGCTGCGCGGAGGGGTCGGAACATTTTGTGTTATTGGACGCTGGAGTTTGATATTGTTTGCCGTTTCGTTGTACTAGTGGCGACCCTCGAAGCGCTGGCCTGTAAGTTCGCTGTTGTCCGTCCACCCCATCGGCTAGTGGTCCTCCAGCGGGGCACTTCTTAATACAAACATTTGTTACCAACTCAGTGAAGTGAATGGCCCCAATCCGTAGCGTTGCCATGGCTTGGTTAAAATCGACCAGGGTGTTTTGTGAAGCACGTCATGGGTGATGTATACCGACGGGCGTTCTCCGTATGTATCGATTGCTAATCATTATAGTTTGATGTGACTGTTACCTGATTATTTTTTTGTTTTTTTGGGGGGGGGGGGGTCGGTTGATGGTGGGTGGGTGTGGGGGGGGTGATGTCGACTGGGCTACGTTATCGGCAACGCTGTGACGGACACGGCGGCGGTTGTTGCCACATTGTGCCTTTTCGAGAGCGAACGACGCAGCCCAGGCACTCGGTGTGAAATGCTCGTGTCAGTGCTTTGCCTCGGACAAAGCACCAGCCTTCATTAAATAATACACACACATCAACACACAGACACACACAAAAACAGAGGACATAGAGAACATATCGGTTATTGAGACTTGATCTGAGCCCCGGGGAAACACGACAGCCATGTCGGCGTGCTCGCGTGTTGTCTGTAGATAGAGCGATCACCTGAGAGGCGATTGTCGTCCTCGCGCAAGAACGACCGTTCGCCATCTCCCCGCGAGCGACCCGGAGATCTCCAGAGTTTCTCCCGCGGCGATATCGACAGAAAACGAACTATTTATAGACCTCCTTCTTGTATATATCCGGCTGACATTGCTCATATCTTGACACTTTTTTCCACGCAATCGTGTCATTGGGACGTGTCTCCTTTTGTGTGCCGTGAGATGGACAGGGAGCTGGCCCGGGTGGACGGGGTTTAGATTTGGGGGTTTAAATGTGGGTTGGTTGTTTACCTAGTCTGGCGGTGACTTTAGTTTTTTTTGTTTTTGTGTGGTGAATGAAGTGCAGACTATTTCACAAACGTGTGTCTAAACGCAAGCTGATTTAATCCAAGTGATGTGGCTGGGTGGAGGGGATAGGGGGGGGTGGGTGGATAGACGGCGTATATGCAGCACAAAGACAAACTAGCTGTAAGCAACACGATGTCACAAGGTAATGAATGCAGAGCCTCCTTGCACACACAGCGGTAGCTGCATCGCTGTGCCCCGTTTTTTTTTTGTCCGCGGTGATCGCAGATTCCAGCGGAGACGTTGTGTGTTGGGGAGGAAGGAGGGGAGGGGAGGGGAGGGGGGGTAGTGGGTGTCCGTCCGTGGTGACGTGCCGTAGAGATCGTCCCTGTTCCGTCTACTACTTTATCTGCAAGTACTTCGGGATCCCGGTATGACTGAGTGATCAGAGCATCCCTGGGCGCCTCCTGACAGCATCATGGTGTAGTCCCGTCTCTTCTATCTATAGCAGAGGGATGGGGTTCTGCGAGAAAAGTTACCCTCAAATGTTGCCCTGTTCTCCTTCTTAATGTTTTTTTTAATGGTTATACCCAGTTGAAGAAAACCAATATTATTTTGATTGTCTTGTGGAAGTCGATTTATTTTTACCTCATTTAACTTATGCAATGACTTATGCGGTGTCACAGAAGGCTGCGACGGGAAAACGATTATTTTCCAGATACGATTCACGACCACCACAGAAACTTTGAAATGTATTTCTTGTCTATGTGATATGTACCAGTTAACATTTTGTGGCACTTGCCGACTGCCCAGCAATGTATATCCTGCTAACTACACAGTCACGGAGCAACACTTTTATTAAAGTATCTGCTTGATCTATTATGCTTAATCTAGAGAATTACAAATCTAAATAGATTCAAGAGTCAATAATTGTATTTGCCATTTGCAACAATGGAATGCTTACTCCCCATTCCCTCCCACAGTATGACATTCTATAACACAATACTATAAGAATACTATACACCCCCGAGGTTTTGGGTACCTGTCTATTTTTCTGTGCTTGACCGAAACTGCTGCCAATGCATGTAAACCTATGTGATGCAGAAGAATCATTTGGGACATGACCATTTATACCCCGTACTCCTGTCTTGGCAGTTGCATATCTCTATAATGGGCGTGTTTTGGTGAATTAAAACCACTTTGCTATTCAACAGAAAGCCACTGTGAAGTAGTCCACATTATCTGCCTGTTATGCCTGAATATATTGACAAGAAAAACAGTGTTCCTCAATTCACTGGGCATAACTGTACTTCTCTGAATCATTGCTCTGTTTTGAGGAAATTGTACAATATCTGGTGTATCTGCTGTACAAACACAGCTTAGTGGGAAGTTTTTAATCTGTTCACCCAAAGCCCTCTTATACCAACATGGACCCATAGTTGCTACACATTTATATGAAAGTCTTCAAATAAAATGTTACGACATATTCCTTTAAAAAAATTAATAAAATGTTTTCCCCCATTTACTTCACAGCTTATCGCCGCATTTCAAGGAAACTTATATTAATTGGCGCACAACCTCCTCCTCAGAGATGTTGTGTTAAAGAAACACCTATGCAGGTACTGTGCCTTTTTTCCCTTTGACATAGATTTATGATAAAGTGTTTTATTACATTCTCACATTTAATTAAGTGCAAGCTTAAAGCGTCCTCTTATTACTCAGGTGGATCCTACGCTAATGAATGTAGGGGATGGAGGCACGGTGAGCAGAGAGGTTAGTGCTCCAAACAAAGCGTCTCCAAGCATGGTGGGGAATCCCCCTCAGACGCTGCCCCCTGAGCTCCGAGGAGATGTTGTCCTCAGTCAGCAAAACAAGAACCCCGCGGCCAAGGACTGTAATATAGCCAAGAAGAACTGCGTGGATAGTAACAGCTACCACCGTAACCCAGAGGTGACTCCACCTCGGCAGCTCTCCAATGCACCAACGCCGGGCCCTACACTCCCCGGCTTGGACAAACACGTGGAGAAGAGGCCAGATGTAGCCAAAGTCAAGTCTGACGGGGTGGGGGTGTTTCCCGCCTCTCAATGGGTCGCCGGAGCAAGGGTCAGAACGGAGGAGTCCCTCAACGCCACTCACAGTAATGCGACGTCTAGTAAGAAATCACAAACGCAAACACAGGCTGTGATAGGTCTTCCCCCTGGGTTCCAATGCTCAACTTTATTCAAACCAGGCCAGCCTGTCGCTTTTGTTCCAGCCACCAACCTCCCCTCTCCACTTTGTAAAATCACTCTTCCACCTGCACTGGGTCAGATCACAGCATTGCGAGAAGCCACAGCCAGTCAGTTTCAGAAGGAAGTCCCTCCGCAGACCTCCAGTTCTGGTGGGACACTGCTTCCAAGGACCTATCCATATCCCTTTTCGGTTGGACGGATTCCCCACTCGGAGAAGAAATCCAGCACAGTAACACCCAAGCTAAAGTTGAACATTGCATCCAATAAAAACGGTAAATCTGTAGGGGTCTGTAAGTCCTTAGCATCGGTGGTGGCGTCACCAGCCATGGCTCTGCCTCTCCAGCACCTGTTACTAGGTGTTGCCCCGCCAACCCGCTTCACATTGTCTCCCACTGCTGCCATCTGCTGTGCCCCTTCTCTGGCCACTATCACCACTCAGAGCAGGCTACTGAACCATGTGGAGAAAAGCAACACAGAAGACAAAACATCCATGGGCTGCCTGAACCCCAAGCCTACAGCTGCTTTAGAAGACCATGTGGACATCTGCCCAGCTGAACAGCGGGATGTCCCTCTCGATTTGTCAGCCAAGTCAAAACGTCCAAAGTGTATCAATGACCCTTTAAATGCAGTCAGTGCGAAGGAGCAGCACCACAGTGAGTTGAATCAGAGGGATGCCCCTAATAATAATAATAATAATAATAATAAGAGGGGTAATACAACCATTTACAGCTCGGCTGTGCAATACCCAGTTTTACCAAACATGCAGAGAAATGGCTCTCATCAAAGACAAACCAACAGGCAGCCAGGTCACCCTGTGACTGAGCCCAAGTCTTCGTGGGGGAAAGGACCCTCACAAGATTCCATCAAAAGTATCCCAGGAACTTACGTGGGAGTCGCAAGCCCTATACTGGCTTCTACCTTGAGAGGCAAAGATGGCACTTTTGTGGATGAATTTCAGAATTTTGCAAAGCAGGAGTTCATATCCATCGTTGACCAAGGGGAACATCTTGCCTCGAAGGGGAAAAAGCCATCCTATCTAATGAAAGGAAACCAGCCTCCTCACAGCGTTAAGCACGCTAACAGCACCAGCACTGCTCTAACCAAGAAAAGCCTATCTAAAGGAGCGCCGCCCGTTGCCCTGGTGGCCTCTGGTACTGCCCACCAGGGCGTGGGAACGGACAAATCAACCACAGTGTTCCCGTCCACTGTCGTCAAGCCAGCGTGGCAGCACTCAGCCATCCTCCCCAACCAGGGAGCACCCGTTCAAAAAAAGGTCACCCAAGGAGCTCCAAAGACCATGGGCAGCATGAGCTCAGAGGTCTCCAAGTTCCAGGGTGGCCGTCACAGCCCGCCTAAGATGGAAGACGACAAGTGGGACAGAGTGAAGTCCCCGTTATCTAATCTAGAGTCTATAGTGAAGCAGAAAGCCCTCGAAACTAAAGCATTTGTCGCTGAGGGTTTTGCTCAAGCCTCATCCGTTAAAAAGTCAGACGTCCTGAATCCGCCCGCCAGAAGCCAGGACACGCAGTCCAAACAGACTCTTGAATACCCACCGCCCTGGCCCACGGAGAGCAAAGACTGGAAGCCGTCCGGCACGCCACGCCAAGAGGACTCTGCGCTAACCTCAAACCGCGTCGGGAGGGAAAAGGCCGTCGAGGGTAAGGAAACGAGTACAGAGATGCAGGTGAGTCAGCGCCATCATGAACAGCAGGTCTGCACTAAACCCGCCGCCTTCAGGGGCACTGCCTCCATAAACGGCAGTAGGAGGGAGAGTAAATTGGCCCAGGTGTTGGAGGGAGAGATATTGAAAGAGCAAAGTGGAGTTCCGGACGGTCCGCGCAACGAAAAGTTTCAGGGCACAGTTCATTCCATTCTGACCGGCCAGTGTTTAAAAGGCACAGGCGAGGTCGACGGCAAAACAAATGGGACCAAAGAGAAGCCGCCCACCAAGGCTAAATGTGTTGTCAAACAAAAGGCAACCGTCGCTAAAAGGCCTGCAAAGGAGAAGTCGCCGTCAGAGCCATTAAAGAAGGCAACCGTGACTGTGAAGAAGAAGCAGGAGAAGGACAGCACTCCACCAAAAGTCCCCGCTCCCAAAAAGGTAACCCATCCGCCCGTCTGTCCTTCTTATCAAGGGTCTATATTTGATCTGGTCTTTGAATGATGCATTGGACCAATTGATGAGATTCGGAATTGTCAAATGAAATGACAAGAAAAATGTTTGCATAATAATTATTTAAAATTCTGTTTCAACACTACTTTTGTAGTCCTAGCCTGCGATGTGCTCATGAATGTGGACAGCTGAATGCGTCGTTGTCTAAAGAGTGACCCCCCCCCCCCCCCCCCTCCGTGTGCTCCAGCAGAAGAAGCCGTGTGCACCGTCGGTAGAGCGTGGTGCAGCGGCAGACGAACCTCCGTCGCTCCAGAAGGAGGAGTCGCTGAACAACAGGGGCTCCTTACACAAGGGGGAGCGGGCTACTCAGCGCATACCAGGCCAGTCCTCATTCGTGTGTGTGTGTGTGTGTGTGTGTGTGTGTGTGTGTGTGTGTGTGTGTGTGTGTGTGTGTGTGTGTGTGTGTGTGTGTGTGTGTGTGTGTGTGTGTGTGTGTGTGTGTGTGTGTGTGTGTGTGTGTGTGTGTGTGTGTGTGTGTGTGTGTGTGTGTGTGTGTGTGTGTGTGTGTGTGTGATGAGCAGCAAGCCCACCCCTGGGTAAGCTAAGGTTTAAAAAAGTCAATAATGTAGCTTTAGTATTCAAATTTTAAACTGATTTGAGCTTGAAACACTTTCAAACGGCCTTATCTTTGGTATAGTATTGACGACCCCAAGTGTTGGATTATAGTTTGTATAACTCTAAAGTATACCGGCTAATTGGCAAGTGTGTGTTTGATTAATCATTTCCCTGGGTAGCGGAGTTACTTGCATGCACAACGTTAAAAAAATGCTGTGTACGTTGTCATACTATTTAAAAAAAAATGTGATTAATGTTATTTTCCCTGCACTGTGTTCCCTCAGTGTAACCGGTGATTGTGTTTTTGGACTGTTATTAGATGGCCTGAGCAGCCCTCAGAGTCCAGACTCCACAGCCTCCCCGCATCTCAGCGCATCCAGTAAGGCCGCAAAATCTCCCGAGAGCTCCGCTCCGAGACTGAGACGGGGCCGACGGCGATGTGATGAAGTCCTGCCGGACGACCTCTGGGGCTTCACGGCCCCCTCGACCCCGCCCCCCGCAGCCTCTAGTCGAAGCCCTCTTTCGCCACTTCCTCCTTCCCCGCCACCTGCACCTCCCACGCCCATTCAGCCGGCACGCCGACCCAGAGGCAGGCCTCGCAGCAACCCGTTGCCAAGGGCCACGGGGTCGGCCAAGGTCAAGGTACTCTCCCCGTCGGGAGACACGCCGGCCCACAAGAAGCGCCGGCGCTGCCGCAACAGGAAGTACCAGAGCGGGGAGTACATCGTGGAGAAAGACAAGCCGGAGGACCGAGGACCCGGCACGCTGACCCAAGGCGACGGGAAAACAGACGGTACGCAAAGCCGTCGCCCCAGAGCGCCATTCTCCACGCTCCATGTTCGCAGACGATTCGCAGACCTTCCCAATGAAACGTCTCAAGACGACAACCTGTTCACATGTATATTCTGTCTGGCACTCTAATTGATACGCTAATTGATGTCTACTTTTGGTTGCGGTGGGTTTGTTATCTGTTTCCAGTGAAAGCCCAAAGCCTGTTGCTTTGATCCCCAGAATCCCTCCTACATTGTGATTGCTTAATGGTGCTGTATCCGTCAGTGCTCTCTGAGAGTATCAGTTTCTGAGTTGACTGCGGAGGGAGGGATTGTTTAGTTTCAAAAAATGCTCTGCACTCCCTCTTTGCAGCTGTCCAATCTTGCCTACAGCAGCTTTAACTTAGTTTTAGAAATAAAGTGTGGCTGTAGAAAAATTATGTATGATGGGTAATTATTAAGATTGATTGCTCTGTGACTGTTCTTATGTGCTTTCGGACAAAACGTCTATTGCCCTAAAGGGAAAATGTGCCAATTGCTCCACAGACAATACATCTAATCAGGAGGAAAAACATTAGTGCTTTTGGTCATTTGAAATGGGCCAATAAGAAACACATTACCCTCAAACCCCCCTGAGACAAATCCCTTGTAAATATTAACATTGTTGCTGATAGGCCATTAAAATGTACAGCTGAATTTATTTGATCTTAACATGAAGTATCTTTTAATGCTAACGGCAGCCGCACTCACACTAACGTTTGATTACAGTTGCCGTTAATTAATTACATTTACTCCTACTTTGCTTGATATCTTAACAGTGGTGGAGGCTCAACCTGTAATTATTTTCTGTAGATTTTCAGAGCGATCTATCTCCAAGTGACGGGGCCTCCAGTCCAGTACTGGCCCTTCAACGACCCCTGTTTACCCGCTTGGGGTCCGGTGGCTACCAGGAGAGTGACGTGTCCCCAGAGAGCAGCGACAAGCCGTCAGGAAAGAGGAAGTTCAAAAGCAAACACACCGACATTGAGGACCCGCAGGTAAGATGTTTGCCGGTGTCCTCATGAAGCCGCCACATATTTACAGTGCAGCACTTAGTTGAGGGGGGGGGGGGGAGAAATGGCTCTGTCACATTGATTAGCTTACACTGCCCCCTTGTGGGTTTATAGGCTAATGCCACGTGATTTATCATAATGGCTGCTGGGTTTTATGTCTCTGGTTCCTGGCACTCCTTTGCTCCGCGCAGCACAACGCGCGACTCCATTTAACACGGCTTGCTCATAACGGTCACATCTTAATTCCAGGCTAAGCCGAAGCGCGGCAGCTTGGGGAAGCGCTCTGCTTCGTTAGCGCTCGACGAGGAAACCGGAAGCAGGAAGAAACCGGCCAGTCCCCCGGCCAATCTGAAGGGCTCGCTGTCGTCCCCGCCCGGTAAGAAAGGCTCCGCAGGGTGGGGCAGCGGACCCGAGTCTCCGGCCAGGAAGCCCATCCCCCCGGAGGTCCGCCGGCTGATAGTCAACAAGAATGCCGGGGAGACCTTGCTTCAGCGGGCTGCCCGACTCGGCTACCAGGTGAAGGCCCGGTTCCACTCGTCTCTATTAATGATCGTCTAGGTGTCTCATGCCGCCCCTGTCAAAAGGCCTAGCTAAATGTCAATGTGCCCCGATGGCTTCACCCGTTTCACCCTTTTTTTTACCCTTTTTTTATTTTATTTTTTAGGACGTTGTCCTTTACTGTCTGGAAAAGGACATCCGGGAGGTCAATCGGCGCGACAACGGCGGCTACACGGCCCTTCACGAGGCCTCGTCCAGGGGCTGGACGAGGATCGTCCAGATCCTGCTGACACACGGCGCTGACGTCAACTGCAGCTCCCAGGACGGAACGCGGTGAGATGATGATGCCCCCCTAGCACCCATTGCCCAAACACCAAGAGCACAAAGTCGCTTCTAAACGTGTATTTTGGTCCGTGTGTCTTTTCTGAGCCTATTGGATTGTGTCATTCGTCACAGCAAATGTCTGCGTGGAGACTGTGGAGAACATCACATCCAATCTAATTCTCGAAGGGCTCAGTTTTGATGTATCCCCATTGTGGGGCAGGATAGCCTTGGGTGCCTCCAGCCGAAAATAAGCTTTTGTTTTGTTGGTCTGTGCAAAAGGTTTACAAAATGGCAGTAGTCTAAAACTCTAGTCTGGGTATATGGATGTTTACCGGGTTGATAATAGACCCTTTCCACAGAGGCGTCATCGTAGGACAAACACAGGTGTCGCTCATAGACTAATTATGGGTCTGCTTGGTTTTATGTACCAGGGCGCAGGTAGTGGACTAAAGGAGTGAAGATAAGTCTACTACCTGTGCTCTGGTGCATAACATGTGACGCCTCTGTGAAAAAGGGTCTGTGAAGACAAGGTATAAAATGATGATGATAAGATGATAAGTAGTTAAAAAAAAAAAAAGTAGTTAAAAAAGTAGTTAAAAAAAAAAAAAAATGAATGATGTTAGTTCACATCAGATAAGATTTCAGGAAGTTACAGTTGTTGTTTTTTCTTTGACACCGTTATCAACCAACGAGAGATTTCAAAGTAAACATGGTTAACGATTGCTTTAAAAAAAATATATTTGTAGTTGTCTCGTTTTTTCTAAACAAATCTATGATTTGAAATTTAGACCAATCAAATGTCTCTGTTGCTTCCTTAGGCCACTTCACGATGCAGTGGCCAGTGATCAACTGCCTATCGTCTGGCTGCTGCTCAATCATGGAGCAGACCCAACGTTGGCCACCTACTCTGGACACACAGCAGTCAAACTAGCACACAGTCCCGACATGAAGACCTTCCTCACAGGTGAAATCCTCTTGAGATATATATATATATATATATATATATATATATATATATATATATATATATATATATATATATATATATATATATTTATTTATTTTTTATTTTTTATTTTTTTATCTGATGTAAGGCATGCATGGATATGTTTCAGACGAATGTATGCGTATATTTCAATAGTAAAGATGTTACTTGTTCAATTCATGAATTTGCAAATCGGGACATTGAAAAACATTCATAAACACCAGCACAGATGGTAACAACTAGCAAATGAACACTATTTTTGTACATTTTGTGAATCGTAATCAATATAATTCCATTGTCTTCTGTACCACATTTCAAAGGGGTGTTTTGACTTTGAGTTCAAGATAAGCCCACAAACGTCTCCACAAGTATAGAATCAGACAGAATCAACAGATGAACTACTGCGCAGCTGTCTTCCTAGCACAGCAAGGCTATCGTTGCATTGCCTTCTACTTTGCCTGTCCAGTCAGGCTTAATCAGGGATGAGTGTAATGCTGGCAGTTCTCTATAAAGTCTGATGCATGTCAGGGTTGTGGATGTGGATGCTTTATGTTAATACCTGCGTACTACTTTCTGAGCTTGTTGGGACCTGGTGCCTCGGAGCCCGATGTATACCTACTAAAGTATATGATTTACCTACACTCTAATAGGCCGGTTAACAGTCACACGGGGGATTAGCGTGTGTCTGCTGTGACCAGTTGTTATGGGATTTTGGTTCCTCACTCAGCATTCAAATTATCCCATTCAGCAGAAATATAACCATGTCTATTTTCTAAGTAAGTATTTACTGTAAGTAAATAGACTCACTGGTCCTTCCAGTTATGTTGGGAAACTTTTAAGGTAGGACGGTAATTCAATTAGCTTTTTAGAGACTATATAGAGGATATGAAATATGCAAACCCGGGTAAGTAGCCATGCAAATGATCATGTAGGTGACGAATGTATCTTGAAAAGCAGTCAGGACTTGGATTAGCTTTCATGCCATGTAGTGTGGTCAAATGTATTCCTGACACTCCTAATATGGTTCTCCTCATAATTGTGAACATATCTGGGAAGCGGTCACACTCCTACTTGGGTATGGTGTAACACGAGACATTTTCCGCTTAATTTTCCAGAATATTCCAGCGATCTGGAAGGACGGGGTGAGCACGACCCCAACCTCCTGTGGGACTTTCACAGCAGTTCCCTGTTTGGTGAGACACCCTTTTTTATTTTTGCAGATTGCGCAGGTTAGAATTTCTCCATCCGAGCGCATTTTGCCTTGTGATTTATATTTGGACAGGTAACGTGGTCTATTTTTAGCTTTCCCTGGGCCTGAATAGGACATTTCCCTGACTATCTGAGGTGGCACTACACTGCGATGTTTTGGGGAGCTGAATTAAGTCAATAGATTCAGGAGTGATTCCTTAATCAGTTTATGTGGCGCAGAATGGAGCAGTAAATAACTTTGCGATGGTCATGCTCTTGGAGCTGAGGAACGCCCCTGTCCTATATTTTCCTTTTTGGGAAGATTAAAAGTTCCCTCAAAAAAACTAACAGTCAAGGACACAGGCAATTGTAATGCGTTTTAATGTCGACCTTTAGGCCTCAAATGTGCACGAACGGTGCCCACTGATAATATCAATGTCAAACTGTTTAATAGTAGGAGAACACGGATAATAATTGCACTGGTTTTCAATGGACTAAACTAATCCTGTTAAGTACTTTAAGTCAAATGGCATTACACACGGGACTGCAAGGCCTAGCCTAGAGTGCAACTGATAAAGGCTTGAATCAAATAACCTGACTTTGCAATTTCATTTTTTTTAACCCTTTGCACAATGTGCAAATCATTATTTGAAGCACCCCCGTGCGCTCAAAGCAGTGTGTCTTCATTGGAACTTGAGTGAGTCTTGTTCCCAATGAGGGCGCTCACACCATACCGCCACCATACCACAATGTAGCTTCCAGCCCTGCTCCAAACCTTGATGCGCATTGCAGGAGTGGATCCAAGAGTGGATCCGAAAGCCACTGACTTCCTGCACATGCCGCTTACTGGCGATATTGTAGTTTTTGCTTTATATTTTTTATTATTTACATTTTTTTACTGGCACCAATGTCACCTAGGAAAAGTTGGTCCAAGAGTCTATTTGGGAGTGTATATGTATGTATCACTGTTGATTTATTTTTGTTAGAATTTCTATTTAGTTAATTGTATTTTATTATGACCGTTTTATTATTATCATATATGTTAATATTGTGTATTTTATTATTATTATTATTTGCTTTCTACATGTTGTTGCCATTTGGACCAGGGGATGTGTGGGGGGAGGGAGTGCGTTCAAGAAAAAAGAAAATAGCCCTGTTAAGTGACTTTTCTTTTTTGTCATACCTACAAACTCAATAAAGATATGTATAATAATAATTAAAGAGTGGTGCCAAACCACCGTACCAGGGTACATATATGTGTGACACATTTGATACCTTTTCACCAGTCACAGGCTAGGATATGGACATTTCTGTATGGATTTGCCCCCAGTGCAATTAAATCCCTTAGGGATTTTGCCCCACTGTGCAAAAAGCTAGATTCGGCCCTGGCGAAGTGGGGCCCAGCTCTTAGCTGAACACTTACTGAAATGGATACTGAAATGGAAAGGGATCTCATTTTTCTCGTTAGCTTTTTACACCAAAATTATTAATGTGGTTTTCACATTCACGCTGTGAATACATAATAACTGAAATAAATACATACAAAATATTTTTTACTAAATCTATTTCTGTAGGAGGCAACAGACTGTCGGTTAGATGGTATTTGTGGGTCAGAAAACCCCTCCTCCGTCAAGGTTAGGATATTGTTTTATGTTAATGAGCCTCCCACTAGAGGGAGATCTTACTCTACTTCAGAGGAGCATCTCAGTTTTGTGGAGGCAGTTGATATGTGACAATTTTCTCTCTTTCTCCCTCTCCCTCTTTCTCTTTAATTTTTTCACCTCCTCTTTGCCCCATCCTGGTCACAGAGAGCGAGGAGGATCCATTCTGGGAGATCCTGCTGTCTGAGCAGAACGGGGAGCAGGAGGAGCAGGGGCACAGTCTGGACGAGAGGGACCCCGACAGAGATGGTCTACTGTTTGAGTTCTCCTCGGAGCCGCTCCTGCCCTGCTACCACGTCCAGGTGTCGCTCACCCAGGGGTGAGTCTGGGGTCATGGCGGGGAAGTTATTCCATTTTCTATAGTGGCTACAGGTCTATGGAAGTCTGCTTGCACGCAGCGGTACTGCAGCCGTACAAATCAGAATTTGACTTGCAAAAAGTTACAGAATAAATACGAAAAACCACAAGAAAACACAAAATTGTTCCTATATATAGTTGACTCTTACGTCACATGGTGATAATGATAAAAAAAATCCCGCCTTATAACGTTGCATCGATTTTAATATTTTTGTCTTTGCTGTGCCGTGTGCCTGTGTTCTCTGACAGCTTCTGCAACTGGTTCATGCTGGTGGACGTCCTGCGACGCCTGAAGATGTCCACAAGGATCTTCCGGTCTCGCTACCCTCATCTGGAGGTGGTGAGCCTGTCGGAGGCGGAGCTCTGGAGGCAGGTGGCGGTCAGCCAGGTAAGCGGGCCACTGGCTGCGCCCCACCGAAGCAAACGGAAGAAGCGGCAGCAGGAGGATGAGCAGGAGGAGGAGGAAGAGGAGGAGGAGGAAGGTGGCGATGATGAAGACGAGGTGGTGGAGCTGGTGCGCTGTGTGCCCGAACTCCAAAGACTGCTTGGCTCCTCCATCCACATCCTGCCAGAGGAGGAGGAGGAGGAAGAGGAGGAGCGAGGCAGCGAGGCAGAGCGCGCTTCTCTTGGCAGGCCTCGTGGTCGGTAGCCCCCCCACCCCACCCCCCTCAGCGCAGTACACTCACATGAACTTGTTGTGCTTTTTAAAGCTTTTGCATCGCGTCCGCCCGCTTGTCCACCCTGGCAAGGCTGCAGTCGAAAGAGAGAAACCTCTCCGTCCCTTTTTTTTTTTTTTTTTTTTTTTTTTTTTTTTTTAGCAAGGCTTGTGGATGGTTTTTTTCGGGATCTAAACTCTAAACTCTCACTAGGGTCCTGACTGGACCGGTCACTCTGACCTCTTGACCACAGCAGGAAAAGTAATTTACCTAGCGGTCACAGAGAGAGCAAAAAAAAACACCACAGGAACTGACAAGTTGGGATGCTCGGTGCTCAGACGTACAAATACAACTGCTATCAGGTTCCTATCTATAGGTAAATTTGATTACCCAAGAATTATTGATTCACTTTTTTAAGGTAATGTATATACATGGTAGCGTGTGTGTATATGTATATCTTGCCATCAGGGTTGACCCATTTGGTTGTATAAATGTATTCTCATGGCGAGAGTTCGGATTATGTTCAGGAACTTTTCGTGTCTGTTTGTTCCTAAGGGAAAGCTAATTGTGTTTTTGTGTTGGGGATTTTTTTTTTTTTTTCGACGGGAGAGATGATCCAAGGCTTTTTTTTGTTTTTTTTGTATCTTGGTGAAATGTTGAGCAAGAGGCTCAAGGGGCAGGGGAAGGTTGTCGGCCCCCAATGGATCGTCTGATCTGGAGTACCCCACGACACGTTGTGTTCACCTGCAAACACACCTCTTCTTCTGTCTCTCTCTCTCACACACACACACACACACACACACACACACACACACACACACACACACACACACACACACACACACACACACACACACACACACACACACACACACACACACACACACACACACACACACACACCGCTTTACCCCTACCCCCATCTGACCCACTTCATGATTTCATCCAGAGGAGAACCTAAACAAAACTTTACCGGCCGGAACAATTTCTATATATTTAGTTTGTTGCGTGAACAATGTCCGAGGCTCAGCTCCATGCTACAATTTTTATTTTATTTTATTTTTTAAAGGGGGGATACTTGAGAATGTGAACTTGTTTACAGATTTGCGAAAGATGAAAAGGTTTTCAAAACTACGCCCCTCCCCCGCGACGACGCTATGCTCGTTCTCGGCCCCGAGGTCTCGGCCTGCTCCCGTTCCACCACCACCCCCACCCCCACCCTGAAGCCCTCTAAACTGCATCCCCGACCTCTGACCCCCGTCCACGTGATCTTCTGGAGCTCTCCGGGCCCCCGTAATTGCCGAGTGTTTTTATTTACGCTGTTTTGTTTTGTTTGTCTGTGCTTAATTTAATAGTCATTAATATATTTGACCTTCTTTGTGTATCGGACAGAACTATCTAAGAAATGTTTGCTTTGTATATGGTTGGTGCTTTGTCTTTTGGGAATTATACCAGTTAGGATTCCTTGATTCCCTATTTTGTTTTTTGTTTTTTTTCGTCTGATTCCTGATTGGAAAAAAAAACAGTATTTCAGCAAAGCAAAAGTACAGTTTTAATGTACTGGTGCTAAGGTTTTGTGTTGACAATCAATGAAGCTTTTGTTGGAGGTCATGAACTAAAGAAAGGATATTTAAGATGGTCTGAGTGAAAGGTAAAGTATAGTGAATGGGATACACCAAGACTTCGAGCAACCTGTGTGAGAACAATAAAGAAACTTTTATTTGACTCTTATTGTATGACATTTATATTTGTAAGCCTGATTGTGAATCTGTATTGATCAACAAAGTCTGTCTAAAAAGAGTGCTGATTAACATGTGCTACCCATGTGATTCTCTTCACGAACATGAAAGACATTTTTACAACAATGATGTTTCGTTAGCCAATGCACTTATAAAATATAATGGTGATTAAGGTCATAACAACAATCCAACAATATTTTATGTTTAACCAACTGCGAAACCCGCTATGAAGTTGTAGGGTTTTTGGTTCATCCGAAAATGACTAATTTCTATTGGTAAACTATTAAAGTATTTCGTTTTTATGCGTGTGCTGCTTTACACAACTGTTTGTGTTTTATTTGTATGCAAATTAAAAGACACTTCATAAACGGAGTCACCCCCAAAGCACGTACGTAAATGTGGTGTGGCTGGAGACTTCATCAGTGATGGGGAGGGAAGGGAAGAGGAGAGCATTTTAATCTCATGAGCACCACTCCATTCCAGATGAGATTCGCTGCAGTGTGAACTGGAGTCACCCGTCAGCCGGGTCCTCACTGCTAATGGCAAACGCCATCAAGAGAAACTGCGGATTCACAGGTGGCCAGACGTGTTGATATCCAGATAATCATTATTTCACTATCACTTCTTACCAAAGTCGAACGATTTCAGAAGTACGCCCGTTTCCACCCGTCTGTTACAAACAACACAACGCGAAGTTTCTTCGTAAATGTAGGACCATATGTTGTTTTTTTTGCCCAATCTGGTTGGAAGTGTTTCTGTATTCAAGATGCTGGTAGTCCTATTCCACGATCCGGAAAGACACACTGTTAGCCTAGCCTCCAATGGAATATTTGTTATATAATATATATAATTATAAATGTTCGGCCTACATTTTTAGTTTAAGCCTGTGTGTGTGTGTGTGTGTGTGTGAGAGAGCTTGTGGCTGTTAACTGTTACATTTTCAGAGTTGGGTCAATAGGCCGAATGCGATGTGCAAACAAACGGACTGATCGAAACGGTGTCTCCGCTCTCCTCTCGCGCAGTAAGACCACGGGTGTTACTGAGTCTGTCCACCAGAGGGCGCCAAGTGTCTACATCTGAAACTGAAAGCGCCGAACTGATGTCAATCTTGTCCCTTTTATCTACGTACGTAGGCTACACATACAACGAGTGGGTACTAGCATGGGAAACCTCCTGCTTTTGCTATGCTGAATTGAGACCCTGCGTATAACACCGTTCGAGACATATAGTACAATACAAAAAAAAAAGGCCAATGATCACTTTATACAAATTAAATAATAACATTCGTGCCGGAACCAGATTGCTGCAGGGGGGGGGGGCACACCCCGTGACCCTAAACTACCTCAATGGAGCCAAGGCTTCGTGTCCTCCGGCTACAGGGGTGTTGTTCCCATGCATGCATTCCTCTGCAAGGGCACGAGAAGACCCTAAACCTGACGTAGGCCTTTCAACAACAACAAAAGCACCACATTAGGCCATATTAAACTATGACGAAACCCCGGAATGAGTATTAAGGCTTTAGATATGTCATTATACTATGTTATTAAGAAAATATCACTCCCTTATTGTACGTCTTATCTGTCTGTAGGCCTTTCTGTGTTCATCTAAAAAGTACTGCGTTGAGATCTGTGGCGAACATGATTGCATGGTGTTATAGGCTGCATGTACATACAGTATCTGATGGTGAATTTCAATACATTCATATCAATTATAAAACACACATCTATATGTGTTCTACTATCAAAGTCGGGTTACTTTGGTGGGGGTGGCATATTGTGTCGTGGGAAATGTGACTGCCCCCCTTTCACAGAGCCCCACACCACGGACGGAGCATCCACAGTAGCACAGTAACATGTACAGACCTCGTGGGGTTACTAGCGGTCAGCCAGCAGCAGCAGCGCGAGCCTGTATCGCGCAAGTAGGCGTGAGTGCTTCGTTTGCGCATGCGTGCCTGTAAACTCCGTAGCTCCGTAAGTTTTTTAAAAAAATAACAACTTCATCAGAACCAGAATCAGCCTTCATTGTCATTGTACAAGTATAATACATACATGTAGCAATCTAGCAATCCTCACGACACTCTTACAACTCTTATAATATTGATTATTTAAAGAACTAAACTAAACTAAATAAACTAAGGTAAAAATGCCATGTCAAATTGTACATATTACGGTGGCCCTATATACAGCTAAATATAAATGTATCTACATACAAATTAGAAGTATATATACATACAAAGGTGCCCGTGTGATGTTACTACATGTAACTAGGTAATGTAGTATTGATGCAATACAGTACTGTAGTTACACAGAAGTCAGTATCAGCGTTTTTACAGTGTTCAATTCGCATATGTTGTGTGTCTTAAGTGTCCTTAAGTGGCCTCCGTGTTCCAAATGTTTTTGTCAAATAACACAACGCTTATTTCAAAGTTGTGGTGTAGGTGATGATGACATGCACTGCATGGCAGCTTGTATTCCTTTGTCTGGCAGCTCTGCATAGCCCCTCTCTGATTATAGCCTGACATAGGCCTTGTGGAATCTGTCCCACCCCCTCACCGAGCCCCTGTGATCCCGGCCAGCTCATTGGTCTTCCGTTGTGGGACAGTGGATCTCGATTGGTCCAAAAAGAGGGCAAGCCTCTACTAGACCTGGTGATGACTCAGGCTGACATGGAAAAGTGTGGGGGGGGAATTATTAGTGGAGTGCCGCGCTGTTCCTACATGTATATCCTGTTGACATGGGAGCAGGGGGGACGGGAAAAGAGCGTTTTCGACTTGTCGGGTTAAATAGCCTAGTGTTCAGCCACAATATTAGACTTTTCTTTGCAAAAAACAGATTTCAAGCGTTTTACACATGCGTTTACCTTTAAGTACCTAAGACATAACGCCCATTGAATCCAATTAAAAAAGCCATTAAAAGTTGTATTTAAAAGAATGCTTTTGTTTTGTACTCTAGTCTTCCATGCCCTTTTTCCTCACTGTGTCTGCATTGCTTTCAAGTGACTCCTAAACTAGTTCTCCCAATCCACCCAGCCTTACAAACTCTATCCCTCTACCAAATCCTAGATCAACGTATTCTTCGCCATTGTCACCCCACCAAGCCACTCCTCCCCTCTCCGATTATGTCGCTGGTGTCTCCTCAGGTTCCTCAGTTCCCAAAAGGCCTCCATTCTTTGTCCCTGTTGGCTTACATAACAACGTTCCTTGAAAAAAAGAAAAAAAAGAAGAAATTAGACAAAACATAAAGGGGAAGTCCTGTTCCCTTGGCCTGCATCTTTGGCTCGGCTTCAACACACTCTTCTCCTCTCGTTTCCTATTTTATATAGCGGCTAGCTCGCCATATCCCTGCATTAAGGGAGCTAGCCGGCATATAAATAAATTCAATCGAAGGACAGAATGGTCCTGTACCCGTTTGGAAGATACCGGAAAGATAGTGCGTGGGAAGGCTATGACATACAAATCTAAATCACTTTAGGCCTTAAAGTAGAAAGTACAGTAGATAAACAAAGAAAAAAATGTTGATGAATGATTTTTTTCATCCACTTTCACCCTTGTGGAAGTCGTAGTGACTTATTAACACCATGAAGCCGAACCCGGGGCATTTCCAAGCTTTGCACTCTACTCCTATTCAAAACCAGCATAACCTCCGCTTTTGAATAGCTCTGTGTCACGCACAGCACGTCCCTTTATGGTGCAAATGATAAACGCTATATTGGGAAGATAAAGTGCATGGATTGCAATACTAGTCGCTTTAAACACATAAACCAAAAATGGGATACGTCGTACGTGCAGTTATATCAGGCACAGACGTCATGACACCTAACAAGCTGAAAAGCCTGAGTCAGAGATTAGGACCAGAATTAGAACTAATAAGTGCTATTATCTGTTACATAAGCGTCTCATCTGCTAATCTACGCTCACCTACGCCCTGCGCTTCTCAGGGGATTAGATAGTTCACCTGAATCTACGGCCCTTGGATGGAGCTCCCATCGTTTCACAGTGAACGTGTGTGTCTATGCAAAAAAAGGCTGACAAATATACAAACATGCCTCACCCTATGCACACACACACACACACGCACGCACACACACACACAGCACACACACACACACACACACACACACACACACACACACACACACACACAAATACAGCCCTTCTATTGTATTTTGTGTGCGTGTGTTTGTGTGTGTGTGTTGTAGATGAAACAGCCGGCAGGGTTTTGACATAGCCAGTGGGCTATGTAGAGAGCTCCTCTTTCTTATCTTCCTGTGTGATCATAGGATTTTAACAGCAGACAATGAGCCAACAAACTGTGCGTTGGTAAGCCTTTCCAGAATCCTTAGGCTAGAGGGACACAATGCCACCTATTTCAAAAGAGAGAGAGAGACATTTTAAATGAGTACTATGTTAGTAGACTAGTCTAGACTAGATGGTTCTGAACCGAAAAGTGCATGCTTGTCCACGTTTAACTTTTGTCATTGGTCACACACATTGAGGACACACACACACACACACACACACACACACACACACACACACACACACACACACACACACACACACACACACACACACACACACACACACACACACACACACACACACACACAGTGTAGCCTATTGGATTAAACACCCAAGGGAGTAAATCCTGAGTGCACACGCACAAAGCACCGGTGAGCCATATAACGGCCGGAGAAGAAGCAGAGGCGAGGTGCAGGGTGGGCTTAGAGTGGGTGGGGGCGGGGGTCTGGGGGAGCATGTAAGGAACCAGTGTGCAGGCGTTGGCAGCGCCGCTCTCTGTCTCTTGAGAGGCTGCCTGTGTCAGGCTGCAAGCAGCACCAGCTGGGCTCCACGCCCACTTGGATCTTACATAACCGCTTACATTGCAGTCCCGCATGCACGGCAGACACGCCGGTCACGTCAGTGTCCGCCGCCAACAACCAAGCGACCCCATTTGCAACCGCTGTATGGCATTATGCTGCTTTTGTTTTTAATGCACACTACTTCTACTCATTATTGAGCCCAGCCAAACACTCTTCCCCTTTGCAAGGTTGCAACAGGATCGCTGCGGAGGTGTTCCGTTTCACCACAACTTGGGTGTCGCTCTCTGTTCAAACAGTAGCCAGATAGCAGCGAGTTGGTTTGGTTTATGTTCCACTTGCTATCAAGCACGTGACCATAGCAGAGTCTACACAAGTCTCCCGATCAAGAGGTTGCAGGGAGGCAGCGGGGAGGAGGAGTCTGAGGCCTTGTTGATGAAAGCTCGAGGGGGGGGGAAGAAACGTCTACGCCAAAGGGAACATACCGTTCCACCGGCCACCAGCTGTCTCAGGGGTAGCCGTGATAACGAAACGACTGTGGAAACCCCTGTACTGAGGCTGACATCGTTGCGGCTGGCTTGCTGTCTCAATGTGCACTTTTAGTCACACCCTGCGCTGAGATGACTTGTCCTGTCCTGTCGTGAAACAAATACAAAGCCTGATAAGAGTTTGAGGTGCACACCCGCATGTGTCGCTGTTTACAGCCGTTGACATGGCAATCGGTGCATATGCCTATGCCGTTTTGTTTAGGTTTATTAATAATAATAAGTGAATTAATAATATGAAAATGTTGCATGAAGTATAACTTCAGTAGCATCCCAGTAGTTTTCAGTTCAACGTCTCTGTAATCACTCTAAGGGGGCAGCAGAAGCTCAGTCTGTTGGGACTTCAAGTCCCCGAAACACGTTAGCACTGCCAAGGTTCCCTTGAGCAAGGTACCAGACCCTTTCACACTGCTCCCCGGGCGCTATATATGAAATAGCTGCCCACTGCTTCTAATACTAGAATGGGTTAAATGCAGAGAAACTCATTTGACTGTGTGTGTACATGTATAAAATGTACTTATATGAGGTTTTAACATTTACCTAAACTTTTCTTCCGGTTTTCTCCCTTAAGCATACCTCGCAAGACTATAAACCTGACCATACAAGGAAAGCCAGTTTAATGGCGAGATGCCCTCTTTACTTTGGGACAGCAAACAGTGGAAGTTTCTCGTCTGTAGTCTTCTGTCCGACCTACGCTGCTCTTCAGCTCTTCAGCTCTTTAAGAGATTGTCTGTTTGGAGAAATGCTAATCACCCCATGGAGCATGCTGGCTCTCATTACGCCTGCAGCACAAAGCCACATATTGTGAGTCCAAGCATGCTCTGTGATGTAGGCTGAACGACCCCACGAACCCCACTGGACCACAATGGCAATGCCTAGTAACACCAAACAGCCGGGATGCGACGCAACGCAAAACATGAGCTATTTCAAACTGCTTTCAGACGCTAAGTTGACAATTAGATCAATCTTAGGTTACTCAAACGAAAAAATGACAAGAAAAGCACATGTCACCGTTCATTCAGGTGTCTGCGTTTGAGAGCCGCACTGTTACCACAACAAGGAGAAGGGAAGGAGTCTGTTTGGTTATACAGCTTGTGGATTGTGCAGCCAACAATAATTAGTCAAGATACAGCATGCTTGCAAAAAAGATAGGACGAGATAGGACATTGAATTGTGTCTGACCTTAGTGTCTGTGGATCTGTAATTAGACACAGGTCACAGCACCCTTTCAGGTCTGATCCAAAAAAGATAAGTCTTTGGCCTCGATGTGAGGATCCATGCCGGTGATAACACTTATACAGCCGTAGTGCAAGGTCTAAATGTGGCAGCCATCGCCATCCTCTGCCAAATGATGTCTGTGTGATCACACCTTGCCAGGGTGGCTGAGGCTTTGACCTCTCTGAACTAACCACGTACCACGTTCTATAGACACTACCCTCTAAGTCCCACAGCATTTCCTTCTCTAGCCGTAGGTTACAACTTCTACAGCTATATAACGGATATTGCAAAAACATTTTCTAGGCTATATTAGTAGTTTCAATAGTCAATAGTTAAATTTCAAAACTTGATGAAGTTCAAATGAAGCCAGCCGTCTATGGTTGCTTCACACTTGCAGGCCCATTCTAAAATATAACCTGTTTTAGTTGGCCCACAGTTAGTTGTCTGTATCCTTCGCTATCAGAGGGCAGACGTGAGCAGACTTCACTCTTTTCAGGCCCAAGCCGGGGGGGGCTTGGGCCTGAAAAGAGTGAAGTCTGCTCATCCCTGTGGTTCATTACAATGGGAATCACAGTCAGCATACATGTGAAATGTCTCGAATCAACATCTTATCAAATATGGAACTGCATTTACAAATAAATGATACAATTGTACTAAATTCGATTTCTTGTACAGCCATATGAATCCAATGGTTTTATTTAACCTCATTTGTTAAATACTGTCTCTACCCATCTGTCATGCAGTGTGCTTGACCCACTTTGCAAGAATATGCTGAAATTGTCCAATACAGCCATTTTGATTTGGCAGCGTTTCTGCAGTGATCCGTCAACAGAAAGGAAGGAGGACCTGCAAGCACGCATGATAAAGCTTGTGCAATTATTTCTACACTTGTTGGTTTATTTTTGTGTGAACTGCACTTCAGGTTTCCTGTTTACAATATTGCTGTGGATATGAAACGAGGGCAGAGTGAGTGCAAGAGAGAGAACACCTGATTGGCTGCCCTCGGTGGAACTGTTGCTAAGGGGAGGGGTTCCAAGATCAATGGATGGATATGGCAGTTTGTGAGAAAAGCCCCACGTACAAATCACTAAAATATATTTATAGTTTTATCTGGTATGTAGCGCAATGTTGGTTTAGAGATAAGAACATTACACACGTGCAATCTGCAAGTATGTTAATAATCCTGCAATTATTGAAATGGCATTCTACATTAGGAGAAACATCGTCTAGTCAGAAAGTAATACCTAACAACGGGCAGCTGTGATACCCAACTGGCACATCCATTTCATTTAAACTAGAATCAGTGTTTGGTGGCCTTGCATTAACAAAAAAATAAAATATTAAACACTTAGTAGTTGCAAGATAGCTTCTGATGACTGGAGCACCTTAGCCATGTAGCCACATAGCCCCTTTAGCCTTGGCATGGGGCCTCTTGAGTAGAGCCATTCCAGCTGGGGCACGCACACATAAGCAGCGGGAGACTTGCCATAGACGTACAAGGTGAGGGCAGGAAGGCACAATGCAACAGTTTAAATTGGCCTCATGCCTGGTCTTGCCTGAAGATTGTTAGAAGAATAACAAAAGTACACCGTGTATATTTCCAATTCTTTATTTATCATTTGGACTGCTATTATGCAATATATATATATAAAAAAAATGAAATATTCAAAGGACAAAACAAATAAGTGGTTTCATTAAAACACTGGTTACAACTGTTAAACCCAAAGGGGGACCTGATCGGAATCCAAGGAAGAGCGCATGGATGGTATAGAAAATTTCAAGGCACGAAATGTTACAATTACTGGGTTGGAAATGTCAAAATAGATACTCTTCAGAGGAGGACCTCGCGCACAGAATTTAGAGCACTTTCTTTTGGGAAGTCAGAATAGCCAGCATTCAAAAATCTTCTAGGGAAGTCAGTCCCATCAGGTGCACAATTCACAGCCCAACTTGAAATTAAAGACTGGGAGAGACTCTGCTTAACAACCAAGCGCCTATAACCTTTAGAGGAGGAGAACAATCCTGCATTTAAAAGAACTATAGGCTCCGGGTCATGTTCCACAGGTGTTATTTAAAATGGATTAAGTGGAGCTGGCTGATGGGTCGGGGAGAGGGGAAGAGCGTGTATACTTTGAAAGGAATGGAAGAGAGAAGGCCCCGGTCAGATCACTGTCCATTGAAGTTCTTTCAGTAGAGATGGCGGCCAGGCTCTCGTTGTTTAAATGATCCTTTCTGACCACGTGTGCAGTCTGGTTTTAACTTGGGCAACACCTATCTCATGAAATTCCCTCCCCCGATCTCCCTCTTGTAGCGATTGGTGAGGTGGTCTGCTTGCACGGTGAGCTTGGACAGGACCCCGAACAGCCCTCGGAGGTGGAAGTGGAACTGGTCCTCCAAGTCCAAGGGGGTGTTGTTCTCCTCGTCGGGGAGCTCCCCGGTACCCGGCTTCTGCCCTTCCTGTTGGACAGCCATCTCCAGGAAGCTGCTCATCTCCCGCTTTAGCACACCCCACTCCATGTCGTTCTTTATCGACTTGAGGAGGAGGTAATGCTCATACATATCCCGTTGCTTGTTGGGGCAGGGCTGGTGATCGTTGTTGTTGTGGTGGTGGTTGGTGGCGGCGGTTGTCGTTTCAGTCTCGGTAGCTTTGGCTCGTTCCTCCAGCGGCATGTCCCGCAACAGGCTCGGCACCATGATGGTCTCATCCATGTTGTTGGCTGCCGCGATGAAGCGGTTCATCACATTGATGAGAGAGTGCTTGTTGCTGGCCGGGTCGCTGGTGATCTGCATCATCTTGAAAGGTTTTTTTTGGAGTTTGCGTGGTTACAGTAGAGTAGGAATCGCCGAATTATCCGTGGTGCTATAATCCAATGTCTGATAAATAAAAACAAAAAGGGAAAAAAGTAAAGCACACATACGAGTGTCAAGTAAGACTGCACACACGCGTCTGCAATGTGCGCATGTGGTGATGGAGAAACACAGGTAGTAAATGTCGGAGAAGTAAACTTTGTAAAGTGTTGCCACCAGGAGAACTACAAACACATCCGCACAACACCCGATGGCAGCGGGGCGCGTCGCCGGCACATTCACATCTACACGCAGTATGTCACGGTAACAGATTAACCGCATGTACGTCATGAACGGGAACAAACTAGTCTATACTGAAGCTTAATATAAAGGAGGACAAGTACCGACCACAAACAGAACATCGCAAACAGGAATAGGTAATGGTATTTGATTATAAGCACGACGACGCCCATGTGCAAATACAATAAAATGAGCCGTTGTGAATATAATAATAAACTGACCTGAATCACGAGGTAGGCAGAGGAGGAAGGGCTTTTTTTGGTGGTAATGGTGGCGCTTTGTTCATTTAAACGCGAGGACTTGGGTCTCTGGCTCCTCTGCAACCGGCCGGGAAGAAAGATGAAAATTCCCCCAACTCGCTGCCACCCAGAGAGGGGATTTTATAGAGGCTGCACCGGCTCCGCTCCCTAGAGCCGATCCTATTGGACGGGACCGGGTCGAAGGCGGGACCTCGGGGCGCCTGATACGAAGCGGTCCAACCGCACGGCACTTTAGCCATGTCCATCACATCACCGTTCAGCATATGATACACTTCCTTATAAAGGCCAGATTCGGTTCCTGTGCCGTTTTTTTTACGGTCACTATAACTAACTTCTATGCAATAATACAAAATAAAAAAAGAGGAATAACACTAAACACGACAAAACATTGCATGATGCATGATGTGCATGAGACACACAAGTTGTCTCATTACGCATTGTTTAGTACAGCACTGCCACCTGGTGTTCAGAATTAAAGACATATTTCGATGGTTACAATCTCGACGGTTTAGAACAGTGGTTCTCAACCCCTGGGTCGCGACCCTCGGGTGGGTCGCGGGACATTATTATTATTATTATTATTATTATTATTATTATTAATAATAAATATATATATTATATATATATATAATTAGAATAATTGATTAGATAAATAAGCATTGGCTACTTTATGAATATGCATCTCCATGTGTGTCTACACATATATACAGTAACAGATTAACCGCATGTCGTCATGAATGAGAACAAACTAGTCTATATTGAAGCTTAATATAAAGGAGGACAAGTTTGATCCACTTGGGTTTGTCATGCCCCTTTACCTTCAGCTGTTGGCTGTCACCTGTCAATCAGACACTGTGTGCAGAGAGATGCATGTGGCTGCATGGCTGAGAACCTAAGCTAGGCTGTTTGTGTAGCTAAATGTAGCTACCTAAACAACGCTACAAAGGTGCTGAAAAGCAAAGGGAGGAGAAAAGCAAGTCGCTTGAGGCAGACGACGCAAATTTCTCATTAGTATGAACGTTTTTCATGCCATATTTTTTGAGAAAAACGACAAATTCCAGCATCTGACTAACCGGCGCTGCTAGCATGCTAGTAGTTTCAAATTGAAGGAAAAGTAAATATGTAGTGTAAATCAAATGTCAAACATAATTGCCGACCATGTCTCAGCTGGCATCTTTGTGGCCTAGTGGAGTAAACTGGTGACCATCAACCCTTAATATGGGTTTGAGTCCCACTGAGGTTGGTCTCCATAGCGATGTATTTATTTTGGAAAAGTGAAAATGAAATGTCAAATATACCAACAGACATGTTCATCTCTGTGGTGTAGTGGAGAGAGCTGTTGATTAAAAGCTGAGAAGATCTGGGTTTAAGTACTGCAATGGCCGTTTCATGGAAACCTTTTAATTTTGGAAACCCAACAATATCATGTGCATTGTCAATTGTCAATATAACCGCTGACCATGTCACAGCCAGCGTGCGTCTCAGTGGAGTAAGCTAATGACTGTCAACCCTGGCGATACAGCTTGAAGTCCCACTGAAATTGGTCTCCTTGGCAATGGAATAATTTTGGAAAAGTAAATACGTTGGGTCAATTAAATGTCAAATATGACCTCTGACCAAGTGTCAGCCAGCACCTCTGGGGCCAAGTGGAGTAACAGAGAAATCGATAGAAAGTGGTTGAAAGGTGGAAAGTGGCCTGTTGAGACTGGCTGAGACTGGCTTTCTTTATTGTAACACTCAACCACAACAAATGCCCGGCCATGGGCTCCTCTTCACAGGCTCCGCCTCCTGGTTGAAGAGGGTCTGGAAGTTGAGGTTCCTGGACAAGAGCGCCTCCCCCTATGATCTCCAACATCTCCTGCTCTGAAACACACAGGGAACAATACTGTTTATTAAGTCTACAGCATACTATTGGAACTACAATATATATGTACTACAGACAACACATAACTAGGTAGTACTTAGAGTTGTGTAGTGTTTAATACCCAGTGCTGTGGGGTTTACTGTAGCAGCCAACTCTATAACACTTGGTACTACAGTTAACACTACAATACTAGGTACAGAACAACCCTAGGTACTACAGAAAAACCCTACAACACTGGGTACTACAGTATACACAAGGTTCTAATGTTAACACGACTCAAGGCACTAGAGTCTAGGTACTACAATATTAGATATTAGCCATTACACTCCTCAATACTAGGTCCTCTATTGACTGATTAACACATGCTAAATCACTACGTTATTGTATTAAAAAAAAGGCGACCTCTGACCTTTAGGGAATTAATGAAGTGTCACCTTACCTTGAAATCATTTGTGGGTTCAGGGGGCATCACCATGGTAGCGCTGGTCATCTGGTCCTGCATGACCCGTGATTGGTCAACAGCTACACGTCACGCATGAAGCAAATTCATACAATTATACCATTATACAATAACTTAATACTAATATAGTAACAACAAAACAACTATACATAATGCAATATGAATAAATGATTAAAATTACTTCAATATTAGTATACCAACATTAATTAATACTAATTATGAACACATTATATGAAATATACAGTATGAATAAGAAATACATTATTGAAGAGCTTATTTGGCTATCTATGTATATATTGCATTTACTTTAAACATATTTATTAACACAATTCCAGGACAATTTTGATTATTATTAACTATAGTAAACTATAGTAAAGTTGAGTAGTATCAGTAGCCATTGAGTATCAGTTTAATTTGCTGATTTTGTAAACACAGAATAGGATCAAACCCAGAGTATTTTGGCTGAGAGTGGATCTCCCTAACCACTAGACTACACATTCATATCAACGTTGAGATGATAGAGTTACAGTCGCCAGAGACCTGCTCCCGGTCCATCTTCTGGTCGCTGTGGAGGAGCCGCTGGCTGACCTGGTCACGCAGCACACACAAGGAGAAGGTGATGAAGGCCATGCGCTGCACCATCCATGCCCTGATACTGGAGTCCAGCAGCAGCTTGGCAGCCACCATGGTACAGGTCACAGGTCAACCACTAGAGACAAAAACACACAAGGTAAAGCTCTGGGAGGAGCAGAGCATGATGGGAGAGGAGGCGCGTCTATATAAAGTAATATAAAAATATAAATAAATATAAATATTAAATATTCAATAATACATATTAATTATTATTGTTATTATTGTTATTAATAATAATAATACATCTAAAATATAAATAAATATCAATATCAATATAAATAATAAATATAAATAAATAAAATAACAGTACAATTAGTAGTACAATTAATTAAGTAGATGCATAATTAAATCTAAATAGACAGTGATATGTTGACATTTGTTAACGTTATCCCTGACACAACAAACACAACCGCACATTCATCATTAGATTAGATTAGATTCAAATTGATTGTCAGTGTACAGCACAAGTACAGTACAGCGAAAAAAGCATCTAACCAGAGCGCAAATGTTGCAGTAAAGTGCATGGTAATATATACCCTCGGGTGGGTCGCGGGACATTATTATTATTATTATTATTATTATTATTATTATTATTATTATTATTATTATTATTATTAATAATAAATATATATATTATATATATATATAATTAGAATAATTGATTAGATAAATAAGCATTGGCTACTTTATGAATATGCATCTCCATGTGTGTCTACACATATATACAGTAACAGATTAACCGCATGTCGTCATGAATGGGAACAAACTAGTCTATATTGAAGCTTAATATAAAGGAGGACAAGTTTGATCCACTTGGGTTTGTCATGCCCCTTTACCTTCAGCTGTTGGCTGTCACCTGTCAATCAGACACTGTGTGCAGAGAGATGCATGTGGCTGCATGGCTGAGAACCTAAGCTAGGCTGTTTGTGTAGCTAAATGTAGCTACCTAAACAACGCTACAAAGGTGCTGAAAAGCAAAGGGAGGAGAAAAGCAAGTCGCTTGAGGCAGATGACGCAAATTTCTCATTAGTATGAACGTTTTTCATGCCAGATTTTTTGAGAAAAACTACAAATTCCAGCATCTGACTAACCGGCGCTGCTAGCATGCTAGTAGTTTCAAATTGAAGGAAAAGTAAATATGTAGTGTAAATCAAATGTCAAACATAATTGCCGACCATGTCTCAGCTGGCATCTTTGTGGCCTAGTGGAGTAAACTGGTGACCATCAACCCTTAATATGGGTTTGAGTCCCACTGAGGTTGGTCTCCTTAGCGATGTATTTATTTTGGAAAAGTGAAAATGAAATGTCAAATATACCAACAGACCTGTTCATCTCTGTGGTGTAGTGGAGAGAGCTGTTGATTAAAAGCTCAGAAGATCTGGGTTTAAGTACTGCAATGGCCGTTTCATGGAAACCTTTTACTTTTGGAAACCCAACAATATCATGTGCATTGTCAATTGTCAATATAACCGCTGACCATGTCACAGCCAGCGTGCGTCTCAGTGGAGTAAGCTAGTGACTGTCAACCCTGGCGATACAGCTTGAAGTCCCACTGAAATTGGTCTCCTTGGCAATTGAATAATTTTGGAAAAGTAAATACGTTGGGTAAATTAAATGTCAAATATGACCTCTGACCAAGTGTCAGCCAGCACCTCTGGGGCCAAGTGGAGTAACAGAGAAATCGATAGAAAGTGGTTGAAAGGTGGAAAGTGGCCCGTTGAGACTGGCTGAGACTGGCTTTCTTTATTGTAACACTCAACCACAACAAATGCCCCGGCCATGGGCTCCTCTTCACAGGCTCCGCCTCCTGGTTGAAGAGGGTCTGGAAGTTGAGGTTCCTGGACAAGAGCGCCTCCCCCTATGATCTCCAACATCTCCTGCTCTGAAACACACAGGGAACAATACTGTTTATTAAGTCTACAGCATACTATTGGAACTACAATATGTACTACAGACAACACATAACTAGGTAGTACTTAGTGTTGTGTAGTGTTTAATACCCAGTGCTGTGGGGTTTACTGTAGCAGCCAACTCTATAACACTTGGTACTACAGTTAACACTACAATACTAGGTACAGAACAACCCTAGGTACTACAGAACAACCCTACAACACTGGGTACTACAGTATACACAAGGTTCTAATGTTAACACGACTCAAGGCACTAGAGTCTAGGTACTACAATATTAAATACTAGCCATTACACTCCTCAATACTAGGTCCTCTATTGACTGATTAACACATGCTAAATCACTACGTTATTGTATTTAAAAAAAAAGGCGACCTCTGACCTTTAGGGAATTAATGAAGTGTCACCTTACCTTGAAATCATTTGTGGGTTCAGGGGGCATCACCATGGTAGCGCTGGTCATCTGGTCCTGCATGACCCGTGATTGGTCAACAGCTACATGTCACGCATGAAGCAAATTCATACAATTATACCATTATACAATAACTTAATACTAATATAGTAACAACAAAACAACTATACATAATGCAATATGAATAAATGATTAAAATTACTTCAATACTAGTATACCAACATTAATTAATACTAATTATGAACACATTATATGAAATATACAGTATGAATAAGAAATACATTATTGAAGAGCTTATTTGGCTAGCTATGTATATATTGCATTTACTTTAAACATATTTATTAACACAATTCCAGGACAATTTTGATTATTATTAACTATAGTAAACTATAGTAAAGTTCAGTAGTATCAGTAGCCATTGAGTATCAGTTTAATTAGCTGATTTTGTAAACACAGAATAGGATCAAACCCAGAGTATTTTGGCTGAGAGTGGATCTCCCTAACCACTAGACTACACATTCATATCAACGTTGAGATGATAGAGTTACAGTCGCCAGAGACCTGCTCCCGGTCCATCTTCTGGTCGCTGTGGAGGAGCCGCTGGCTGACCTGGTCACGCAGCACACACAAGGAGAAGGTGATGAAGGCCATGCGCTGCACCATCCATGCCCTGATACTGGAGTCCAGCAGCAGCTTGGCAGCCACCATGGTGCAGGTCACAGGTCAACCACTAGAGACAAAAACACACAAGGTAAAGCTCTGGGAGGAGCAGAGCATGATGGGAGAGGAGGCGCGTCTATATAAAGTAATATAAAAATATAAATAAATATAAATATTAAATATTAAATAATACATATTAATTATTATTGTTATTATTATTATTATTAATAATAAATATAAAATATAAATAAATATCAATATCAATATAAATAATAAATATAAATAAATAAAATAACAGTACAATTAGTAGTACAATTAATTAAGTAGACGCATAATTAAATCTAAATAGACAGTGATATGTTGACATTTGTTAACGTTATCCCTGACACAACAAACACAACCGCACATTCATCATTAGATTAGATTAGATTCAAATTGATTGTCAGTGGACAGCAGTACAGTACAGCGAAAAAAGCATCTAACCAGAGCGCAAATGTTGCAGTAAAGTGCATGGTAATATATAATGATCAGTTATTGAATAATATGTAAAAACAGTCTACAAAAAAAAATACTACTAAAAACAGGTATAAAATAATTTATAGAGTAGGTATGAGATATGTGAAGAATTATAGGTATATATATACAAGGTAAGTATACAAGTATAAACAGCTAGTGAGCAGGGGTATGCAGTTGAATCAAAAGATAAATATATATAAATGTATATACAGCAGGTTGTGAGCAGGGATGTGTAGTTATATCAACAGTTGAAGATTAAAATATATATATACGGGAAGTACAGTAAAAATGTACATGACTATCATACAGGTATGTAAACAATAAATACGTAAACTATAAATATGTAAACTATGGGTAGAGGTAGGGAGTTATTATACAGTGCAAGGCCAAAGACATTGATGGTGGAAGGGTATTGTCAGCAGAGTTCAGAGTTCGTATGTTGGGCAGCAGGGCATCGTGTCATCGTGGTACAGAGTTCAGAGAGATTCCTAAGCCTGCTTGACTTGGAACAAAGGTTTCTATAGCGCCTCCTGGAGGGGAGGAGGGCAAACTGTCCATGGTTGTGGTGAGAGGTGTCTTTGACAATTATTTGTGCCTTCCTCAGACACCGTTTGTAGTGGGTAGCGTTTATTGCAGGGAGGGGTAATCTAACAATGCGTTGGGCGGTTTTCACCACCCTCTGCAGCGCTTTCTGGTCGCAAACAGTGCAGTATATAGTTCAGGAGGTAGAGCGGTCGCCTCACAACCGGAAGGTTGCTGGTTCGATCCCAGGCTCCTCCTAGCAAAAAAAACAACTGTTGAGGTGTCCTTGAGCAAGACACCCTAACCCTTACTGCTCCCCGGGCGCTGTGTAAATAGCGGACCGCTGATCCTAATACCAGGATGGGTTAAATGCAAAGAAATTCCTTGTGCTGTACACTGACAAATGTGCTGTACCACAGTGCAGCGATGTCCATGTTGACCAAATATTATGGACAGATTATTTATATTGGTTTAATTTGAGAACCACTGGGTTAGAAAATAGAGGTAAGAAAGGAATATGTTTCCATGTAGAACGGGAATTAAATCATTCCGAATACAGAATGAATAACATTAGTTAGTTAAGCCCTTGGCTCCTCCAGGGAGCATAGGCCGTTGACAAATGTCTATCATCTCACTCGGTTGGGGGCATGTTTTTCAAGGTCTTTTCAAGGTATTTGCCCGCTCTAAGACATCTCTGCCTGGACATCCCTCCTCCAACTGTTCTTGGGGCAACCTCTTTTTCTCTTCCCTTGTGGGTTCTACTTTAGGGCTTGTCGGGTAATGTTGTTGGCTGATTTCCTGAGTGTGTGTCCTATCCAGCTCCACTTTCTTTCCTGTCCAGCTTTCATTTTCTTTAGGATCTGTAGGTCAATGGGATCCTGTCCAGTTCTCTCCCACAGGTCCACATTCCTGACCTTGTCCCTCCACCAGATGTTCAGGATCCTCCTGAGGCAGTTGTTGATGAATGTTTGGAGTCTGAATGAATAACATAGCACATATAAATGGTATTTATCTCTTGTAATACACCTACTGGTAACACAATTCATTTGGACAATTCAGTGACCAAAGCAAATCAGAATTCAATGAATTATATTGGTTCATATTTGAGCCATGTCTCACTGAATCCCAACCTATTTTCCTGCCTGACTCATCTGGGCCATGTACTTGACTCCGACTTAACATGCATTTAATATTACTGTAGTTACTATGCACTTTACGTCATGCAATAACCATGAAGTCTCCTTGGGTATTACTATCTGACAAATAATGGAATGTCATTTAGGCACACCAAAATTACATTTTCAGAAATGACTATCGCAGTTTTTACATACGCAGAGGCCAATGACTGCATTTCTTCTTTGTTTTTCAAATTACACATGCAACCACAAACGATTAACAGAATAACACTGACAGCTATAATACGACGATTAGTTAGGTGGAAGTACAGCATGAGGTTAAATCAGTTTAACCTCCGTTTTACCCCTTACATCAGCCACAGAATTCACTTTTCAAAAATACACTTGGTTTTGCTTCAACATTGATCAGCTTTTTTTAATAGCATTATCACAGACTAAATATAACAAAATTGCAAAACACCATAGGCAGTACATGAACACAACTGTTTGGAGATCCTTGGATCTTCAATGAAATGGTATGGTTACTGAAATACTCAAATAATTGGCCCTTTTTCCTTGTTCTCCATCAAACATCTCCCTCATCAATTCCTACTAGTTCCCTTCTGCTTGGTTGCCATTGGTTACGTAAAATAAAAATATGCAGTGGGTGTTATTTTACTCACTAAAACGATATAACACAATAATAAAATTACGAGAAAAGCATTGAATTCTGTCTTTTCCCCGGCTGGTGCATATCTGTAACAGAGGATAGATGTAGTAAGTTGAACTTTGCATTTAATGGTGCACTTAAAATAATTCAATGTTAGACAAACAGGGACCTTATGAATAGAGACCAGTGTCAATTTCACCAGTCTAAAATTACAATCATCTGGGAAATATCTTGGAGTTTATGTAGAGTTCAAGTTGAAGACGAGAAT
Organism: Muraenolepis orangiensis; assembly: GCA_027704905.1. Classification (NCBI taxonomy): domain Eukaryota; kingdom Metazoa; phylum Chordata; class Actinopteri; order Gadiformes; family Muraenolepididae; genus Muraenolepis; species Muraenolepis orangiensis. Next base: position 22,579,926 of record CM051001.1, read on the forward strand.
AGTTTTTCCAAAAACTCATTACATTTTAACATGAGGCATCACAGTAAACACAATTTAGCTCTGGGAACACCGAACATATTAACATGCCAACAAACGTTAGGTTTACTCCGTAGCGTTTTACCAGCGTTGCGTTCCTAGACCATCTCATACTGGTTGTTGGTTATGTATCGGGACAGGCAGCAGGCCAGGAATATTCCAATGAGCTGTGTGAATAAGAGAAACACACACACACACACACACACACACACACACACACACACACACACACACACACACACACACACACACACACACACACACACACACACACACACACACACACACACACACACACACACACACACACACACACACACACACACACACACACACACACACACAGACACAGAGCCCCTGGGTGAACTAAACAATGGACATGGAGGACTCATTGCTCATTTCCTGTTTTCTTAAAACCTAATTTGATTTAAACTGTTATGATGCCATTATGTCTCCCGGTTATGGCACACATCGGGCTCCTAACCCTCCCAGGAAGGAGGGATCCTTCGTTCCGTGTCCTTACCCAGGTTTCATTCTTATAATGAGGCCTGTGAAGCCTCGTGAGAACAACTGTGATTAAGAGCTATACAAATAAAATTGACTTTGGCATAGGCAGCAATATACAATTGGCAATTTGTAACTTTTGTACCTGGAAGAACGCGATTCCAAAGGAGACCCCTGCGATGATTCCTAGATTAGCTTCCATTTTAGTGGACACCAAAAGGAAACAGCCCTAATAACAAAGACAATACAACACACCAAACACAACAACAACTCAAATTAGTCTCCCTCTCTCTCTCATTTAATAATCACGATATGATATCCAAAATCGAAAGACGATATCTAGTCTCATATCCCGAGATCAATATAATGCCGATACATTGCCCGGCCCTAATTCAAGTGAACACCACCGGGACCCCGTAACATCGACAACCTCAAATGTACACAAAATGACACCAGCACCACCACCACTAACCCCTTCATCCAAAACATTTCAGGATTAGTTCACCCAAGAACCAAACTGGAACCTTACCTGTGTGTACACCTCCTTGGGGGCCTTGTCGAGGTCTTTGAGAGTCTCCGGAGTGCAGGCAGTGTCGTTCATACAGCAGCTGGCCGGAATGCCGTTCTCTTTGAAGTAGGCCGTGCCGTTCCAGTCTTTGTATGTATTGGCACCACAGCAGCCCAACTTCCCAGAGAAACGAGTGACAAATAAGACCTCACACGTAAAACCAATGATGTCGATCAAAGTGTGGGACACTTTGACTTAAACAGCACCGAGGGGTGCAAGAGACTTTTGGCTTTGATGACATGTTTTAGCTGTATGGAGAACTTGGAACGTTCCAACATGTTTAACACACGAGGCATCAGAGAGGACATGGCCTGAGTACTTACGGTCTTCTGAATGTTGTCCAGGGCGGTGTGCTGGCTGTCTGTGGTGTTGTAGTTTGTTACAGCCTTTGTGAAGGCCTTATCCAGTATGTCTTTGATCTGGGGAAGCCAAAATTAGGTTAATTTTTCGAATGAACTGAAATAAAAAATAAAACAAACATTAAAATTGTTGCTCTCAAAGAGTCGGTTGGGATCCATTTCTCACCTCGTGCCTAAAGATGAAGCCTGAGATTCCTGCCACCAGTTCAGCCAAGAACACCAAGGTCAGGAACATGGCATACTGAACGCACGCACACACACACACACACACACACACACACACACACACACACACACACACACACACACACACACACACACACACACACACACACACACACACACACACACACACACACACACACACACACACACACACACACACACACACACACACACACACACACACACACACACACACACACACACAGAGATGAGTTCACCGCCAGACGTCCAAAGGGCATGTGAATGATACAAATCTGCATTAAAACGGACCAGTTTCAGCATCCATGGGCTTCCTCGGCACGTGGCGAAGCAGCCGAACAAGCCGAAGATCACGATGGCGGCCCCGGTCCCGATGAGCACGTACGGCGCATTGGTGCTCTGGTCAGCAGCCAGTGCCAGGTAGTCTTCTAGGCGGATTTTCCCCCAGATGCCGACAGCCAGCAAGATCACACCCGTGACCTGTTGGAAGCAATAGAAGGGCCAGGTCGGCAAACATCCTCAAAGAGAGAGACAAGATGACTTAAAAAGGAATAACCTTCAAAACCCTCCTGTAACCGTCCTCAAGACACCTGGTAAAACAACCCAGTCCTTTCATCTTTAGACCCCTAAGAGGTATATAAAAATGTGTTGTTTACAGCCCAAAAATCTGGACAGGCAACGCTAGTATCGCTGTATTAAAACGTTTGTATATAGACCGAGGAACTCAGTCAACTCTGCACACCGAAGTCAGATAATTTAATTACATTACATCATTAAGTCATTTAGCAGACGCTTTTATCCAAAGCGACTTACAATAGTGTTAATAGTTAATCAAGTAGCATAGAGCTTGTCAATTGATATGTGATGACATGTGATTTGGAGGTGACTAATGAAGGGAAACAGACACTTTTCTCTATATTGTCTTTTGTAATATGTATTCTCCCAAATGGTTTAATGACTCATATATTTTATGTAAAATTCTGCATTTGTTTCAGCGGGCTCTGCCTCCCTGTAAGCATGAATTACAAAGTCAATGTTCAAAGTCACTACAGAGACAGACTTCCATTTCCATTTATCAACACGGGAGGCCAACCTCAAGGTAGAGATTATCCACAGCTGTCTGCGTTAGGCCCCCCGATAGATATCAACCGACCAATAAATGGTAAAATAAACACGAACTTTGCACCCACTTCGAGTGACGTTCTGGTTAGTTTCATAGTTAGTATCATAGACAAAAGGACTGTGTTTTTTTTTTAAAACGCCTGCTTCTAAAATACCATAGGCTACAATACGTTTGGGTAGCCCCTTTTCTTTAGACTAAAAGTACCTCAAAAGTGTTCTTATAGGCTACATTGAGGTTTGGCCATATTGTCCCTTTGGTTTCCTTCCACTGTGACAATGTCACACGCTCTACTGCAGAGAGTAAACAAAAAATGGAATTGGTGACATTGAGAGTAACTATTGCAACTACTTGCGTCGTGGCTACACAACACACAGCCCCATCTAGTCCGTCTGATGTCTGAACCTCAAACAAGCGCTTCTCGAAACAAACAAAGGTCGAAAAGGTCGAAAAGAGGAAGCTTTTTCCCAAATGGGAGCATATGAAAATGAGATTTAAAGGCAGGATTTTTAAGGAAAAGCCATGCTGCGTTGGCATTGCTGCGGGTTATTTTTTTTTAGCCCCATTGTTACCTTAGCGTCGTGACCCGCAGTTACACATCACACACACTTACCCAGAATATAAGACTGTAGGAAATAAGGAAGGTCTTGAGGCAAGTAATCACGGGCTTCGTCTGAAGCCGTCTGGACGGCGGAGACATGTTGACTTTTTTTTTACGCCTGCGTTACCGTGGAGGAAAATAGGAAACTTTGTTAGGGGGGGGAAGACTTGGCTCACTAAACCCCGAGGAGTGGTGGGGGAAGTGTCGTCACAATCCCAGATTTCACTTTCCTGAGGATGTTGATCGATGCTGCTGATCGATGAACGCAATGGAAAACAGAAATGTATCTTTCTATTCCAAAAATAAATAAATCAACCAACACTACGAAGAACACTTTTCGTGTTTATGTCCCCCCCTTTTGTTATGTATGTATGTGTGTCGATAAACACATGTTTTTACGGTGGTTACTATACAAATAAAGGCTTTATACCATGGGGTAAAAAAACACACATCATAAACCATCTTTACTAGCTCCAGCTGTTCCTAGATTCTTAGATGTTAATAAGGACAGATGTTAATATTTTTTTATAGGGCGCCTGGTGGGAGGCATCGACCAAACAAAAAAAATGGACAAATACATCCAGGTGCCACCTAGTGGTACTTTACTATTCTTTATTTAGTGAGATGGGTTGGATAGTTTGGGGGGTGACTTGGACAGACTAAGCTGCTTGGGTCTTGTGTATCTCTCTCCCCCACTACGGTGTGTTATTCAGAGGGATCGGCCGTGGGACATGACAGTGGTGAAGATAGTTTAGTTTTTTTCCTTTCTTTGAAGACTACTAAACTTTCACCATGTTGCCAGTTACATCACACCGCGTCGCTGTTATATTGATTTTCTACGTCACAGGTGAGTAGTTATATATATGAATATATATATATGGACCCCGAACAAAGAAGCGGAGAAAATAAACACGATTCCTATTATTTTGTTCCTATTCCCATTCTTATGTCCTTTTTAGGGTGGCTATATATATGAGTCTTCACTTTTTTTTTCTGGCGTAACCAACCCACTCGACGTCTTTTAATCTAAGGGGTTTTACTTCTACTAGACTGTTTTGTATTGTGAAAACGATGCTTATTATTGGGAGTGGGCTGGATACCAGATACCAGTCCTATGAGACTCTAAACACATGAAACCCATGCAGAGGAGACATCGCTGCCTCTCCTCCTCCAAACAAACAATAGCGGTTTTATTAAACACAGATGATGTGCTGGGTTTCTGCGGAGCTGCGTGAATAATGAAGATCGTTCATCTGATCTCTCAAGGACGCTTCACAAGTCTGACAATGTAGAACAAATGATACCAGATATGATTCTACCACCGCTTACTCTTATGGGCTGCCATCTCCTGCGTGTGTGTGTGTGTGTGTGTGTGTGTGTGTGTGTGTGTGTGTGTGTGTGTGTGTGTGTGTGTGTGTGTGTGTGTGTGTGTGTGTTTCCAGGTGCCTTTCCTGTGACAGTAGATGTTTGTGTAATTACAGTTTCACCCTCATCTCTACCAGCTAATTACTGAGTCTCCAATACCTCCTGGGGCAAAGCTATGTCCCCCTCCTACACCCCCCCCCCCCAACACACACACACACACACACACACACACACACACACACACACACACACACACACACACACACACACACACACACACACACACACACACACACACACACACACACACACACACAGTGACTCAAATTGACCTTTGATTCACCCAGATTCACATAATGAACACTAAAAGCTAATGAATGATACACCAGATATATAAAATTGGCAAGAAATATATAATGTCTTTGTTATATTAACTTCAATAGGTTATCCTCTGTTATCTGATCAGTTTGCTGACATCTTTTAAATGTTTATTTTTTAAAATGTATTTCAACTAAAGATAATACAATAGTACAATGCTTCTTGCTGCTTGTATTGGTAACCCGTCTCTGAACAACAAATCACTTTGGAACTAATCTTCCGCCTAAATCTCAGTGGGAGACATTACCGGGAAGAAGCCTCCACTGACTGGAACATTCAAGTGAAATTGCTGAAATGTGAAAACGCAATGCAACTACAGCCTTCTAAAATGTGTTCCAGGGGAGGACCAACTCCAGCAGAAATGTGATAATGTAGTCCTCATTAAAACAGCTAATTTGGCTACTTGACGCTGTCGCTATGCCAAACGAAAGAGGTTGAGTCAAAGCATGCGCAGCATTCATTTCTTGCCAAATAAACACACTTGTGAAGATGGGGGTTAAGTTATGGGAGGGAATATTCCCCTCTCTTCTGAACAGATCCCAGTGGGAGAGAGAGAGAGAGAGAGAGACTATGAGCATTAACCACAAATGGTGAGAGAGAGAGAGAGAGAGAGAGAGAGAGAGAGAGAGAGAGTACTATGCTGCTGAGGGAGTCTCACTGCATGGAAAGTTGTTTCTACATGCTTTGTAATCGGAAAAAAATGTCATGTCGGAAGAAAGAAGTGTTTTTTTTGCTGTAGAATTAATGGTCAGAAAAGTCATTCACATTACATGGGTGGATAGGATCACATTTGCGACATAACGATTACATCTGAAGGTCTTTATGGTTTTAATGGTAATGGTGATATCCAGTCCATAATATCCACGTGACTTTCCGACAGTCAAAAAGCCAACTTGACATTTTGGCCTCTCTGAGACATGCAAAGTCTTTCCTGGTCGCCTGTTTTTCGAAGCGCTCGGGTGTGTTTGTAGGATCACTTTCTTGGATCCCCTCCTGGGTTCCTGATAATCCAGGTGACTGGATAGGAATGTTTTTGAGCCGCTCCAAACAGAAACATGACATGAAACGTACAAAGCATAGCTGCGTGCTGGAGAGGAAACCCATTTTGGTAGTTCATTTCGGAAAACTATTCTATTTACCAACCAACTTAACCCTTTTAAGAAGACTTATGTAACTGGGGCCACAGTTACGAGTAGCTTCTTTGAATGTCAGTAACTTGATGGTGTGCCATTATAGTTTCAGCCGGAACTGAGGAAACATATACCAACTATGAGTTGGCACCAGAAGAAGAATACATTGAAGAAACCCCAAGACTGGACTACAAGGGTATGTGGAGGGGGGGGACACCCACACCCACACCCACCCACACACAGTTTGACAACCTCAGTTAACAACTCACCGTTAGTCACCTATGCGTGGACATGGGAATTACATTTCAGTTCATACAAGTGTTCATCACAAGTGTTCAAACTTGTCTTCCTCAGTGACTCAATATTCCCGATGTGTTTTTATGGCATCAGATCCGACATGGTGTCACTCTCCGAGCCTGGCCAATGGGGAGCTGACCTGCGTCTCCCCCCGGGGTAAAGGCTACCGCAGCACGCTAGGCACCCGCTGTGAGATGACCTGCGACCGCGGCTACCGGCTCCAGGGGAAGTCCTCCGTTCAGTGCCTGGCCAACCGCCGCTGGTCCGGCACCAACTACTGCAGACGTACGTCCAAACCAATCTACTATTACTACTATGTCTTCTAATCTTACTAAACCTTTGTTTCAGCTTTGTTTTATGGTAACATTACATGCCTCGGCCCGTTCGGCACCTATTGGACTTGTGTTAAAGGGTTAGGGGTGGGTGGAAAATGTGGATCTTTGAAGCCCTTTGAGACTAACTGTAATTACAGGCTATACACACAAAATGGACGGGACTCCCTCAGGATTCTGGTGGAACTCTCTAGGAGAATATTGTGCCACATCCACTTTCAATGAGATCCAAAGTGAACAATGTTATTGGTCGTTTTAACGGCCTCATTGTCTTTAATGTTTATAGCGAGATTAAAACCAATTTGAGCCTCATTCTGGTGAATTAGCCAAGCTTTTGAGATAAGAGTACTTAATCCCAGAGGGGACACTTGGCGAATGAATTAGGATTCATTGGGTCACCACAAGCAAGTGTACTTATTAACGGGAAAGTGATCAAAGTAATGAATTAAAGTTCCCTCCCTCGCAAGAGTAACTCCCTCTTTTGTCCGTGTGTGTGGTTTGGGTAGGGGTGCGCTGCCATGTGCTGCACCTGAACCCGCACGGCAGGTACAGCTGCACCCACGGTTTTGTGGTGGACTCCAGGTGTGATTACACCTGCGTCCCGGGCTATCGTATCATCGGACTACACTCTCGCACCTGCCTGGCCGATGGATCCTGGAGCGGTGTTGAGCCTGTGTGCACAGGTACACGTGTTCCGATTGCATCCAAAAAACATGAACATACAATGTGATTGGTAATATTGGTAATATGGGGAAATGTTACTTCCCCATATTGAAACGTAGTTTAATGAACACTTTCTCTGCAACACGGTCACGTTTCCCCTGTACTTAGTGTTTCATGAGTTGCCTATAGTGCCCCAAAACATCCTGTCTACCCACACAGCAAACACATCATCTCCCCCCCCAACCCTTCATACGTTTCCTTCCGCTCAGTCTTTGGATGGCCTCCAACAACCACTGTTTGTCTGCACACACTGTCCTCAAATTAAAGAAAATAAATCCTTGGTAATTAACCCATGCCTATGGAAAAGGGGTCTCACTCTCTCTCTAGCTCTCTCTCTGGTTTATTTTTTCTTTTTTCTTCAGATGATGACCCCCCAAAGATCAAGTGTCCTTTGTCCAGAGTCAAGGTCGCTGAACCAGGAGCGCTGACCGCCAAGGTCTCCTGGGATCCCCCCGTTACCACGGACACGGCTGATAAAACACTTGAGTATGTAAAGACTTTGTTCTCTTCAGTTTCCAGTTGACTCTTTGGCGAGAAGGTGCCATGTGTTCCATTGTGTCCCTCTGCAGTGTGATATTGGTGGGCCAAGGGCCCGACACAGCCTTTAAAGAAGGGGCCACCATTGTGCGGTATAAAGTGTACGATCTAGCGAGGAACAGGGCTGGCTGCAAGTTTATCATCCGTGTTCAAGGTAAGGCATTTGTTCTGCATAACATTTTCATATTTACCTCACATTTAAGTTTGGCTGAAGTTATCGACATCTGAGGGAGGTATGTTTTTAAATATTTTGTATATAAATATAAAATATATAGATTTTATATAGTAGTATCAATCAACATTCAGCCTTTAAAAAAAAAACCAGTCCAGTTCGACTATAATATAAATCAGCCCACAGGCTGTTCTACGCAACAACCACATTTTTAAAGTTAAATTACAACCCGTTCATATTGCGATTTATGCATGTACAAATCCTACACATAGTCCCTCTAATGCTGCATTATAATTACAATCTGCATTACAATCAACTCCGTTCTTCTCCAGTCAGAAGATGTGAAACCCCGAAGACACCTCTGCATGGTTACCTGTCGTGCTCCTCGGACAGGAATAACTACGGTGCGGTGTGTGAGTACCACTGCGATGGCGGCTACGAGCGGAAGGGGACCTTGAGTCGCGTGTGCCAGTTCAACCACAGCTGGAGCGGAGTCCCCGCAGAGTGTCAACGTGAGTGATGGGCACCGTCCTCTATGGATAAACCCATGGTCTAAGTGGGCAGAAATTCAGCCTTATTGTTGGTTTGTTGTCTTTAAGTGGTATTGTAACGCCGGGAACTTCATTGACTTCCGCAGGACCTTGTTTTGTAGTCTCCATGAACTACGATTAGAACCTTTGCTCTTCATGTGATAGAACATCAACAGCAGAGACAAATACAATTGTCAGTTATCTGATATTCTGTGTTCAATTAGTTTAATATAGTCAGACTGTTTGGAATGGGGTTGAGTGTAACAATTATCATGCACTATCAACTGCTGCTATTGGAGGACTGATACACACTTGTGTAAAATGTGTGTGTGAAATACCTCTGCATAGACGTGTCAATTTTACACACAAATCCATTTATCTTATCTGACTAGTGGCATTATTGCAGTTACAGCGCTCTTACCACTGACCTGTTTTTGACCCTGTATTAACCTACATATGACTAATAAAACTCTGCATATCGTTTTCCATATTGCCCAGCCCTAGTGTGAATAGCGTGTATGTACATTGAATGAATATGCTGAACTATTGTATTCAATGTATCCATAGAAATGGAGTTCAAGTCAGACGTAACGACAGCTTCTGCCCTCTTGGATCAATTCTACGAGAAGAGGAGACTGCTAATAGTCTCCGCACCCAATATAGTCGACCAGGAATACAGGCTACAGAACATCATGATACAGGTGAGGAGTGCAGTTGTGCTGGCTGGAGGGACACACACACATCCAATTTTCCCCAGACCCCCCCCCCCCCCCCCACAGAGCTCCAGTACTTCCTGTGCCTATTTTTTATAACCCCCAAACCCACTTTTAGAAATCAGCTTGTGGCTTGGACCTGCGTCATGTGACAGTCATCGAGCTCCTGGGTTCGCCGCCTCGTGAGCGCGGCCGGATTAAAGATAAACAACTTCAGCCACAAGTCATCCAGGGTCTCAGGTAACCAGACCCCTGCCTTGTTGCTCCCGGTTCCAATGCCCAACCAAATTATACTAAAGCGAGTCCATGTTATGTGCAGGGAGATTTTCAAAATCAGATGGAACAGCCCTGGTTTAGTCAATCACAACATTGTAGTGCATTGTGGGGTCGTAGATTACTAAATGCTGAAACACTATGCGCATAAGGGCGGATGAAGATAACGCCGTGACAAGACGAGACGCATCTAAATGCACGAAGGCGCACGCCAATCTCCAAGTGTGTGTGTGTGAACCGAGCGTTTGAGGTTAAGAGACTCTTATTGTGGTGTGGTGTTGTGTTGTGTTCCCGTGCAGACAAGCTTTCAGGATTTCCCGGTCCTACTTCAGCATGCTGCTGCTGGACGAACACGGGGCGGACCGTGAGAGGTTCATCAGCACAGTTACCTCGGACGAACTCTTTGCTTACATCGACGACTTCCTGCTGCCCGAGGACGAGCGGGACAGGCTGGAACTGCACAGAGACTTCTGCGAGTAATCTAACACTGTCCTCTGGTTGTCATAGGGTTACACTGATAAAAAAAAACCCTGAGCAGAGGTGGAGGGAAAAGAAACGACAACGGAAAAAGTTATCATTATCACAGGTTACAGCGTTTTCCAATATTTATTTAAGTGAAAGGCATTGCTGATAAACAAGTGTCAAAATAAATAAAATATCACCCATCAATTTGAATCCATCCTGTGTAGTTTCATTGCATTTCAACTTTAATGTGCTTTTCCTTTAAAACATTTACATAAAGGCATGAAAAAATAAAACTTTATATAGCCATTTTAAAAATATATATTTTTACATGAAGATGCATATATAAACTAGTAACGCTGTGCCATGAATACGGATGGATATCAATACATTGTTCAATCATCAATAGCTGGTGTACAGTTATGATTCATATCATTTGTATATACTCTCAACCATTGGTTATATAGTCTCCTTGAAGGAGCATGCCACGACACCATGTAAATATTTGTATTCAATGAGAGTTAAGGCGTTGCATAGTTTTAGTGTTCCGGAGCGCGGGTGACTGACTGTCTGCTGTCGCCCAGGATTGTGTCGTTAGGTTTCTAGACCTTATGGGATCCATGTGAAAATGGCTCCTTCCATGTCAGTGTCCAGATCTTACATGGCAGTCCTACCATAAGAAAAGGCGGTTGTCCTCAATTGTCGTTTTTACCCATGGTGGCACGCAGGGGAAGAGTGCCCTCTGCCCAGGAGTCCGGGTACTGCATCATCTTCTCCCACACACTCACTTCCTCACCCACGGAGTCCATTTCTACACCGTCTTTCCCATCCGTCCGATTGCCTGGCAGTGAAAAAGATGGCCAGAATGCAATGCAAAATTAATTTGTATAGTATAAGTTTAGAACATAGTATAGTATATACGGTTTCATTTTCTTAAATGCACTTTTGACTTCCAGTGACGAGTTGTTCTCTGACCTACCTTTGTTGAACACACCAAGTCGTTTTAGATAAAAGCGTCTGCTAAATGACTGTTACGTAATGTAATAGTGTTAAATTGTAGGAAATTCATACTGCGGGAGGGAATGGTAGTAAGCATTCCATTGTACTTCCATTGTCAACTGGCAAATCAATTATATAATAATAATCTTGAACCTTGAATTAAGATTGAGACCATCACCGGTGTCATTCCCTACAGCCCTTTTGTAATCAGGATAGCAGAAGTAAATAAACAACAATTGTAAATTCCTATACCAAAAATCAATATTACATCTTAAATAACACCCATAACACTGAGCTGCCGCTGTGTCGGGTCTATGCATTTTAATTAAGCTTTAGATAATCTGTCCGGCCGTGTGTTTGCGGAAGGAGTTCAACCTACCCACCCACCCACACACCCACACACACCCACCATGTGTAAAGGGCACCACCTTAAGGCAGCAGAGCAGTTCCCATACCTGTGCCAGTGCTGAGACGCACACCTCCCATGAACTCGTTGCTAGACAGGGCCTCCCTGTCCCAGACGGTGAGCTCCAGACACATGTCCCTCAGGCGTTCCAGGCTCAGCTCCTTGTACACAAACGTGTGGTCGAAGTGAGGGTTCAGGTTCTTCTTCACCACCGGAGTCTTCCTCTTTGTGGACTTGACGTTGGCGGGAAACAAGTACCTGAAAGTAGTGGTACAGGGAGGGAGTTTTGAAAATCTGATCAGAATTGTGAGAGAGTCAAGTGAGATCTTTCCTTTTTTTCTTCTTCCACTAACCCTTTCACAAAGGAGTCTGAGGCTTCATCTTTCATTGCAACCAAACCCTTGGCCTCTTTGATAAGGACGTGGAGTTCTCCTTCCTCTGCTTTGCTTTTCTTGCCTAGGTGGAGAAATACGACACAAAACATTTAGAATGGAGTTTTTTTAACATGCATTTGTCGTACTGCCCCGCATAATGTGGCCTTACTTTTGATTTTCTTTGCAATTGTTGTTGGCTTTATGGGTGTGACATATTTCAAGGAGATGACCAAGTCCCCCTTGTGCTCTGTCAAGGCACAGGCTTCCATAGGAGAGGCCGTCTGATTAAGATAAACCACAAATGACACACACACAAAATAATCTCAATCAATATTGACAGTGCAGTCCGCTTTGGCGAGAAGAGTTCGAAGACGGGAAACTACCCATGCAAATACCAAACTGTCATAAATACCCTTTAGTCGTGGCGTAACGATGCCTATAGGTAAACTGTGGCATTCAAACCCAGCCAGAACACGTCGGGCCGTTGGGTGTAAAACACCCTATGACCACTAAACCAGCCTGCCCACCCCACCGTAAAAACACCATACCTGGACAACAAAATACAACAAAAACACCCATCCCATCCACAATGTGTACGCCGGTGCCGGTGCAGCCGTACCTTAGCCACGAGGCCCACACACTCCTCCTGGGGGGCGTCCAGGTCCCGTACATCCAGGGTGACCATCACCTCGCCCAGGAAGGCGTTGCGGGTCAGGCGGCCCGAGTGCCACACGGCAATCAGCAGGGAGCGGCCCTGCAGCTGGAGGCGGCCGATTGAGTACTGGGGCAGAGGGAGAGGATGAGGAGGACGCAGAGACAGAAGGAGCAGAGGATGAACGGCAGGAGGTTACAGGGGGGAGCAGAGGAGGAAGGACGGAGAGGAGAGGATGAGGAGGACACGGAGACAGAAGGAGCAGAGGATGAACGGTAGGAGGTTACAGGAGGTTAGCAGAGGAGGATAGACGGAGAGGAGGAGATGGCAGTGGAACATGTTAATTAAAGGAGTAAAAGGAGATGAGTAAATGACCAGTACTGTATTTGGACTTGATTAAATACAACAGTTAAGAAGTTATGCTTGATACGAGTACTCCAAATTAAACTGAAAACCACTGAAGTCCACTTAAGAGTACACATTCACAGGTGATTCTTTCCTCATCCATATTTGAACTAGGACCTAGGCCTGCACTGCATGATTAAATAGACGGACAACAACACCAGAATCAATATTTGCACGATGTCAACATAAAGTCAACATGGAACATATGCTTGTGTAGGTGTGGCAAGTCTGTATGGAGTACAGTCACCAAGTCCACACTCTTGTATCATTTGTGTAGGTTTAGCCTTTATATGCTATACCATACCCTCAGTGCTCCTAAATGATATGTCTCAACAAATCGCAAGTCTTCGTGGGGGCAATAACATCCTAGCTATGAAGTAGCCCCTTTCCTATACTATTTAAAACGGCCATCTTAAAAGTGATCACCTTTAACGTCTCATTGAAGACCGGGTGGACAGTATTTCGCTTGACCGCGGTTTTCCTTTTGCTCTGGCGAGACTTTTCGGGTAGAAGATAACATTTGACGTACCTTGGCAACAAGGAGAAGGAAAAAATAAGAAAATGTATATTAAAATTGTGAGCGGCCATTATGTGCATAACACTTTCACAAGAACCATTTCTTCACTCGACATAAATAGGGAGACATTTCCTGAGGAGTAAGAATCTCTGACTTTTTGGGACAACGGACGCTACGTTATCCAAGATCGCGGAGATCCTCGGATAACAGTGAGTGTCCTACAGTGGGTACCCCCCGGCATATGCCGGGCGCTCCAACAAGGGAAACTAAACACTTTCTGAATGTGTGACAGTGGTCCATTTATTTTATATTCAGTAAAAAGCTATTTATGTTTCCGAACAAAAAAGATCAAACATACAACCTGTAGGCCTCCTTGAGCCAGATGCCTTACCCCTAACCTGCTCCTTTATGACATGCATCAGTACAGATACATGGATAGCATGTCCCCCTCCCTCCCTCCCTGACGTACGGGTTGCAGCGACCCCGAATAGCGTCGCCGTAGGCCAGCTCGCGGCACTCCTTGATGAAGATGACCAGGCTCTGTGTGTGTTCGTCGTAGCTGACCGAATACACGATCTCCCCGCTCACGTCCACGGAGTCGTAGTCCCCCGCCTCGCTGTAAATGCTCATGGTGCTTCCCAGGGTGCACTAGAAGATGAGAAGGTGAAACATGCAGCGGTTTAGACTCACACAAACCAGAGGAGGGGGTTTCTTTTTTGGGGGGGGGGGGGGGGGGGGGGAACGCACCGCTGAGCTGCGCCGACTGGAGGCCACTGTCTTTTTATGCATGTTGACCAAGCTGTCGATGTCCTCGTCTTCCTCATCCTGCAGCCACGGACATCAAAAGCAAGGTTACGCAAAGCCGAACGTACCCCCTCAGAACGTACGAGGCCTCGCGAAAAGCAATGACATTTTCTTGAGGAAAAAGGGCATGTGTCACCTGCATGTCGAGACCCGGAACAGAGTAGCTCCTGTGGCCCATGGATGATTCCTCCTCCCCATTCTCACGGAGGTCCAGGGCGGAGGCGTGTACTGTCACACACACACAAATGGTGTGCAAGTCCTATGACCAGATCACTTTGATCACTTCAAAACACAAACATTCTTACCAAGGTCGTTTCTGTTCCGTAAGCTCTTCTTAAACATGCCCTCCGCCTCCGGAAAGTCCGGGCTCAGTCTAGACCGATTCTCTTGTGGTGCCTTTGCGGTGTTCCAAGAAGGGGGGGGGGGGGGGGGGTTAAAGTTGAAGCATTAAAAAAATCTATATACACATTTATGTGCTATCTTATGAACTACTTGCGTTCACAAATTCTACAACACACATTTTGTATTGTTGCTCAGAAGAGACCGCGAGTGTTGCCTACACTGGCTAGTTGCGAGTGATCTCGGAAGGCCTTTTGGAACGTTTGTTTCCTGAGCCCTTAGCAATTTGACCCACATCTGGCCGCACAGAATAAAACATCGTAAATGTATCGGCAACCGTTTGCTCCCCGCCACTGCTATCTTGTTAAGGAAACAGACAAACAGTCCATATACCAATGGATCCGTTGGAAAGCTCTCTTACGGTTGCATCAGACGACGAGCTGTGACTGCTGAAGCTGTCCGCTTTGGCCGACACACTCAGACTGGAAACACTGGACCCTGCTGGACTGGACTTGACATTGCGTCTCCTATAGAAAACACCCAGTTAGCAGACAGCCACACGTTTAGCTATACGTCATGCAGCATGGGACCCCCCTAGGGTGTGGTGTTGTGCTTCACCTAGCCAGCTCTGGGGTTGGGGCTGATTCCGGGGTTGTGCTGGTGGAGGACAATGTTTCAGTTTTCCTGCTCGACAGACGGGCTCCATCTGCGGGCTCCTGGTCGCCATTCTGTTGCTTGCTAGCTGCTGGCGGTGGCGGCGGACTGTCACGAGGGAAAACACACATATGGCCGTGTCGGGTTGCGAGAGCTGGGATTGCATACGCAGTCGCAATGCTGATGGAAGTGGTAAAAAGGTGAGGTTTAGTGAGCGAGATGGCGTCTTACTCTTCCTGGTCGACAGCCGGCTGCCTCTGCCTGGGTCTGGGCGCGGGGACGGGGACGAGGACGAGGGGAGGGCCAGTCTGTGGCATATCTGCTGAGGCGCTCCTCAACAGAACCTCCCCTGTCGTCAGGCGCTTCTTCGCTAACAAAACAACGAAAGATGTATGCAAAGGTTGGCTCACAGTATTATGACACATACTGTACACACTACTTTTCATGTTTTCTTCATTCCACTTTCCATTGAAACTAGACTACAGTTTTTGTTTACAGTAACATTGTTGACAGGGCACAGTTTGCCCCCACCCGCTTCCTGACAGCCGGTCCTCCCTCCCTGCCTTCCTGTTCCAGTACTCACGTGCTGGCCTCTTCAGGGAGCTTCTCACTAGGTCATGGCCCTGCTTGGTGGAGAAGCGGTTCACCCTCTGGTCATAGAACCAGTCGCCCGTGCTTTTCTTCAGGTCCCTGAACGAATACAAAAAGCATCAGCTCAACCTCCTGGCGCACGGAGCCAGCGCCACGCAGTCAGCAAGAAGCTGAATGGAAAGGTTTTTGCAAGAGATGGGCAGATTGAGGGATGATTTCCGCACAAATGCAAGAAGACTACATTTCACCCGTCGTGGGGCAGATTTTCATGGTTAGGAAGTTACTGAAGCCAAATCAAAAACAGAAATCAGACCATCAATTGCTGATCGTTGCGCGTTATTGTTCGGCGTCGTTATTTCAGGCAAGGTCGGCAAGCTGAGCGGGGGTTAGTGGTGAGTGCTGAGCGCCAAGTGAGGAATCTCTCTTACGATTCTTTGACGCACACCGTGCACAGGCAGGATCCGTCGGACTGGGGTGCGCGGCACTCTGGGCACACATTGTGTTTACATGACCTGCACTGGCTGGGGCCCAGACACAGTCTACTAAGGGGCTGTTGGCAGCGGCCGCAGCTGTGCTGACCGTACCTTCCGCTGCTGCTCTTGGCCCCCTTCCTCTTGGTGTCCAGCAGGTCCGTCTTCAGCTTCCTGTGACGGAAACTCAATTTCAGTTCAATTTCAAAAAGGTCAAAAGGGGAGGAATTTAGTTGTTTTTGCGATCACATCCGTTTTTTTATCGTGATTAGTCGGAATAAGGTGGGGGGAAAAAACAAAACAGACCCTCATCGGCGCAACACTGCCATTGAGCCAAGAATGTTCGTAGTGTGACGAGGTTGGTTTTATTATTTACCACACATATAGGAAAGCATTGATTATAAACTATGGTGGAAAAGTTCTATCCGTCACCTTTAGTGAGTTTTAATATGGCTTCTGTAATGATTAGGAATGGCTTTGGAATGTATGGATTCCTCTGAAACTGAATCCAGGGAATGCGGTTCTTCTTTTAAGTTGAAGGCTTTGCCTGTACATCATATGATTCAAGAGACATCTATCGTTGATGATATGAGGGTCTATACTAGATGATCCAAGGGTCTATACTAGATGATCTGAGAGTCTGTACCAGATGATCTGAGGGTCTGTACCAGATGATCTGAGGGACTTTACTAGATGATCTGAGGGTCTATACTAGATGATCGGAGGGTCTGTACCAGATGATCTGAAGGTCTGTGCTAGATGATCTGAGGGACTTTACTAGATGATCTGAGGGTCTATACTAGATGATCTGAGGGACTGTACTAGATGATCTGAGGGTCTGTACCAGATGATCTGAGGGTCTGTGCTAGATGATCTGAGGGACTTCACTAGATGATCTGAGGGTCTATACTAGATGATCTGAGGGACTGTACTAGATGATCTGAGGGTCTGTACAAGATGATCCGAGGTTCTATATACTAGATGATATGAGGGTCTATACTAGATGACGTTGGTTCCTACGCTAGATCATTTTGGTTCCGCTCACCGAATGCGTTGCTCCTCAGCCTTCCTCAGCTCCTGGTCGCGTTGCAGAACCTCCACAATCATCTCCCGCTCAGCTTCTGTGAGGTGGGCCAGGTTAAGAATTTCCTCTGCCACGGGCATGCTGACAATTTCAGGGGTCCTCCGTGGAGGACAACTCGGTACGGTCTCCTTGGAGCTGTCGAGTAAATGTTTATCTTGGATGAGAAAAAGAAATTCCACAAATGGTAACCTTTGATAATGTGAAAGGTTTAATGGTGGGAAGGCAGTGGCTGTCACCCCTCTGACCCTAGCTACAACTTTGCACCGGCAACAACAACCCATAATGAGTAATTGGACACACATGACTCACAGTCGGGAGTCAACTGCCAGCTTAAGGTTAGCATCCATTCATCATGGCATATACTGTGTTTTCTCATCTACTAATAAGTCTGCTCAAAATGATGGTTTGACTTAAGAAAGGTTAATGTAATGAATTGTTTTGATGGATTCATGTATGTGTATATATATATATATATATATATATATATATATATATATAGAAAAGATGTGTGTTTCACGGTATAACAGCACCATCTGTCTTAAACTTGGTCAGGGCATGTTTTTGTGCTGATCAATCACAGTAGGCCTGCTCTTTGCACAAAATGTTCTGTTATTTTAAATCATAGAGGTCTACATCAGAGTACCCAAATGTGTCCACACATCAATCATGTTTCCAGCCGTTTGGATAGTAAATAACTCACCAGGCACTACCAGAAGCGATAATGGCACCGTGTGGTTAATGAATAGCTGGTGGTCACGGAAATCTTCCCCACATCCTCTGCCATGCGGCGACACGCAGTGTGCACTGTTGGAAATGGTTCATGGCAACAAAAAAAAGTATGACACCTTGAATGTAAATAAGCCCATAAGCTAAGCAACACTATGGACTTACATAACTAGGGAGGACTTTGTTTAAATATTAATAGTTTTAAAAAAAGGCACCTGAAAAAAATTCACAACGACGTTGAACTTAAAGAAAGCCAATATTGGTTTAACATTACATTAGAATGAAGGACAGGCCTTGGTGAAATATGTCTATCTTTACCCTCCTACAGGGGCCTAAAGGGGGTAGCAGAGAACGTAGAGGACACACAAATCAAACATGGTCTCGGCACGATTGCAGTAAGGTTCCCACCCTCTAAAGACACAGACAGGCGGGTGGAGTCCACTGAATCATCAGCCAATTATTCCTGCAATAACATTATGATACGTGGAGTACGCAGCTCATTCAATGAAACGCAATTATTTAGAAAAATCGAAATAAGAAAATGCCCTTTCTCTGTTTTTCTAAAACGCGCATGATGAACTGTAGAATAATGCTGCAGTGGTAAAGGTTTTTTTGTGTTTAAAAACAAAAAACACATTACGAGCAAAGCAGCTGGAGGAGAGCGAGGAAAGAGAGACATTCAAGGAAGTGTGTTTCAGGAGATTACAAAACGGAAAAGGTGGATATGAACGGGAATGGGAGACAAAAAAACAGCTATAAATATATCAAACGCTGGTAATCCAGCGTATTTCTGCACCGTTTAGTTATTGTAACTCACACGTCGGTATTCAGTGTATCTGAATGACCGACATGCGACACACAAAAAAAACAAAAACAATACCCAAGCACACGGAACACACTTTAAAAAGTAAAACATGTGAACATGTAGCTTCTATTCAGTCCAGTGAATCGAATATAAAATGTTGCATAGACCTAGACATAGAAGAGTCAGGTCATTACATCAACCCCGCATAGTAAAAAGGCAGTCAGTCATAAACACAAGACATCCAGAGACATAGAAAAGGCGTAGGCTATAGATCATCACAACTACGTATCTACCATACACCTGTTAAAAGTTGGTTCCCTGTCCGATGTTGTTCCTGGTTATGTGCGATCTGCACGAAACACAATACAATCCAATAAAAACAACAACCTGTACCTCCTGGTAAATGATCCCAATACACTTCTTGGTTCGCCTTAGCACGGTCCTCCTTTTTATATTTATGTACGTGTGCGTCTGCGATGTTGACTTTCTGTCAAAGTCGTCCAAGTCGACCAACCTTCCGGAAGATTAGGAAAGTTAGTACACGGCTGGCTGCAGGCGAGGCGGCTGGTACAGCCTGGTTTCCACGACAGGTGCATGTCATAGGCTGTATCCATGGAACGAGGGGAAACCCAACCCACATATGTATGTGTGTGTGTGTGTGTGTGTGTTTTAAAGCTGTCGAGCAGGAATGGCTGAGGACACCTGGGGGGGGAGCCTGGGGATACTCCCTTAAAAAAAATAAAAAATTAAATGTGTCGAGACTGTGATATATACACATATATACATCTCTGGGTGTATATGCGAAAAATAATAGCTTATTAACAACTTAATCATTACTTTCCCCGTTGAAATCTAATGAAATCAAGAAAAAGGGGCCCATATTTTACCACCAGGCGTCAGTGTGTTTAGTCATTATTTCAAGCCGTTCCAAAATTGTCATGTGACATAAAAATTGTCATGTGGCCCTTGGAACTGAACTGGACTGACTCCAGGGAACTATGATGCTGAACCTTGTAGCTAGAGCGGCTATAACGTTAAGTAAGTAAGTTATTGGTATCGGTATTAATTCAAGGACATTTTAATGACAACACAAATAAATGTGTCAACAGATAGGGTTGATTATTGATTATAATAAATCAAAGTATGAAATACATTCAAATACAATACACATATATTTTAATGTACAAGATACAAGATACACAATATTTTATTGGCCAATTGCAACGGGTACATTGGAATGCTTACTCCCCATTCCCTTCCGCAGTTTACATCTCCAAAACAATACCATAAAACTGTTAAATGATGAATGATGAAATCTTTAAAAGCATGTAAAGTGCCAGCAGTGCAGCAGCATCATGAATACAGTGCAGTAACTGTGATGAGTCTAGAAAGTCCAGCAAAGTATGTAAGTGTAATGTTAATGATAATGTTATGGAAGTGAAAGTGGCAGCACTGCCTGTGGACAAAAACTATCCTTAAACCTGGTAGTACTTGTACAGATGCTGCGCAACCAGCAACCAGATGGCAGGGGGGGAGAAGAGATGGTGCCCAGGGTGGTTGCAGTCCTTTATGGTGGGCATGGCCTTCCCCCATAAAGTGTGTGTGAGACTTTGCACTAGGCTACATTCCCAACATTCTCCAAGGCACAGTCATAATACAAAAAATAAAACATGTATCTTTTAAATGAAAGGTATATGAGGGGAAAAAAAGTCAATACCATCCATAACCATGGCCATGTAGCCGTTTAAGAATGATTTTCAATTATATAGAGGTTTTTAGTTAGATCATACCCTAGCCACTGACCTCCACTTTTCATTAATCGAGCTGTTATTTTTCTTCGTCTTCTCTCTGACTTTGTTAGTTTTTTCTGTCTTGGTCTCTTTCTCATTTATCTCATTCTCGTTTATAATCAGCAGCGTTCGTTCAGCTTTCACACACTGACTGGGCCAATGGAATGAGCACACATTGCACACCCAGTGCTCATGGGAGTTGTAGTATATCATCAGTAATCATGTAGCATCACCTAACATTGACGTAATTATTTCAGATGCTTTTTGTAAACTACAACGATGATTATCTGATTATCGCTAAGACAGAAAAATGCTACCAACTTTGCATCCCTATAGCTTCTTGTTTTTTGAGTTTAAGAAAGTTTGTTTTGGTTTGTTTGATCTAATATGCCATGAATAACAGATGATAGAACTATTTTTGTAGCTACTTCACTTGTACGTTGCTATGGGAATAAAAGCATCTGCTAAATGTAATGTAAATAATTATATGATTGTATTATAAAATCTATAGAATGTTGTCTAGGGTGATTGCTGTACTGTTGTGTGTGATTGGTGGAGTGGTGGTCAGAGTTACACCTGAAACTAGTGGTTTTAATCGTTAGGTCAGTTAGTTTATCCAAGGCAACAGATGATAACAGGTCCTTTTTTTTTTTTTTAACAAAACTGATTGTGCAGCCCTTTCACATTTATGTAGTTGCTCCAATGGCTAAGTGTCAGCTATATTCAATGCAAATGGGAGTCGAATGAGCTTCTCTTAGATCTAAAGGGGACACATGTAAAAGCAATAGCCTCCTATGGTTTTGAAATATGTTTATTAATACCAATTTCAATAACAAATGAAAAGTACCTTCACAACAATTGAAAAAAAACAAAAGAGATTCAACAGAAGACTAGGAACGAGTTTTACAAAAAAGTGAATTAATAATATAAAAGCAATAGCAAATATAAAGCAGGTACCGTACCAGATGATCATTATTTCTCATGTATGGAGGGGTTGAGACAACGGCAGTGAGATAAAGTTGGACATAAAGTATTGACAACAAAAGAGGACAGGTTAAACACCGATGCGATGCACATTGGAAAGCGTGTGCCACTCACTGTTCTGTTGTCCCTGTGGTGAACTGTGCATAGATCGTGCACGTTATTCTCGAGATTTCTCCGCAAGGCATCAGGCATCAGGGTTCCACTCACAGGCATGCACGTGGCTGGCTCCGGTGTGCACTAAATACGGCAGTGTAAAGTAACCAATAACTTAACACACATTTGAACGATTACCCAAGTTACACCACTTTCTTTGATGCAAGTTCAATTTAGAAAAATATGCAAATTGGAGGAGAAATTAAAAGTCTTTTGACTTTTTCAATTCATTCATTTGATCATAATGAAAATGAACTTCTTGGTGCACATCATCTCAGTGTTTAGCGTATTGACTTCCTTTACTACCTGCATATACATCCACCACAGTCTCTCCTCTGCAGTCAAACGCGGCAATCCGAAGCTTCTCTGGGATGTTTCCAGCCGAGAACATTGATTTGGTAACGTCAAAGTTATATCTGAATCATGGAACATGCTTTGCAGTCGTCAGTTTTAGCCTGATCACTCATTGTTCGCCTAAAGTTAAGTTATGTGTGTGTGAGAGTTGTTTGTTGTACCTCTGTACCGTGATGTGACAGTGTGGTAAAACTGAATATGAAGTAAAAAAAATAAAACACTAATGTGTATCTACTCAGTAATTGTGACGTGTTCTTCATGATAAATAAGTCGAGTCATCGGATTCCGTTGTCATGTCAACATGCATTACCCAGCTGTGGTCTCCTAGCAACATGGTCACCGACGGAGTTCTGAATCTGTCAATCTGGACACACGACCCATCATCGCAAGATGTTTAGTGCCCAGGTCTTTTTCTACCACTGGCCACAAATCCTGACCTGAGGTAGTTAAAAAAATATACATGAATCAACAGCTTTGCAAACTAGTTGACTCAATGTAACTATAATTTAAATAAGGACTACATTACAGATTTTCTTCCATACTGGTAGAGAGAAACAATGATCTGCTAGCAGAACTTAATCTCCATGACACTGGTAGCTGTGAGGAAGGTCATTTCTCAGTTCCTCTGTCCAACTTTCATCATGGGATTCCAATACTTCCTGTATGAATCTCACTAGTTTACCTCCTCTCGTCCTTCCCTTTACGTTCCTCGATTGTAATGGTGCCCAATACAAAAACAGATGAGTAGCTTAATGATATTGTAGGAGACAAAGTAGTACTGTTCTGTTTCATGGAAGCATATTAAAGTACAACCACATCCATTACCTGAGTCCAGCGGATTTCACCTCCTGAAGCCATTAATGTTGTGAGTCAGGTTGTGTCAAACAGGATGACAGGATGGGTAAAGCCATCATTGCCCCTTTGAAACGTAAACCTCTGGTCCAGCAGACATTGGAGTGTAAATATTCCCTGTGAAAATAATAAAATAAAAGGACATTTAAACATAGACATTTAACATATACAATACATGCATGTGAATGCTGTCAATTACCCCTTTTCTGAAGTGTACCCTAGATGAACTATGCATCCTATGACCTATGATATCCTGCCAGCCTCGCAGTGTTCTACTCAATGCAATGAGTAGAACACTGGTCTCTGATTGACTCAATGCAATGAGTATAACACTGGTCTCTGATTGATTCAATGCAATGAGTATAACACTGTTGTGCGTAACATTGTGAAACACAGAGGCACGGAACGCTTTCCATTCCTACAAATTAACTACAACAGTGTTAAGATCAGGAGGTCAATGGTTTACGAGCAGCGCGACGGACCCACAGCAAAACACGGTTTCAAGTCGGACGGTTATGTTCGACGGACTAACCAAAAACATGACATGACACGAGTTGTAAATACAAGCGGACTATTTCAATTCTCAATTATTATTTTTCATATTTAAAATTGTATCGTAGAAGCTGTCATCGGTATATATAAATATACATCTAATGTTGTGGCATGTAGGAAGTTGCCTTAATAAAGAGTAGGCGGAGCCTAATGAAAAACAAAAACATCAAAAACCACCTGCACCTGACACCGCCCACTCCTCCGAGTTTTGTCCAAGATTGGTGTCTGATTGGCTGGTTTCTCTGGTCTCTGATTGGCTGCTTTCTCTCGTCTCTGATTGGAAACAGAGTCTTCTTAGTCTACGGAGAGACTTGTGATCTTGACCTGTCAATCAAAATATTATGTCAGCATACTTTGACTACATGAAAGGTGATAGCCCCCTGTGGGAAAGGGATTAGGCTATTTATCTGTTTACGTTTGATCAGAATTATAATTAAAATAGAGGATACACATACTCATAACCTACTAGCCTTAAGTTATTATAAATATTAAGAATATGCATTAAGAAAATACATTTGTGATCAATGTGTCAATTGTATGTGTGTCGTCACCTTGAACAGTTTTTCACGCATAATTGTGTGTAGAAAGCTTTAAAATAGGATTTACATACACAGTCAATTAGTTAGGCTCACTGGGCTATCAGGTACAATGGGCCACATGATTGTGAATTGTCTTTACTCATAATTAACTAATAATTAACAGCAATGTAATGGAAATAGGTACACAATGTTGCCAGAGAACAGTGTCTGTAATTGATGTGCTTTGTCCGAGGTCTGTTATGGTGGGCAAGACAAACCGATGAAAATGCATGGTATATATTCATGTATTGTCAAGCCATATACCCTTCAAAGATAAGGCTCACAAATACAGTATATACAACAGTAATAAACATCGCCATGATGTGACGATTGAGTGCAGTGATTATCTTTTCTGCCAATTAAGGGCCACACACACACACACACACACACAGACACACACATCAGGGTGAACACCAACCCTCTATATAAAGCAATGTTGAACACAATGGATACAGGCACATTCAACATGGACCTAAATGAAAACAACATGATACACACTTAGAGTGAGATAGCCATAATGTTAGTTGGTGTGCTGGTACTCATGGGTGAAGTAAGCGTCGGACAACGGTGGGACGTCAATATCACAATGTCATCGTCATTGATCATTCAGTATAACCGGTGTGACCTTAGACCTTAGGTTTCCTTTATGTCCTTCGTTGTGTAGTATGCTCCATGAAGCGGTGTGTGGACCAGGGCCGACATGTTATGGTATCGTTCTACCTGTGCTGGCCCTTTAAGATGATACATCTCAATCTAGGCGTGTTTCCTCCTGCTGCCATTGACTAAAACAAGACCTCGCATCCTGCGGGAAAGCGCGACAAAAGCGCGTCTTTATATATAGGCTGCGATTGTTATTATTATTATTTGATTTTTTTATAAAAACAGCCTTGGGGAAATCGATTCAAATTAGACATTTTTGACGTGGACCCGGTCGGTAAAGTGGTTCGAAGACAAAGCAAGTCGTCTTCACGAAAGGGGTTGGTTTGGTGGTGTGATCGTTTATGATTTATCGAGATGATATGAATGTCAACCGGTCAAGGTCCACTCTTTCAATGCAGGAACAAGCGCTGGATGATATTTTTGCGTCTTGGTGGAAAGATTCGCCGCAAGCCTTTTGGACGAGACTGTCGTTGACGTGCAATCGGCTTGTTTATAATTGACTGTCAACGGGTCGTGGTTCTTATATTTCTGTATCACAGGCAGGCGGGCCGTGCCAATACAGTAAGGGTAAAAAAATTAATAACCTGGAATCTGAAGGGAAAAAAAATGGATTAAAGGAAGATCAACGTTCGCAATTCAAAAACGGAAGGAAAAAAAAAACATGCTTCATGACCATGTCTTTAGAAGGGAGCTCGTTTTCATTACATAAGCAATCCACTATTTGCTTTCAATGGATTGTATGGCGTTTTTAATTCAGCACTACTGGTTGAACTGCCCAGGGCACAATCCTATTCAGTGTAGCATCATCACCACCATCATCACCACTTCAAGGATTTTGGGACTTTTCATGTAAAGAGAGAATAGGTTATCCGATAACCCCCGTTGACTAAATGTGCACTGCATAGCCTACCATCTCTTTGGATATTCACGTGATCAGCCTATTTGTTTTGTAAAATAGGCTTTTAGTTACAACGAAAAGGACCTCGTTGTCCGAGGAGGGGGACTTCAACAAGCATCATGTCGGCCGTGATGATAACACGAAAGGTGCGAAAATGGGAAAAGCTGCCGGGTAAAAACACGTTCTGCTGTGATGGACGTGTGATGATGGCGCGGCAGAAAGGCGTCTTCTACCTGACGCTGTTTCTCATCGTTGGGACCTGCGCGCTGTTCTTTGCATTCGAGTAAGTCACTGCGTTACACTTGCCTGTCACATGGTGCCTGTCGATGGTGAATTACTCTTATCGGGGGTCTTGTTTAACATTCCGGGTCACTGAGTTGTCCATGTGTTACTTATTCCATTATAAGGTATTCACAAATCATTTGTATTTATTAGTTTTCTATGCCTCTCCAACTGTACTGAAGACTGAATATGTTGCATGATTGTTTTAAAACATAAGAAACGTTACTTGCTCTGCAGATGTAGGCCTACTGCAAGCTAAAGCATCTCCATGTGGAATGTCCTGAGCTGTCCAATGAGAGGCAAACCTGGCTTTTGTTTTTAGTTGTTGTTGCACTTCACACAATCTTAACACAGGCTTAACACAGGAGTACATCTCAATAGTGCTGTTGGGACAATTTGGCCCACATTCTGAATGTTGTGGCAGGAATGTGAAATGGGAATCATTGTCTTACTCACCAATCAATTGATTGCATATCAGCTCTCTATATAGCTTAGATCTCCCCCACTAACCATACATTTTTACATATTTTATATATATTTTTTAATATTGAGAAGATGCGATGGTCTCTTGTGTTATAACATCACTTTGCCGGCATACATAAGACCACACAAAGCAGTGAGGAAAGAAGCCAAATGGCCCCTCCAAGCTCTTCCAGTTTACCCAGCACAATGATGGCAGTATCCTCGTTGAGTCTGAAGAGACAGAAGGAGCAGTTGTGTAGCTGGGGGTTTTGGGGGGGGGGGGGAGACTCTGCTGGAAGTGCTGCTCATGCTAAGCACCGAGGCCTGCATGGATGAAGCCTTGCGGTGAATTAATGGCCTAGCTTGCTACCACGTTCATATTACAGTGGAACATAATTATCTCTCTTGTGGGGATGGTGGATGTTAGCATGGAGACGGATAACATGCAGGCTCATTTTACGGAGGCCAGATAACAGAAGGGAGTCGTAAGTTACTCCAAACATCCCATCCCAGGGTACTATGAAATAATCTGTCATTCAAATCCACAGACGTAGTAGAAGTCTTGTGTAAAGGCGTTGATACATATGATACAATACTGGCAACTATATCGACACAATCAGACCCCGCCATCCATTAGTGTTGCGATGGTTGAATATTGGTATTATTATCATTTGGTCAAATGTAAGATTTCATTGTGTTTTGTAGCTGGAGCGGGTGGGGCCTTCTGTGGTGGACTGGATCATGTCCAATAACATCCAAGCTGACATCCTACTCTCACTGCAAGCCATCTTCACCACTAGGTCACCTCCTATTGTCTATTGACTCACAACTGCTAATTTGTGGACATGGGAACCAGACACACAAATTGAGAAGACCAAATCAGATTAACCCAACCAATTATGCTGCAGAAATAAACTCTGCGTATATATGACTGTCACCATGGTATCCAGTGTGTTCTTAGTGATCCTATTTCTGTTATGCATTGGATTAAATGTTTGAAAATTATAGTATCCGGTACTATTTACTGTATGTGAATAGGCATTCATATGTGCTTGAAGGAGTGTTAGTCCTCTGGCAGATGACGAGTCAGTTCATGGTTGGTTTAATTTTATCACAGACAGGGGTGGGTGTGTGTGTGTGTGTGTGTGTGTGTGTGTGTGTGTGTGTGTGTGTGTGTGTGTGTGTGTGTGTGTGTGTGTGTGTGTGTGTGTGTGTGTGTGTGTGTGTGTGTGTGTGTGTGTGTGTGTGTGTGTGTGTGTGTGTGTGTGTGTGTGTGTGTGTGTGTGTGTGTGTGTGTCGCCTGAGAGTCATGTATACTCTCCAATGTGGATGCTTGCTTTATGTCGACTGAGGCTGAGGAGGATGGTATTCTCATCCATCTGTCCCCGCCCATTTTTCCCCAGTCAACCAATCGAGGAGCAGCTCCTGAATGACACTAACCAGTCAGTCAGCAGTGGGGCTCTGCAACAGTCTTTGTTCTCCAACAGCCTCCAGAGCAGTGTGTAAGAGTGTGCTGGAAACTCAACCCCTGTAAAAATATATACATATAGTAGTGTTCATAATGCTGTATGTACAGTTGACGTGATGATGTGGCAGATTGTATATATTCTGCCTGGTCGCCTGTTTTACTTTGTAATAGACGGTCGTACACGTAAACAACACCCTTGACAACATAGGGATTTGTACTTGGATGTCAGGTTACTGGCGTGACTCCATAACAGCTTGTGAAATCAGAGCATGTAAAATCAAGCGCTGATATTTGAGCCTCAACTGATTTGATTTTTGAAGTATTCTATTATGGATGGCCGCACGAGGCCTGCATTGATTTTTCCATAAGTGTGTATGTGGCTCCTGGCTCTTGTGTTACCGCAAATGTGTACATATATCTTCACTGGGCCCCATGTCGTTATTTTGACCAGGTTTAGTTTTCAGTTACCATTTAAATAATAATAATAATAAGCCTTGCTCTTTTACTGCTTTGAACCTTGCTTTGAACCTGGCTCGTGATGTAACATGGTTAATCTTCTGCATCTTTTTATATATTTATTTCTGACTAATCCTTCATGTATACATTTATCATGGTATTTCAGTGTTAGTGTAATGCGGATGTTGGATCTGAAGGCCAACAGATTGTAGCCCTGTCAATCTGCAGTTTAAAGTTTAAATCCAAACACATCTGGCTTACAGCTACATATCCAGGCAAACCTTTCTCTTTCCCTAGTAAGAAATAAGAGCACAACAGTATATCGTGAAAGTCATCATTTACTTTTTGGTTTCTTCTGTAGTAATAGTAGTAACAAATTCATATAATCAACGGTGATACCACTGTTGTCTTTTAAAAAAAGGATAATCATTTTTAAATGTGATTTTCGTTTGTAATGTTTGATTTTTTAAATCTGAAATAGGAGGGCTCACCATATATTTTGTTCATATAGTTCACATTTTTTAACAGTGTCCTAGAAACCGAGGGGCTTACCGAGGATGGGAGAGAACACAGGGCATCATTCATTTAAAATAGGAGATTCAGGCTGCTCACTGGGCTGATCACCGGGCTGCTCACCGGGCTGATCACCGGGCTGCTCACCGGGCTGATCACTTCTAACAAGAAGTATTAATAAAGGATAGGCAGCGTAGACGGGCCACCGAGCGTCACTAAGCCATGTCATCCGACATTGACGTATTCGGTTTCATCTTGTGTCCTGTAGAGATGATTTCATTACAACTAGCCGTGCCTCTATAGCTCTTTCACTCCCGGATGCTGCGCTGTGAGGAAATCGATTCAAGTGTAGATTAAACTCTTGCCATAACGACCCCACCCTGCCACCCACGACATCGTGGGGGGTGTATTGAACACATTTGATCAACCCTGAAGTTGCGCAGTCGCTGTGTTGAACACTATGGCAAGATTCACTCTTATGCGTTCGCTTCTGGAGGTTGCAGTGCGGTCCACATCATGAGCTGTAACGTTTAAACAACACAGGCTTATCAGTGTTTGTCTTTCCTCTGTGTGGCTGCTGGAGAAATGAGGACTACACTAAACCTACTAAAGGGGCCTGCTCATATGATGTCAGGGTAGTCAGTAGCTTGTTGCTGAACATACTGTAACTGTGGTTGCCCAGATTTAGACATTCTTGTAAAAGTAAAAGAGAGGCTTCCAGGAAGGATGAGGAGTGCTGATGGGAAGCCCTGATAAAGTGTGCCTTTTAAGTGTTTTCCAGTCATCAGCCCTGAAATTACACCACCCTCGACCTCACCCTCCCCTAACTAATCCCCACCCTTGACCCTTTCCCCACCCCCACTCCCCCTGTGGCCACACATACACACGGTACCAACTGAGTATGTTTCACACCGTTGTGGATCAGTGGGCAAACTCTTATCGGGTTTGATCTGCGCTTGAATGTCTGTACGCAACCCGCTGCGGTCGCAACCAACCAGACCGGTCCGGGATCTGCCATTGTTGTGCCAGTGCTCCGGTATGCTGACTGAAAGTTGCATCTGCAGGTCACGGCGAGGTGGACTTTGTTCTTCTGCTGTGGTGTGCCGGTTTTGCTACACATTGCAATATTTTCTAACTTGTGTGTGTGTGTGTGTGTGTGTGTGTGTGTGTGTGTGTGTGTGTGTGTGTGTGTGTGTGTGTGTGTGTGTGTGTGTGTGTGTGTGTGTGGTGTGTGTGTGTGTGTGTGTGTGTGTGTGTGTGTGTGTGTGTGTGTGTGTGTGTGTGTGTGTGTGTGTGTGTGTGTGTGTGTGTGTGTGTGTGTGTGTGTGTGTGTGTGTGTCCTTCCTGTTAGCTTTGTGTGCTAACAACCAGCCTTTTAGTCAAAGTCGACAACGATTTATATACGGTGTATACAAACTCAAATCAAGTCCAAACTTGGTATCATATACTGTATATCCAAGTGGATTTTCAACCCAATGTTTTAGATAACAGCGATAAGCAACCAAAATGGTAGGAATATTTTTTGTCCGATTAAATACCCCCCCCAACAAATAAACGAAATAAAAATATATAATGAATAATACTCATGATATTTTGTGACAATTTTCTGTCAAGTCTCGTACTACTGGCCTACTTTTGTTTAGACCAGCTGGTGCACACCATCCCCAGTGTCTCAGTTGTTGTCTGTTTTTGATCTGCCTGGTTATCCTCGTGTGGTGTGACATTAGCGTTGCACTGCTGGGTAGCATGCAGGGCTTCTTCTGGCTCTTGTAACTATACTTGTACTGATGTGGCGGTACTCTTGTTTATCACCCACAAAGCCCAAGGCCTTTAAAGGACCCATGTTGAAGACTTGGGTTTTCTATCATTGTTCTATCGTTGTTGGCTATTATGAGTGCAACTGAGTTGTGAGTTATGAGGTTCCCCCTCTAAATCATTCTAAATTGATAGTGTTCTGTATGGAATCTATAATATTATTTCTATATAGGGGTGATAGAATGTATGAATTGTAATCTCAGTGGCCAACATATCCCTTTTCTGAATTTCTAAAAAAAAGCAGAGTGACACTTTTTTTTTTTTAACTAGATTGACAGTTTTGCTGATCATCGTTTGACCCAAACGTTTTCTCCCTACAGATGCCCGTACCTGGCCATCCACCTGTCTCCGACCGTCCCCGTGTTCGCGGCGGTCCTCTTCCTGTTCGTCATGGCGATGCTGCTCAGAACCAGCTTCAGTGACCCAGGGGTTCTGCCCCGGGCGCTCCCAGAAGAGGCCAGCTTCATCGAGATGGAGATCGGTGAGTGCAAGGGGGGTGAAACTCACGTTTAAACATTGCAGGGAAAAGGTGTCGATAAAGGTGGGAATGGGAGTGTAAGCCCTGCTTTTTATGCAGATTTTCTTCTCCAGGTTTAATTTCATAGTTTATCCTTTTGTCAAACATATTAGTTATTTATCGCACACCCTTCATTTGGATTTGGCGTTCACGTGGATGTCATTGTTTCTTCCATTAGCAGCGCATATGCCTTTGTATATGCAATATGCTTGGTTTTCCATTATTTGGTTAGCCAAATGTCACCTGACTGTAATGACTGTCCTTTTACAAATGTAAATATTTTAGTCAAAGTATGTCAGAAGCATAAATTGTTTAGCACACAGGCCAGCTACATGCTGAGGAGCCACAGTTCTGTTCATTTATTCATGTCTGTTTTGCTGAAGGATGTTAAAAGTTTTGTATGCCACTGCATCCTTGGCTGCAAAGCTCAGTTCAGCTCTTTTTTTGGTCTACATATTTCTACACTAAAATAGAATTTTGATGCAAGCAGAGACCATCCATAGGCTCACATAATGCCCATGGGAGACGTCTGGAAGTAGTATGTCTTGGCACAGAAAACCAGAGACGGACCAGAGTTATTTTAGTTTTTCCCTGCATGTATGGCACTGCTCTTTGGATTTGTAAGATGCTGCCTTGCTTGTCCAGACTCTCCTGTCGCCTCTGCATGGACAAACATCCCTCCCATTCCCCTGGTGCCTCCCTCTCTCCCTTCCTCTTACTCCCTCCCCATCCCCCACATACAGCTGCATCTCTCGTTGGTATCTTTCAGCCTGTGTGTACACCCGTCCTCTGCTTTTTTTGAGGCGGAGTGGGGCTCTGCCAATTGGAAGGTTCAGCCATATAGTCTCTGAGATTGGGGGGGCTGGCTAGCAGAAGCTAAATGCCACGCTTTTTCGTTGCAGCTGTGAGTCATGCACACAAATCGACGCTAATGACACGGTGGTCAGCTAGCCGTCGTCGATAGCTACCGTAGACAAGCGAGGGTTACCGGGCGGAGCCTTCACTAGAGGAGAGAGTGTCATCCAAAATAGAAAATAGATTTAATTTATTTATTTATTTTCTTGGCATAACCTTGGAATGACCATCTGGTGCCTTACCACATTACTAACAACCTTTTTTTTTAACCATTGTATTTTGTGCTGCTACAACAACACCAACTTGTCGAGGAGCCACCCCCCCCCCCCCCCCCCCCCTCTAAAAATAACATTTATTTAAAATGTGCCACACGGCCGTGTGAAAGCATAAACAGAATTGTGCGTTTTCCAACACTTTTTCCAAAACAGAGCTTTAATACAGCACTGTTTTGCAGAAGCTGTGTTCGCCGGTGTCTTCTCGTGGCCACATGTCACACTTGTCGGCATAGTGGCGGCACACTGACGTCCGTCGAGACATTTTGGGGGATGCTGTGAGTGACCTAGATCACACTCATCTGTCTGGGTTCAGAGGCAGCACCGCACTGCCACTTTATCCTGTCTGTGACTTATGTAGTCCAGGGGGAATGCTAATACACACAAACGCACTTGGAATCCATAATGGCCCCGGTGGATTGGGCTCCAAGGGAGCTACGGTGGTGTCCTCGTTCCTCACGGGTGATGACTCATGACTTCCTGTTCAGCTGTCCCCCCCCCCCCCTCGCATGGCTGCTTCCCCCCCCCACCTATTCTGAATTTGTGGTGTGCATTAAACGCAATCCGCTTGGACAGTGCTGTAAGCCCATTTTATGAGCCTGTATTGTTCTCAGAATGCCCATAATAATAATAATAATAATAATAATAATAATAATAACAATAATAATAGAGAGACAGAGGGACAGAGAAAACTGTGTTCTCATTCGTTGATATTGTCAGGACTCTGCTTGGCTGGTTTGTAAATATACTGAGCAATGTTTCTACACACTACAGTTGTAAGCAAACATTGTAAGTTGTCTTCACAATCTTTTTTTCTTTGTCGTGGGTCAGATCGTTTGGCTTTATAAAGATAGAGAGTGGATTAAAATGCCCAACGATCAATACTGCGAAACAGTTACTGTATGATAGCGCCTGGTGGTATGGGAAATGACTAGACGATACTGCGAGGTTACACAGGTGTGTGTTTAAACCTTTGTTTGACCGTCTTACAAGTTTTTTTGTTTTTTTTCTGTAACAGAGGCAGCCAACGGGAACGTCCCGGCTGGACAGCGTCCTCCGCCACGCATCCGTAACGTCCAGATCAACAGCCAGATAGTGAAGCTGAAGTACTGCTACACCTGCAAGATCTTCCGGCCCCCACGGGCATCCCACTGCAGCATATGTGACAACTGCGTCGGTAGGAACCTGAACCTTCACACGTCACACGTCACACGTGGTCTATGTGAGGAGAACGTCCGGGGTTGTTTTTTCAGGGACCTTGAGGGCCTTGGGCCCTCCCCCCCCCCCCCCCCCCCGGGGTCACCCCCCACCCCCTCCCCCGGGGAAACGTCTTGGGACCTTAACCCCTAAAAGCAAACCCTTAATCCAATTAATAACTCTGATACCTAACCCTAAAACCCAAATCTAACCCTAAAACCAAAGCCTTCAACCAAATACTAACCGTAAAACCAAACCCTTTAACCAGTGACATCATTATTAAGATATCTGTGTACTAGTGAAGCCACATTCCCTAAAAGCCTGTAGACTACATCTTTTTATATTTGATTGGCCATTGATTGGCTATTAAGAGGCGTTTGGAAGAGAGTGCGGCCTCACAGGTGACGCAGACGATGATGAGGCAGACAGTGGAGCCTCAGTGAGCCACTATCTGGTCAGGCATCGAGAACACTGGGCTGTTTGTTTTGAACAAGTCCAACCTGCTGTTGAGAGAGAGAGAGAGAGAGCGAGAGAGAGAGAGAGAGAGAGAGAGAGAGACACACACACACACACACACACACACACACACACACACACACACACACACACACACACACACACACACACACACACACACACACACACACACACACACACACACACACACACACACACACACACACACACACACACACACACACACACACACACACACAGTGAGCAGATGATGCAGCAGTTTTCTTCTTTTGTTTCGTTCTAGCTAGAGGCTCAAATATTTTAAGGAGAGGATTGTATCTTGCATTGTGCTCCAACTCTTTTCATAGAATATTTGTTATTATTTGGGAGGTTTCTAAGCATATTACATGATTTGTTCTTTTGTTATTTATGATTAAGGGTTTGGGAAGAGTGCAAATTATCAGTGCAATATTTTACCTCTTTTAAAGGTGGTCCTATATTAAAGTGTTTGTCCTATATTAGTGTTTAGAAACTCTGCTAAATGGGGAAAGTGTAAAACGAGAAGTGTTGCCCTCCTCTCTGTTCCAAAACAAAGCAGAAGAGAAGTAAGACATGTAGTAGAGAAGTGTATCTATAGAGAGACGGTTATGCTAAATATACAAACAATACTGCAACACTACAAATTATTTCAGATGGAAAAAAACAACATGATCAAAATCCTGATCAAGGTTTTGGATTATGTGAATAATGTACCTTTACGTACCTTTACGCTTATGCATATTGATTCTCTGGAGTATCTGTGAAATGGCCTACCCTCAATGCTGCTGTCTCCATATAACCCTACACAATAGATACATAGAATAGAAGGATGTGAAAGTGTAATTACTTTTGATTGGTCTTCAATTGATTGCTCACAATAAAATACATATAAAATACACACAAAATGTACCTTCAAAAGTCAAGGAGAGAGAGAGACCCCCCACATTCAATGTGTCGTGTGGATGTTTGGTTTCTTTAGAGCTAAAGGTTGTGTGATTGTAATGCCCCTTTGCTACCTGTAGGAGCAGTGTCTCGTAGGATGCCGTTTTTTAACCACCATCTTTTGCCTTTCTCCTCCCACCCATCTCCAGACCGCTTCGACCACCACTGTCCCTGGGTTGGAAACTGTGTGGGCAAGCGGAACTACCGCTTCTTCTACCTGTTCACCCTGTCGCTCTCCCTGCTGACCATATACATCTTCACCTTCGACATCGTCCACGTAGTCATGCGTAAGTATTTCACCAGGCCCGTTGTGCCAAGCCTAATAATGGACTGCATTTATATAGCACTTTTCGAACCAGTCTGGCCACTCAAAGCGCTTCACAAGTCAAGCCTCACACACACCAAGCCTCACACACACCCATTCCTACACCCATTCATCCACCGACGGGCGGAGTCAGCCATGCAAGGCGCCCGCCAGTATGTCAAGCGTGGTTAGGGTTAGGGTGTCAGGGACTCGGGGACACCTTGACACTTGGCTAGGAGGAGCTGGGGAATCGAACCAGCGACCTTCCGGTTGTCAGGCCACCGCTCTTCCTCCTGAGGTACTGCCGCCCATAATAAGGCACATGCTAACATGCAAAAAGCCGGGCTCCAAAGAAGACACAGAGGACATTTAGAGAACAGTAATCCTTTGACAATGTATTTCCTCATGCCGACGATGGTGATGATGATTATTATACAGGAAAAACAGGTCACACTTACAGCTTGAACCAAGTAAGTATTGGAAAAAACACAGCTGAAGGAATGCGACAAAACAGGAACAACCATGTGTG
This sequence comes from Muraenolepis orangiensis, assembly GCA_027704905.1. NCBI lineage: Eukaryota > Metazoa > Chordata > Actinopteri > Gadiformes > Muraenolepididae > Muraenolepis > Muraenolepis orangiensis. Next base: position 22,615,984 of record CM051001.1, read on the forward strand.
ACACTATACTATCTCACTATCTCACACACACACACACACACACACACACACACACAGACACACACAGACACACACACGCGCGCAAACGCAAACAAAGGTAGAAATCCATATATGTTACCGATTTAAAGAAAGGCCTGTTTTGAGCCTGTGCTCCCCGGGGTCACGCACGTCACGTGCGTAAATACGAGACACAAGGTTATGTTTTTGTCAACGCCCTCCTGTGGAGTGCCAGGAAATTATTAGCACCAAGGGAACTCATTTCAGTCAGAATAATTAGCCAAGTTCACAGGATGATGATTATAATAATAATAGTGTGTGTCTGTGTCTTTCTCTTCACAGGCTCGGTGGATGGTGGTTTTTTGAACACGTTGAAGGAAACCCCCGGAACATATCCTTTTTTAAGCTAACGGCCTAGAGCCTCGAAGAAAGTTCTACATGTAATGCAATGCCTACGATCTCAATATATTTAGTATTGATCTATTGCCACACATGCCAGTGTACATGCATATGTTCATTCCCGAGTCTACATTTAGCCTATTTGTTTAATTTCTCAATGGCCCCCGTTTCTTTTGGACGATGGATATGCATACATTTTTCGAACAGTTTTTTGTCCTTAACGTGAAGCCACTGTGTTGGAGGTGCTGGTCTGTTTCTTCACCCTCTGGTCCGTGGTTGGCCTGACCGGCTTCCACACGTATCTGATCTCCCTCAACCAGACCACCAACGAGGATGTGAGTATGCGCCCTGCTCGACACTATGTCAGACACTGTGTAGTCTTGTCATCGTTTGTTTATGAAGACATGAGCTAGTGGACGCTCTGTGGTGGCTGGAAAGATAAACACACGTCTCGGTGTAAACATTTCAACTGTTCAAACAGGTAACAGACTCGTTTCCTTGGCAACGGACCCTGCCCTGGGCGAGCTGAAATAGGCGCCAAACATTTGCATTGGGAGAATACATGAGTGTTGTTTGTTTCAATTAGTTTTAATCTAAATCCTGCTTGGCCCTTCTTTCTTGGCCCACTCATCTGTGGCCGACGAAATCTTTGTATACGTTTGAGTTGAAATACGATTTGAGATGGCTGAGTTCTCTGTTGTTTTAGGTAGGTTAATAAAGGTTAATTTGCAGCAGTGCATTCAGGCATCTATCACAAATGGAAAAATGCACACGCATGAGAGGAGAACACGATGAGCTGTGGGGTATTGGTACAAAGTAGAAACGATGTAGTCATTATGTAGTCACTATATAGTAATTGTGTAGTCACTAAGTAGTGTTAAGTACTGTTGGGGTTTGTCCTGGAGCTTTGTTAGCCCAGTTTTGTCGACACAGGCTCCTGAAAGTAACAGCAGCGGTGAAAGGTTGTGGAAGACTGCTGAAACCTCTGCTCCTCTTCCTCCTCCTTTCTCCTCCTAATGATTAATTCATCATCCCTTTTTTCTATGCGACAGGCGTGTCCGGTTCGCCTCTTCATCTTTTTTTGTATCATCTTAAACCAGTAATGGATGCTTTAAGATCATGGCTTTCTCCTTTTTGTTTTGTTTTGTTTTTCGTATTTTCTTTTGTTAAATTTCCCTATAGCAGTGAAAAAAACAAAACGCCCATTGGAACAGCAGTACCACGCGTTTAAAGACTTAATCCCGTCAGCCCAATGATCCTATGTATAACCGTGGTCATCGGTCTAAAAATAGACACGTCGATACCTGCAGGGGTTGGGGTGGCTGCCAAAGAGGGCAGGGAGTGAGGAGCGGTAAAGTGGGGGAGAGGACAGGACTGGGGCAGAGGGAGGGATGGAGAGAGAGGGATGGAGAGAGAGGGATGGAGAGAGAGAGAGAGAGAGAGAGAGAGAGAGAGAGAGAGAGAGAGAGAGGGAGAGGGAGAGGGAGAGGGAGAGGGAGAGGGATGGGGAGAGAGGGAGGGAGAAGAAAAGTGGGATAGTGCAGGGGGTGGGGTAGGGGTGGGGGGCGGGCACCTCGAGGGCCTTGTCTGGTGGAAGCTCCAGTGTGGAGGTTGACTGTGTCGGCCACGTCCTTGTATGTATGAATAGATGTAATCATTCATGCCGACCGACGTGTATGTACATTTCAATGTTTCTTTTGTTGTATGACTCGCGCATAAGTTTAAATGCCAACCTGCTATCTGAAGAGGAATGTGTGAGTGTGAGTGAGAGTATCGCTTTGACGATTCAGGTGGTTTAAGCTTTGGGATGTGTGGTATACGGTGAGGTTGGACTCTGACGTCAGGTATTCTTTAGTCCTAACAGGTGTGTGTGTGTGCGTGTGCCCCCAGATCAAAGGCTCGTGGTCTGGGAAGAACAGAGTGCAGAACCCCTACAGCCACAAGAACATTATGAAGAACTGCTCTGAGATACTCTGTGGACCCACATTCCCGAGGTAAGGTTAACCAGTACTTTCATCACAACAAAGCACATTGACACGCCAGGGCCAAGCTAACGGTAACGCTTAACAAAAAGCTAAATGGGTCAGTGGAGGAGGTACACATTGATTATATATTAACGCAATTTATTTAGTTATCATTTGCGTATGAAACATTTGCGTTTTTGTTTAACTG
>CM051001.1:22621051-22666051 GCA_027704905.1 Muraenolepis orangiensis
ATGATGATGATGATGACTTTCCACTTTTCAAACTCTCCCAATTAGACAGAATGAGAAGTGGGGAAATTTGTTGAAATGTGCACAGGTTGAGGAGGTGTGCATAATTGGTAAGAAGGAGGACGTTTTTCTTTTGTCTCGGAGGGAGAGTGGTCAGTGTTTGATAGTTCTATCGCTAAACAGGCTCCTCAGATCCCGCTGGAAATAGAACTCCTTCAGAGGGGAGTTAAGAGCTTTTCTCTTACATACTGTCCATTCCTTGTGGGAAAAAAAAAACCCAACAACAAACCCACTTATTTTAAAACCAATCTCACTCTACTATTATTTTTAGTCAAGTCTTCTGTTTGGCTGTTATGGTTGGTCTGTAGGCTGCTACTTCATTGTGGCCCATTGTCACATTAAATAAGGAATACCATGGAAACCACACACACATTACTACACCACAGTTAGTTTTTTAAACATGTGAATTTCGGTAAAGGCAATGTTTTATTTTTTGTATCGAGGCCTGAAAAGGTAATTTTGTTTTAATGAGAAGTCCAACAAGGGGCGAGATTCTTTATGTTAAAGGGAAGCGTGATGCTAGTATGTATTTGTGTCATTGTGCTGTATGCGAGACGAGAGTCGACATTTGTGTAATATACCTGTATAGATATTCGATTTTTAACATCAGTATTATTCTTGATCAGACCCGGAGATGATGAATGGATCGTTCGATACAACAGTACACCACCTGTTGAATTAAATGACTTGTGATTTGGTATAATCAAGTTGTGCGCGTCATTCCATTAGGACGTCCTAAGACTATTATTGTGACCGTTTATGTAAATGTAGCACAGTGAATGCTGACATTGTAGTTTGAAAGATTCCCTAATATATATATATTATTATTTTTTTTTTTTTTTTTTTCCATTGAGATGCATTTTCATGATCAATGTAAAATGGCACTAACCCGAAATTATTATTATTTTGATTGCATTATTTTTATGCATTTGGTAGAAACCGAATTTTGCGACGTATATATATATCCAAGGACGGCCCCGGTGTATTTATTGCTCAGAATGACGCCACCGGGAAACCAGGAGGTATATGATTGGTTCTTCATGAATGATGTCACGTCATGTCATAACTTGTCGTTATTATTTATTAAAGGGGAGGAACAACTGAGGCTTTTAGATGAAAAACATTGGCTTCACGCGATGTACTCGTGTGAGAACAAAAAGGGACTTGAGGGAAGTCGGCGTTTGCTTAACATTTGTTTAATTTCTCTGATGACATGAGATAATTTATTTACCAAGCATCGTGTATATCAGTACAGTTCCGGTACTACGCCAGTTATGGAATTCCTATTTATGTTCCCGTTGTTCAGTTAATAACACTGTGATTAATACGTATTTCATTAAATTCCCTTTGCTTGTTTTTACATTGATTGATGTGTCTGATAAATAAATATTGTCTTATTAATTGTATTTGTTGTCTTTTAGTTTACGCACAAGTAACCATATTACAACAATATACAACCTTTATTTCAATTATATTTACAGCAAAGTCAAACCCGAAGTCAATTATGTTTGTAATACAAACATACAAACAATTATGTTTGTAATGCAAACATAATTGGATTTCATGTAAGTAGTAAAAATAGAAAAAGCAATGTTAAAGCAATACAAATACTCAATTTGTTACTATCTACAACGTGCATGGCACAACCTCTTTTTTTAAATTTTTGTTTTACCAATACACATTTCTTAATCATTAATGCATCCATTATACTACACAAACAAATAATTATTTCACATTATTGATGTATACTTCTTAATGCATAATGTAACAAGCAGTGTAACAAACAGTCAGACTGTTGCTGATAAGAACCTACACTTCATGCGTACAAGTTAACAATTTGTATATATGTAACATAAAATAAAGACATTGCGACGTGAACTCCTGAACCCATACTGTAGCAAACTGTATTGTTCTTCATTTTAGGAAATGATTGTCAAAAATCTTAAAAGAGGCCCACAGTTTCATTGTCTCTTCCATATCCTGTCCTTTCCTCCATATTTGATACTTACAGTCTTTCTTCTACCATCACAACAAAGACACTGGCTGCAGTACCTTACCCTCTTGTGCAGTTCTGGGGGACTAAAGGAATCTAAAGCTCTCACTCTCTTACTGTAAGTGGTCCTTTTTTTCCTCTGCGTGTACCGTCAGGTTCTGTAGCTTCTGCTGGACACGATCCAGCTGCTCCGTGGGATCACTCTGCTCCGTCTCCTCTCCTGGCTCGGCCTGCTCCTCCTTCTCCTCGTGCAGAACCGCGGCCTCCGTCTTTGGTTCCTCTCGTCCGGTCGCCAGGTTCTCCGAACTCTCGAAACAGCCCGAGTCCCTGGTTTCTTTGTCGTCGCTCTGAGTCGTGTCCTCCTCCTTCTTCTCCTCCTCAGAGTCTGATTCTCCCTCGGCTGGAACGGAAGAGAGACAAAGACTTCTATGAAACAGAACATCTCCACCATACGCCATAACTCATTTGTTTTTATCTCAATTAGTTTGAAAAAGAAACTCATTGTAATTGGTCCTCCTAAATATTCTAATCCTAAATCTATTTTGAAAGGTGTTATTTCTCTTCGGCTTTGCGTCGTCTCGCAGTGCGAGAAATGGGAACGCGGTAATGCTGTATTGTAGCTGGCGCTAGGAAGCGTGAAACAGCAGAACACCCGGGTGATAATGGTAGCTGAATGGTAGTCAAAACACAGGTATCGCTACAGGCCTGGTGTTCAAACCCAGCGACATTTAACAAGCAAAGTCTGGAGTGCAAAACGTGACACTAGTGTCCAATTAAACCATACGAAATGTACCCGACTCGCTCACGTTCTTGGAGCAGAAAAAAGCTGCCAACAAACACAGAAGGGAACATTACATCTGAAGGATTGAATCCTGTTCATTGGTCACATACATGTACACACACACACTGAAATGTGTTTCTCTGCATTTAACCCATCCTAATATAAGGAGCAGTGGGCAGCTATTTGTATATACAGCTGCCCGGGCAGCAGTGTAGTGGGTCTGGTGCCTTGCTCAAGGGAACCTCGGTAGTAGCCCAGGGTGTTTCGGGGACTTGAACTGGCGACCTTGTGGTTCCAAAGCCAAGTCCCAATTGACTGAGCTATAGACTGGTATGTATTGTACGAACTTAAAAGAGGTCATTACTATGATGACTATTGTACACGCTCCTATGTGTAGCAGGCCTATGTGTATTATCCGGGTGTAAACGCACACTCTTTCAGCAGCTCAACGGCATTCAGAATCTTGCTGCGCTTCTCGGGATCCGTGATGTTTAACTCGTTCAGGTGACACTCCTTCAGCCCCCTGAAATCTTCGATTTCTTGCAGGCCGTGCATGGAGAGCAGAGAACTCATCTCCTGAAACAGAGAGCACAGAGAGCCGTTGAAAAACATGGTAGAAAACATGGAGCTCTACATGGAGGTCAAAACATCATCATCATTTATTGATTTATTCATCAATGTAAATAAACATTGATGAATTGAGCTTGTGACAATGACGGTACCACTGTTTCACCACTTTAGCACGTCTCAAACAGCCAATGGCTCAAAGGGCATATTGCTATTGTGAGAAGTGTGGTAGCTGCTAGCTGCGCAGGCCTATCATCTGACAGGAGGAGAGAGAGCACAGAGAGTGGAGTCTCTCCAGGGAGGGTGTAAACTTACACTGAGGCCGATACTGTCAAGGACGTCCTCCAGCAGTTGGTGTTTAGCCTGGCCCGCCTTGCCCCGGGTCCTCTTCCTCCGCACCGGCGGGCTCTCCTCGGGCAGGACGTTGACGTAGATGAACTTAAAGGAGCCCATCTTGCTGTTCAACTTCCCCAACCATATGCCCATGGGGGGCTTCTCGATGACGTGGATGATGTCACCTTTCTGTGTGGTGGGGAAAAGGTGACACACACAGGTCTTGAATGATGGCATATGAACAGGGAAGGTCAGTATGAGCTAAGATAAGGGGGGTGATTCAGGTAGAGATTTAAGCCAAACCTTGTTAGCCTTGTGGCTAACTCACACATGTATGTATGGGCTATGTTTACACTGTACAACCATGGCTTGTCTAAATCCTAAATCTGGAGGACTGAATCCTCTTTATTGGTCTCATACATGTACACACAGTGACATTTGTTTCTCTGCATTTCTCCCATCCTAGTATTAGGAGCGGTGGGCAGCTTTTTTTTATATACAGCTGCCTTGGGAGCAGTGTAGGGGTCTGGTGCCTTGCTCAAGGGCACCTCGGCAGTGCCCAGGTGTTGTGGGGACTGGAACAGGTGACCTTCCGGTTCCCAAGCCAAGCCCCAACAGACTGAGCTATCCTGCCGCCCGGCCATTCCGCCGTTGTGACTAACAACTTGAGTGCCTTTGATCACCTCTCATAATCACGTGATTGCTCTCCTAAGCACCCTGGAATGACCAGAATCTTTATGGGTCACCTTTGGAGGTTTAGGCAACTCATTAAAGAGAAGCATTGACGGTACTGATACACTTATTTTTAACACGGTGACTGTAATATAGGGGCCATCGAATCATACCCAGGAGAAGACCATTGCTTTTAACAGAGGAGGAGGAGGAGGAGGAGGAGGAGGAGGAGGAGGAGGAGGAGGAGGAGGAGGAGGAGGAGGAGGAGGCACTGCGACCCAAGGGAGGCCTTACCTGCAGTTTGAGTGACTCTGTGTCATACGGGCTGGGGGTGAAGTCGGTGTGGACCAGGGCGCGGCCACAGAAGGGTCCCATGTAGGAGACCCCTTGCTCCTCCAGTCTCATGCTGTCTCTCTGGCAGTAGCCACTGTCCAGGCTCTGTCTGTCACTACCTGAGAAAACACAGACGGAAACACACCCAACGCTGTCTTAAAATATATCAGCTAGAAACGCTGATTCCCACGAGTTGTTTACTATACATAGTTATGGAGGTCTTATATGGATGTTCATATCGAGGTGGACAGTGTGATGGCTAATTCATCCTCAACTGTTGATAGAACTGCCTGTTAAATACTTACTTACCTGTATATATATATATATATATATATATATATATATACCTATTATTATGCTCATATCTCACACATACTGTTTTTATACCTAGTAGACTGTCTTTTAGCAACTGTAAACTGTACATTATAAATGATATATTACCATGCACTTTACTGCACCATTTGCACTCTGGTTAGATGCTAAATTATTTTCGCTGTACCTTTTCACTGTACTTGTGCTGTGCATTGACAATACACTTGAATCTAACCTAATCAAATCAGCATTCTAGTGGTGGCATCCTTGAGCAAGATTAATCCTTAATGGCATGTGTATGAAATAACTCATAAGTCTTATTGGATGGCATGTGTATGAAATAACTCTAAGTCTAATTGGATCACAAGTGTCTGCTTCAGAGCATGATTTACCTACCAGAGATCTGTCTGGAAGGAGGACCTGTCGCTGTGTCTTCGGATCCCGAGGAACAGACGGAAGTCCTTTTCCCAACAGCACTCAGATCAGGAAGCCAGTCGGACACGGGAGATATGGAGCTGTCGTCACAGCTCTCGGCCTTGGTGAGAGATGGAAATGTTTTGGGGCTCTGGTACGTTTTGAACTGGAGACTGGAACGGTTCAATCATAATCGATTACTACCATTACAATATCTCTATGTTATGGCCTTTGGGTACTTTTAGGTTTTTAACTTTTATTAAATATATTATAATATCCAGTAGTTCTGAGTTGAAATGTATAAACTCACAGTCGTTGTTTGTACCGTGTGAACACTAGGTGGCAGCATTGTAGCTATTTTTGTGATGGCGATGGCTCACGCACTTCTACAGTAGACTTGTAGACTAGTAGACAGTAGACTAGACGTAATTAAAGGATAACTTCGCATATTTTAAACCTCATCCCTATCTCTCCGCATTAGGGATATAGTGTGTGGGGATAGCGCAGAACCCAACTCTACTATACAGTTGGGCTAATATTTGCATCATCCAGTGAAAATGGGTCTGTTACAACAACAAAAAAGAAATACTTACAATATACATATGAGCTACACTGTACAAGATGCTTAAAAAAATGCAGCTCATATGTATTCATATATTTCAAACATTTCTTTCAAAATAATAAATATAATACATTACGCTATATTCATATACATATATATATATATATTTTGAAAAAGGGTGCATTGGAAGTTCTGTGACGGTCCTCACCCTCTCCTCAGCCAGGGCCTTCTGGACCATCTTGGAGGTTTTGCGGGTCATGGTGCGAGAGATGACGTTACGCCATGACTTGTTCTGCTTGCCGCCACTTTTTCCCGTTTCATCCACCGACGCATGTAGCTGAAACGCCAGTGATGGTGTGGTTACTATTACATACTCTACTCATACATACTCATACTCTATTACTACATGTGTATGAGTCAGTGAATTGTCAGCACAACGCTTTCAACTCAACTGTTGCCAGTGGCGAATGCTTAACAGGATTCAATGACGTCGTATCGTATCAATGTCATATGGGCTGATAATAACATTTGTTGAATACATATTCTAAAATGATAACTCATTCACTTTCCATAACAAATCAGCCCTCACCGACAAGCACACACACCCCACACCCACCCACCCACCCACCCACACACACACACACACACACACACACACACACATACATACACACACACACACACACACACACACACACACACACACACACACACACACACACACACACACACACACACACACACACACACACACACACACACACACACACACACACACACACACACACAACACACATACATACATACATACACACACACACACACACACACACACACACACTAGACACTAAACGTGTATACGTATCTATGTAAAATGCATAAGCATACACACATACACATTACCAGAATCATCATCATCATCATCATCATCAAGATAACAGGCTTGGACTTGAAGTGAAACAGTGCTGCTTCTGGTTTTTATGAGACCATAGTCCCTGGCACCGCAGTGAGAGCCTGTCTGCTAACCTGTGCTTCTGAGACAGTGTTTCTCTGCTTGATTAGCCGACACAGGACATCCTGTCTGAGTGCAGCAGCGTTAAATTGTCATCCTCAACCTTACTTTTCTTTCTGTAGAATTTCATGTGTGGCCGCACTTCCTGGCATGATATGTAAATATGCAAATTTAGGATCTTCAATGACTTATACAATGTTTGATGATAAGGCACTGTGACATTTCATTAGAATACAACTATATACGGTGTCGTGTGACCATGATGGTGAGTTCACAGTACAGGAGCCAAGTTCCAGACGCTCAGCAGCACAACAGAGCAACACATAACATCTGTCTGTTCTATTGTCATACAGCCATATTCCTTCAGATATACTGTATGTGTTGCCTTTTTCTGTCTGAGTGTGAGAGCAAAGAGTGAGTAAAAGAGAGTGTAGCAGATGCCAAGGGAGGGGGGGGTGAGCGAGTGTGTAGTCCGACTCACTCCTTCTTCCCAGAATAACTCCTCTGCCGCGACAGGAGACATAGGCTTCGGCTTCATGAAATCCTTGAAGCTGCTGGACCTTTGCAGGGTGAGCTGTAAAGAACAAGACCATGCGTCGTCGTGCTTAGTTACAGTCACAGGGTCAAAACACTGCATCTTTTGTTTTGTTCTTTTGACTGAAACCTCGTCAAAAGTCATCCACCAAACGATGAATACGCGTTTCTGTGAGCTACTGGCGTGTGGAATTGGAACTCTTCTAGGATATCTAGATAATTTCCTGCGCTGCTTATCGGTAACATTCATTGAAAAGGGAATTATTTTGCATTGTTTGGATTGTGGTCTGTGGAGGAGCTCAACAGATGCAGCCTAACACAATAATTATATCAGAAATACGACACACATTTCTTTCCGTGGAACTGGTATGTGCATTAGTGTTATCATCTTCCACCATGGCCACTCTAGTGTAGAATGAGATGTACTTTATTCATTCCAGCTGGAAAAGTACAATAGCTGGAATTGTGTAATACTAGCAATAGTCGCCCCTTATTGGGCAAGAGGGACTATTTACTTGATAGCCATCAGAAACTTTGAGTCAAAGCCCAACTTCAATTATTGTGTAAGTTACTTAGTCATGTTTTTCTTGTATGGCCTAATGCTGTCGCTTACCAGTGTCACATCCTGTAACATAAAGGGGCTAGTACTTAACTGTTGCAGTTACAGATGTGTGTGTGTGTGTGTGTGTGTGTGTGTGTGTTTTCTGTGTGGCACTGGGCTACTATACAGTAAATCATCTTATCTCAAGCCATCCGCCTTGGTCTTGACTGACACCACAGGAAACAGACACAGGTTGAGTCAACTGTCGCCCACCAACGACGGCAGATAATTAGATGACCTTGGTAGATAACCTTGGCTAGAGATGTGTGTGAGTGTGAGTGTGAGTGTGTGTGTGTGTGTGTGTGTGTGTGTGTGTGTGTGTGTGTGTGTGTGTGTGTGTGTGTGTGTGTGTGTGTGTGTGTGTGTGTGTGTGTGTGTGTGTGTGTGTGTGTGTGTGTGTGTGTGTGTGTGTGTGTGTGTGTGTGTGTGTGTGTGTGTGTGTGTGTGTGTGTGTGTGTGTGTGTGTGTGTGTGTGTGTGTGGGCGGCAGTCTAGCTCAGGAGGTAGAGCGGTCGCCTCACAACCGGAAGGTTGCTGGTTCGATCCCCGGCTCCTCCTAGCAAAAACTGTCGAGGTGTCCTTGAGGAAGACCCTAACCCTAACTGCTCCCCGGGCGCTGTATGAATAGCTGCCCACTGCTCCTAATACTAGGATGGGTTAAATGCAGAGAACATGTTTCACTGTATGTCTTCATGTATGTGACCAATAAAGAGGATTCAATCCTCACAATTTGTTGTGTGTGTGTGTGTGTGTGTGTGTGTGTGTGTGTGTGTGTGTGTGTGTGTGTGTGTGTGTGTGTGTGTGTGTGTGTGTGTGTGTGTGTGTGTGTGTGTGTGTGTGTGTGTGTGTGTGTGTGTGTGTGTGTGTGTGTGTGTGTGTGATCTGAACATACTTGTTTTGGTTCAGTTTATCATTCTGCTTCCTAAAAGCACATATCTCTAATCAGTATTTCTCCATTCCTCATAACCAAATACATGGATGACTTCACATAGTTCCCCCTGACGCGTATGCTCCAGATGGGGGGGGGGTGTAAAACAACCGTGTCAAAGCTAGTGTGTAGGAGGCGAGGTCGTACCCTGGCTAGCCAAGAACGAACGAAGAAGAGGCAAGCAAAGCCACAGAACACTCTATGACTCAAACATATGCAGCCTGACTCATTAGAGGAACTTTGTAGAAACGTGTGTGTTCAACCAGAGCATCTCTTCACTTCAAACACATATAGTGTTAGGAGAGTAGACTAGCCACTTTTTGGAGACCCAAAGCCCATCGCACGGGCAAGTATTTGTGTGGTGTACAATGCACAATGCACATCATTCCGCCATCAAAGATGGGATGTTTTCACCTGTGTTTGTTTGTCTGTCTGTTTGTTTGCTGGTCTGTTAGGAAGACAACTGAAAAAGTTATGTTCAGACTTGGACAAAACTTGGTGGTTAGATTACTTATGGGCTAAGGAACAGTTGATTTGGCGCAAATCTGAATCCGGATCCAGGGGACCTTTTGGTGTGGAGGAGTTATACCCTCCACCCTGAGTGCCCTCTAGTTAGTGAATGGTTTCAAGATAATAAACCATCACACAAACTATGTCACATTTACCTCCAAAACAGCAACCATGACAACCACAACAACAACCACAACAATAACTACAACAACCCCAACATCAACAACATCAACGGTATCCTGAACATTAACAACCAGTATTTACAACATCAACAACAACCGTATCATCAACATCAACAACATCAACAACATCAACAACATCAACAACAACAACAACAACAACAACAACATCAAAATCAACAGCATCAACAGACTGGCATCCGGCTCACCTTCCTCTTGGCCACCTGCCCCGTGTCCTTCTCTGAGGCACTGGATACCTTTCTCCTCAGCATCTTCCCCGGTGGCTGGCGATGGCAACACGAAAGGACCGAGAATGGAGATGTGTATGTCACGTCTGGTTTCTTTGCTCTTGGCGCTCTCTAAAAAGAGGAAGAGGAAGGCTCAACTACCTTTCTGTGCTATGCGAGAACAAAAAAAAGCATAGAAGCAAAGTCGGGGAGACTGAAAGGAAGTCACGTGGTGAGAGAGGAACCAACGCAGGGCTCTGTGATGCTTTGCAGTCGGCTGAACAAAGAGGTTGTTATTTGTCAGTGTTTGCACGCAAGACTTTGAGTTCACAACACTGCATTTATGCGGTGAGCCCAAACACCGATGGAATACACATTAACATTTCCATTATTAATTATCATATGTATATGCTTCACAATATGCAATTGTATGATGAGATCAAAAATAAGAATGAACTATATAATACATATTAAATAATAATCTGAACAAATCACAAATAAACACAAATACCTTTTGTATCAAAGTCTAGTAATTATGTCAAAATCAGTGAGACTTTTTGCCATAAAATCCTCCACCACAGTATAGTGTAATGTGCACCACTCAACAAAGCCTCTGTGCTTAAAACAAATTAAGCCTACTTCTGCTAAGTTAATAGTAGTGTATGCATGGGAGCATGAGTAACATGTTCCACAACAGCTTGGTTTCAGTGGTCTAGATGGTCTGGTGTCATTGAATTTGTTCAAGAGGCTGTGGTTCTTCTATAGTGTCCTCTCGACCTATAGTGTTCAGCATATGTTTGCATTGTTCTTGATATATACAGTATACTGTATATATATATATACCTGTGTGTATATATATATATACAATGTTTGATTTTATATATATATATATATACAATGTGTATTTACAAAAGAGTTTAACCTACAATTGACCATTCATCATGTAATCATCAGGTTCAACGGGTTGTGTGAGCTGCTTGTGGTGAGCAGATCTTAGCTGGCTCTGTATCTTCGTATCTCAAGAGACGCATACATTGACGAGCGGAGGACTCTACAAGTGAGCTGTACTAAATAAACTGTGGTGATAATATTGCCATTGTACATTTTACATCATGAAACCTACTGATATAACTGGACGTGGCCCCTGGACATGGCCCCTGACATAGTCTCAGGACATGGCCCCTGACATGGCCCTGACATGGTCTCTGGACATGGCCCCTAAAATGGTCCCTGACATGGCCCCTTGGATATGAACATGCAGGCTACCAGTGATGACAGCAGAGAGGGGGAAGTGAAAGGTTTTCATTTGAATGTAACAGTTTATTTGATTAATTAGTATGCGGCGCAGAAGCCACACGACAAGGGAAGGAGGGTGCCCTATTTCAGCTTCCTGTCGTGTTCCGATCAAAGACTGGTTACAGCTTTGTCTTCCTGAAACAACAAGAGAGAGAGAGCGGCTGGCAGATTGATGTAAAAAAACAAACTGAAAATGACAATCCAGCAGTTTGATTTGATATTGCTGCTCACCTGCGACACATCTAGACCGATTGTTCTTGAATTCAAGTCAAGTCTCGATCAATAAACACAAAAAGGTGTGTTCTACCTCGACAAGGCGATGTGGAACGTTTTTGCTTACACATGAACACTGTTCCTCTTTTAGGTGAGCCTGGCTTCGACAACTTTGGGTGACTATGTATTTTCAACACAGCTGCACAGCTGTTTCATTTGAAATACCGACATACTGACTCTGTTCACACCCCTTAGTTTTGAACCCGTGTTTGAATTCATCAACAATACTGAACCAAGTACAAATTCTCCTCCAGGTAAAATGTTTTATCTGCTTAAGTAACTTATTATTTAATGAAGCCTTGTTTTGACGAGACAGAATGAAGTACCTCGTTTACACCTGAGGTGTAAACGAGGTACTTCATTCTGTACCTTCTGTCTCTTTGATTCAGCGAGGTTGCTAAGCAACCATCCTTCCGCTGGCACAGGCTCTTCACATGGTGAAACTTAGTAAGTGTAGCATATTCATGTTGCAACACAAAGGTTTCACTTGAGGCTGGAGGAAACACACACACACACACACACACACACACACGCATACACGCACACACACACACACACGCACACACACACACACGCACACACACACACACACTCATGCACATACACACACACGCATGTACATACACACGCATGTGCGCATGCACACTCAATGGTCTTAAAGTATATGACATTCTAGCACTCTGGATAATAGAATGGTGACACACAAACAGTACAAAGCTTCATTGCTTGTCTTCTGCTACTGTTCAGTACCCATGAGGTTTTAGCCTCTGCCGTTTTAGTCCTCAACTCTTATTAACTTAACTTATAACTAATGTATTAACTCTACTGCTATGATTAGTCCTCACTAGAACCTAGCAGGGCCTATCACCTCAAATCCTGGTATTTTGGTTGGTATTTTTTGTTAGTATTACATTTAACAATAATTCTATATAATAACAAATATTTTCTATGTATAGTATCCGTATAGGCCTGTTGGACTTGTGCTTTTATTAGTTTGAAACTATTTTAAGGCGTTTTAAGTGGATATAAACATCTCTGGTATTTTGTTTTAACTTGTTTGAAATAAAATAAACATTATTGTTGGGTTTTAATAATGAAGCATTTTGAGACAATAATTTTTAAAGAGCTATATTTAATACAAGTCATAATGTACGTATACTATTTAGAATAATTTCAAAAAGCCCCTTTTGAGAGGTTATACAATTTACAATTTAAGAACTCAACACAACCAAGACCACAACAGACAATTATTGGATTCAACACACACGCACGCACACACACACACACGATTGATTTTAAATGTCAGTACCGTTCTGAAATTGGTACACTGAAACAGGAACCAACTAAAGTAAAACATATACACACACAACAACAACTTCAAATCAACCCTCCGCCCTAGTGACATTTCTGGTGCAAGAACTCAGACCAAACCACATCACCAGCGCCAGTGCCCTTCGGTGGTTTAGCCTCAGGACCCACATGAGTCATTAGTGATTAAGTCACGACCCAAAGATAACTTCTTCTTTTTTGCCAATGTTGCCGTAAGCCACAGTGCAGTTTTAAGATTAAACAGGGCCGATTCTAGGATAAGAGTTTTATCTCATTAGGGCTCAGCTCCTAATGAGAATAATTAAGTGATCCAGCCCTGCTGCACCCGGGAAAAAACACCTGGAATGGTATCTTCTGATGAATTTTGGGGAAACAATTAAAAAATAAATATATATTTTTATAATAATAAAAATATTTCCAAAATAATAATCAATTTATGCTGAGATTAAATGTAGGTGTGCTTGTGAAACCGTGAGGAACCGTCCCACATGGGATTCGAACTCAGACACACACACACACACACCACACACACACACACACACACACACACACACACACACACACACACACACACACACACACACACACACACACACACACACACACGAGGACGACTCTCAGATGACGTGCTGGATCATGGCCGTGGCCAGCACGGTGGCGGCGACCAGCGTGGCGGCGGACGAGCGGAGGACGCCCGAGGAGCCGGCGGCCCGGAAGACCTGGGTGTTCCGCAGCATCCACTCCTTCTCCCGCCCCAGACCCTGGCTGTCGAGCTCCGGGCCCATGCGCTCACGGATGGTGCCGTAGTATCTGTTCAGCCATTGTATCTGGGGAAACAGGAAGGTTCATCTGGTTGTGAAACCTATAGTCTGCACATATAAATGCGCATATAGTGTGCGGGGCGAACCTTTGCACGCTTCCCACATACACATGCATGAAGCAGATGCGCACACAAGCACAAAGGCTTGGTTGGTGGTTAGGCTTTTGGTTATGTTATTTTTGACTCCCACACCCACTCACACTCACACTCACAACTGCTCCCACGCACACACGCACGCACGCGCACGCACGCACGCACACACGCACACACACACACACACACAACTGCTCCACGCACGCACACACACACACACACACACACACACACACACACACACACACACACACACACACACACACACACACACACACACACACACACACACACACACACACACACACACACACACACACACACACACACACACACCACATGGTTTGGGTGTTCTTTATTGGCCCTGAGTTGAAGAGCAAAGCCAAAAGGAAGCCACGGGGAATTTCATAAAGAAGCACATGTCTTCCAGGAAAACAAAATACACTTAGACCCTCTCTTGGTCCCAAGTGTGTTTTTAAACATGTGAAAAAAACAACATGTTTTACTTTAGTTGTCAAAATGTTATCTAAAAAGATCAATTTTCATTTTCAACGTATTTTTTAAGTTCAAACTTGTCCAAACGTGTAAGGATAAAATTGCCATTAGCACCTTGAAAAACAACAATAACCAGGAAAACCCAACACTAATACAGAATGCACTTAAGCAAAAGCAGCCTCATAAAGTACCTGTTCCTCACTGAGAAGGGTAGTGTCAATCAACTTCCGGTCGTACGGGACCAGGGACACGGTGTCAAAGGTCAAGTAGTCCTGGCCATACTACGGAAAATAAAAAATTGTTAAAGGTGCTGTCGATAACATTTATTACATTCAGCCACTAGATGTCGCCCTCCCCTCCCTGCTTCCATTCCATTCCATTCCAGTGGTTGTTAGACTCTTGATCGCTGAAGACAGAGATTAGATTACATTAGATTATATTACATTAGATTGACAAATGTATTGTCATTGTACAGCACAAATACAGTACAGCGAAAATAATTTAGCATCTAACCAGAGTGCAAATGTTGCAGTAAAGTCAAGTCAAGTCAAGTTTATTGTCACTTCCCAGTTTACACGAGTATAAGCAATGAGTGAAAATGTTATGTGCAATACCCGACAGCAGTTAGAAAAAACAGAATAGGATAAAAATAAGTAAAAAAGTAGAAAACTGAAATAAGTTAAATATATTAAAATGCAATAAAAAACCAAGTGCATGGTAATATAATTTACAGTTTAAATTTAGAGGTTAAAAGACAGTCTACTGGGTATTAAATGGGATATGAGCATACTAATAGGTATATATATATATACAGGTAAGTGAGTATTTAACAGGTAGTGATCAGTTATTGAAAGCAGGATAAATATATATAAATGTAAATATATACACACCAAGTGATACCAACTATTGGCTCACAAGCCTTAGTATAAGCGTGAACCAAACGTCAGTCATCAGACACAGAGATATACAAAAACATTAATGTCGGACCTGTGACATTTTTTTTGAATGATTAATTCATAATCATATATTTTTGAAAAAGCGAAAAGTGATCGAAAAAATGGAGCAAATGGTTCTTATTTACCTTTAAATCACTTTGTGGATGTATTTAAGTGAAATCTTGTTTTGGGTCCACTACTACTGACAAATCAAATATGCACAAATAACCATAAACACCACCATGTACTGTTCCTGTATATGTCTGATTACCTTCGTGTGGGCAGGTACAGTCACTGCAATGTCTTCAATCCTGATGCCAAAGTCATCGTCCTTGTAATATCCGGGTTCTAAGAGAGCAACCCTCAGTTATTAATTAATTAATTAATTAATTAATTAATTAATTATTAATATTATCCTTCAAAGTTGTAATGCCACGTTCCAGACGCAAATATATAAGCTAATATATAGATCATTATTAAGAAATGATATTCAGTTCATACAGAAACAATGAATTAAAGTCTTCTCGAGTGAATACGTACAATAAATTGTTAACTTAATCCACAGCCTCAAACTATGTATGAATAATGCAATTGTTAAAGGTGTTGTATGTGTGTTATTTATTTAATAATTGATCCACTGTATGTTTTTACGACCTCAAAGCATTCGAAGCGTTAACAGGCAACATGGCTGACCGTGACAAGGCGGTTTCTCAGACTCGCGATTAGACTATTTACGTGCATAACTGGTTTTACTATGACAGTATTTTAATTAAATACAGGTAAATATACTTTCAACGTTATTTTTCAAGAAGAACAAGGTCAATTACATTTAAAATAGAAGACCGGCACTGGTATTACACAACATCCAAACATGTTCGTAGCCTACCCCACAAACGTTTACTGGCGTGACTATATAGCAACCCAAAATAGATAGCCCAAAAATAGGTGAATTGATGGCAAGTGGTTTCGCTCTCTATTTTTCAAGTAAAAATTGCTTCCTTGACATGACCATAAGGACACTTGGGTAACAAACACATGTATTTATGTATGTATACATATAGGCCAGGCTATAAAGGGATGAAAGTTTTCTCTATTGTCATTGTCAATGCTAATATCTACATATTGGTGTTGTCCAGATACCACAAACAGCACAGACGGTGTGGGTCCAGGTGATGGTCGATGTAGGTCATGATCAGCTGCTGCAGCGAGCCAGAACACATGGGACCAACTGGTAGGCTATTTGCCTCAATTTCCTTAGATATTGTAGGCGTTGATAATAAGGTGTCCCACATACTATTACATCCATGTTGAGATTTTGTGATCTGAGATTTCATTTCTCAGTCAGGAAGGTCACAAGAGGAGATTAACACAGGTCGTAGTGAGGCAGATGACTTGGGATCATTAGATACTGGGCCTTAAGAAGTCAGCCTTCATGTATATCCACTGACTAGCTTAACAAAGATCCTTTCAACAAGAATGGTTTAAGTCCTTCAAATGTTTGGAGTACTCTATATACAAACATTTAAATGCTTCAGTTTGTTATGCTCGTAGACTGTACTATCAGCACCAAACCACACCACCCAACCACAGTCATAAGGGGAAAGAGACTGAAGTGAATTGCACAATTTGAGAAGAGAAATGGTGAGCAGTGCACAAATTAATAGTAAAGATAAGTAGCATAATAACCTTTGAATGTGTGAATGTCACAATAAGGTAGATATAACCTCCCCAACCTACCAATGACGATCTCCCTTAAAAAGCAAAAGTCAAGCCCCAGGTTAACTTGACATAGCCCTGATCTAGAATCGCCCCTGGATATAATATATGAATAGATAGATACATGTCATTAAGGAGCAGGGGTCAAATCTAAGACCTAAAGGCAGCACCATCAATCTAATATGATTAAGTGACACTCACGGTGAGTGAGTGGATGTGTGTGGGGCTTTAACATTTCAACGTATGGCAGTTTGAGACGTCTTACCTATAGAGGTGAACATGCCTTCTTTGAAGCGTATGTTGTTGGAGCCAAAGCCGACTGGCCCTGGAGGGAAAACAACAACCAAATTCATATGAGACATCAAAATATCAAAACAAAATACAGTTTCAATAACAATTTCATTATTTATACATAGTTTGAGGCTGTGGATTAAGTTAACAATTTGTAATTTATTCACTCGAGAAGACTTTAATTAATTGTTTCTGTATAAACTGAATTCGGAGGGATAGAATTTCTTAATAATCTATATCTATATTTGCATATATATATATATATATATATATATATATATATCATAATTTACATAATATACGTATTTGTATACATTTGGTATAATACCAAACCGTGTATGCATGTTATCCCCACAACCACGGCCTGAAGAGTGAAGTAGTGAAGAGGTGCACTGCTACATACACTCGTGAACTCCAAAGTAGTTTCCTATCCCGTGACCGGTGCCGTGGCCGTAGTTCAGGCCCACCTCCCACAAGGCCCGGCGGGCCAGCATCTCCATGTTTAAACCTGTTGGTAACATGCAGAAAGCTTCAGGATACGCTCCTGTGTGTACAGGAACCAACGCGCTCCGGTAAACACGATGGAGCTCCACCGCCGACTAAATGTGTTGTTGCATTTCCGTGGATGTTGTTGGCGCATTACCTTTTGTTCCAGAGGGGAAGACGGTGCGAGATATTTCAATGTTTCCCATGAGAACTCGAGTAAAGGCCTCCTATAGAACCACAAATTATTTTTTAGACTCATCTAAGAAGTAATTTCTTCTTTATTTATTTTTTAAACCAGCGTGTTCAAAAATCATACCCGTTGCATTGCTGTCGGAGTTCCCCAATGAACAGTCCTTGTTATGTCCGTCGTGCCATCGCTTACGGTACAAAAATAGCAAGAGTCAAACTAGAAAAGTAATAATATAATAATATAATATCATAATAATAAGTCTAATAATAATAGTAATGTAATTAGAATTGATACATCACACTTTTTTTAAACGCAAATCCTTCTACTCACAGATACTGGCCACCAGAGTCGACAAGGTACATCTCGTTGACCGTCAACTTCCTGTCGGTCTCGTTGGTTGGGCTGTGACCCAACAGGTGAATGTTAGGATGTATCGCGGCACTGGTAGCACCACTACAACACTACACCACCACAATACTGTGCCAGTTTTCAACCAGCTGTGTACCATTACAATGTGGGTAGCGAATGAAAATGAACAACGATCAATTCCCTTTTCATTTGACCAGCATTCAGTTTTGAACTTTTGCACATTTAGGCCTGTTGTTCAAAGTGTCGTTCTCTGCTCACAAAGCAACAGTAGTTTATATTTAGGTTGTGCCTTTCTACTGCACAGACAGCCCCGTTTTGTGGAAAGCCCTACTTTCCAGCGTAAATATATGTAAATATACTTCTTTAATCAACTGACACGGTACCTGTAATGAGCGAGAGCCGCGTTGGGTCCACTGGCAGAGATGGTCTCAAAGCTTGGGCCTCGGCTGTCTTTCTGCTTGCTAAAAGAAAGTTTTACAAGTGGTGTATATATATATACAGTATATATATACATATATATGAAGGCAAACATATTATCCTCATTGGGAAAACCTGGCAAATGTCGTACATAGGACGCTTGTTAGTAATTACATCTTTACATCAGGGTGATGTACAATTACATCACCCTCTTTTAACTTAATCTCCAAGCACAATTCTTTTTTTATTGTTATTTATTGGCGGGTTAGTTATATTATTATAGAATACTTTAAAACAATCACACAAACAAGTAATTCTCTTCATACACAATATCACTATAATAATATAATAGCTGAAGACATTGATGGTGAGGATATAGGATATAATGAGTAAGGATATAGTGAGCCGAGCCCACCGTACAATCTCTGAACTCACTGCTCACTATATCCTTTCACCATCGGTGTCTTCAACTGCTTTGCACTGTAATCATAACTCCCTACCTCTTCCTATAGTTTACATATTTATTGTTTACATACCTGTATGATAGCCATGTACATGTTCACATTTGACTGTACCTACCGTATATATAATAATCTTCAGCTGTTGATACAACTGCATAACCCTGCTCACTACCTGCTGTATATACATTTATATATATTTATCCTGTTGATATAATTGCATACCCCTGCTCACTACTTGTTGAATAATTGTATACGTACCTGTGTATATATATATATATATATATATATATATATATTTATACCTTATATATAGTTTATACCTGTGTTTATACCTTGTAGACTGTCTTTACATCTTGATTTAACCAGTGTCAATTCTATTTTACTATGCACTTTACTGCAGCATTTGCATTCTGGTTAGATGCCAAATTATTTTCGCTGTACTGTACTTACTACTTTATGACAATACATTTGAATCTAATCTACTCTAATCTAATGTGTGCATGTGTGCATGCTCGTGGGAGATTGACGCTCCCATACCTGCGACACTCGTTGACGTAGTGCGCGGCAGAGAGCTCTGTCTCTTTTCCCTTGGGAACAGCGGTCTCCAGCCACATTAGCAGCTGCATGACGGCCACAGCGTCCCTTACCTAAACACACAGATACGGGGAGAAATGAAGACATTTAATGGCTAAAGGTTCCCCCGGGTGCTTGAACCCACGGCAGTGACGTCAGCAGGCCAGGTCATAAAGGTATTAAAGTGTCGCCGGCATCCATTAAAAGCCTCCAGATACAGCTCCACTCATAAAGATTGAAGAGTGTATTGACTGTAAGATTTGATAAGTGAACTGATATGGTATGGGGTGGAATTATGGTTTCATAAATTAATGATGGACATCTTTAGTGTGTGTGTGTGTGTGTGTGTGTGTGTGTGTGTGTGTGTGTGTGTGTGTGTGTGTGTGTGTGTGTGTGTGTGTGTGTGTGTGTGTGTGTGTGCATGTGCGTGTGGAGTTCAGGTTCATGTGGCATTGTGTGTATAATGTAGAATCAGTGTTGCCTACACAATCAAAAAGAAGAATCCAAGGGTTTGAAATTGTCCAGTGAGATGATCAAATGAATATCCCTATCCTGTTTGTGGATCGTTGCTTGGACTATTTTGTTTCCCTTACAAGGTTTTAGAGTCAGGGTTTGGTTTGGATGGGGATGTGTGGAAGGGTTCTAGCACAGGATGCACAGTCCCAGGGCTGGTGACTTTTAAAATAAAATAAGAATATGGCGGAACATTTGCTTTTATTATTATTATTAAGTATTTCTTCATTCACAGAAGAGGATGGAATTTCCTCAATTGAAAATCAGTTTTTGCTCTACTACGTCATATGGCTTGTTGATCTGATCGGTTGAAGTTAGCCTGTGATAGATGAGATAGATGGCTCCTCTAATCACCTGCCAAGATTTTGCGAAAGTGCCAGCCCTTCTCCAAATAGTTTCAAAGTTCACAAACCCGGATGGTTCTGTTTAACAAACTGGTGCGTCTACTGTCTACTGGTCTACACTAACGCGAGCTAAACTTTTAATTGTGTGTGTACGTGCATGCGTGTGCTTCTAAAAGACTCACGTGGGCATTTCTCAAGATGCGTTGCTCCGTCTCATCTTTCACAGCCTTAGTGGTCAACACCGGAGAATAAGAACTAGTCACAAGCTTTTCCTGCATGAGAGAGAGAGGGAGAGAGACAGACAGACAGTGAGCGAGAGGAAGAGAGGATGGGAGACAGAGAGAGAGAGAGAGAGAGAGAGATAAAATTAGTTTTGGAGTAATATCATTATTATCATTCCACTTCCACATTCCATGAACAGTAGAATTAGCAACAAAAAAAACCATATCCGGTCAAACTACTGACCGACTGGCCAAAATACCTGGAACAACACAACAATTGGTTCAGCCCATTCACCTGTGCCGCGATGACCTCATACAGAGCGTAGTTGGTGTACTCTGTGCCCACCCACACTCTCACTCCAGCTTTGCTCACGTAGTCCTGGAGGTTCGGCCGCACTGTGTCGTAGTTCCTCAACTGGACACAGAGGCTCCCAACGCAGGAGGAGTTCAGGTAGGCCTTCAGGTCCTCCGACACACGCTGGGTGTGCACAAAGAGCCTGATGCACAGAGACAGAGAGACAGAGACAGAGACAGAGAGAGAGAGAGAGAGAGAGAGAGAGAGAGAGAGAGAGAGAGAGAGAGAGAGAGAGAGAGAGAGAGAGAGAGAGAGAGAGAGAGAGAGAGAGAGATAAGACTCACAAGATCCCACAAAAAGACAAAGCACAAAAATAGACAGAGACAAAGAAACAAATTGATAGATAGATAGATAGATAGATAGATAGATAGATAGATAGATAGATAGATAGATAGATAGATAGATAGATAGATAGATAGATAGATAGATAGATAGATAGATAGATAGATAGATAGATAGATAGATCAATCAATCTACATCACAACTCAAATGTTGTCGCAATGGCGGCGGTGGTGGGGTAGACTTGCCAGATCTCCTGCATGGTCAGCAGTGTGTAGGAGTAGAAGAAGGGATTGTGTGGGATGTCGTTCCCACGCAGATTAAACAACCCTAACAGGAAGCGGAGACAACAGAGGCAGACAGGGACTTTTTTTTTGGTCCCCAGACAGGGATACATTTTTTAATGATTTTAGCTTTTTCCTTTTCTTTCCTAAAATGACTTGCAGATTTGAGAAATAGTAATTGTTTTCATTCTGTATACGATTACAGGATTGGATGTATGTACGTACGAATTTCATGGTTGTCAAAATAAATAATTATGTACGCACATTACATTATATTATATATACAGTATATATATTTAGAAACACATATACACACACACACACACACACACAAAAACACACATACATATGAAAATTCCAGTGCCTCATAATAAACTGAAGTGCATTGAGCTCAGACAGTTTTGTGTGCTGTGTGTCCTGAGCATAGCAACCACCAGCTATTATTATCTACGCAATAAGGGACTGCCTGACTTCTTACAGGCGGTCTCGTCCAGTGCAGAAAGCAAGAGAGCAGTGGGCTTGTAGGGATAGTCCGCCATCTCCCTCCGTATGCTCTCCACCTTCATCTGCCAAGTTCTTCCTGTACAGGCAGACACGCACACACACATTAACACATGTCTAAAATCTTTAAATCTAAGTCTGGAGGATTTGAATCCTATGTACACACACAGTGAAATTTGTTTCTCTGCATTTAACCCATCCTAGTATTAGGAGCAGTGGGCAGCTATTGTATATACAGCTGCCCGGGGGGAGCAGTGTAGGGGTCTGGTGCCTTGCTCAAGGGCACCTCGGCAGTGCCCTGTAGGCCAACTGGCACCTTTTTCCAAGTACCAGTTCTCACTCCGTACTTGGTTCTATGGGGACGTGAACCGGCAACACAAAGACACACACACACACACACACACACACACACACACACACACACACACACACACACACACACACACACACACACACACACACACACACACACACACACACACACACACACACACACACACACACACACACACACACACACACACACACACACACACACACAAGACACACACACACACACACACACACACACACACACACACACACACACACTTCCCGTTTGTGAAAATGTAGGTTCCCGGGAAATTTGACAATACATTATATAATATAAATAAATAAATAAATAAATATATATATATAGTATAATAATGCTGCTCTGTCAAATGACCTAATTTAACTCAAAAGGCAAAAAACAGCCTCACTGTTAGTACTATACGTTACTTCAGCGTCCTTCAGACACTGTTTAATGGGGATCCTTTATCTCACTCACTCACTCACTCACTCTCTCTCTCTCTCTCTCTCTCTCTCTCTCTCTCTCTCTCTCTCTCTCTCTCTCTCTCTCTCTCTCTCTCTCTCTCTCTCTCTCTGGATGGTCAGCAGTAAATAATAAAAAAAAGCATGGTCATTTTATGGTGATGTTTGCCCTCGACTCGATGGCATTTATCAGCCACAAGATAGAGGCCACCACACATGAACATCCAGTATGGTCTGACAAGGTAAGCACATGCGTGCGTGTGCACACACATCTAGCGCGCACACACACATCTAGCGCACACACACACCTATGATTTGGTCAGGCAGGCGGGTGAGGTTGTAGGCAGGGACAGGTGGTCTGTCTGTCCAGACCCCGTCCACCAGGTTGTCCGGGATGGAAGTGAGCAAGAGGCTTCCGGGGAGCAGGTTGACGTTGTAGTACTCGTGCGTTTCTAATGGACGGAAATTAAACACGAAGGTTAACAAACACAGCTGCCCGGCAGGCATGCCGCCATCGACCCATGAAAGTGAAACGGTCTGCACACAACATAGCTTGGCTTGGAGACATCCGTCGATAGATACTCCTCTTGGTATGTATGTGTTTGAGTAAGCATTTTACTGACGCTGAGCTGGACTGACAGGAGGGGGGGGGGGGGGGGGAGGGGGTCCTTACTCAGGGAGAAGACGAAGGGGTCGAAGCCGATCTTGCCGCCCTCTGGAAACTCGGCGAGCAGCCAGTCGCAGATTTTGCCGATGGACGCTGTGCCACACACATCGTACACATGACCAATAAAACCAATTTGGGGTTCGATGGCTATCATTGAACACGGTGCAATTATGATTCTGCACCGACTTGGACAGGAGGTTAATTAACGATCAGTGTTGTATTAAATGCATTATTGTATTTCAGGTTTCATTGCATTTCAAATCCCAGACAGGCAAAGAAAGGTTTATAATTTAATGCTCATATCTGGAAAATAAGTGTGGAAATAGTATCAACAGAAAAAAACTTTAATCGAATGAAATCATTATCCTTATTCACTCTGTATCGTGACACCACCCTGTATCTGACTCCTTTATAGTAAAGTAGACATACATTAATCAATCAATCAACCAAGACATTTATTGATATTAGTGAGTTGGTGGTGAATCGGGCGACCTACATTCTCTCTCCAGCTTCCAGTTACAGTCCATTTGTCTCTCGGCCTGCACCCAGTAGCGGCTGTCTGTCCACAGGACCGCCTTGGTGGCCGTGACCACGGTCGTGCCTGCGGACGGGGGACACGTGGTGGGTAGGGGGCGGCGGAGAGGACAAAAGAGACTTCATTCAGAAGGGTGTTGGATGTGAAAGAGTTGAGGTTTAAGATATTGTCGTGTGCCAAGTCATCTTGTGCAGCGTTATGAAATTGAGCAGAGACAAAAGAGAGGCAGGAACGGTTGGAAGCGTTGAGGAAGAGAGAAGAGGAAGTCGTTCAGTCTCCGAATCTCGAAACTATTGTTTTAGATTCTGTGAGCAAGCCCTGAAGAAGCCCTATTTTTATCTGCGCCTTCATAGGCTTTGCTGTACTTCCAGCAACTGTGTGATGGGGAGTCAGAAGATGCGTCAGATTCCCAAGATAAGAAAGAGGATGAAAAAGGCAGTGGATGTTTAATTTATGTTCCCCAGTGCCACTGAGTGTGGGTATATGCCCTGTTTACGCCAGGGATAATTCACTATGGTTAATAATAGGGTTAATCAGGTTAGTAATAGAGCTCGAGTTGATATTATCGTATTGTCAACAGGTCAGTTCTAATAGTTATAGAATAGGCAAGTGTATGTTTTAATGGTCTGTGTGTACCGATGTGTGTCTCACGGATGTGTGTGTGTGTGTGTGTGTGTGTGTGTGTGTGTGTGTGTGTGTGTGTGTGTGTGTGTGTGTGTGTGTGTGTGTGTGTGTGTGTGTGTGTGTGTGTGTGTGTGTGTGTGTGTGACTGATACATGCAGGGAGGGGCGCAGGGTGTGCTAGGAGTGGGGTGATGTGGTTTGGGGGGAGGCGCTCCTCAGAGGGCGGGAGGAGGTGAACAGGGAGGAGGAGGAGAAGGCGGAGGTGGGGGTCCACACTTAAAGAGATGGAGAGGGGCTTACCTGCGGAGCCAGTGAAGCCAGTCATGAAGGCTATCCTAGCGTCCCGTGGTGCTGTGTACTCACTCTGTTGCAAAAAGAGATTTGAGTTGTGTGAGTCAGCAGTCTGGCCTCACACTCACACACACTCACACACACACACACACACACACACACTAAAACTCCACAAGGATTACTTGTGGAGTTTGTCATCTGTTACACACACACACACACACACACACACACACACACACACACACACACACACACACACACACACACACACACACACACACACACACACACACACACACACACACACACACACACACACACACACACACACCATACCAGGTGTGCATCCTCGGCAGGGACGATGTAGGCGACGACATCATGAGGCACCAAGGCTGCTCTCAGGGCCTGCAGTCTCAGTGTGGTGTTGACCACAGTGACAGGCAGGTACTGCAACACACACACACACACACATAAACGCACACACACACACACACACACACACACACCACACACACACACACACACACACACACACACACACACACACACACACACACACACACACACACACACACACACACACACACACACACACACGTACACAGACACACACACACGCATGCATTCACGCACAGAAACACACACGCATTGGAGGAGAGTCCGTAGATTTACAGTAATAGGTGCCTAGAGATTTACTGGATTATAGCCCACTGTAATAAATCACTGCAATGTATGTTTATATCCTGGTAAACACAATATGTAGCATATGTAGCACTGTCATTTGAGGGCGGACCCCTCCCTGGAGTTTTATTTGTTGCAACAATATTGACGGTCCCTGAGGCTTGGAAGGGGGAACATTTTCCTTCAGGAAGTTTGAATGCATCTCCCTTACAACTGAGGTTCTACAAGTAATGAATCAAAGCATTTTCATTTTGTTGTATTACTTTTTGACACGCACAATTATTATAATTATTAGATTGTGTCTTCATACATTTGTTTAGACATTTTCCAATAATAATAAACAACATAAAAGTTAATATTTGACCACCAAAACAAGTTACCCCGCTGCAGCTTCAGACCCATTTTCAATTCAGTAGTTGATAATACTGGTGGTTGTAACTTATTTTGTATCATCATCATCATCATCATCATCATCATCATCATCATCATCATCATCATATTTTACCGGTGGGGATTTGGAGCAGTCCCTCTCTGTGCTACCTTCCGTAAGAGCAGCAACACTGTTTCCTGAAACCCGAAAACAACTGGTGACCTCGATGTTTGAGTGCTGTATGTATTGCAATTCTGAAAATATTGTGATGCTGATACAATATTTATAAAAAAAATTATATTTAACGTTCGGGTTTGGGTTCTACAAGCCCGGCATTATTTGTGGCCGAAGAGAAGACAACATAGTTTGAATGCAATAAACTTCTCTCTGTTTATGTTTCCACTAAGATAACATTGACTTTTCTTTTGAGTTAAATTTTTTTATGACAAAAAAAAAGATTCTGTTTCTGATTCTGATTCTGACACTTCAGTCAACCTGATGATACAAGTATTGCGGAAAGCAAAGAATCCCAATTCTCACATGAATCTATTCGCTCCCCCCTCATCCCTAGTAAAACCACTGCATTTAGTTTGGGAACCAAAGAACAAGCAGAAACACTTTTGATATGTGGTTATTGACGGTGCTGCAATACTGGAGCCATGTTTGTAGTTTTGTTATGTTTAAAGCCATCTTATGGAACATCAGCCTGGAGACTCCCGCGTTTATGATGTGGACAGCGGTCAAAGTGAAGGACAGCAAGCAAGATACGGTTGCAGAGAGAGATCATAAAACACATTATATAACACAGAGAATCTTGTGACGTTAAACGACAAACAACCAAATAAACCGGGATTTTAATCATATTACATTCATGGGTAATTTACCATTACAATTACAACTGACAAAATTGTCCCTTTAGGCTCGTTGGCGCTTACTTTGTTATGCAAGGAAATATATATCCATGAATAACCCAACGGGCATTGATAAAAGGAACAGATGGCAATCTCTTGTGTCCTCTTCGCAAGGTCTGGATATTATTTATTAACCCATATGCACAATCATTGCTGTTGCCGGGGATATGGATGCAATTAAAACATTAAAATTTTCACTTCCATGGTTCTCAATACTAAAGCCCTCGGAATGGAAATTGTCCGATATGGATCATTTTGTCAAAATGCTTTTATTCATCAAACGACTAAGGATCTTTTGAGTCAGACCGCATGTGGCTTGCGTTTTCTTTGCCTTTCTCAAGTACTGACGGACTCAATAGTATCCAGTCTGACTGTGCTGAAGGTCAGGGTGGAGGGAGTCCCTCTAAGGTACATCAAAACACTTTAGACAGTGACAGTGACACTGACGATGACCACATAGTTTGGGACGGAAAAAATGCTAAATGTTATTTTTTTACCTGCCAGAGCTGCCAGGACGCAGGCCAACAGCCAGCCATCTGAAGACATCTTGGCACAGACGGTCCGTCACGGGAGAATCCTCAGAGTGAGTCGCAGCAAAGTAGCCACTGCATCCATACACTGGAAAGACAGTGTGTGTGTGTGTGTGTGTGTGTGAGAGAGGAAGTAAGTATGTAGGTTTTTAGTGAGAAAGCATGTGTGGGTGTCTGCTCTCTCTCTCTCTCTCTCTCTCTCTCTCTCTCTCTCTCTCTCTCTCTCTCTCTCTCTCTCTCTCTCTCTCTCTCTCTCTCTCTCTCCTCTCTCTCTCTCTCTCTCTCTCTCTCTCTCGCACTATTTCCACTCAGTGTGACTTTCTGATAAGAATCAGCTACGATGGCTGTGTGGAAGGCTCTTGGGTGGACAGTGACCTCCTCCTCAAACAGTGCCATCATAAAAGGCAGTGTGTTAAAACTCATGCCACAAAGTGTCTGACTTTCTTAGCTTAGTTAATGTCAATAGAAAACACCTCTGGTTAGAAGTAACCGCTAACAATTAAGTGTGCTCTGTGGACGTCTATAGAGATGAGAGAGTCTGCCTATTATTATAAGGATTTTGCGATAAATTACCACATTTCCATGTTTTCAAAACAAATGATTTGTCTCGTGCGATGATTGTGTCCGGGCCATGTGCTGCTGGATCTTCTGGAGGCGAGGAGATGAGAGGAAGGAGGAATGTGACAGTAGGGGTAGGGTAGGGGACCAGGGGACCGTCTCGGAGCAGATGCCGACGGGTTTTCCAACATCATAGGAACAGAGCCCAGAATCCCTGTGTTGTCATCTGATCCCTGTCCAATTACTGCATAGCAACAACAACCCCCCTACATCCCCCCCCCCCCCCCAATCCACCCACCTACCCAATCCCATCCCTCCACCCCCCCCCCATCCCATTCTTCCACCCCCCCACACCCTTGTGGAGACCAAGAATGATCTATCGCTGCTGGTGCTTCAATGCAAGTCTGGCTGGCAGAGACACCTAATGGAAGTGGAACATATGTTATTGTGGGGACCCGAAACTGTCTCAGATGCAAGGAGATTTTTAAGCAGTTATCATATGTTTGGTTGTCTTGAAATATAAAATAATAAATGCACTTTATTACGTCTATCACATTGACATTATTCTCTGATCCAGCAGTCCCACTAGGGTAGGAGTACTAGGGGAGAGATTAAACAGCAAGGGGCCATCGGAGTTAGGCCTTGTTTCCTGTTTCGTGACAGAGACACCGAAGAAAACTAATTTGCGATGGATGAAGCTATATTTCTACAGTGGCCAGTCTACATGGTGTAGATTTTAAACCTTTACAGACACTTTTTTTACGGTTCTATTAAATGTAGGCTACGTTGTCCCGTGCACTTGTGTTAAACAATGCACCAATCAACGTGGGTGTCGCCCACATATCCTCACATATATCACAGCACCTTGTACATAAGCCTGCATAGAATGCCACTTGTTATCCCTTGTCTTTCAGGAATGAAAGCAATGTAATGTAATGTAATGTAATGTAATGTAATGTAAGTAATGTATTATTAAAGCAAACAGTCAATAAGTAACCAGTAAGATGTCTTCTATCAAAGCAACTAGTCAAGATGCAACCAGTAAGATGTCTTCTATCAAAGCAACTAGTCAAGATGCAACCAGTAAGATGTCTTCTATCAAAGCAACCAGTCAAGAAGCAACCAGTAAGATCTCTCTCTGTGATCTGCCCTGCCTGCCATTCACTCCCTTGTGAGAATCTGCTTGCCAGGCACCTGTTCTTTGCTTGTTCGGTGGTGCTGTCCGACGCTGAGCCACCGGAGGTGGAATGGCGGTAGGGGAATACGGCATGTTCTTAAACAGCGCTCCCCAGCTGTCTGCTGGTCCTTTCTCAGAGCACTATGTGTGTTGGCAAGGGCGATGCATTTCAAGCCATGCAGTGTATATATAAACCAACAGGGGGGAGTGCGTTCCCAGAGCTAGAAGTGCAGCGCCATGGCCGGTGCCGGTCGTAAGCTCAGGGTTAAATTCACCACCCACTCCATCTGTCGGGAAGGTTGTTGGTCTGGGCTCCTGAGATTGATTGATTCTGCAGGGCAGAGGTTTGCCAGAGGTTTTCAGCACAGTTCACACAGAAGGGACCTCTCTCTACACAAGGTACTTCCTCTAAAACCCCCTTTCCACCGACGCAAATCTAGTGGTCTGGAGCTAGTACCTTCTAAGAACCAGTTTGTTTGTCCAAGGGCTAGACAGCCATGTCATTACATCGCTGTATACGTCTTTATACATCTCCCCTAGCTGTCGATATACGAGAAGAACTGGTTAAAAATTAGAAACCGGCTCTCAACCAGCCCTCAAAATGCCTTGGTGAAAAAGGGGTATAAGTGGTATAAATGGGACACCAACCACGTTGTCCCATCTTGTTGTGAGGTGGAAAAGCTTGGCATTCTCCACTGGACAAGTCTACACGGCAGTCGTGTCAGCTCGCCACCTAGGCTATGAGGGTAAAACAGTTTTCAGCTATCCCCTGGTCAAGATTATTTGTGAGGGGCTAGGCATGTGAAGCCTTTCACCCGTGCGCTGGGATACACACCATGCTGGGATATTCCCACCGTCTTGAGTGGGTTATCTAGGGACCCTTTCAAGCCTCTGTCTCAAGCCTCTGTCTTTTAACAGGCTTAAGACTTTTTTATATTTTTAGTATTTTTCCTGGCTTTGGTTTCCAACAAATGCTGCGGTCTGTCAGCCCGAACTGCCTGCTGCTTAACGAGGACAGCTCGTTGGCACTGCTTTGACCAAACCCTGCATTCCTCCCCAAGAACATCGGTAGTTCTGTTCGGTTGAGGGATATTATGCAAAAGGATTTCAGCCCCCCACCTCAAAGTCCACTTTCAAATGCTGGCTATGACCAGGGGATCCCTTGGCCAATCTGTGTCATGCTGGACAGAAGCAGGGGCTTCTTCAGCAATTAAAAAAAAAAAAAAGTATGTTTAACTTAGAAATGAAAGTTCCCCTGCTGCCTTAAAAACATGAGTAAACTCAATTTGAAGATACGCTTTGTTTATGTTATACACGTTGTTTAACTAATGATCATTTGTTGTTTTAACTTGATACTGGTGGGCGGCAGTATAGCTCAGGAGATCATCCAGGAGCTGCAAGTCTGGATCACGCTTCTGCACCTCTAAAAGCACAGTCTGCCGATTTTCCTGACTTAACCGCACTTGATCCTTAAGTGGTGGACCTCTTCCTTCTTTGATTTCTTGACTGCCTTGCTGTTTGTCTGTCCCCTTTTTATCTTATTTACAAGAACTTCAGGGCATCCAGCTGTCATAAATCTCTGACGGTAGTTGCCCATCTCAAATTTCAAGCAAAGTACCCAGCAATACCATCCTTCGCAGAACCCGGCTTTCTGAGACAAGGGTGCTTTGCTACAAGAGCTGTGGCTACACTGCTAATGTTATTTACTTGGATAGGCAGTGAGGTTGGATATCTTATCACTTAGTTTGTCCAGTTTTTCACGCTTAATGGTAAATGGACTGCCTTTTTATAGCGCTTTTTATACAAATCGCTTTACAAGTCACGCCTCACATTCATCCACCCACGGCGGCGTCAGCCATGCAAGGCAACAGCCAGCACGTCAGGAGCAGTTAGGGTTAGCAGTTAGG
Organism: Muraenolepis orangiensis; assembly: GCA_027704905.1. NCBI lineage: Eukaryota > Metazoa > Chordata > Actinopteri > Gadiformes > Muraenolepididae > Muraenolepis > Muraenolepis orangiensis. The sequence continues at coordinate 22,652,349 of CM051001.1, forward strand.
GTGTCTTGCTCAAGGACACCTCGACAGGTGTCCCAAGGACACCTCGACAGGGATCAAACCAGCAACCTTCCGGTTGTGAGGCGACCGCTCTACTTCCTGAGCTATTGACGCCCTTACCCCCTTGCTTACCACCCTTGGTTACCACCCTTGGTGACGACCATAAGCGTTCCATCAGTGGCATAGGCATTTGCTGTGCTCAGTTGAAGTTCAACATCATGGGAGAAAGCAGGAACAACAAAAGGGCTGGATAACTCAACAATATATTTTTATTCAAGGATTATATGGCAAGTTTTTTCACCCTCTGGAATGTGGTGGCCAACCAACAGCGAAAAATCGGAATCAGAAGTACCCAGTTCTCAAGTCCTTTGCTACCTAGGTTTTGTCATAGAAATTAAAGGTAATATTACTCCACAATTAAAGCCATTCAATGCCAAATACTTAGCAATCAGATCCAAGAAGCATATGCAGTGTTCCACAGGTACAACTCCCTCAAGTAAATCATGTAATATACACCACACGCTTTGTGCTTCTTTTTTAAGTTACCCAACAGATTAGAAACTACAAAGTCATCAATATATAGTCCGAGAGGACCTTGAAAGGATCTGTAGTAGTTTTTTTGTAGACTGTTTTTACATGTTATTTAACCACTGTACATTATATATTACCATGCACTTCACTGCAACATTTGAACTCTGGTTAGATGCCAACTTATTTTCGCTTCTTGTACGTGCTGTGCAATGACAATAAATTTGAATCTAATCTAATCTAATCCAATTCGTAATGGCCTTCATGTTGACTGGATCTCTTAAGTGTCTGAAGTATCAGTAACAGTTTACTCACATTTAAAAAAGGGACATAAACAAGTAGTTCTTGTGCATTTTATACATACTGGTTCAATAACAGTAAAGTATTTATGTAAAATGTGCCAAGAGTTGACTTGAAAAGGCAATCTGTTAAAAGGAAAATTTAACAACTTTAAAAAATGTGTTAATGTCCCTAGGCTTAGAGAATGATACACAAATCACAGGATAATTGAGTTACAATTTCATAAGCTTATGTTATACGTTCTTCCAAATTATTTTTAAGTTCTGCTTTGGTTTTTTAAGTTTTCAACAATATTTGTAAATGCAGATAAGGCATGAACTTCTTTGGTATTGTCCATGATGCTCTTTGTATGGTTGTTGTATTCTTCATTGGCCATTAGTAGAGAAAGCATGAAGTTGACATAAACAGAAATTATTGAGACATTTTTGTTTTCTTCAACATATAGTCTCAAATTGTCTTATCCCCTTCTCCATTGTAAGACATTTAAGTCATTAACTATCTCTACAAAGGGCAATTAAATGCAATTAGAACACTAAAGACAAAAAATGCACCATTTTAATAACCTATAGTATAGTATAATAACCTAGTTCATGTTCAGTGAATAAATGCACCATTTTAATAACCTATAGTATAGTATAATAACCTAGTTCATGTTCAGTGAACCTCTCCGGGAACCATCACCTTATCGTGGTGGAGAGGTTTGGGTGTCCCTGTGAACCTGAGAGCTGTGTTGTCTGGAGCCTAGTGCTCCTGGTAGGGTCTCCCATGGCAGATTGGTCTCAGGGGAGGGGCCAGACTAAGAATGGTTCAAAGACTTCAATGGACAAACAAACAAGAAGTGAGGATACCCTGCCCGGAGGAAGCCCGGGGCCCCTTTCCGGAGCTAGGCCTGGAAAGAGGGCCCGTAAGCGAGCGCCTGGTGGCCGGGTTAGCCACGGAGCCCGGTCGGGCATAGCCCGAAAAAGCAACGTGGCCACTTCTCCTTCCCGCGGACCCACCACCTACGGGAAGAACCGCTGGGGTCGGGTGCACTGCCAGTTAGGAGGCAGTGAAGGCAGGGGGCATCAACGGACCAAGCCCAGCCAACAGAGACTGGCTTTGGGGACATGGAATGTCACCTCTCTGGGGGGGAAGGAGCCTGAGCTTGTGCGGGAGGTGGAGCGCTACCAATTAGATCTGGTGGGGCTTACCTCTACGCACAGCACTGGCTCTGGAACTAAACTCCTGGATAGGGGTTGGACTCTTTCCTTCTCTGGAGTTGCGCAGGGTGTGAGGAGCCGGGCGGGTGTGGGGATACTCACAAGTCCCCGGCTGAGTGCCGCTTTGTAGGAGTTTACCCCGGTGGACGAGAGGGTCGCCTCCCTACACCTTAGGGTCATGGGAGGGAAAACTCTGACTGTTGTTTGTGCCTATGCACCAAACAACAGTTCGGAATATCCCGCCTTCTTGCACACCCTGGATGGAGCCCTGCATGGGGCTCCTGAAGGGGACTCTATAGTCCTCCTGGGAGACTTCAACGCACACGTGGGTAATGATGGGGAAACTTGGAGGGGCGTGTTGGGGATGAACGGCCAACCTGATCTGAACCGGAGTGGGGTTTTGTTATTGGATTTCTGTGCTAGTCATGGATTGGCCATAACAAACACCATGTTCACAACATAAGGATGCTCATAAGTGTACATGGTACCAGAGTACCTTAGACCGAAGGTCAATGATCGATTTTGTTATCGTATCATCTGGCCTGAGGCCGCATGTTTTGGACACTTGGGTGAAGAGAGGGGCAGAGCTGTCAACCGATCACCATCTGGTGGTGAGTTGGGTAAGATGGCGGGGGAAGCCTCTGGACAGACCAGGTAAGCCCAAACGTGTAGTGCGGGTGAACTGGGAACGTCTGGTGGATGCCCCTGCCCGGGAGACCTTCAACTCCCACCTCCGGCGGAATTTTTCGGGCATCTCTGTGGAGGCTGGGGGCATTGAGCCAGAGTGGTCATTGTTCAAAGCTTCTATTGCCGAAGCTGCGGTTGAGAGCTGTGGCCTCAAGGTCATTGGTGCCTCAAGGGGCGGCAACCCTCGGACTTCGTCGTGGACACAGGTGGTCAGGGAAGCCGTCCGGCTGAAGAAGGAGGCCTTCCGGGCTATGTTTGCCTGTGAGACTCCGGACTCAGTTGCGAGGTATCGACAGGCCAAGAGGACGGCAGCCTCGGCTGTAGCAGAGGCAAAGCAGTGGGTGTGGGAGGAATTCGGAGAAGCCATGGAGAAGGACTTTCAGTTGGCACCAAAGCGTTTCTGGCAAACAATCCGGCGCCTCAGGAGGGGGAAGCGTGGATCCATCCAAGCTGTGTACAGTAAGGGTGGGACATTGCTGACCTCAACTGAGCAGGTGATCGGGCGGTGGAAAGAACACTTTGAGGAACTTCTTAACCCAACTACACCCTCAATGGTAGAGACAGAGCTGGAGGATGAAGGACGGCAAACATCAATCTCCCTGGAGGAAGTCACTACGGTAGTCAAACATCTCCGCAGTGGCAAAGCCCCAGGGGTTGATGAGATCCGTCCAGAAATGCTAAAGGCTCTGGGTGTTGAGGGGCTGTCGTGGATGACACGTCTTTTCAACATTGCGTGGAAGTCTGGGACAGTGCCTGAGGAGTGGCAAACGGGGGTGGTGGTACCCCTGTTCAAAAAGGGTGACCAGAGGGTGTGTGCCAATTACAGGGGTATCGCATTACTCAGCCTCCCTGGGAAAGTCTACTCCAAGGTGCTGGAAAGGAGGGTTCGGCCGATAGACGAACCTCAGATTGAAGAGGAACAATGCGGATTCCGCCCTGGTCGTGGAACAACGGACCAGCTTTTCACTCTTGCAAGGATCCTGGAGGGGGCTTGGGAGTATGCCCATCCGGTCTACATGTGTTTTGTGGATTTGGAGAAGGCATATGATCGGGTCCCTCGGGAAATACTGTGAGGGGTGCTGCGGGTGTATGGGGTGCGGGGGTCACTGTTGAGGGCCATCCAATCTCTCTACTCCCAAAGCAAGAGCTGTGTCCGGATTCTCGGTAGAAAGTCAGGCCTGTTCTCAGTGGGTGTTGGCCTCCGCCAGGGCTGCGCTTTGTCACCCATCCTGTTTGTGATTTTCATGGACAGGATTTCAAGGCGTAGTCATGGAGGGGAGGGGTTTCAGTATGGTGGGCTCAGGATTGAATCGCTGCTGTTTGCAGATGATGTGGTCCTGTTTGCGTCATCAGTATGTGACCTTCAGCACTCACTGGATCGGTTTGCAGCGGAATGTGAAGCGGCTGGGATGAGGATCAGCACCTCAAAATCTGAGGCCAGGCCTTAGCAGGAAACCGGTGGATTGTCTACTCCAAGTAGGGAGGGAGTCCTTATCCCAAGTGAAGGAGTTCAAGTATCTCGGGGTCTTGTTCTCGAGTGAGGGGAGGATGGAGCGTGAGATTGACAGGAGAATAGGTGCAGCGGGAGCGGTATTGGGTGCACTTTGGCGCACCGTTGTAACCAAAAGAGAGCTGAGCCAGAAGGCAAAGCTCTTGATCTACCAATCAGTCTTCGTTCCTACCCTCACCTATGGCCATGAGCAATGGGTAATGACCGAAAGGACGAGATTGCGAATACAAGCGGCCAAAATGAGTTTCCTCAGGAGGGTGGCTGGTATCTCCCTGAGGGATAGGGTGAGAAGCTCAGTCACTCGTGAGAGACTCGGAGTAGAGCCGCTGCTCCTTCGCGTAGAAAGGAGCCAGTTGAGGTGGTTCGGGCATCTAGTAAGGATGCTTCCTGGTCGCCTCCGGAGGGAGGTTTTCCAGGCACATCCAACTGGGAAGAGACCACGGGGCAGACCGAGGTACAGGTGGGGTGATTACATCTCCACACTGGCCTGGGAACGCCTCGGGATCCCCCAGTCAGAGCTTGTCGATGTTGCCAGGGAGAGGGAAGTTTGGAGTCCCCTGCTGAAGCTGCTACCTCCGCGACCCGTTTACGGATAAGCGGGAGAAGATGAATGGATGGATGGATGTTCAGTGAAACAATATTTTCAGATTGTTTCATTGGCAGTTGTCAGAAATACAAATCCTCAAAAGTCCAAACACAGATTATTACATTGTGTGCTCACAAGTAAAAAGTAAAAATATGTTTCAGCTTAAGCTTTGAGATACTAATAAAACATTACTTTCGCAGTAGACTTAAAAAGCAAGCAACTTTAGGTGGTGACTGCATGACAGCTCATGTCCAATATGAGTTAGCCTTGACTGACTGTGTAGCCAATGCTAAGTTAGCCACGCATAGCCAACACTCACTTAGCCACGCGTAGCCAATGCTAACTTAGCCATGTGTAGCTATGCTAACTTAGCCAATCAAAAGAGGCGGCAATTTTTTTTGCTTTTTTCAATGTATAACTTACAGACATGAGTTTGATGAACGTTGAGAACCCAGACAAAAAAATAATAATTAGTCAATGGATACCTTTAAGTGTAACTTTTGGAAACGTATGCGTTGAGTTCCATACCCCAAACTTGCCATGACAAGTGAAGTTAAAGAGAATGAATAAGTTAATAGCATCATCATTGTGTACAGTGTATAGGCTTAAAGTTGCTTTTCACTAACACCTATACCTCCTAACTAAGGGACTAAGGGACTAAACACCAATCTGCCTTATACCGTGAGAACAGGAGAATGGAGGACACCATCTCCTCAGCCCTTCACTCCGCTCTCCCCACCTGGATGAGAGCAACACACATGTGAGGATGCTGTTCATTGACTTCAGCTCAGCATTCAACACATTCATCCCCTCCAAACTCATCTTCAAACTTGGTAACCTCATGAAAACCAAGAATCTTGACATTAACCCCTCTGTCTGCAAATGGTTACTAGACTTCCTAACCAACAGACCCCAGTCTGTCAGGTTAGACAATCTCACCTCCTCCACCCTCACCCTGAACACCGGCGCTCTGCAGGGCTGTGTGCTGAGCCCTCTCCTCTACTTCCTCTTCACCCACGACTGCACTCCTGTACATGGTACAAACACCATCATCAAGTTTACAGATGAAACGGTGGTGGGCCTCATCAAAAACAACGATGAGACAGCCTACAGGGAGGAGGTCCAGCACCTGGTGACAACAACCTGGCCCTCAACACCAAGAAGACCAAGGAGCTGATCGTGGACTTCAGAAAGACCAGAGCTGGCGCGTACGCCCCATCCTCATCAACGGGGCGGAGGTCAAGCGTGTCTCCAGCTTCAAATACCTGGGGGTCCACATCTCGAGGACCTCTCTTGGACCCTCAACACTGCCTCACTGGTCAAGAAGGGCAGCAGTGTAGCTCAGGAGGTAGAGCGGTCGCCTCACAACCAGAAGGTTGCTGGTTTGATCCCCGCCGCCTCCTCCTAGCAAAAGCTGTCGAGGTGTCCTTGAGCAAGACACCCTAACCCTAACTGATGTCCTGACATGCTGGCTGTCTCCTTGCATGGCTGGCTCCGCCGTTGGTGGTTGAATGAATGGGTGAATGTGAGGCATGACTTGTAAAGCGCTTTGAGTAACCATTGGTTAGAAAAGCGCTATATAAATGAAGGCCCACCAGCATATCTTCTTCCTGAGGAGACTGAGGAAATCCCACCTGTCCCCTCAGATTCGGCAAACCGTGTCTATCACAACTGGACCTTCTGTAGACCAACCGCCCCCCGGTTGTTCTAGTCAGACGGATGTCTTGGAGGCACTTTATGCGTTATCTCATTTAGGCAGATAAGATTGTCGCAGCCAATTTACAAGTTGACCATAGTTGGTAAAGCACTGTCCATGTAGTGAAGTAACAGCACAACACAGCACCACCACACAAAGGCTATCAATGAATGACTGTACTGGTACTGTACTGTAGCTCGCTACATCGCCACACACCATTAGGGCCTACTACACTCAGCTAGGACAATTCATAGTTTCATTCATAGCCATTTCATAGACAAATGGCTGCCACACAACCACACCTTTGTAACAATTAGTCAAAACTCTCAATTTAAATGCACAACAATGCTTAACAAACACAGCCAGTAACTAATCATTCAACAAGTGTGTGGAAACTAAATGCAACCAGCTCAATGATGCAACACTGTGGCAAAACCAGCAAAGACTCATTTGTCCCACTCACCAATGATGTTCACTTAAAAAGGCCAATAAAACAATAAACCAATTGGGTTTATTGTTTATTGTTTCCAGGGCTCCAGAGAGGGACCGGGACTTTGCTGAGTTGGGTCCGACACAGGGCCACCTCGTCAGACTGAGCTAGAGCGACGTACCGCTGATTTGCGCAAGCTCCAGAGCTCCAGATTGACTGGGACTTTGCCCTGAATGTGTCAAACACGTGTCACCCCTGTTGGACTAGCTATCGCTGATTTGCCTGACTTCCATACGCTGACTCTCTACTATACTTAGATCGATGCACAATATAATTCAAGTCAAGTCAAGTTTATTGTCATTTCACAGTTTACACAAGTATAAAGCAGTGAGTGAAAATCTTATGTGCAATACCCGACGACAGACAGCAGTTATGAAAATAAGATATAATAGAATAAAAACAATAGAATAAAATAAGTAAAAAAATAAAAATGCAATTGATAAAATGCAATATATCGGCACAGAAAAAGAGCAATATGTATATATAAATCAATGTAATCAAATATACATTGTTATATGCTATACGCCCTTGTTCAGCAGCCTGATGGCCTGACTGTGGAAGCTATCTCTGAGTCTATGTGTACGGCACTTGATACTGCGGTATCGCCTGCCTGACGGTAAAAGTGAATACAGTTCGTGGCTGGGGTGGGCATTGTCTTTTGTGATGCGTTTGGCCTTGGCCACGCACCGCTGGTTGTATATATCCAGGAGGGAGGGAAGCTCACCTCCAACGATATACTGGGCCGTCCGCACCACCCTTTGAAGCGCTCTGCGCTCGAGTGCGGTGCAGTTCCCGTACCAGGCGGTGATACACCCTGTAAGAACACTCTCAATGGTGCCGGTATAGAATGTTCTCAGGATGCGGGGGCCCATGCTGAATTTCCTCAGACGCCTGAGGAAATACAGGCGTTGTTGGGCCCTTTTCACCACGTGTGGTGTGTGTGGACCATGTGAGGTCCTTGGAGATGTGCACACCGAGGAACTTGAAGCTGCTGACCCTCTCTACTGCAACACTGTCGATGGAGATAGGGCCGTGCTCTCCTCTCTGCTTCCTGTAGTCCACGATCAGCTCCTTGGTCTTCTTGACGTTGAGGGCATGGCTGTTCTCCTGGCACCACTGCTCCAGCGATCCGACCTCCTCCCTGTAGGCTGTCTCGTCGTCGCCGGCGATCAGGCCCATCACTGTCGTGTCGTCAGCAAACTTGATGATGACGTTGGAGCTGTGCATAGCCATGCAGTCGTGGGTGTAGAGGGAGTAGAGGAGAGGGCTCAGCACGCATCCCTGGGGGGCTCCCGTGTTGAGGGTCTCCTGTATCCAGCTGCACGTGGATAGGGGCACGCCTAGACCTCTAAGCTTGGTGTTCCTTGGCAGGAACTATCGTGTTGAACGCTGAGCTGTAGTCCACAAACAGCATTCGCACATAACAGTTCTTTCCCTCCAGGTGGGAAAGGGCAGTGTGGAGGGCCATGGCAATTGCGTCATCCGTGGATCTGATTTGACGATATGCAAATTGCCATGGGTCCAGCGTGGCAGGTAACACGGAGCAAATAAAGTCCTTGACCAACCTCTCGAAGCATTTGCTGACAATCGAGGTGAGGGCTACAGGTCTATAGTCATTCAGGCATGTTACCTTGGGTTGTTTAGGGACAGGCACGATGGTGGACATCTTGAAGACCGCGGGAACAACAGCCTGGGACAGGGAGAGGTTGAAGATGTCTGCAAAGACTCCTGCCAACTGGTCTGCGCATGCTCTGAGGACGCGGCCGCGGATGTCGTCGGGGTCTGCTGCCTTACCGAGCAAAAAAAGTATTTAGCTCTCCTGGGAGGGAGGTAGAGGAGTTCTCTACACAACTGGTTCTCCCTCTGAAGTTCGTTCTCATCTGTATCCCCTGCCACGTGCCCCTGCCCCTGCCCTCGCGTCGTGGCTCTTGAATTTGTCTTTATACTCCTGCTTGCCAGAGACAATGGTTTTACGGAGGTCGTAGCGGGCTCTCGTATATTCCTCCATATTCCCGGAGCCAAAGGCGGCGTTACACGTGTGTAGGGCAGCGCGAACATCGCCGTTAATCAACGGTTTCTGGTTGGGGTATATCCGAACCGACTTGGTCGGAACAATGTCCTCTATGCACTTCTTGATGAACCCGGTGACCGAGGACACGTACTCGTTGATGTTATGTTAACTGTGCCCAAGATGGTCGGAGATAATCCAGCTGTGACTTCGGGTGGGACGTGTGCAAAAGTTGTAAATGAACGTGCTGCTAACTTCCTGAACAAAGATAGCCGCGATAAAAATAATAAATAACAAAAAAATGCGTTGTCATGCGGGAGCTCGCGACACGGCAGCCATCTCGCCATCATCTTTATTTTTTTGTAACCAGAAAAAAACATAAAACTTCAAATAAATTGCTACGTAGCACTAAGCTAGATCCTCTGTCTCGAGCCAGTGAACTAACGGGACCTTCTAGCCTACCATGGAACCTGGAGGCTACCATGGAAGGCATTCGCTCAAGAACAGAGAGTACCTTGGTTGAAGGATATTCTTCCCAGCAACCCAGAAAAATATCTGATTGGTTGCATTTTTTTTCTATTACAAAACCACTCAAATGCGTAGTGCATGGACCGAGAAAGACAAACAAATCAACGTAACACTGTAATATTACAGATCAACAACACAGATACGATTCTCATTTATTCTTTTTATTTAAATGTTATTACATTTATTAATATAATTAATTCCATTTTCTTTGTTTCATCTGAGGGTTCCAGGGTGTTCTCTGAATACCTTGAAGGCCTTGACACTTTACCACTGCTGTTTACATACCTGTATGATAGCCATGTACATTTGTACTGTACTTACCGTACATATATTAATCTTCAACTGTTTATATAACTGCATACACCTGCTGTGTATCTCATACCTTCACTATAAGTTATTTGATACCTGTTATTGGTCTTAGTTTTTTAGTTAGTAGTTATTCAACCACTGTACATTATATATTACCATGCACTTTACTGCAACCATGCACTCTGGTTAGATGCCTAATTATTTTCGCTGTACTGTACTTGTGCTGTGCAATGACACTACATTTGAATCTTATCTAATCTAAGAGTGACTGAGTATTAATTTGCTGTGGTTACAGCAATTCACTCGCCAATTGATTTGCCGCTTTTTGGTGCAGCAAATGTAGGATGCTCATTTTGGCATCCTACTATTATGCCGGCGAGCAAGCTCTAAGTAACCTTGTTCCTCTGCATCGCCTTTTTGGGGATTCTGTGAAAAAGCAGGCTAGAGTCAGAGGTTACAGACTCGGAATATTCTCTTTATTCACCATTTTGCGTTTATTGTGGGCAGAAGTTATTTATCTTGTGCGCAGAAGTTATTTATCTTGTGCGCACAAGTTGTTTATCTTGTGCGCACAAGATACAAAACTATTACCTTTTTGGACTTTAGGGGCTCCGTAAGTTTCTAGAAGAATTTGGGTTTTTATTATGGAAATTTTCCACATACATGTCTTCTTGAGTCCGATGTGGTTTGTTGTAAGTGTATGTTGTAACAATTGTTTTTAATGTTTAGTGTTCGAGCTAAAAAAAACAGCGTGTTCACTTACACTTTAAATCAATGTCATTGTAATACAGAACTGGAACAGTAAACTATTTGGGTTTGAAACTAAAACGTCCTGGGTGTGTTGTTCTACGTAATATAGTTTTAAATGGTTTATTTATTTATTTATTTTATTATTATTTGTAACGGTCAGTACCACCATTTAACCACCTGGGGGAGTAATTGCTCTATAGTTAAAACGGTGGATCATACAGTGCGTATGGCGTTTCGAATGCCTGTTTATTCTTTATCAGGTTTGGCATGTCGTTAGATTTTTTTGATCTATTAAGTTGTATTATTTTTTTTCTTACTGTGCTGTGGCTAATAATGTAGGCTAATAATCTGTAATAATGATATATATGCAGCTATATTTGATCTTTTTAGATTAACTGACACCACTTTAATCGTGTATGCATACCTGTAATTCTTGCTTAAAGCATGGACTCTATCGATATATGAGATAGATTGTCTCATAGAACGTAATTTGAACTGTGTAACTGAATTTTTATCCTATGAAGTTACTTACTGTAGCTCCATACGATTGGTATACGATAGGCTGCTTGCATAGGGGTTGTTTTGAGCAATGAATGGATAAGAAACCCTCTAAAAGGGAAGGTGATGTAGACACAAGGGGGCACCTGCAACCAATGTACTGCTTCTTTCCCTCCTTCCCTTCAGTGTGAACCACTCTTCTTCATCACACATCTAGGTCCTTCGTTTTCACTCATCACCACCTCCTGTAGGGCTACATTGAGTTATATTGAATACCTTTGTGTGTGTGTGTGTGTGTGTGTGTGTGTGTGTGTGTGTGTGTGTGTGTGTGTGTGTGTGTGTGTGTGTGCGTGTGTGGGTGTGTGTGTTGGTGTGTGTGTGTGTGTGTGTGCACATGTAAGTGTCTGCGTGTATGCATATATGTGTATGTGTGTGTGTGTGCATATATGTGTATGTGTGTGTGTGTGTGTGTGCGGGTGCATGTGCGTGTGTGTCTGGGGACTCTCTGGCTGTGTCAACCATCGCAGCTTGATGGAAAAGGCTCAAAGTTATGGGCCAATATTAATACATGGTAGCCGTGGCAACAGTGTGGAGTGTATGAGTCAGAGGAGAGAGAGCAGCAGGCAGAGGAGAGGGCAGGTCGCCGTGGTCACCACCAGGTATTAAGATGCTTTTTGATTGGCTGAAATCGCGGCAGGTGTTGCCATACAAAATAATGCCATGCAAGTGATATAATCTGGAATCAACTGCTTTGGTGTGTTCTCTGATGTTGGGTTTGATTTGAGTGTTGTGTCACTCTTTCAACACAGCTTCAATCAGAGTGATCCTCGTGGATGGCAAAATCTCGTAATCATATTAATGTAACGGAGCCAACACAATCTAGAGTTGAGAAATGTGCCTGTATATTAGTTTCATCCAATTTTGTGTCCGGCTAGACTTTTTTCAACACGTGAAGGCTGAAGTTAATCAGGCTCGATGACATGTCTGACAGATACAAATGGTTTAGACCACATTGGGGAACACAGTACCGTAAACTGTTCTGGACATGGGAGCTTACAGCCTGGGTGTTCCTTCACCGCCGCCTCAGGGTGTATATTATGGGATGGGTTGTGGTCGTGTTGTGCAGGCCTCTACGGTCCTCTGGGGACCAGATGATATTATAATGAAAGCCGAGAAAGTTTTTTGTGGTCGCCACAAGGATGCAGCATAACTAGTCTCCTGTAGACGGTTGCCAATGAACAAATGATCCTTCCTGGTTCCTATCAGACTACAAAACATCTATGTGATTGCGGTAGCCTGACTGGGGGGGGGGCTCCACCCGCTAATGCGCTAACCGTGTTGGCAACGGGCCTCCCGTGTAGCGACCCAGGTTAGATTCCGTCCTTCGCTGCCATATGCTTTCCATTCTATGCTTGCCATTCCCCGCTCTCTTTCAACCTTCAATGTCCAAATCTTCAATGTCCTGTCCATTAAGTCCAATAGCCCATATATAGCCCACGTATAGCTCATACGTATACGTATACGTATAGCTCATAGCTTATATATAGCACATATAAAGCTACAATAAAATGGGGTAGAGCAGAAAATCGAACCTATCGAAGAGGGTGTGTGTGTGTGTGTGTGTGTGTGTGTGTGTGTGTGTGTGTGTGGGTGGGTGTGCGCATGTACGTGTCTGTGTGTGTGCATATATGTGTATGTGTGTGTGCATATATGTAAATGAATGAATGAATGAGTGTGTGTGTGTGTGTGTGTGTGTGTGTGTGTGTGTGTGTGTGTGTGTGTGTGTCTTGGGACTTTCTGGCTGTGTCAACCAATCGCAGAGGGGGGTATATACACCTTTTATCTCTGTATGTCGGAGCTGCCCTGCTGGCCTCTCGGGCCGGTGTGCCCTCTGACACGTAGACACAGTGTCATGCTGTCCAGGGTCCAGCGGTCTCCTGGATCAGGTTTTACCACAAGTCAGGGGCTCTGTGTCACGTTCAACACCATCCCCACTGCCTTTGTTTGCTGCTCTGCTCTGATGGCCCGAGGAGGGTCTAGTTAAAACATTTAGATTTACTTTAGACTACACACCTGGGGCCGACAACGTTCTCCATAGTACTTGTACTTCGTCCTGAAGGGAATGCTTAACAAAGGAACGGACAGATTTATGTTATTACATGAAAAATAATCGACTCATCTTTATATATGATCCGCAGAAGTTTCACAGCACCGTGGGTCGCAGCAAGTAGATGGAGGGGATGTGGGAGGGAGGGGGGGCCTTATAATAAAGTACACTCTAAAGAATACAGCAGTCCCTCCCCACGCCAAAACATCTTGGAAGCATTACTCGTAGATTTTTACAGTTGGACTGTATATAAAATCATTCTCAGTCTCAAAAAACTCTCTGCTGCTGCTGCACACATACAGGACGATCTTGGCCTCCCGCGGTGTTGACAAAGTGCTCTTAAATAGCGCGTGAGTCCCGGTGAGAGCGGGTTGCTGAGAGGGATGGCAGCACCGCTGATGATGAAGTGTCTCAAATGAGGCCCAGTGTGGAGGCCAAAGATCCACAGATACAACACATAGCAGTAACCTCCGTGTTGGTAGTGCCTTTGGTATAGGCTGTCCTCCTCCT
>CM051001.1:22671051-22676051 GCA_027704905.1 Muraenolepis orangiensis
AATAGGCTTGTGAAGGGATAAGCACGGTGCCTAACTTGACCTCTGAACCCCCCCCCACACTCCCCCCCCCCCCCCCCCCCCCCAGACACACACACACACTCCTCCTAGCGAGTGTGGCCCCTGAGTTGTACCGCATACCCGCTACAGGATAAAAAAAGGCGCCCTGTTCTCATTTGTCCGATCCCCCATGCAAACTCTCCTCTAACCTCTTGGACCCTCGTAAAAATCACCCTTCCACAGCCGTCTCCGACCCCATTACCGGGGGAGTGCACCGTCTCTCAAGGCAGCCACTCAGGGGGGGGGGGGGGGGGTGATTATCCACAGTGGCTTGGTTAATCTGGGCGGGGGGGAGGGGAGGGGGGAGGGGAGGGAGGGACCCTTAAGCTGCCTTTTGATGCAGATACGGGATATTTAGGAATGGAAAACAGACCAGACAACAACTTGTCTTGATCTCTACTTCACTGTAAAGCCTCCATGCTCCAACACTCCCTAAAAGAGGGTGGTTTGTTGCAGAGGCTTATCGTCGACATTTTTGAGATATACATTAACGGTGCTAATGAGATATATGAATTCTCACTTTATTCATTTTGTTTTGCTTTTTATAAAAAAAAATTGAGGATATATAATGCCTTGTAATTCTTGTTCACCAAGCATTGCAGCACATCTTCCAGAAATTAACCCATTTCACAAGCTCATGCGCAGCACCATCGTATTCCTCTAAACAAACAAACACATCCTAATGGTATTATTTGTGGGCTTTTCACCACATGGGAAGGCATCGTTTTTGTCACTTCTCTTGGAAAACGAAAATAGACCCCCCCCCCCCCCCCCCCTGTCATCAGTGCGCTCTGCGGTTTATGGGCTGTCCACGGCAATGGACGGAAAAGCTGGAAGGCAGGCATGGTTGATCTGCACGCACAAGGTTTGTGTGACCCCGGTCAAACCATACAGAGCTCAGGGGCGGCTCAGGGGCGGCTGGCGGCCCTCTAAACACTGTGCACTGTTGCTACTCTGGTGACAGACGCTATTTATAGCTCATTTCAGACCGTCCACTTCTGCTTCTTGAGCCAGTCACAGCACCCTTATCTTTGATTTCAAATGATCCGGCCGCCGTTCTCGAGTGTTGTTCTTAATCCTTTGAACGAATGCCTTTCCTGCAGCGTCAGACAAACACACCGAGCTCCTGGGACGCCGACGGCCCGTGGAAAAGCAACACACGAATCATCGTAAGGTGAAAGAAAATGTGAATAATCGTGTGTCACATGGTCCATTTCCATAATACTCGATTTTTTTTGCTGCTGTTTTCTTTGGTTGGGGAAATTGTGCGTTCAACCCGGTTTGAATGGAATTTAATTGCAGTTTAATCTACCGAGCCTTCTAAAGAAATCGATCTGACTTGACGCACAGCTTATTTGCATATGGTGTACAGGCGGACACCATAACTGTTCAGCAACATAATATAGTATCCTCTCAAGCACCCTCGGGTGGTAAAATGTTTAGCTGCAGCAAATGAGCGAGAGACATAGACCTGAAGAAAGAGAGAGAGTCGAGAGAGAGAGAGAGAGAGAGAGAGAGAGAGAGAGCATCTGCTCTGTTCAAGTTAATTGCAGAAATGGTCAAACCAGATGACTGACCAGTGATTTCATGACATCTGCCCCCTCTGTTGATTCATTATCTCAACCCCGCAGTCTCTCAAAGGGAAGCAAAAATAAGCAGAACGCCTTGGCAAAACAAAGGCATAGTCCTCATAAATCAACCAGGAGCTCGTCTGGGGCCCTTCAGCTAGGTTCATCGCTGTTGGGTGCCATCTTGATTTTCGGTCATGGAAGAAAAAGAGAGAGACAGGATGAAGTCTGCATGTGAGCATCTCCTGATTGTACATCTAACATTTCAGCAACAGCCATTCTCTCTCTTTCGGCAGTGCTTCTAGCAGGTTTTTTGTTTTAGCCCAGCGAGTGCACCTTTATCACGGCAAAAATCTAAAGCCAGTTCCTTAAATGTCAAGTTTGGTTAGGAGGGAGGGATAATGTGTCTACATAGGAGGGCCGTGGTAGTTAGTGTCATACATCTTTAGGCACTGGGGGAGAAGATAATACGCTTGACTGATTGGCTCGAGGAAAGCATGTTTTCTCGCTGGCCCATGACCTCACAACCCCGGCGAGGGGACGTCTCCTCCAGGTTTTCCGTTTGCGATGAGTCAGTTACAGGGCACCTCTCTCTGGCATCAAGGCAGCACGTAAGGAGCCTCACGGAGCCTCAAAGAGCCTCACCGAGCCTCACCGAGCCTCACAGAGCACTCTAGAAGGGAGTCGACATCGTGCTGTAGCCAAGATGAGCCACACAGAGAACACACTGTTGTCTCAAGTAGTAGTATTCAAGAGGATAGAAAGCCTAATGTATTTGAATGCCATACATTGACTCATGATATAGGCAGTACATGCACTAAGTAGAGTATTTTTCAAGTAGATGTCATATATCCAGGAGTGGGGTCTATTTTTGTCCTTCTGGTTTTGTAGTAGCAAGCACTATTCCATGTGTTCTGCTTCCTTACTTATACATCTACTGGGATAGTGCAGAGCAGTACCGCAAATGATGGTCAAATAGTTCATGACAACTAGGTATATTCTTTATTTATCACTAAAATCACATTGTATCCTTTCTGGTTCTTACTCTTTTCTATTGTTTTGTAATGTTGTGATCAAGTCTCTGCACATCACTTTACGTAAGCACCCATCATCAGAGATGCTGTAATAGCACAATGCGACACTTACTAAGATGGCCCATTCATTTGTAACAGATCAGTATTCAGTGAAATCAATGTTCTCACATTTCAAACATTCTCTCTGTCTTGCATATACAACTGGAAGTGCGTAGGTAGAGGTTTGACTCACATACTCCAACACCAAAACAACCAACACAATGACCACAGTCCGAAAAATAAGTACAAGGCCTCAATAAAAACAAAAACATCTGTCTGTCCTCAGACTGTTGGCACCATTGTCACAAGCAATTCGACCTTTGACTCCTACCCCGTGAAAAAAAAGAGGACAACTCTCTGAAGCATGCAGGAGTATATTAAGTCTACAGGTGCTCAATATCCACGATGAACAACACTTAAAAAAACAACAATGGGTGCATTCTTGGCGGCCCCCTCAGGGTGGATGTGGAGGTCCAATCCAAGTCGACATTCTTTCTTCCCGCTTCCTCGGCGCACGCTGGGCTAATCCTCAGCCTCGGCGTGTCCTTGTGTACAGCGGAGGCCCGCATACCTTCCACAGACCGACACATCCTCAGCCCCAGGTGGTGGTGGTGTTCAGGACGGGGGGTGGGGTTGGGGTTGAGGGGTGGGGGGGGCGGCTCACAGGTAGCAGGTGCACGGGGGGGAACGAGGCGGACTTTCCAAGGATGTCCAAATAAAGTGAATGGAGGACTCCTCGCTCATGTCCTTCCTCCCTTGCTCGGCGAACAAAAGGCGAGAGGAATGTGGAGAGGATGCCGGCAGACATGCCGCAGATGGGGGGGGGAGATAGGCTCCAGTGAATAGGGACCATGATCACCGGTCAGAGATAGGGTACGCACTTGGAGGAGGGGAGGCTTGGCGGGAGACTTTTTCCACCGTGTGTTGTGACAACAGTGTCGTTTTTGAGGGGGGGTGGGGTGGTGGTGGTGGAGGGGGGGGGGGGGGGGGGGGGGGGGGGGTGGGGTGGTGGTGGTGATGGTGGTGGGGGGGGGGGGGTGGGTGGGGGGGTGAGAAAGACGGTGTGCGTACGTGTGTGTGCCTGCCAAAAGGCCACATCGCTCAGAGTGTTACTGATTAACGCATAATTCACTTTCAATTAGAGAGTGCGGGCGGTGATGTAAAACATGATTCCAATAGAGTATACAGCAGCAGTGGGAGATGTGGGTTTGTTTGTGGAGCAGTGGAGGGGGGGGGGGGGGATGGGGTGGGGGGGGAGACCAGAGAGAGAGAAACACGCTCCCCTCTTCCTGTGTCTGCTCTTTCTTTCTTTTCTTTTTTTTTGTTTCAACCGCATTTTAAATATCTCCATGGTGATTGCTGGAGATGGACAGGGGAGCTGAAATTGCACATAATTGCTCCATCTCGGTTCTCGGAGGGCTGGCAGCACAAGCCCTTCGGAGAAGCACTCCCCCCTCTGCAATGACTGCGGCAGAAAAGGGACACTTTTCTGCAAGCAACATAAAAGCATCATTTCATTTCGGGTTTTATTATCGACAATCCTGTTCAAATAATGTGTTCATTGTTCATTTCACGCGGTAGTCTTTTGAAACCCAGTCTGTCAGCTCATGATGATATCTAAATGACACGTTTTAGTTTTACAGTACAACATATTAAATAGATCAATATATTATCTACCTCCTCCATTAGTTGTTAGTTGTATAACTAACTAAACATGTATAACCAATAAGAAAGATGCACATATGAAATAAGATCCATTTTCACATCATTCCCAGTATTTATAATCCCGGGTGGTGTATAAACACACCACATTACAATGTGTAAGCCTCTTTTCTTTTCACTTCCTGAAAAAAATTGAGTGAATTTAAATGACCATATAACCTAAGTTCATTATGTGGTGTTTTGCAACAATCTGTGGCTTGATGACCAATTATGGATGAACAAAAATATAGAATTATAAATTAGGGGCCCTGTTGTTTTTATTTTTTCTGCCCTCTCCAGACTTTTTACGGTATAGGACATCTGCTTTGCACAGAGATGTGCTTTTAAGCTGTGTTGACTTAGCGAATGTGTGCTCAGCTAATTCATCACAGAGTACAACAGAGTCTATATATATATATATATATATATATATATATATATATATATATATATATACTCTGTTGTACAACAGATGTTGTACAACTTTGTTGTACAACAGAGTCTATATATATATATATATATATATATATGTATATATACTCTGTTGTACTCTGTGATGATATATATATATATTTATATTATAAATATATATATATTTATA
>CM051001.1:22678551-22703551 GCA_027704905.1 Muraenolepis orangiensis
GTTTGGCTCCCAAAGTCGCGGAGGGTGTCGCCCATGGTATTCTATTAACGATCATCGTATCGTATTGTATATCGCGCTATACTAACATTGGTACGCGTGTCATTTCGGCGGAAAGGAACAGGAAGCAAAGGAAGGGATTCGACGAGGGCTACAGGGAATCTGTGGCACACTGGAATGTGAGAAACTGAGCCTTCTTAAGCCCGTCCGAAAGCGACTGAGCTCCTAACCACCTGTTTTCTGTAAACACTATCAGCAACCCCCCCCCCCGCCCCCCCCCCCCCCCCCCCCAGCACTCGCCCACCCAAGCCTCCGAAACACCCACGCCGTCCTCACCGATCTCTCCCAGACACAGTTCCTGCTTTCCCCCCTCACAAGGGAAACTTCACTCCCCACACCACCACCGCCACCACCGCCGCCGCCGCCGCCGCCACCGCCGCCGCCGTCCTACCAAACACGACAACCCCCTTGCGTTCCTGGAGGGGCTGTCCACCGTGGATCCTCTTTGGTGGATTATTCCCATGGCGACCAGTGCGGGGTGGGTGCTAGCAGACCCGCGCAGATGGGGAGTCCAGGCCTGTGATGGCTTCCATATGTCACATCGCTTGCCCCCGCCTGGGTTCACCCCTCTATCCCTCCCTCTCTCTCTCTCTCTCTCCTCTCTCTCTCTCTCTCTCTCTCTCTCTCTCTCTCCTCTCTCTCTCTCTCTCTCTCTCTCTCTCTCTCTCCTCTCTCTCTCTCTCTCTCTCTCTCTCTCTCTCTCTCTCTCTCTCTCTGTCTCTGTCTCTCTCTCCTCTCTTTTTGTTTTGGTGGACATGTTTTTCTTTCCATCTCTCATCTCCTTCTCTGTTTTCCTTATTTTTACCCGGGCTGGTGGAGGTGACTCTAGCCCTCTAGGCTGGTCATCGTCAACACCCCCCCCCCCCCCCCGGTCATCCGCATGTGTCCATTTATACTTCTCAAGAATAAGTAAGGAATGCATGTCTTCTCAGCTTGAAGACCTCCAATTGGGCTAAATCAATAGGGCGAGGTGAAAGGTTACAAAGCAGAGCATTTTAATGGTCAAAACCGTTGACATAAGATCATTTATACCTCCCGATCTGTGTCCATAATGAGTATTCCCACCATAACTCCTTCCCTTTATTAGCTGTCATGGGCGTGAGACACGTTTTTAGAGCCGTGCCATAGGTCACTGTTGTTCCGCGGGTACACCGAGCGGAAGCTTAAAAAGCTCATTTTGACACCGCCACCACTGGGAGGTTTTCCTGTCCGTCCGTCCCCCCCCCCCCTCTCTCTGTCTGATTGTAATCCCTGTAGTCGACCTCATTATCCAGACCTGAACGCTGAACGCTGGCAGAGGTGGGGGGGGGGGGGGGGGGGGGGGAGACCCGGGAGCTCGGCTGTCAATCAACAGCGTTTGTTTTTGTATTTTTTTTTCAAACAAAGGGCATGGCGGAAATATAATCCGCCCCTTTTTAGCCCCCCCCCCCCCCCCACACACACACATTGCTCTGGGATTTTCAGGTATATGCGTGCACGCACCCACATACACGCACATATACACACACACAGAGGTTCATATGTGATGGTAGAAGAACAACAGGAAACAAGAAGGAATTGACTGGAGTGATGGGAGTTAAAATTTCTGGTATTTCTAACTTTTAATTCAACTTTTTTTCATTCAATTCCTACAGACCCCCCTGGTGTTTTGTTATGACACAAGGGCCCACACGTCTCCTTCAACCGTCTCGCACAAAGCCAGTCATTGTGTAATAAAAACACGCACACAAATGGAGGTTAGCGCTTATACGTTCAGGTTCACGTCCTCAAAGCACGACGGGCCCTATGCTTTCCACGCTGAAGGAATTAACTGAATTCCACGCGGTTCAGACTCTGCACAAAAGGTTTGCGTCGAGGTTTCTCCACCCCCTTTGGTGAACTCTCCGTGGTCTGGACCTTTTTGGTGGCTTTTCTGTAGCCATCCCTTTCCCATTCATCCATCCAGCCCGACATCCAGCGTATTTGATTCATCTCCTTTCGACATAACACACGCACACCGACCAGCGCCACCAGAAAAAACACTGTGTGTGTGATTCAAAGGCCCTTTTTTGCCTCCAAAATAAAGGAAGGAAGAAAAAAAACTACCTAGTAAATGACACTGGCTATGGGCAAGTCAGCCTCGGCAAAACACTGAGCTGCCACGGTGATTTACGACATGTTCACTTCTCCTGAGGGTGACAGCAGAGACACAGGGAGGAGAGAGAGGGGGAGAGAGAGGGATAGAGGGCGGGAAGGATGGAGAGAGAGAGAGAGCGCGAGAGCGAGAGAGAGCGAGAGAGAGAGAGAGAGAGAGAGAGAGAGAGAGAGAGAGAGAGAGAGAGAGAGAGAGAGAGAGAGAGAGAGAGAGAGAGAGGGAGAGGGAGAGAGGGAGGAAGGGAGGGAGAGAGTGATTCGGGTCCCTTTGTGATGTTTCCTCATAAAGGGTTTGAGCGATGAGACCCTGTTGCTCTCATAACATTCCAGAGCTGTTGGGGTAACACACTCAAACAGAAAGCGATATGCCATTTGCCTCAAGTGCCGTGTCACCAAACACTGACGCAGCTTTATCTTGATCAAGTCAGACGACAAAGTGAAAAAAAACCTAAAAAACGCTTTCAGACCAGAAGAAGCCTGTGGCCTACGTACATATGTAAGTACATTCTCTAATTCACTCAATGTCCAAAATTCTGCTGTCACCTGCATTCTATTAACTCCTACCTGTTGACAGTGAGCATGACGCCACAGACATGCAGGACAGACAGACGTATGGACAGATGGACCATGGGCACAGACTGATGGGCGGGGGGGGGGGGGGAGTAGTGGGGGAAAGCGCTCCATTTCACGTCTGAGTGTGTCTGAGAGGGGAAGCAAGCAGGCAAGCAGGCAAGCAGGCAGCCATGCGGAGTAAAATCTCAACCTCAACGAAAAACAAAAAGTCTGGGAGAAAGGGACGGCCGATGGGAAAGGCATGCCGCAGTGGCCATTACGCAGCATAGTTGGACTCTCATCTTGGCCCGGGTTCCTATGAGTTCAGCTGCTGGACCGAGGCCCACGGAAACAGATGGTCGGGAAGAACACCGTCCACCGTACCATCATGGGCCTAGGCCTTTGTCATCAGTCCACTGCGCCATCAGACTATCCGTCTGTCTGACTGTCTGTCTGTCTGTCTGTCTGTCTGTCTGTCTGTCTGCCTGCCTGCCTCGATGTTTAACCCCGCCCCCTACCCTCCGTATCCCCTGGCCGTCATAGGAGTCAGGAGGGATGCGTGAACACCAGTGGACGGTTCCGGGCCTTATTTGCAAACGCTCAGTGCCTCCATCACGCTGACACACAGTTGGATGTGGTTGTGTGTGTGTTCGCTTGGTTATTCCGCCAGCCCCTCTCCCTGTGAGGAAGGGCCCCAGATTGAAGGCAGTCGGTGGCGGAGACTGGAACCCAGGGGGGAATGGTTATTAAATGACCAGATTTCGTCAATTAGATAATGAATTGGTTAACAGGGCTCAATGGGATGGGATGGGGATGTGGCATAGCAAGACATATTTAGCATTATAAGTGGAACACATATTACAACCAAATTGTTAGAATGTGGAGATATGTTGCCCATGCAACCACTACGACAAGAGGTTTAGCCCAAGGACATGAATCATAGCAAAAATATTAAAATATATTGTCTACAGGTCTAAAGTCCACATTTCTAAATAGTCTGCAAATTCATTTGCTAGTGCAATGGATTTGTTTAGATTTTGTTTAATGTTATGTGTAAAAACAGGTGTATTATATTGGTCATTGTAACAAACCAAATGCCTTACACATTTTAATTTTTTAACTTAAAATGGTCCCAAATGTTATGGTCCCCGATACTAGACCTGCCAAAGAAAAACATTACGCTGTATTCCAAGAACACAGACAATTTCTGTACCACCCCTTATTAAACCGCCATGCAATACCTTTTCAATGGCTTTTCAAAGTGTTTCATGGGGACGGTGACACCCCCGCCCCTGTTCAACACGTCAGCAGCAGCATGAGTCTGCTCTAACATAACCCCGTTGGCCCCTCTCTGCCCCCCCCCCCCCCACACACACACACACACACACACACACACACACACACACACACACACACACACACACACACACACACACACACACACACACACACACACACACACACACACCGCCTCACCCATTCTTTTAATCTGGTTGGCAGTGGCGTGATTTGATCTTGGTGAAAGGCGGAGCTTCTGGAAATCTAATAGATGGGAACATGGAGCTGGGTGGTCTTGGATGATTTGGCCTTGTGTACAGAGACAGAGAGACACACAGAGAGAGAGAGAGAGAGAGAGAGAGAGAGAGAGAGAGAGAGAGAGAGAGAGAGAGAGAGAGAGAGAGAGAGAGAGAGAGAGAGAGAGAGAGAGAGAGAGAGAGAGAGAGAGAGAGAGAGAGAGAGAGAGACAGAGAGAGAGAGAGAGAGAGAGAGAGAGAGAGAGAGAGAGAGAGAGAGAGAGAGATGTGAGAGGTGGCAGCTCTCTCGCTCGTTTTACCTGCTCCGTGTGAGCTGGCCACACTGCGGGCGAGTGGGCCCTTTACTGCAGGGAGAGAGCTACTTCAGTTCAGCTGCTGTTGGTCTGCTTTTAGATTAGATTAGATTAGATTAGATTCAAATGTATTGTCATTGTACAGCACAAATACAGTACAGCGAGTGCAAATGTTGCAGTAAAATGCATGGTAATATAATATCATTTACAGTTTAAATTTACAGGTTATACGTAAGTCTAGGTATTAAATGTGATATGAGCATAATAATAGGTATATGTATATACAGGTAAGTGATCATTTAACAGGTAGTGATCAGGGGTATGCTATTACAAAGCAGGATACAAATATATAGATGTAAATGTATATACAAGCGAGCATATATAAATGTATGGCAAATATAAATGTATATGTATATACAGGAGTAGGAGCAGTTCTATCAACAGATTAAAATATATATTGCAGGTACAGTAAACAGGTATCTTAGTAATACATATGTAAACTATAGAGAGGTAGGTAGTTGTGATAGAGTTTGTTTTTAGAGGTGCAGCAGCAGGGGGGGGGGGCAGCAGAGGCAGGTGGACAGGTGGGAAAACGTTCACATGCACACACCAAGCTAAGCCCCATGCTTGAGAGTGGCCTTTTGAACGTCTTAAAAGAGTAAAAACTAAACAAAACAAAGAAAACATTTCCTAATCAAATAAAAATTGGCACAGGTTCTAATTACTCCCCAATGTGTGTTCTTTCGTCTCATGGAACAGACCAACATTCACACCTGCCTCCTTCACTTCTTGGGCTGCACCGGTGATCCTTTTCAGGCAGGCCGGTCCTGTAATTGGCTTCAAGATGTGAGAGAGCGCTGCGCTGACGCTTTCCATGTCTCACCTTTCCTTGACTGGGCTCTCCGAAGGGACTGCCACGGTGGCACCCCCCAAGCTCCTAGGAAACCTGTCACGGCCACCCAGCACACCTGCTACCCTGAAAACCCTCACCCTGGATAGCACCAGCGGTGCCCTGGGCAGGGGTATCCGGTTCCCCTGTGCCCCTGGAGAGTGTTGTGTGTTAAGAGCCCATCAGCCAAACATTTTTCTTTCTTGCTTTCTTACTTACTTGTATTCCTTCTTTCTTTAATTTTTTTTCTTGCTAACTTTGTTTCTTTCTTCAATTCCCTTCTCTCTCTTTATCTTTCACATTTAATTAAAAGTTATTGTATGTAAAAACATACAAATATACATTTATATTGCCAAAGCACAAAAAGTGAAAATTAAAATAAATAAAAAAAGTAAAAGAAAAAATTATAAATCCAAGTATCAACAAGTCTCTCTCTCTCTCTCTCTCTCTCTCTCTCTCTCTCTCTCTCTCTCTCTCTCTCTCTCCTCTCTCTCTCTCTCTCTCTCTCTCTCCTCTCTCTCTCTCTCTCTCCACAGGTGGCTCCACATCTGGCAGCAGGGCTGCAGCTGGATCACGGTGGACCCGGAAGCGTAGACAGATGAACTCTTAGTGGAGATCCTCATTACCGGTTCCCATTGCTGCTCTGCAAACCTGCATGTTGTTGGAGGCCATTAATCCTCTGCCATCCCAGGGGTCGCGTGTCACATCTCATCATAGCATTCAGTCCCTTGCCTGCTTTTATATACATACTCACAACACACACACACACACACACACACACAAAGCCCCAATGTACTTGTGATGATGGTACTGACGTGCATGAAACACCCTCATGAGGGATGATTCATTGTCAAACGTAATGTTTTCCATCCTTCAGAATTAAATTAGCAAGCTGCACATGAGCTGTAATGGTTATCTCTTTGTGAAGCGAAGGAGGAGACCAAAGGTGACGCTATCTGTGAGAACCAAGAAAGACAAACTCCAACCTGAGCAGGAAAGAATAATAATAATAATAATTTCCTGGCAAAAATCATCACCAAAATACCAGGGAGTGAACAGACCACTGCTCTGGTAAGTACAGAATTGCCCAATACAAAGATAACAGACAGGAATCGAACAGTAACCTGTGATTCAACCAGATAGACCCACTACAGCCAAGCATGAGTTACATTTATTGTTCATAGTAATAGGCTGTATCGGGAATTGGAATACGCCGTATGATTAAGATGACTGAAACCACAGCATTCTTTCCATATCTTTGGCTGACGATTCCTCCGTCACCCAGAGACAAACTAAATATTAAATCTATCTCCCCATTATCCCACATGGTTACAATTGAACGAAGTTGTAGAATTAATATTTCACGCCGGTGTGCGGAAAAAAAAAGTAAACTGTGGTTCCCATTCATGACACATTTTGTTATATAAATGTGTCTGTCAAGTGTACAGTAGATATGACTGGCCTCCCTGAGCTGTTAAAACCTCCAGGACACACCGCGGTGTAGCGATGGTTAAACCAGATGTCTGTTCTATCTCCAGCTAAAACCCCCCCCACACACAGCACACACAACACACACACACTACCACCTCCCCATCTGCCGCCCTCTAACCTCTCCCCCTGCTTGCCGCTCCTTGTTTAATAGCTGGGCCCCGGCTCAGAGGGAACATCGTAATCTAGCTTCAATGTCAACCGTCAAGCCATCTCCTCTCTTCCCGCCCCTGGCCCCTCTGGACTACACACACTCTCCCGTCATTGGGAAAACACCACGGCGGGTCAAAAGAGCCGAGCGCTGCTCGAGGAATAGCATGTGGGCGGAAGGTGGTTTTTGGAATTCCCGGCGTAAAGGCACCGGGATGACACAACACAGTACACACTGACTCCCCCTATTTATTTTCTTTTCTTTTCTTTTCTTTTCTTGAGAACGAAGCAGCAGATTCTTTGGCTCCCGAGCCCAGAGGTAGCCCGGTTCCAGGGGTCCGAAAGGTGCACCCATGACCGGCAGACTACGGTGGATGGATTTCACCGCTTGGCGGGTAAAAAGAGAATCAGGGTTACATATTAAAACAACTGCTTGGCGGGTCCGCAGTTCCACTCCAAAAAATACAACATTCTAAAAGTTAATTTTGACCAGGGTCTGGCTGTTTTTGGATGACTGTTTTACATTCCGTTGTTTGTTCCCTTGGCCACGGCTGTCTGTCTGCTCGCCGTGTCGAGGGCGGGGGCGTGAACGGTCCGGGAAGTCTTCGTTATCTTCATTATCCGGTAGCACCTTTTTGTGTCTCTCCCGCCGGTAGATGCTGCAGGTGTCGTGAGGATCTATAGCATGCTAACAACCCCTGGGTGCTTGTTGTGCTGTCGACTAGACTAGATGACCACAGTCACAGGGGGTTTTATTCACCCCAATGAACACACACACCGAACAAACACACACACACACACACACACACCGAACACATACACACACAGACACACACATGCAGCCTTACACAAATACACACACACACATACACACACATACATACACCCACCCACACATATATACACCACACACACCCACACACACACACCACACACACCACACACACATGCAGCCATACTCAAACACACAGACACACAGACACACACACACACACACACACACACACACACACACACCACATCCACATACAAGCTCTGCGTGATTTAGTTATCGTGAAAGATTGTGTTCAGGAAGTTTAGACAACATGCTAATGCCCACCATAAATCAGATACTCAGTGGCTTATGGAGGAAAATCCTATAGAGCAGGAGGTTGGAGCATGTCCAATTCCCGAACAAAGAAGTGCCTTTTTCCCCACTTCGCTAAAGAACTGCACTTGTTAAAACTCTGCTTGACGCCTGTCTTCTTTGGCTTCCCGGAAGCCTAGAGAACCGCAAACAAACTTTCAGCTTTTAAATGCTTTTCCCTCTCTCTCTCTCTCTCTCTCTCTCTCTCTCTCTCTCTCTCTCTCTCTCTCTCTCTCTCTCTCTCTCTCTCTCTCTCTCTCTCTCTCTCTCTCTCTGTCTCTGTCTCTCTCTCTCTCTCTCTCTCTCCCTCCCTCTCGGTCACTCTCTCTTTCTAATTTGCCAGTCACAGTTAGAAGCCAGTCGAGTGGGACTTGGTCAGTAATTGGAGTCTCTGCAGTGGCTGCGGCTACAGCACATCTCGGTAGGATCCACGGGGGAGGCTGCCGAGGAGAAAGAAGCTTAGGCAACAAGCCTCCTCGCCGTCTACAATAGTCACCATGAGGATTTGTCCACCGCATTGAGCTGTACGACGGCTTGTTGCTAAAGGTTCAAGCGCTGTTAAACAACCACCCCTCGAGGAATCGCTAAGCAGTACAAGTTAATTAGAATACAAGTGTTTCCCACATTTTTTGGCTCATTTAATTTAGTGGGCCACTTTTGTTGTTGTGTAAATGAGGGTGGAGGCCCTTTCGATTCACATATAAAACATAGTTTCCTCTGTCGGACAGACAGTTTAAAGGTTAAAACATGAATTTGAGATTAAAGATTCGAGATGTGAATGAATGAGCACTATCTATATACTGATTGTTTATTAGCTAACAGTTTGTTTCGCAAACCTCAACTTTTATATAGTTCCAGCTAATTCCAGCAATTCCGCTACCTGTCTAATTCTCGCTAGCTAGTTCATTCAATGATGACATAGATGATGTTTAAAAAAAAAAATTAATTAAAAGAGACGGAAGCAGACATCTGTGAGGAAGATGGACGATGGACGCTGTCAAACAATGTTAATTATCAAATACTTTTTAGCAATAATAATAGTAAAATATGGATGAAAAGAAGCAAGGCAAGAGAGACTATTCAGCCTTTAATTGAGGCTCAGCCTCGTCACGTCCATGATTGATGACAGCCGAAAGTATGTTCAGTAACAATTTGGCCAAAGTCCCCCGTTGTGCGTTGTTAAAGGAGTGACGACCTTATATGGCAACACACAGAACAGCTCACTTCCTTCCTTTATCTCCCATATGGGGAATAGTGTTAATTGCAAATATGGAGTCACTGCCAAGTCAGCAGTATAGCGTTCCCACTGCTGCCCCGCAATGATCTAACCTCTTTAAACTCACACAGGATTTATATATATATATATATATATATATATATATATATATATATATATATAGCGAGAGAGAGAGAGAGAGAGAGAGAGAGAGAGAGAGAGAGAGAGAGAGAGAGAGAGAGAGAGAGAGAGAGAGAGAGAGAGAAAGTCTCACTATTCTGCTTCACAACAGTTCAACCTCTTCAAAGGTTCAGGTTTTGTCCCAATCATTTTTCCCACACTTCTTCTGTGGAGATTTGTAAAAAAAAAAAAAAAAAACCCCAGTGCTTCCAGAGCTGAACGTGATACATTATGACAGCCAGACCGCACCATGAATCAGGGTGGCTCGCAATCATTTTCTGATTAGGAGCTGCAGGAGGGAGAGAAACAGGCTCCAGGTTCCCCCACCTGGCAATGCATGCTGGGAGCCCAGGCGTGCAGGCACACGGTGACTCGGCGATGAATGACTGAGTGATGAAACGCAGAGGTTGGATACAACCACCACCACCACCACCACCACCACCACCACCACCTACCACCTACCCACCCACACACACTCACCTCCCTCTACCCCTACCACCATCACCGCCAACACACACACACACACACACACACGCACACACACACACACATTCCAACGCACACACACAGTGCAAGTGTCGCCCGACCCACAAGAGGACATAATACACTTCAATCACAGTCCCCGGCCCTTGGGCGGATGTCAGCATGAGGTGGCAAAATTCTAGACAGAAAACGTACATTGCCTGGGTTAAGCTCTGACAGGAGGCGGGGGGGGGGGGGCGACATGACATTTAAATTCCCCCATGCAGCCAGGCGCACAGAAGCTTTTTTTTCTCTTGGTTTCACGGTATTTTCTCACAGTGGAAAAACACTACCTGGGGAAAGAGGAGCGGATAGGGAGCGGGCGACATGATTGCGCCGCTGGCTAAAAGCTGCGCTTCCTTAATCGAGCAGGACAGAGCGATGACTAGGCAGGTTTTAAGGGAGGGTATATGGGCTCTCCGGACTCTACTCTCTCCGTGCTCTGACTCAGCTCTCTCTCTCTCTCTCTCTCTCTCTCTCTCTCTCTCTCTCTCTCTCTCTCTCTCTCTCTCTCTCTCTCTCTCTCTCTCTCTCTCTCTCTCTCATTTTCTCTGTGTCTTCCGTCAGACAGAGAATTGCTGGCCTACGTCTCATGAGACAAGACCAGGCACAGTTGCCTTGGCGGCACACACACACACACACATACACACACGTGTGCACGCACACATTCCACACACACACACACACACACACACACACACACACACACACACACACACACACACACACATACATACACACAGCAATATTCTGTGGCACACTACTATCTAGCTACTATTTAGTAATTTAGTAGACACTTTTATCCATAGCCACTAACTATTTTATTCATAGCGTGTTCTTTTTTCCATGAATGAGCAGGTAGGGGTCGGGCATCTTGCTCAGGTAGACCATGGCGTTCAAACCCATAACCTTTTATCTGGGAATCAAACACCTTAAACCCTAAGACTAGTGTTAGGACAGTTAGGACAGTTAGGACATTCATAACATTAAGGTGGCCGGATAGCAAGGTCTGTTGGGGCTTGGCTTGGGAACCGGAAGAGCGCCGGTTCAAGTCCCCGAAACACCTGGGCATTGCCGAGGTGCCATTGAGCAAGGCACCAGTCCCCCACACTGCTCCCCGGGCGCTGTATATAAAAAAGCTGACCGCTGCTCCTAATACTAGGATGTGTTAAATGCAGAGAAACACATGTTACTGTGTGTACATGTATGTGACCAATAAAGAGGATTTAATTATCCAGATTTAGATATTATATTTTTTATAAAAAGGCAATGTTTGTTATGAAGTTCTTCTTCCAACAGTGTAAACAGTAGCCGTCGTTGTGGTGGAATGACCCTCTGGGTTCATCATTCTGGGAGGGTGGGAAGTGATGGGAGGAGGAGGAGGAGGAGGAGGAGGTGGGTGAATTATATTTGAGGTGTACAAGCGGTCGATGTACAATCATTCATCGGGGCTATTTAAAGGCTTCCCCTTGGCCTACATAATCGTTAATGAGTCGGTGTGTATTTAAACAAGAGGGTCAGCCTCAGTCACGGCACTGCAGTCCACTTCTGTGGCACTGAACCACAGAACCTGACATTAATCCTGAGGGGAACGCTGGCCCATCCTGTGGCTAATTAAATCTGAAGCTTCAAAATGGCTGCGCCTAATGTCACTCCCTGACAGTTTTTTGAATTAAGCAGCCATGGCTTTTGGAACTGGTCTAAATAGCACACAGATGGCCAATACCTACCAAAGTTCTGTCCCCACACCCATGTGTGTGTGCGCATGTGTATACGTGTGTGAGCATGTGTGTGTGTGTGTGTGTGTGTGTGTGTGTGTGTGTGTGTGTGTGTGTGTGTGTGTGTGTGTGTGTGTGAGCATGGGTGTAAGCATGTGTGTGTGTGTGAGGACACGTGTGTGTGAGCATGTGTGTATGTGTGTGTGTGTGAGCATGTGTGTAAGCATGTGTGTGTGAGCATGTGTGTGTGTGTGTATGTGTGAGAGTGCACGTGTGTGTTTGTGTGTATGTGTGTTGCCTCTGGGCAGTTGCATGCGATGCAGAGCCTATTTCAGCATCACAGCGACAGCAGACTTCACCACAGGGAACCCACCTTCACCTCGGTCAAAAACAGTTGGTGTGGGGTTATCATTTTTAAGAGGCAGCTTTGGATAGAAATATCTATATTTTTGTCAACGGTGGTAATATTTGAATGGCCCATGAAGTACAATACTATTCAGGCCACAACTACAGAATATATATTTTGTTTTTAATTTGTTAAAATAAAGTGTTAATAAGTGTTTCTCTGCTTTTAACCCATCCATTAGGAGCATTAGGAGCAGTGGGCAGCTTTTGTATATACAGTGCGGGGAGCCGTGTAGGGGTCTGGTGCCTTGCTCAAGGGCACCTCGACAGTGCACAGGAGGCCCACTGGCAACTTTTTCCAAGTACCAGTTCACACTCCGTACTTGGTTCTATGGGGTCGTGAACCGGCAACACAAAGACACACAGACACACACACACACACACACACACACACACACACACACACACACACACACACACACACACACACACACACACACACACACACACACACGGTACTTGGTCCGGTTTCAGGGACTTGAACAGGCAAGCCAAGTCCCAAATGACTGAGCTACTGCCGACCCACTGGTACTTAAATATTATTTTAAAACTTCAATTTTTATACGTACCCATAACTCAACCACAGCTGACTTCTGCTAACATCAGACCATTATTGAGGTAAAAATCATAATTAAGTTTACAAGCACCCAGTACAACACTAATATAAATATACAGCGTGGGTTTAATATAATCCCATTACAAGGCACATTCTTTACAAGACTTAATTTATCTCCGCCTGAACAATTGATTTCCTCGGTGTCAACATTCTCCTCAGCAGCTGGAAATGGAAAAAATATGGATTGGAAGCAACTTGAATTTGTACTTTGTAGTTTTTCTCATAAACCACACAAATGCCAATACGCTGTCACACATGAACCAATAACAATCAAGTCAAGTCAAGTCAAGTCAAGTCAAGTTTTTTGTCACTTCACAGTTTACAGTTTAGTATAAAGCAGTGATGTGAAATTCTTGTGTGCAATACCCGACGACAGACAGCAGTTATAAAATAAGATAAAATAAAAATAGATAAAAAATAGAATAAAAAATAGAATAAAGAATATAAAATAAAAATAAAAAATGCAATTTATAAAATGCAAAAATCAG
The DNA here is from genome assembly GCA_027704905.1 of Muraenolepis orangiensis. Lineage (NCBI taxonomy): Eukaryota > Metazoa > Chordata > Actinopteri > Gadiformes > Muraenolepididae > Muraenolepis > Muraenolepis orangiensis. The sequence goes on from CM051001.1 coordinate 22,691,920, forward strand.
CACAGAAAAGAGCAATATATATATATAAATCAATGTAATAAAATATACATTGTTATATGTTATACGCCCTTGTTCAGCAGCCTGATGGCCTGACTGTGGAAGCTATCTCTAAGCCTATTTGTACGACACTTGATACTGCGGTATCGCCTGCCTGACGGTAATAGTGAGTAAAGTTCGTGGCTGGGGTGGGCAATGTCTTTTATAATTTTTTTGGCCTTGGCCACGCACCGCTGGTTGTAAATGTCCAGGAGGGAGGGGAGCTCACCTCCAACGATATACTGGGCCGTCCGCACCACCCTTTGAAGTGCCGTGCACTGCGCTCGAGTGCCGTGCAGTTCCCGTACCAGGCGGTGATACACCCTGTCAGAACACTCTCGATGGTGCCGTTGTAGAATGTTCTCAGGATGCGGGGGCCCATGCTGAATTTCTTCAGACGCCTGAGAAAATACAGGCGTTGTTGGGCCCTTTTCACCACGTGTGTGGTGTGCGTGGACCATGTGAGGTCCTCGGAGATGTGCACGCCGAGGAACTTGAAGCTGCTGACCCTCTCTACTGCAACGCCGTCGATGGAGATAGGGCTGTGCTCTCCCCTCTGCCTCCTGAAGTCCACGATCAGCTCCTTGGTCTTCTTGACGTTGAGGGCGAGGCTGTTCTCCTGGCACCACTGCTCCAGCGATCCGACCTCCTCCCTGTAGGCTGTCTCGTCGTCGCCGGCGATCAGGCCCATCACTGTCGTGTCGTCAGCAAACTTGACGATGACGTTGGAGCTGTGCATAGCCATGCAGTCGTGGGTGTAGAGGGAGTAGAGGAGAGGGCTCAGCACGCATCCCTGGGGGGCTCCCGTGTTGAGGGTCAGTGGCTCTGATGTGGTGCTGCCCATCCTCACCACCTGGCGGCGGTCCGACAGGAGGTTCAGTATCCAGCTGCACATGGATGGGGGTACGCCTAGACCTCTCAGCTTGGTGTCGAGCTTGGCAGGAACTATTGTGTTGAATGCTGAGCTGTAGTCCACAAACAGCATTCGCACATAACAGTTCTTCCCCTCCAGGTGGGAAAGGGCAGTGTGGAGGGCCATGGCAATTGCGTCGTCCGTGGATCTATTTTGACGATATGCAAATTGCCATGGGTCCAGCGTGGTAGGTAACACGGAGCAAATAAAGTCCTTGACCAACCTCTCGAAGCATTTGCTAACGATCGAGGTGAGGGCCACAGGTCTGTAGTCATTCAGGCATGTTACCTTGGTTTGTTTGGGGACAGGCACGATGGTGGATATCTTGAAGACCGCGGGGACAACAGCCTGGGACAGGGAGAGGTTGAAGATGTCTGCAAAGACTCCTGCCAACTGGTCTGCGCATGCTCTGAGGACGCGGCCCGGGATGTCGTCGGGGCCTGCCGCCTTACGGATGTTCAGCCGCTTAAAGGTGCGGCGCACATCCGCCTCCGAGATGCGCAGCTGGCTGGTCTCCCCAGTCGGTGCTGGCTTCGGCGGGCTGCTGTTTACGTCGAACCGAGCAAAAAATGTATTTAGCTCTCCTGGGAGGGAGGTAGAGGAGTTCTCTACACAACTGGTTCTCCCTCTGAAGTTCGTTATCTTCTGCAGCCCCTGCCACATACCCCTCGCATCGTGTTTCTTGAATTTATCTTCCACTCTGTCCTTATACTCCCGCTTGGCAGTGACGATGGTCTTACGGAGGTCGTAACGGGCTCTCGTATATTCCTCCGTATTCCCGGAACCAAAGGCGGCGTTACGCGCATGTAGGGCAGCGCGAACATCGCCGTTAATCCACGGTTTCTGGTTGGGATATATCCGAACCGACTTGGTCGGAACAACGTCATCTATGCACTTCTTGATGAACCCGGTGACCGACGACGCGTACTCGTTGATGTTATTGTCCGAGGCAACGCGGAACATGTGCCAGTCAGCGTGATCAAAACAATCCTGCAGCGTAGAATCTGATTGGTCCGACCAGCATTGGACCTCCCTCACAGCGATCGGTTGCTGCTTCAGTCTCTGCCTATAGGCGGGGAGTAGCTGGATAGAGCGGTGATCTGATTTGCTGAAAGGTGGGCGGAGGAGGGCCTTGTAGCCATCACGGAAGGGAGTGTAGCAGTGGTCGAGGATCCGCTCGCCCCGTGTGTTGCTCTTTATGTGTTGGTAGAACTTCGGGAGAACCTTCTTCAGGTTCGCCTTGTTGAAGTCCCCCGCCACGATGAGAGCAGCCTCGGGGTGGGCCGACTCCTGTTCGCTGATAGCCCCGTACAGTTCCTTCAGCGCTGTGTCCGTGTTGGCTTGTGGGGGAATGTAAACAGCGGTCACGGTTACCGCTGTAAACTCCCGAGGTAGCCAGTATGGACGGCACATAAGCATCAGGTACTCCAGGTCCGGGGAACAGAAAGACTTGAGGGGATGTACATGACTTTGGTTGCACCAAGATCTGTTTATCATGAGACATACCCCCCCTCCGCGATCTTTACCGGAGAGAGCCTTTGTTCTGTCCGCCCGGTGTACGGAAAATCCCGTCGGCTCGATAGCTGCGTCGGTAACCCCCTCCGACATCCATGTCTCCGTAAGGCAGATGATACAATTGTCCCTAGTTTCCCGGTGGAATTGAATACGAGCCTGTAGTTCGCTTAACTTATTGTCCAGAGACTGTACATTAGCCAGTAGAATGGTGGGTAGTGGGGGGCGATCGGATCGACATCTCAGCCTGACTAGCACGCCGGCTCGCTTCCCTCGCTTCCTCCGGCGACGCTTGCGCGTAATCGTGCCCAAAATGGACGGAGATAATCCAGCTGTGACTTCGGGCGGGACGTCCGAGCCGAAAGAATGAAAAAACTCTGGTAGGCGGCGAGCGACTGTCGATCTGATCTCCCAAAGTGTGCAAAAGTTATAGGTGAACTTGCTGCTAACATCCTGAACTAAAATAGTTGCGATAAAAAGAATAAATAACAAAAAACTGCGTCGTCGTGCGGGAGCTCGCGACACGGCAGCCATCTCGTACGGCGCCATTCCCCATTAATCACTATCAACCAAACAGTGGCCCTCCATCTATAGCAGTCACCCACACTCACCGTCGTCTATAAGTAGAGCCTCAATCCGTAAAGCCAACTCTCTCCTGTCTTGTGGTCTGGTGTCGAGTTGTCAAGCTAGAGTGGTAATATATGCATAATTAATCATGCCAAAACTTCTCTCATGACAGGCGAGCTTGTCACAGCTTGAAATAAACATGAAATCTGAAACCACATAATTGCTGATTTGATTGTGGGCGCAGTGTTCCCAAACTGAATAAATCATTTCATTTGCAAAATGCTTAGAGAGAGAGAGAGAGAGAGAGAGAGAGAGAGAGAGAGAGAGAGAGAGAGAGAGAGAGAGAGAGAGAGAGAGAGAGAGAGAGAGAGAGAGAGAGAGAGAGAGAGAGCGCACTCTTGGAAACGTTTTAAAGTAGTGCCGCTGTGAATCGGCATCAGCAAAAACATTTTTATTTTATTTACAAAAAAGCCACACACCATTCCAGATAACAGTAGGGGCACACTAGCCCTGCTGCTGTTGGAGACAATAAGAATAGCTTGAGTTGGGACTGAAAAATAGATTGAATTCACATGAACGCAATATGCAAATAGAACATTTTTCCAGGCAATTAAAGTGACCATGGGCTATTTGGCTATTTGGTTAATGAAAGCACCTTCCTCTTTTGTGTAATGCGCAGCAACAGAACACATTACACATTCACAAATCTTATCTAAGGGCTTATGAGGCCCTCCCCCCTGCTGTGGGGAGCAGGCTCAGTGTCCAGATAATGATGCAAGCACTTCAGGGCCTGGACATTCATTTGGCCGCAGACGTATCGAGCCAACTAGGGCAAAAACAAAAAGTAACAGTACTTGATCAGCCCACTCATCCGACGATCTGGACAAATATATATTTGATTAAGTCACTTAGTGGATCGCTTAGATCGTTTTTATCGTTTTTACGGCCAGCCCCCCGTGAATGTCCTCTCTCTCTCTCTCTCTCTCTCTCTCTCTCTCTCTGGTGTTGCGAGCTGGTCGGAGCGTTTGGGTGGTAGCCGGATGCACCGATGCAGCCTCGGTCTGCTTTGGTGCAAACAGGCACCACAGCCATGGGAACCACTCCCAGTGGCATTGGACAAAGAATGAGGACATCTCACACACACACACACACACACACACACACACACACACACACACACACACACACACTGCAGATAGGAACTCAGGAGCAGGATGTGTGCATGTAAATGCCACCTTCCCTTTGTTGTTGTTTGGCTTTGTGTTCTGTTAGTTTTAAAAAAAAGGGGGATTTTAAGAATGGCCTTCAAACTCGTGTACTCGACTCGCTCACGGTGACAAATGTAAACATGTTGTCTCCCAATGGCTATATCACTGTGTGTGTGTGTGTGTGTGTGTGTGTGTGTGTGTGTGTGTGTGCGTGTGTGTGTGTGTGTGTGTGTGTGTGTGTGTGTGTGTGTGTGTGTGTGTGTGTGTGTGTGTGTGTGTGTGTGTGTGTGTGTGTGTGTGTGTGTGTGTGTGTGTGTGTGTGTGTCCTCAAGCAAGGTTGAAGTGACTATGGGAACTGGGCAAATTGTTCCCCCTTTTTTTTGGGGGGGGGGGGGGGGGGAGAAGGTTCAAGGTGGGTTCACTATGAGCAGGTTCCTCTCTAAAGGTCATGACCGTCGACGGTATGACTGGAATATCGAATGATATAAATATCAAATATCAAACCCCGCTGGCTGAAACCTAAGGCAGCAGGAATGGGTGTGTGTGGACATACAGAGTGGTTAGGGCCACCATGCGGTCAACTCTAAAGGCCAGCCCTGCTCTTCATTGTCACAATCACATCTTCAAAAAAGGTATTTAGGATCAGTATATATTGACCTTATTGTTGTGATCATGATTAGTAGTAGTAGTTAGCCGTAGTAGTAGTTAGCCGTAGTAGTAGTAGTAGTAGTAGTAGTAGTAGTAGTAGTAGTAGTAGTAGTAGTAGTAGTAGTAGTAGTAATAAATGAATAATGCCATCATTCTGAGAGCATACTTTTGAAAGGGTTTTTTTAACAGCATAATAACAATCTGGCAGTTTGCGATTATGTTGGTGGTTTGGTGGAAACACAAGGACCATAAACACTCCTCATTAGTACATTGGAAGGATGCCTGGAGTCAGGGAATGAAACTCAATGTTTTGAAAATAATTGTGAATTATCCAAATGCATTTCAGGGCTGATTTCTTTTAGATTTTCCCCGGCACATTTGTAATTTGATTAAAATGCGCTGAGGGCGAATTATGACCATTTAGTTTCGTAGGGTTATGCTGTGCTGGTGTGACAATAGTCAAAGAAAGACAGCCTCATGGCACTGGTGTGTGTGTGTGTGTGTGTGTGTGTGTGTGTGTGTGTGTGTGTGTGTGTGTGTGTGTGTGTGTGTGTGTGTGTGTGTGTGTGTGTGTGTGTGTGTGTGTGTGTGTGTGTGTGCGTGTGTGTGTGTCTGTGTGTGTGTGTGTGTTTTTTTTGTTGATTAAGGAGGTAAAGCAAAGAGAAGTGAAGTATGTTGTTATGTATATATATATATATATATATATATATATATATATATGACACCAGACATAGTGGCCCTAGATACCATGAGTCTACTCACTCTCTCATTGTGAGAACGTGTTTTTAGTCAATAAAAGACACGCCTGGGTACTTTCTTAGATAAAACAAAAAAACTAAAAAAAGCGGTGTGAAACTCGATTCCCGCCATCAAAACACCTCGTTGCTATGTAACAAAGAGAGGTCAGACGGACGCCAGGGGACAGGGAGTTCCTCCAGAAAGTTCCATCGATCATCTGCTGCCAACATGCCATGCAACAATTGGCAGAACGTCTTCTTCTTTTGGCCCTGATACCCTTTATGTGCGTGTCTTTGTCGCTACTATTGTATTTATTTTTAAACCCTTCACAATGGTGTAAAATACGTTTTTTAATAGACACCAAAACAAAGAAATTGCAGTAATTGTTTTTGTTGTATGGTGAACAGATGCAAATTGCTAGAAATATGGCCACCTCTTGCAAATTTTTTCTATTGATTTAGCTTTTTTAATTTTTTTTATAATTGTCATCAATTGTCACCAATTGTCCAAATCAGGCAAATCACAAATAATCTTGAAACAATTAAACAAGCAAGCCATTGGATATATACAGCTCTTTGTATATCCTCTATCATTTATTGACTCCATTCAAGAAACCAGACGTTTTTCATTTTTTTCTCTCCATCTGGGTTAGGTTAAATGAAACAAAAACTCAACTTAATGGCTCCCTGAGTTCATGTAGACTAGAGAAATGCTCCACACGGAGCAGGTGGGAACCAGGGTGGGCACGGATAAAAAAAAAAGAAGCAATTTATGCCGGGATTTTTTTTTGTTCAGAGTCAGGTATGAAACGTGACGTTTCAATAACGAAGCCGTCTACTTTCCCGTGCTCTTTTATCTGGTAAAACAATTGCAGCTGCCGGGAATAAAATACCTACTTTAAACTTTATAGCACGTGCAACGACTGAATGAATACCTTTTATTTTTTCCTACTGCGCACATGGAAAGAAATGGCAAAATGTCGAAGTGCAGACTGAGGAGCCATCGCTGTGTGACAAAACAAAGGGAAGGAGAATGCATAATGCAAGAGGTGACTACACACCAAAGAGACTGACTCACGGGAGAGGAGAACGTTGGCATCAAAACACTGTCAGAGTTATTATTTCTGCCCTTTTCAAGGCTCTGGAAATAAATATATATGTATATATATATATATAAAAAAAATATATGTTTTGGACTGTTTCACCCGCATATCGTCTGTAATTGTCATCTAAAAAACAACTTCAAACTCTCACATCGTTAAAACTATTTTTGTTATAACATTTCGAAATTGGCCTTATCAAGACCAAAGCAATATTTGTCTGTGCCATGAGACCACATGAGACCCTGTGAATGTATTATTTAAAAAATGTCAGTGTACTGGCTAGTAAAGTTGCGGGAAATCTTATCATTGCAAGGGAAGTAGCCCGATTGGGATGTGAGTGAATCTCACTCACATCCAGTGAAAGTCTCAAAACTTGAAAGGTTCGCAAGGTTTGATTAATTTACATCAAGTAGATACTGTGAAAATAATCGGTCTTCCCATCACTATTATGAGTGAGGAAGTGTCATGTGTCAAAAGTGTGTTAGAACAGTAAGAAACGTTTTTAACTTTCTTGTAAGTTATGGTTACTCGCTGCTGTTGGGATACATCAAGAAGTGCGGTTCTTAAAGCAAAGTGCAGTTTTTCATCACGACCAAATTGGCCGCCAAAGTGCAGCGTTATCTCATGCAGCTTTAAACTTCTGAGAAAATATATATCCCTCAGAGAACAACATATCAACCTGGACATTTGACAAAAACTTGTGGACTCTCAACGACCTATCAAGAGATACCGCGGTGCCTGTCTTCAGTCTGTCTTCTCCTTCGGGCAGAAACATGCTCTTATCTCCATCACCTGACAAGTCATTTCTCCCCCATCGCCCTGCACAGAATATCCACGACGGAGCATGCGCCATCCCCCATCCCCACAGCTCTCAGCGGCCATAGGGAGCAAGCAGCCCGTTACTAAACTACACGCCACCATGGTAACCAACCGATCGTCCTTCTGATAAAGCACCACAATATTGAAGGCGACGAGCACTGTCTATCGGTTTTGGCTGGCTCCCGTCGACCGTTTAATTTGTTTTGACTCCGTTTGATCTTCTGCTACAATGAAGGAGCTGCGGACCATCCACACACACACCGTCTCGTGCATGCGGATCCGGATGGGGGGAGGGGGGGGGCGGGGGAGGGTGATTGGAGGCTGAAAACATGACTACCACACTCATTAAGCAGAGGATGGGTATTTTGAAACGCATGGGGGCATGTGAAGAGTGCAAGGTCCCCAAAACACACCGGCTGCAAAACGCCCAGACACACATGCACACACAACGTGCTGCAGAGGTAAAGGGTTCAAGAGTCAAGCTTTAGACGATTACTTTGGCACGCCGCTTCGGGCAGACTTTCAACACTCCTGCGCCTTGGAAATACACACAGACCCCTGGGTGATGTCAGGCTCAAGAACTAGAATCTCCTGCCACCTGGAGAAAAAACCCCGGCCGCAAAAGATTTTATTTCTGATTAGCTGCCCTGCTGCTTGGGATCTCAAAAGAAGCCCCCCTATATGTTTTCTTACTCTATCTGTGGAGCATATCTGGGTTGGACAGGTTCATGAGGGTGGTGGTGGTGGGGGGGGGGGTGTGAGTGTATTACGGTGTGAGAGGGTGATCACGTCCCCTGCTACAAACCAGAGGAACCGATGTGCTCTGCACGACAGCACTTGGCGGCCGTTGGAGACCTAGAGCTTATTTAGGAACAAAGCAATGATTCTCACTACCACAGGTGCCACATCAGAGAGAGAGAAAAAGTAACGGTGTTGCCCACGCCTGCAAATCACTTGAGAAAGAAGGTATCTGACAGGATTATTATGATTCAGAAAATGGCCTTAAAAAAAAAAAATTGCCTTTTTGTCTTGAACATTTGTAACTGTAGGCCTACGTTGACATATTTACATCTGTCTGCTATCTAGTGTCCTGGGAATGGAGGCCACCTTGGCTTGGTTACCCAGAGGAATGTCTGTGGGCCACACAGGACTCCAACATCTAAATAATATACAAGGTTTTACTTTAAATATACAAAAAGGCTCGACGTATTGAAGATACATACAATCAGTTATCAGAGTTTAGGATTAGCGATAGTGATTTGATTGAAACTTTCTGATAATCACATTTATTTTATATCTTTGTTCGTGCAAGAAAAGGCAACCCAGACAAAGGACCGACCCTAACCGACATTCTAAAGGTTTTCTGTAGACATAAAAGAAAGTCAGTGACATATCCGACAAAACAACAATTTGTGGTGCCCACCTGGCATTTACAATCCTTATTGGGATGGACCAGTGGCATTCCACGTTGAATTGCTTCAATATCTTCTCGGGGGCTTTAAGCAGCCCAGGGACATTTCTCAGTTCAATCGCAGCGCCGCTGATAATGTCACGATTAAAGGCAGATTAGCTAAGCCGTCAGTCCTCCGAAATCTTGACATTTTGTGATATAAAACACAGGCCACCTTAGAGGGGGGGGGAGACTCAGAACACAAAATAGGCCCAGGGTCGAAAAGTACTGACAGAAAACAATCCCCCACATCATTTCAGGAAGAAACTTCACAGGGGGGAGCTGATGAAGACTTCTCAGTTGATGAAGACTGTCAAGTGCCAGTCCTGCAAGTTTATCAGTTACTTTTTAATTTTTTGTTTTTTTTGCCTACCATTTTGGAATAGGTGTGCTGTCTTCAGAGACGGAAGCGGATACACAACCACAACAACAGCGAGAGATTGCTTCTGTTCATTCAATCGCCAAAACAACGACACAACAAACATCTGCGTCCTTCATTGACATTTCAGTAAACAAGGCTCTCCATATAGAAGACGACGATAAACAGGAAACACATTCATCAGGACTTGAGCATATAAGGTGAAAATTGAAATGTCCGGGGCACAACACCGGATCACCGGATCTGTCTATCCTTCTATGGAATGCCACATTTGTCATATTTTAAGGAGAAAAAATAAAAAGCTTCCAGGAAGAAGTCATGTTTTTAAACCCCACACGGGCATCATCACAGTCGTCACAACAGTGACCACATGGAGACATACGCAGAATTCCTCCTTATCTGGCTTCCTGTAAACAGCCAAGTGTTTCCTGTGTCAGGGCAGATGTGGACGTATTGCCGACCCGAGTGCTGTCGCACGTCGTCGTCCCCCCGGTGACTCACAGCACATCCACGGAAGTAGAGCGACAAACGGAGAACCTCGGCCGGCCCGACCAATCAGGTAACGGCACACTGTAGCCTGAGCCCTCCGATGTGCCCTGAGGACATACCATCTGTTCCATTCTCCTTATGGGCTTTGCTTCAAGCTAAGATAATTAAACGTAATAGAGTGCAAATGTTTGAGTCCTTATGGCCAACTTTACGATGGCTCCCCGCATTCTCATCCATACTTTGTGCGGGTTTTTTTTTAACGAGTAGCCAATCTAACGCTATAAAATGACTACAGGCGGACAAGCGTGTCTGGTTTTGCCAAGATAGTGGTGCTGGGGGGGGGGGGAACAAACGAAACAGTACGCGCCAAAAGACTCAAACTCACTCACATTAAACTGAAAATGAATGTGGAATCATAAAGCAGGGTGAAGGGTGGCATTGATGTGAACTTAACCCACTGTAACAAGCCCTCACTGCTAAGTAGGCCGGTAATTGCGCTGTTTGGTGCACATTAAGTTAAAGACATATATATATTATTTATTTATTTATATACATGGCTGCAGCTTTTTCTGCAGAAAGTGATCAGCAGTGAAAATGTTGTGAAGAGATTCCTTTTAAAAGTCCTTGGACAAATTATCTTAGGACGGAGGGGGTAGGGGGGGGGAGGGGGGGGTCTAAAAATAAGCCAGGCTTATAATAAGCATGATAAGCAGGGTGGCCCCTCCACACCCCCATCAGGCCACCCTGCGGCGAGAGGATTACCTCACGTGAAGTGTACACTTCAAGTGGCGCATGTAAAAATGGAAGGTGCTCCTGTAGTTGGATCTCGAGTGGGTGTCATAGACATGGTGCAACCCCCCCCCCCCCCTCAACCCAACCTCCCTCCCTCAACCCATACACAACCCTCAACCCCTGCACCCCCCCCCTCCCCCCCCCCCTCCGCCTGCACTCCTTCCCATCCACCCCCGGGGCACGGGGCCCTTTGGGAGAGACAATGGTGGGGCTGTGTGAAGCGCAGACCTCTGGAGCTCACGAGGTCACGAGGCCCCTCTCTTCTCAGGTCCACACCAGTGAAGTGACTGTTTAGTGACAACACATAGCGAGAGGCTTGTGTGGAATCCTTCACCCGAGGGGGCAGGGAGGTATTGCTGTTTTAGGTTAGGGGTTTTTTTTTTGGGGGGGGTGGGGGTTGCTTGCGACGAAAGCCGGTCCATCTATCATGTGTCACCCACACTCTATTGGGAAAAGGAGTTCTGCAAGACCTCGGTGAACCGGACCCGGTACTTTGCACAACGCTGAAAAAACCTTTCACAGTGTGGGGCGTGTCGTTTATTTAACGTTTAGTTGTGTTCATGTGGCAATTTTATTGGAGTAAATTATGAGCACTACCGTACCATGAATCAGTTTAATGAGTATTTCAGACGATATGCAACTGGGAGGAGTGCAAAAGTGGCTTCATTTGTATATCAACGTGTGTACGGTGGAACTGTTTTTTGTCCAAGCCATTCTTTCTAGAACTAACTAACCCATTGAAGGGGTTTACCAGGAGGACTTTCAGCGCAGGAGGGGAGCATAGAAAGCCGTCATTGCCTTGATGTTAAACTATGGCTGCAAGCGATAAGAAAATGTTGCTGTAAGTCAAGCTCTCACAATTCACGCAACGCTTCCTGTTTATTGTGTGATAAACAGTTCTGAGGGAAAATAAATCCACTCACGCCATGGCAGCATTGGGTGGCGGTCCTCTGGAAGCTTTGTTCGGGCAAATAATTAA
>CM051001.1:22711051-22756051 GCA_027704905.1 Muraenolepis orangiensis
CACACCGCACCGCAGAGTAAATATTCTGGACTCTTGAATAAATGTGCTTTAATTGCTTTCATGCTCAATTTGTGGCGGTTTGGAAAGGCAACATATTACTTTTTAATAGCTTTCTTTCATTTTACACACTGTGTTGGGCAAAAAACGCCTACTTTAAGCTAATTTTCTGAAAGATTTTTCTAATAAAGCGGTTAAAACAAGAAGTTTTGGAAAGCACCAAAGTCCAAATCACTCAAAGCACAAAACTGTTAGATCTGCTACCTAGTGGCCACTGAACAGCTGGCCATTGTTAGGCTGGTTGAGAAGAACAAGGCATTTTGTCTGCAATTGTTTCAATAAAGATGGGAGGATGGCATGGATTGGGGCTATGGATTCTTCTCTGTGGAGTATGAGTATGCTATAGATGTCAGGTTTAGGAAATAGTTAATAACGTCTCCATTGGGATCGGAACTAATTCCAAGCTGAAGGACACGATATTGATTCCCGAGGACTGGATAGCCCCACATAGGGCGGGCCCCAGGGGGTTCCTGTCCTGTCACTCAAAAGGAAGTGGGAACCAAAATCATTCCATACTATTACATCTCTTCAGAGCAGTGATTCCCTTCTGTGGCCACCCACCCACACACACGCACATGCATGTCTTCCGTGGAATAAATAATACATTATTTAAGGACAGGGATGTTTGTCATCCTGTTTTTCCGTATCTGTTGTATCCAGTGATACTTGTTCCCGGCGGATGTTTCATTCATGCGGGGGTTAGTGTCAGCTGAAACACAGGGCGATCAATGGTTCTGATGTTGACTGATGGTTCGCTCTCTCGCTCTCGCTCTCTCTCTCTCTCTCTCTCTCTCTCTCTCTCTCTCTCTCTCTCTCTCTCTCTCTCTCTCTCTCTCTCTCTCTCTCTCTCTCTCTCTCTCTCTCTCTCTCTCTCTCTGTCTCTCGCTCGCTCTCGCCTGATTCCAGAATGGTTTCTTTGGGACGAAGACCCCTCGCTATGTTCCTCTATCTCCACCTCGCTCTATCTTTTAGCCCCTTAATTTCACTTGAGGGTCCCAGACCACGAGCAGATGTAGAATGAAAGGCGAAAGAGAGAGAAACGATATATGGAATGTGTAAACACACATCGCCGTCAGGTAAACAGTTTATCCAGGCCACTAACAGAAACCATGTGGCCCGTGCAGGACTAACAAACTCTGGGTCGCAGGGCTTACCTGCACTGCCACTCCGGATAGCTAAACCTGTCAATAAAGAGACGCAGCAGTTTAATGTACCGTGCATATATAAAATCTTTGAGTGGCTCTGATTTGAAGTGATTAGGGATTCAGGCTGTACATTGTGCGTTGAACAATGGGTACATTCTACCGTTCACATTGCTGATAATGTATTGTTTTTAAATTTGTTTATGTCATTTTGGACCATTCAGATTGAGCATCACATCAATTTAAAATAGCTGCTTTGCATCCTGTGGGTTGGTTGGAGGCATCCTCGTCTGATGCAATGTTGATGCTATTTTTCCCCCAGCATGTAAGCTACTGGGAGAGGCTGAGGTCCCCTTGGGCTTGAGAGCTGCAGCGACGTCCCCCCCCCCCCTCTCTCTCTCTCTCTCTCTCTCCCTTCCTCCCTCTCTCTGTTTTATCCTATCCTTTCACTGTTTGTGTGTGTCTCTCTCTCTCTCTCTCTCTCTCTCTCTCTCTCTCTCTCTCTCTCTCTCTCTCTCTCTCTCTCTCTCTCTCTCTCTCTCTCTCTCTCTCTCTCTCTCTCTCTCTCTCTCTCTCTCTCTCCGCTTGCCTCTCGAAAGGGAGGAAGGCATGCGGGCTCCCAGCATGGGGCGAGCGATGACACGGGAGAGGGAGGGGCTGTGCTTCACATCTTATTAGTGTGCCCATGGAAACGGATGGGCGGAGGATCCTCTTTGCCCTTGACATGCTGTCTCTAGAGATCAGGGCAAGGCTCGGTTTGGTGGACTCACCTACTTACTTACCTGCCTACTACTATGGCCCACTGCCGCTGTTTACTGGAATAGACAAATAGCAACTGCGACAACACAAGCTGTGTTGCCCTGCTTCCGGGCACCTTCATCGTCTTCAGCAAAAACAGGACCGAAAATGAGTGAGAAACTGAATTATTTGTGTGTGTGAGTCTTTGCTTGCGATATGTTCTGGAGACATGCTTCCTGACCAATAGTTACCTTATTGCCAGTGATTTACTCCCTTTCCACTGGAGTGGGTTTGTGTCAACAGACAGTGGAGTAGTAACTGTGGGTTTAATTAGCAGGCTCCACCACCACCACTACTATTACCAATACCACCAATACCACCAATACCACCACCACCACCACCACTACTATTACCAATACCACCAATACCTCCACCACCACCACCACCACCACCACCACCACCACCACCACCACCACTACTATTACCAATACCACCAATACCACCACCACCACCACCACCACCACCACCACCACTACTACTACTACTACTACCACCACCACCATTACAACTACCACAGTCAGAGCCACCGCCACTGCCACGGCCACTACCACTACCGCCGGAGCTTTGAACTCCCGGGCTCTCTGATCATAGCAGAGCAGGCCATCTTGCACCTCATCACTTACATACATACGTTCCAGCTCTTCCAGGAGCATGCACAATCCAGCACTCCGCAGGCTGAGGGAGGGAGGGGGGGGGGGGTGTGGGGTGGATATCTGCAGAGAGACCTGAGGAAGTTGTGGGGGGCTGGCACAGTTTGTGTTTCGTTTGTTCTTGTGTTTCGGCCAGTGGTGCTTGGGGGGTGGTGTGGTAGTGTGGTGGTGTGGTGGTGGGGTGGGGGGTCTGGTTTCTGAGGATAATTGCAAAGAGGGAGTTGGGGGGGGGGGGGGGGGGAAGAGGTGCTGGTGGGGGGGAGAGAGGGGTGTTGCAATGCTTGCTCAGGAACAGCAACTTTTTCATGCACTTGAGTTTCCTCTGTGTAGTTTACATGTGGACAAAGGCGGCCTTCAGTTCCGCAACAAGCCTGGCATTATCAGGGCCACAACAATGCTGCATATCAAACAGGGCCCAACCAGCAGAGACAATAAGCGTGGCCGAAACCACCTCCGAGAGAGGGGAACAGACAGATAAAAAAAAGCAACGAGTATAACCCTGCAGGAAATGCCGCTTTCATGCATTCAGAGGTAATGCACCTCAGACTGTCATACGCTGGGAACCTGCAGCTTTTTCCTCTTCTTATTTTTTTCCTTCTTCTTCTTCTTCTTCTTCTTCTTCTTCTTCTCCTGCTGGCTGACAATGTCATTCTTCTTCCTCCTGACTGAGAGGCTTTGACTGCGGCTGCCATGGTAACATGGTCTGGAAGTCAGCGCAGCAATCGGCACCAGTTTCTGCCGAGGCCCACGGTTACTAATGGGTGTACGATAAGCATGCATACTCCCAACTTCGGCTTTCGGGAGGGGGGATAAAAAGCGAATGCTAAGCGCTCTTGAATGCAGAACAGCGTGAGGTCTTCCTTAAGCCCCTCTTCATACGTGAAGTGGATCGGTCTCCAGCGACGCTGAGAGAATGTGGTGTTCTCTCTTGTACTGTCAAGACTGACACGATTCCACGATACCTAAATAACCCTGATCCCGTTATGTGCTTATGCAGTATAGGAAGCATCGCTGGCTTGTGGCATGTGTGTGTGTGTGTGTGTGTGTGTGTGTGTGTGTGTGTGTGTGTGTGTGTGTGT
Organism: Muraenolepis orangiensis; assembly: GCA_027704905.1. NCBI lineage: Eukaryota > Metazoa > Chordata > Actinopteri > Gadiformes > Muraenolepididae > Muraenolepis > Muraenolepis orangiensis. Next base: position 22,714,778 of record CM051001.1, read on the forward strand.
GTGTGTGTCTGCCCATGTGTGTGGGTTAGCGTGTCTGTGGCGTTAGCATGCTATAAAGGGATTCGTCGGCTAAAGCTGCTCCTTTTAGTGAATGAAAAAAAATAAAGGAGTCTCATTATGGAGACAACAGGGCTAGCTTCTCCGTCGTCACGGTAATAACCATGGCTACACATGCCAGGGGATTAGGTCTTCCTGTGCTCCTCCACAAACAGACAAATATTATTTGGTGTAACCCATAAGGACTAAAAAATTTAGCTAAAACAAGACCTGGGTTGAATAACGGAACAATGGTAATTATGTTGGGCAGGGGGGGGGGGTGGGGTGGGGGGTTTGTAAACAAAGGACCTAGATTCTCTATTTCTGTATGCATGTGCATCATATAATGACAAGATGCCCAGTGCACTATAGCTAAAACCCACAAATTGCCGGGAGGAATTTTATCATGGTTCAAAAGAAAAGGCATTTGATTAGGTTTTCATCAGAGTATGAACCCAATTCTATATTACCACAAAATAACCATTTTCCGACATTATATGACGTCCAATCAAAAAGTATAGACGAGGAGATCTCTCCGCTCCTCTTCTCTCCTCTTTTCTCCTCTTCTCTCCTCTCCTCTTCTCTCCTCTTCTCTCCTCTTCTCCTCTTCTCTTCTCTCCTCTCCTCTCCTCTCCTCTTCTCTCTCTCTCCTCTTCTCTCCTCTCCTCTCCTCTTCTCTCCTCTTCTCTCCTCTTCTCTCCTCTTCTCTCCTCTTCTCTCCTCTTCTCTCCTCTTCTTGTTCCGGGCCAGTGCCTTCATTTCCATGATGTGAAAAGCAGCTTGTTTACACGTCAAGATACCACTGTTGTTTATCGAGCAGCTCTCACACACTGAAGCTGCACACAGGAGGTGGGCTGGCAGACACAAGGGGGGAAAAACAACCCACAAAACACAGGCAATCAACTGCTCGATCGAAATGTGGAACGCTTAACTGCTGAGAGTAAATTAAATCAAGCGAATGAAGCGACATCTGATGGATTCATAATCGGTGTGTCTCTCCGAGTGATGAGAATAAGCGGTGGAATTGCTGCAGATGATTCCCAGGTTTCACTGAAATCAAACCAGACACAAATTGTGTTTTGGTGGACTTGTGCCTTCTCATTTTGACATGAATAACATGAAGAATAACATGAATTACATGAACGATAACATGAATCACACGAACGTCCGTTCCTCTGGCCCACGGCTCCTCTCGACCTGCCGCTGATTAGAATCCCACATTTTTTTTAATCTATAATGTCCTGCCGAGCGTCTAGTCGCCCATTATGGGCTACATTTACAAGTGCAGTACATTGGTTACGTGATCCATTTAGCATCGTACGTCGGCCTCACAATCCTCAGTAGGCAACGCTAAACCCATTTGCGATGCTCTCTCTGTGCTCGTGTATCGACTAGCCAGAATCCCCGGGCTGCGGCGTGATGTACGGCTGGCTCACGCCGGCCAGGAGGGCGATTGATGAAGTTGGCAACGGACCAGAGAACTGCTGCCTTTTTTCCTTGTTGCATGCTCTCTTTGACCAGACGAGCAGAGAGAGAGAGAGAGAGAGAGAGAGAGAGAGAGAGAGAGAGAGAGAGAGAGAGAGAGAGAGAGAGAGAGAGAGAGAGAGAGAGAGAGAGAGAGAGAGAGAGAGCGATGCGCACCATAACTCCTTGGGTCTCGATGACAGGCCGCTGGGAATCGACCGCGGGGTGGGGAAGTTGTCAGTAATGCACGTTCAGCATGGGCAGGGGAAGACATGAAAATACACAGCGTGATGGATGGCACTTTGGATGGCCGCTGAAGCCCCGGCGGAGGAAATTAGGCATCAGCTGAGCAAACGATTCATTATGAACAAGGTGGACAGACCGGACAGCCCGCGACACTAAAACCCTTGGCCATTGCCACCACAAGAAATATGTCCCCTCCAATTTGGAGGAAGCAATTGGTGGGAAAGACAGCATTAGTGGCCATAGGCAGGACATTCCTGGAATTCCAGCTTTATTAAAGTTTAATACGGGAATCACCAGCTGAAGGATGACATTGTGGGATTTGCTGGAATAAGCCTAAAGCCGCAGGGGGGGGTTTAAGGTAGTCGAAATGAGAGATAAGGAGACTTCGAAGCTTTGTCTTATCCTTCTGCTAACTTAAACGTAAGCGCGGAGCAATTAAATGTGAATGAACCAACGGGAAGGATCGCTGTGAGAGCAATAAGATCGCTGGGAGAAACCACAAAGTAATCAAACATACATTAGACAGCGATAACCTGGCCCGGGTTATCGTCCAATTACCATTATCCAATTGTCACTACAGCTTGCACGTTTAAAGACCATAGACTTGACTCCATTGCTATGCGCCGTCTACGGTTCCGCAGTTCTTGCAATATCATGTCAGTCACATCATGTTGGTGTGCCAAGCGCAGGGGGAACAGCGAAGATATTACTGCAGGTGTCCATCTTTCCGCCGGGGGGGAAAGAAAGAAGTTATTTTTAGCTGCTTTCATAACGCAATTCCTATGCTGTATAGTGAGACGGATGGCTCGCAATTCGTCAAGACAATCATAGTGGAGGGGGGGGAGGGGGTCAGCTACAGCACTAGGCTGTAGCTGACAGCACGCCATGACAGGAGACATCTAAATTGTCTCATTACAGACTTGGCTTGTGGGCGAGGCAGAGACACGGCAGAGGGGAACAGCCCTGTGTGTTGCATTCTGCACCGCTGGCTCAGGTGCAATTAAGGCACAATTTCTATCTTTGTGTCGTTGTTTGTGTGTGTGTGTGTGTGTGTGTGTGTGTGTGTGTGTGTGTGTGTGTGTGTGTGTGTGTGTGTGTGTGTGTGTGTGTGTGTGTGTGTGTGTGTGTGTGTGTGTGTGTGTGTGTGTGTGTGTGTGTGTGTGTGTGTGTGTGTGTGTGTGCGTGTGTCTGGGGGGAGGCCATGGGGCCTTGATCCATATTCTTGTTATTCTAGGGATTTGGATTCATAAATGTGCAACAGAGACTTGCCTTGATGCAAATTAATTAGCCTACTGTTTCACATTATCACACTCATAATATCCAATGTGTTTGTGGAAGAAGATTAGCTTACTGGCTTATTGTGCAATCGACTATTGTTTGAAGCTTAAAAACTGGCAACCATTTAGGTTTGTTGAAAGTGGGGGGTGGTCATGAGTGCTGACGATTATACAGTATATATCTCTACCTCTAAAATCCAACTAAAAAAGGTCAAATGTGTGTGTGTTCAGGAATAGGAAGTGGAACTCTGGACCTAAACCCGGACACAAACTGACATTCTTTGGTCAATAAGACTCGGCATGTCTCAGTTTGAACACAGTCTGCCGTCTCCTCTGAATGCTGGGCATGAAAGAGAAAGTATTAGGGCTTAAAGGATGTTTCCAGACATTTCCTTTAAAGCCCTAGAACCATTGAAGCGGGCCTGAACAAAAAAAAATAACATGACTTTGACAGGTCCCAATAGTCGTCTTGACTAACCACTTTCCCGCCTTTTCTCACCTCCGTGGCAGTTATCTGCTGGGTTCTTGCTTGTTCAGCAGCTCGTAAACCTAAGGAAGACCGTCCTCGAGAGACTCTTAAAAATGGTGCCAGCGTCTGTCATGACCGTGTCTGTGTGATGTAAATCTTTTTTACTTTTCTTTTTCACAAGAAAAACCTCATTAGAATGAGTCTTTAACTTTAACTTTAACTGAGATTTGGCGATCAATTTGTCATCATCGTTAACCCTTATGTTTAGGCGTTTTAAAAGACATCAAAAAGACAAAGAGGCAATTTCCTTAACTACACTACAGCTTCCTTAACAGTTCACTGAATGAACCTGAATGAGCCAAGAGTTGAAAATGGTTGCAAAATTGAGCTTTAAATGATAAATGCCTCGAATCTTCTTCATTCCATTCCACCTTTTCAAAGCAAAATGGATATTAACCAATGGCAATGTCTCTCCACAAGATATTGAACACCTGATGTTGCTCTGTAACAAGCCAGGCCTGCACACATAGTTAAGTTTCATGGGACTAATGAAATAAAAAGAGGTGTGAAAGATCACCAACAATAAATATCCAATTGCAAGTAAAGATATGTCCCCACACACACACACACACACACACACACCTAAAGAAGTGATATCCTAGAGGGGGTCCTTTGAGTTTGGGCAAGGTTGAAAGGTCACAGAGAAACCAAAGCGGATCAAACCATTTGGACGTGTGGGGGAGGGAGGGCGGGGGGAAGCTTAAACGGATCAGGCCACACTTATTGAGAGATGACTGAAAACATCTGGGATCGCTCTTTAACACACACACACACACACACACACTCATGCAACGCATTCACACACACCAGCTTGTCACGTGAGGTTCGTGAGTGAGGTTGTTATCCGGCGGGTCTCTCCCATCTGGGTGGGTGGGTTGGAGGGGCGGGGGGTCAAACCTGTGGCACTAAAGGATGCACTCCTGCCAGGTTAAGGGTGGTGGTGTCTGGATCCGTCTCGTAATCTTGACGGGGAGTGGTGGAGACATGAGACACCAGGGTTAGGATTTCTGCTGGCTCTCCTCTGGCTGTGTCTATAGCTCTGGCTAGCCCTGTTTTGGTTCCCCCACGTTGTGCCTTGATGAAGTACAATCCTGGGTGGGCTGACAGTGGTGCACGCAGCGCCGCACACGCACGCACGCACGCACGCACACACACACACACACACACACACACACACACACACACACACACACACACACACACACACACACACACACACACACACACACACACACAAATAAACACTAACCCCTGTGTGATACTGTGTGAAACCAAAGAAATGCTATATGATGTATACATTGAAGACTACCTTGTGAAATGGCCTTTTAGCTGGAGAGAGCCATCTGACATATGCTCCTCTTCCAGGTCCCATGGCCTCCACGGACCACGGCAGGGCGCTGGGGGATGCCGCTCCACCGAGGAAGGCTGTTCAGCAGAACCCAGGCAGGGGTGGCCAGACCCACAGACAGAATGGCTGGAAGAGGAGACGCCCCCGGCCCCGTCTCTCCCACAAGGGGCCCATGCCGTTCTAGAACAAGGTGAGCAAAAAAAAACAGGGCTCGTCTGACTTAGGTTGACACAAAGTTGTACCGTTGAAATAAAACAATGATGTGATAAAACGCACATGATGCACAACGCAGGAAAACGATGGCAGGTAAACGATGGGTTGAAACAAATGAAACCGATATGATATAAAACAGCAAAGGGACTAGCTTTAGACGGACATCATATGGTAATGGATGCTTTTATCCAAAGCGCTTTACAAGTCATGCCTCTCATTCACCCATTCACACACACATTCAACCACCGACGACGGAGTCAGCCAAGCAAGGAGACAGCCAGCACATCAGGAGCAGTTAGGGTTAGGGTGTCTTGCTCAAGGACACCTCGACAGCTTTTGCTAGGAGGAGGCGGGGATCGAACCAACAGCCGCCATCATCTCGTCATCTTGAATTCCATTTGGGGTGACCACGCCTCATTGTTTGGTGGATTGATTTCGTACACTGATATTAGGTAATGGGGACAGGTTGATAAACGGCTGATTCAATTTTTATCTCGTGCAGTAATTGAGTGGTTCATTTCAAGTCGTCTGGGAACACCATTAACGTCGCAAACTTCGCCCCGCGGAAGAGTTATTTCGGCATTGTTTGGGGACAAAAAACCCAACTATAACAGGATGTCTGGAATCCTTTTTAATGACTTATTTTTCAATGACCAATAGACGCCTTTTGAACTCGCCCAGAGATGGTATCTGTTGGCATACAACAAAGCTCCAAGAACATCACGTCAGCGTTTTACTTTGTTGTGTCATTCAGTAAGACTCTATAGGTGGCTTTGTCTAATGCCATGTAACTGACTATACGTTACTCTACATGGGAGACCCATGGGACACACTTGGTGTCGAGTCCACACCGCTCAAGTGAACCACTGTCCTGTAATCAGATAACATAAATGAATCATTTTTACTTAATACACAGGAGGGTTTAGGTTTCTCGGCTGAGTTATGAATGTGTATCGTCCTCATGAAAGGATGTTTAGGTTCCCACGAAAGATAAGCAAGTCTTAGGGTCAAAAATATTTCAACTCTCGATCTGTGAAAATATTTCAGTGACTGTGTCTTTCCCATGCCAAAAAAAGGCAGTATCCTTTTAATTAATAGATATGTCCCTGCCCCTGTAACATTAACAGCTGGGTGGATGGGGGGCAGCTGTTAATATTACAAGTTACAGGTTCAAAATAGAAACTCAAATAAATAGACAGTTATGAGCAGTTTGATCTAAACTTATCTGACTAGCATATGTTACCATGTTTACAGCAGAAAAGCGGATATTGTTAATAAGTTGTGGACCTCAGGAGCCGTTGACATGTCCCTCCCAGACCCTGTGAGAGACTGGAGAACTCGACAGGCCAAGATATCCCCCTCCCAGGAGGTGTGTACCACACAATGCTAGCCTGCAGTGGTCCGCCATAAACTTGTCACATCGTGAGAACTATAAAGAACGATAAAAATAAAGATTCCTATAAAACCTGATGAATCCCTTTCAATAAAAACCCACTTTGGAAATCGTCAACCTCCGGATAAAGTTTACAATGCAAAGCCAATTATTTATATTTTTTATTTTCTTAGGATGAGATTTATCTGTGTCACGCTGCTCCTCTTTCCTGCTCACTCCTGCTACCTCTAAAGTTTAGAGGTAAACGGAGGCAAGCGATAAAGACGACCAAAAAGCAAGGGCATTCTGCACTTCAGGGACAAATACAGGAGGACGATGAAAGTTGTGCACTCTCGCCAATACAATTTGAGCGTTTTCCCCCTTTAAGTGTGTGTGTGTGCGCTTCGGTAGAGTGCTTGTTTTCAGTGGCCAGAGTGGCAGCCACACAACGAGGGAAGCCTCGGGATATTGTGGCGCTCTTTCAAGGCATACGCATCAGTGACTCACAATGGTGTCATCACAAACACCACTTCAGCACAATCACAACGTTGCGATGCTCTCCGCCCGGTGGTTTCTCCGGCTGCTTTCGTGCTACGCTAAGTTCATTGTTCGACAATTCCCTTTTTTCTTCTGGAATGGAACCTGACTGGAATTGAACTGAAATGGAAACAAATCTAAGTTACCGCACAGTTACCTCTTCAAAACGGACGCTACATTTCTGACAGTTTTCACATTTTTTTATTTTATTTTTAATGAAGACATGATGATCGTATTTAGATTTTTTAATATATTTAGAATCTGAATGTCAGGAAGAGATACAGCCCCAGTCGGTTCTTCATGCAACAGTGGAAGTAAAGAAAATGAACTCATCGCAACTTAAGCAATCAAGACAAGGACTAGTCAGACACTTATATTTTTTCTTATTTATACTTTCTTGCCAACCTTCCACTGATGAAGAGGGGACCCCCCCCCCTACACACACACACACACACACACACACACACACCAGCAGCTGGAGTTTCACATGATTCCACGCTCTATCAAAGAAGGAAGAAGATCAAAGCTGGAGTAAATCAGAGATATTAGCCAGAGGAACAAGGGCGAGGAGAACTCAGCTACCAAGCTAACAGACTGTACGTGGAAGAAAAAAAAAAACCTGTCACAATTTGGCCTAGATTTTATTGCCGTCTGTTATAAACAATGAAGGGGGGGAAAAAGGAAAAAGGGAGTTGACAATGCTATCGGCTAGCGCCTAGCCTGCCCCTTTCCTTCACCACGCCACCCCATTTCAATATCAAAGGCAGCTTGTCTATTATTCTCTGTCACCTAAGGGCCAAGGGAAGGAGTTTGACTTTTCGTTGTTACACGTTCCAGATGTGAGGGAATCCTTGAAGAGACACTGTGAACCTTGGTCACCCATTGTTGGAAGAGTGAGACTTGAGACTTGAGTGGACTTGGGAGAGAGAAAATAAATAAATAAATAAATAAAATAAAGATGAGAAGAAAGTCTAGCATACTGTGTCATATTTTAAAGGCAGAATATCACTGTTTAAAGGCGACAATATATATATATATATTCTTTCTGTTTTAATACTGTGGGAGTCCTATTCTGTCCATATTCTGGGATGTAGTTGTGATTCGCCCCTTGCTGTGCTGATATCTTACAAGAGAACAAGGAGTAAACAATGAATAAAGCCAGAGCCAGGGACAATCTCAGAGAGAGAGATTAGATGCACATCAGACTTTGTGGCATTACACAGTCAGAGAAACATGCACCCGCCAAACAAGAGGACTTTCATTCATGAATGATCCTTGTTTCTGTGGTACAAAGACACAAATTTGAAAACCTTGGAAAATCATCACAGGAACAGAGAGAGAGAGAGAGAGAGAGAGAGAGAGAGAGAGAGAGAGAGAGAGAGAGAGAGAGAGAGAGAGAGAGAGAGAGAGAGAGAGAGAGAGAGAGAGAGAGAGAGAGAGAGAGAGAGAGAGAGAGAGAGAGACGAAGGCAAAGAAAAATACAAGATTGTTTCATTGACAATCAGGAAATCAGTGCCGCGGGGGAAGGCACCGCGTTGGACTGAGATACAAGCTTGTTTTTCTAGCTCACTGTGGCAGATATGCATCAAAAGGCAAGGAAACATGCTGGCTACCTTTACTTTAGCGTTATATTTCTGTCCTGCATTGTATTGTCTATGTGGGCACCAAACACTAAAACTTTGATTTAAAGCCACTCCCTTTCACCTTGAAGCGAATGTTACCCAGAACATGTGCAATATGTTACGTATACAACATGATGATTTATAAGATGGTTAAACAACAAATCAATCTTTGTTTCCCTTCTGTTTTTGTCTTTTTGTGCAGGCATTGCTTTGAGCGCCCTCCCCCAGGTTCTGTTTCCTATGCTCTTCCTTTGCCTCGGGGGGCCTTGCTACGAGGGGCCAATGATGCCCAGCCTGAAGAGTGACGTCCATAGCACCTGGTGGTTCTTCAAGCTACTCTGTCCACAAAAGAAACACCAGGACAAACCACTCACCCTCAGCTCTAAGGAGAATTTGGGGCAGGGAAATGGGGTGCTGGTGGGTGGGGGTGAGGAGCGGGGGTGGGGGTATGTCTTCAGCCTGAGCTACCAGATTCAATTTCTCTGTCTCTCTCTCTCTCTCTCTCTATCTCTCTCTCTCTCTCTCTCTCTCTTTCTCTCTCTCTATATCTCTCCACCACCGTTCTATTTATCTCTGTCTTTTTTTTGTCATTGTTACTTTTATGATTCTTGTTATTATTATTTGTTATTTAGAGCCCGCCCATAACCATCTCCCCGCAATTCTCACACAGTTTGCATGACATGTGGTGAAGAGGGAGCCCAGTTCTTATACATTCTCAGTCTTATCGCATCTGTTCTGTTCTCCATGATGTGGGAAAATGCTGGCATCGCTATTCGTTGGCCCCGCTTTTCACCAGTTGTTGGAGGGTGCTGATTGGTCGCCCCAGCACAGTGCCAGTCCACCACATGGACGGATACTCGGTTCTCATCGTAAACCTTTAAAAAAAAAAAACCTGTCCTTATATACCCAAAGAAAGCAATGACCTTGCGATCGCCTTCACTAACCTACATCTGTCCTTGGCAAATCTGTTTGGATCTGTTTTAATTGGCGGAATAACAATGCAACCGGAGGTAAAAACCTTCCCTGCGAAGCTATTTTCGGTGCTGCTTAGCCTCATTAGCACCTCGACGCCCTCCAAGTTACCATCGCTGTAGTGTCCTTTGACCTTCGAAAAATCCCAACCCCAATCACGGTTTCAATCCAGCCCCCAAACCCCCCCACCATGCTATAGCCACCCATTGCGGCTCTGTGCGGCTGCTCCTCACGACTGTTAACTGGCAGGGGTGGTTTCGCCATAACGATGACGGACCACCGGGCCTTTTAATAAAGTGCCAAATAACAAACTACTCCACAATGCTGCCAGAAATGAGAAAAATACACAGAAAGAAAGGGAGAAATGAGAGATTGAACAAACAAAAAAAACATGTTACCTCCTGTTTGAAGTCTTTATACACTGACATATTATGCATCATTATACACTTCTGTAAAAAAACAAAACAGTACAAAAAAAAAATGATTCTGACATTTTAGAGAGTGGTAGCAAACGAAGACGGTTCAATTAGACAGAAAAAAAAACCCTGACAAACATCAGTCAGCTCGGTAAACAACGCCACCACATTCAGCCTACCACTAGTGCTCCAGGTGTCTTACTGTTTCAACCCAGACTAGTGCGATCCTTCCATGGAGATATTTGATTGACGGAATGCTACGCCTTTCCATCATACTGGAATATATTACGATTTAGTATTTTGTTTTATTTTACTAGTTAATATTCCTGTTTTTGTTTTTGTTTTCTCAGGGTGTCTGTGATAGAAAGCCTGTACCAGAGCTGTCTATTTTGTGCATTTATTTATCTATGAACACACACATACAGTACATTTATATCTTATATGAACATATTTTCGTATATCGTATTTAACTTTAACTCTACTACCCGCTATGTATACGCCAGTGTAGCCCTCCTCTGCTAGTCATAAATGTATCCCAATGCCCGGGTACTGTTGCCTTCCTAGCTCGCCCCTAGCTCGCCCCTAGCTCGCCCCTAGCTCGCCCCTACCACGGCACAGGTGGCTGTGGCTTTGATCCTGACGCTCATTAAATCCCACGGTTAATCTTTCTCAGATGGATATCCCCGAGGCAGCCTGGGCCCACTTATAGTCTGAGCTCATTGTCAAATTGGCTTGGACTTAAAACCACTCCCATCCACAGGTCCCCGAAAACCAGTTAATTTGTTTAACGAGAGTCGCCGTGAAACGACAAACTACTACTACTACTACTACTACTACTACGACGATGACGCAAGTCGTGAGTCGTTCACTACGGTGGAGAACTTAAAAAAAACCTTTCAAAAAACAACTTTAAATCCGAATGAGAGTCGACGGCACGTTCCGCTTAACTAGTAAAACTGGGATCGACTGGGTAATGCCACTAGGTTTAACTAGTTTAACCTATATTCTCGATACACTCTCCCATCTGTTTCCACATTTCATGCAAATGAAAAAAACCCACGCAACGCATCGTCCTTTCCCCCATCCAATCACGAGAGGCTTTTTTTTTTTATATTCGATTTTTTTTTTTATCCTTTTCTCTTTTTTTTTTTTCTTTCTCACACGAGGAGAGCATTTGAAATCGCAGTGGTATTCCGCCCTGCCATGCCTACCTTGATTAAAAATGTATTAAATCCTAGGGCACTGTGAAGAGAAATACATTTCAGCTCCAACATTATTATTGCATGCCCTCTCAGACAGAGATGTAGATTTCATTAACGCTCCTTGGGGGGTGACGAGGCCACGTGGCTGAGTGCGTGCGCTCATGTATTACTGGGCCAAAGGTGGCGCGTCTGGCGGTGTGGATATGGAGGGAGGAGGGAGGAGGGAGGAGGGAGGGAGGAGGGGGGGGTTTGAAGATTGGAAAGCCATGCTGATGTCGGGAAGTAAGACTGGGTGAAGGGGGAGGAGGGTGGAGGAAGGTGGACCAAGTAGTCAATTTATTCCCTGGGTCAGAATTTGCTGTCGAGGAGGGGGGTGGAGGAGCTGAGCGACTGTCTGTGTTGTCCGCACTGTTCACACTTGAATGTACCTTCGTCTCTGCTGTCCTCTCCAGAGACTCACCGGGTGCTGCGGAGCGACACAACACACACACACACACACACACACACCTGTTATGTAGAGTACCCTATATGAACGTGGTCTGGTTATCAGTGGTTGGATCAAAAAAAAAAAAAAGAAGAAAAATATTTATAAAAAAAACACAAAAACAACACATGGAAAAAACCAAATATTTGTTCGATTTATGATCCTCTCCGAATCCTTTGATAACGTCTAAACCCCCCACCCAGTCCCAATGTGTGTAGATGTGGCTTCGCTCCGACACTTCTCTGTAATGGTTTGCAAGGCTGCAATTTTATTTTTTTGTTGCAAACTCTGTCTTATGCTGCTGGACATTCGAAAAACCCTTGAAAAACAAACAAAAGTCTCTCGGCCCGGAATGGTTTGTTGCGATGTGTTGTGACGATATCCTTGTCTTATTCTCGTCTCGCTGGTTGTCCAAAGCTTACTTTTTCTTTTATTTTCTTTTTTTCTTTTTTAAATACAGTATCGAGAAAGAAAGAAGAAAAAAAAAAACATACTCTCTTTTGTGGATGTAACAAAAATAGCAAAAGTAGTCTGCAAGCAGCACAATATGGCCGGTGAAAGCTTTCAGAGGGGTTGTTGTCTTCTACTTCTTGTAGATCCCCCTGCTACCTACCCCCCTTTGCACATCAGGCGGAAGGGCCCGGTATGGGTAGCCAAGGGGGGGGGGGGGGGGGGCAAGCACATCCACACGCTCAAGCTCAAATGGTAAACCAATACATTATGCTCGGGCAAAACCATTTTCCTTAATGGTCTTTTCCAGCAAGGCTCGCACACACACACACACACACACACACACACACACACACACACACACACACACACACACACACACACACACACACACACACACACACACAAGAAACGACTACTATCCTCCATTGTTTCCTCTCCACCTCTTCTTTGACGTGACGATCACCGGAGTAATGTTCCTATGCACTTGTTAACATGTTTCCCATTGAGGCCTCATGTTTTGTTTGGGGTTTTTTCGGTTTATAAATCCCCCCCCCCCCCCCTCCATTGTGTTTAGCATTTTCTTGGTCAAATGCATCTGGTTAGGAATAACAAGGAAGGAAGGAAGGAAGGAAGGAAGGAAAAAGCAAAGTGGAAATGGCTCATGGGATGTTTAAGACGTGTGTAAGAGGGGGAATTCAATGTTAGTCTAGCCATCGGCGGCTACGTTCTACCAAATGACGGGAATGGCCCCAGAATCCTAAAAAATATATATATATATATAGAGAGAGATTTTTAATTTTAAATATCGGTGCATATGCATATTTTTTTGTTTTACAGTTCTCTGTCCGGCAAATTCATCAAAAGGGGGGAAATCCAACATTTCGCTCAGTTAGGGGAAATACAGTTACCTTAGAAACACATTCCATTATTTACCTTGTGAATCTTAATATACATTTCACTGTATCATGTTGGCCTTCGGAGTTAGCGTCTGTAGTATCCAGTTGCTGACATTCAATCCAATGAATGCGCCCCACTGGCCGAGCAGTCCGATGCAAAATTTGATTGCATATCCAATGGGGAAAAGGGAAGTGATCCGCCATCATCTCCGACTTCAAAATAAGAGTTCCTCTACTGCTTATAAACCTCCCCCCTCCCCCCCCCCCCACCCCACCCCGACCCCATCCGTCCCTCTCTCTCTCTCTCTCTCTCTCTCCCTCTCTCTCTCTCTGATTTGGTTGTGACATGTTTTATTCCACCTTATATACACACACACACACACACCACGGTGTTCCACATCATCACCATTTGAAACTGGTCTGAGGAGGGGGAATTGCAGAGTCTGTAGGTTTACACACCGTTGTTGACAGTGTTACTAGGTCTCAAGCAGATACTATTTTAAAAACACAATGTATTACTCCTGATCTTAACTCTGTTTATGGTGTGAGCCCATATTACTCACCAGGCCAAATGTACAGTCCCTGTCTCTGTTTTGATGTTGAACCGGGCAAAAAATACATGAATGAATAAATAACTAAATAAATGAATAAAACAAGTGTATCAGAAATGGTTGAAATGCTGTGTACATATTTGAACTTTTGGTTTCTAATTTATAAAGATAAGCTTTAGCTCTTGGAGTAATTTTTTTGTTTCCTTTCATGCGTAGCTTTGTGTTTTTATTTTCTATTTCTGTAAAGTGTGTAAATATATCTTTATGATAATAAGTAATATTAAAATCTTATTTTAAGAAATTGGTGTGTTATTTCCTTTTTGAACAACTAATGTGTGTACCTTTAGCCTCCACCAGGTGACTAAAAAAAGCAATTATTGGGAAACATATGCATTATCTTGCCAAATAATTATAGGAATAATAATAACAGCCCATCAAGTTGGTCAGTAGTTGGTAGACAGGGTGCTCCAATCAGAACACAACCAGCCTCTTCATACGGATGTCCAGTATGTAAGCTAAAGCTAAGAGGCTTTGCAAACAATAACCCTGTTTTCAGTCTGAGTATTTGGGCTACAGCTTGTTAAAAGTGAGCCAGGCAAGGGATTTTTCGACACTTTTTCTTCATGTTTTTCAAGTAATTAAATTTAAAATTGCCCATTCAGAAATGAAAAGTCCTCATTTTGCTCTTTAGTACCTTGATGTAATGCTAAGTAGCAAATCCAGATGGCACAGACTATTAAAACCTGCATTCTCCACCTCTGACTTTAGACAAGCCACAAGCATGGCTGAATGAAATGATTGTGCTATTGGCAGGACCATTTCAATAGCTTCGATATGAACTATCGCCAGTGCGATAAAACTGCCACGACAACAGCATCCACAGCATCCACATATCTTTGGAAATGTAAATCAGCACCACCGCTCCGGGTGTCTCGAGCATCCCATAATGCATGCTAAGCACAGGCCCACATTAATTCACCGCAACTGCTGAGGATGCATGGGCGTTATGGATAAATCTGGCTATTATATGCAGCAATCATGCAACACATTAGCATATGTGGCCTCCTCCTTCTATCCCCCTGGGTGGATATCCACTAATGAAGTCAGCAGACGCAATTATCATTTGTTTAATAACATACATGCAAATATGCACGCAAAACAAATACGTATATATGAACCTAACCAAGGGATAAAAAAAGATAGCGAGCTAGCGTCGCTTGTCTGAACATGCATCGCCCATCAATGATTTTAATCGTGTTGAGCTATTATAAATAATAAAAACAACTTTTTTTTACATTTTAGTGCATAAAATACAGGGGTCTTACTTACTTACTTACCTGCTTACGGGACACACACCATAACACCCATATTTCAGGAAAACTAGGTAGCGAAGAAACACAATTCCCCGCGAAAATGTGAAGCAGCCAAGACGGGTGGGGGTGGGGGATGAGGGAGAGGGGTCACGTTCCAGGACCTTTGCAATGGCAGTGGTCGTTCCTCAACCCCCCACTGGGACCACTCAAGGAAGTGTCTGGTTAGTGGGAAGCACTGACACCCCATGATGGACAGGAGGTGTGCCCCTGGAGTCAGCGCACCCCCCCCCCCCCCACCACCCTCCCCCTTTCGTCCCCACCCCCTCCAAACACCCAAGGTTATATCATCAAGCCCGGGGTCTGCTGCATAATTGGGCTAGGGGTCGCCGCGGCGATATGGACCGTGACAACGAACGGGGCTCTAGAGTTACAGTGTGAAGCCAGCAGATGAGTGAGGAGAGAGAGAGAGAGAGAGAGAGAGAGAGAGAGAGAGAGAGAGAGAGAGAGAGAGAGAGAGAGAGAGAGAGAGAGAGAGAGAGAGAGAGAGAGAGAGAGAGAGAGAGAGAGAGCGAGAGAGAGAGAGAGCAAGAGAGACCAGACCAGACGTCTCTTTTGTAGAGTTCAAGGCCCGTCTGCGTTGCAAGTTTCTCCAGCCCTGTTGACTGTCACTCATCAGGGACACCAGGACAGGACGGGAGAGAGAGAGAGAGAGAGAGAGAGAGAGAGAGAGAGAGAGAGAGAGAGAGAGAGAGAGAGAGAGAGAGAGAGAGAGAGAGAGAGAGAGAGAGAGAGAGAGAGAGAAGAGACATGACAAGGACATGAGTTGGTGTCCATAGAGAGTGTTGAGGGAAAGGTAATGTAGGCCTACAGGGAATGAGGTGAGGAGCAAAGCATTGTGGGTAAGGAACGCCACGCACACAGACACTATGCTCTCTGGCGGGTTCTTTAAATTATTGACGATATCCTAGAGAGAGAGAGAGAGAGAGAGAGAGAGAGAGAGAGAGAGAGAGAGAGAGAGAGAGAGAGAGAGAGAGAGAGCAAGCGTGACCTAGAGGAGAGAGAGAGAGAGAGAGAGAGAGAGAGAGAGAGAGAGAGAGAGAGAGAGAGAGAGAGAGAGAGAGAGAGAGAGAGAGAGAGAGAGAGAGAGAGAGAGAGAGACCAGTTGTAGTGAGTGCAGATGGAATTGCAGTCTGCAGCTCTACAACCCAGGAACAGACATGGGGTAGGGTGGGGTGGGGTGGGGGG
This sequence comes from Muraenolepis orangiensis, assembly GCA_027704905.1. NCBI lineage: Eukaryota > Metazoa > Chordata > Actinopteri > Gadiformes > Muraenolepididae > Muraenolepis > Muraenolepis orangiensis. Next base: position 22,730,954 of record CM051001.1, read on the forward strand.
TGGTGGTTTGGGGTGGGGGGGGGTGGATAACATCTGCTAGACTTTCGGCACCGAGCTCCAGGATCAACGTCTTCCAAAGTCATAAAAAAAAACCCCACCTTTACTGCGGTACCACCAACAAAGAAGCCCTCAGCCCTCAGCTGACACACCAGCGCTCGGTGGGAGAATAACCAGCGACCGCCGCTCTCTGGTTCACCCGGGCTCACACACTCACTTACACCAAGAACATGCTGTCGCCGGTGAAAGGTATTTCCTAAAGCTGTGAAAGACACAAAAAACTAAACATGAAATGTAAAGCGCGGTGATGTCACCCCGTCTGCGGGTTTGATTTCGTTTTGGAGGACTGCTGTTTTTCTTTCTTTGACTTAAAGCATATAGAAATATGAAATGACCCTCACTTGTCATTACATGTATATGTGTGTAAGTAAATAGTGCTGTATGTGGGCCCTGATTGCAAATCAAGAACACTTCTGTAAGTTACAGGTGGGGGTCCCAGTTTTGATTGGACTTTTATTACTTATAGTCATGTACTTCTGTATTGCTAAATAAGTAGGTCTGTCTGTGTGGACTTTGTGTGTGTGTGTGTGTGTGTGTGTGGTGTGTGTGTGTGTGGGGGGGGGGGGGGGGGGTGCATATATGTACTTTGTATGTACTTTAAGTGTGTGTGCATATGTGCACATGTACTTTATGTGTGTGTTTTTGTGTGTGTTTGTGTGTGTACATTTTTGTGTGTGCAGTTGTTTGTGTACATCATATATGTGTGTGTGTATGTGTGCACACATTGTGTGTGTGTGTGTGTGTGTGTGTGTGTGTGGTGTGTGTACATTATGTGTGTGTGTGCGTACATTATGTGTGTGGGTGCGTGTGTGTGTACATTATGTGTGTGAGTGTGTGTGTGTGTGTGTGTGTGTGTGCACGTGTGTGTACATTATGTGTGTGTGTGTGTGCACGTGTGTGTATATATTATGTGTGTGTGTGCATGCGAGCGCGTGTGGTCATAGGCAAGTCTGCAAGGGCCGTCAGCTGGCCCAGCCTGGAGCCAGGTAGGAGCCACAACAACAGAGTGTGTAATACAGCTCAGCTGTCCTAACAGCAGCAGCACTACGGATCACCGGAGTAGCCATAAAAACAAAGCTAGTACAAACACAGGGGCTAGGGTGGGGGGGGGATGGTGGTGGTCATTACAGACAGAGAGGAGAGAGGGGCGGGCCGGGGCGGGCCGGAGAGGAGAGAGAGAGGGAGGTTGACGTTTTTCTGGAAGGTAAGTATGAAACTACAGTGAATCACAGGGGTCGGGGTCATGAAGCCGCATAGCCGAAAACAATTGAATATACAGTATGTGTTAGGGTGACAGAGAGAAAAGAGACAAGGCACGTATAGTGGTGGTGGTGGTGGTGGGGGTGGTGTATTGGTGGGCAGCTAATTCGCCCACCTTTCGCTGAACTCTTTTCCCCTCGTCAATGATCCAAGAGTCCCCGCCCCCCTCAGGATTAAACCCAAGCAGTGTACGGCTCAGCCACACAAGCCCTACACCGCCGAGGCGGGGGGGGGCGGGGGGCCACTGCCAGTGCAGTGGCCCGTACATAACACGGCCGGGGTCATTACCTTCACATCGCTGGCGCGTTACACATTGACGACAGACGCGGGCGGCCGAAGGAGTTTTAACAACGATGGGGGTTTTTTTTAGGGTAGAGAGGACGTTTTCATTCCTCTCCCGGACACAAAGAGGTGCCGGGGCTGGTCTCTGCTGGCCCGGTCCTCCCCCTGATTGCGGTCACGCAAGAGTGGAGGAGTGGAGGAGTGGAGGTCCGCAGAGAGGCCTGGCTGGGAGGTTGTCAGCAGCACGGCAATGCAGACTGTAATACACACACACACACACACACACACACACACACACACACACACACGTATATACGCACAAACATAAGCGTGCATGCACGCACATACAAACATGTGCATGCACACACACATGTGCATGCACACACCCATGTGGATGCATGCATATGCACATAAGCACACACACACACAAACACACACACACACACACACGTGCTTATACGCATATACGCGCAGGCACACACGCACATACATACACACACACATGCCCATGTACACACACTCAGACACACACACATACACACACAGAAACCATTATGGTTGCATTTCAGGAAGTAAACAAGAATTCCCTTCAGAGATGATGACATTGAACCACTGGCCTTGTGTGGAGGCCTTTGTGTTTTTCTACCTTGTGACAAAAGCTTTTTTTTTTTTTTTTTCATACTGAGCTAAACTTTTGTATTGTTGTTCTCCTTCTTGCTGTGGAGCCGCCGTGTCAAAGGCTACCATGGGTTTCACTGAAAAGCAGATAGCGCGTCAACTAGCCGTCACAACATTCCTCCCCATCCGCTCTGTCCCCATGCTGCTGGTCCTGATAGGCCTATCTGGAGACAGAGCACAGGGCCCCGATGTTACATGTACGGTACGTGCGGCACCATGCACGGCAGTCAGAGATCACATTCTATTTGCGTTTGTCACTTAGCTGTGAAGTGACCTACAGTTGAATACAGAGCAGGGGCAAAGGTTTGGCATCTCGCTGAAGCAACAGGGCAGGTAGCTTTGGGACACGGGGGGTCCGATGGCAATCCAGGATATTTCAGCTGTAACTGAACACTGCGGTCTTTTGCCCACTAGATTCTGGAGATTCTACCACCACCTCAGTAAAAACCTGCCCAGCTATCATCTGCACGGCAACAGCCTATTGCCACAGCATTGTTGAATACTGGATCCTGATTGGTCAACAACGTTCCGAGTGTGTGTGCGCATTATGTTTTTTTTTTAAACGGGGACACCTCTGCCTTTTACCAGTTTCGGATCAATGCGCTACAAATATACAACATTAAACAACGACGGTCAAATCAAACGATCAACCAGATGTTTTCTTGACAACGCAAAAACAATATGCTCGAAACGCACTCTGGGGTGTCCCGTTATTTGAAAATAATGGAGGTACATTATTTTCCAATAATACTTCTCTCACCAGGGCCCCCCACCAAGCTCCACACACTGCCCCTTTTAAGCACACACACACTCACTCACACACACGCATACGCACACACACACACACAGCGACTACACCTAATTGTATATTTTTCACACATTTGCTTCTTTTTACTGTAAATACTGTTGCTTCTTTTTATTGTAAATACTGTTATTGTTATTGCTTTTCCCTATAAGCATTGCCACTTTCATTTTACTGTACATCCTGTATGTGTATGTGACGAATAAAGTCATTGAATCTTGAATAACATGACACCCTGTCGTGATTACTGCCCTCTCTCACACCACCTCTCGCCCTCTCTCGCCCTCTCTCGCCCTCTCTCGCCCTCTCCCTTCCTAAACCCCAAAGCATTTAAAGAAACAATTTGCTGCTGATCAGTGGAACCTTGCAGAGTTATTATCTTGTTAGGGCCGGTTAAGGGGCCACATCTCTGGAGGGCCAGACCAACCCCGCTGGGAGGGCCTCCCTGTGGGCTCCGAGCCTTCATGCCACAGAGGAGGAGCCAGCAGACAGGAACAGCCCACCAGCATAGACATTGTATACTGTATATATATACATATACACACACACACACACACACACACACACACACACATGCACGTGTGCACATGCGCGCGCACACACACACACACACACACACACACACACCACACACACACACACACACACACACAGACACACACACACACACACACACACACACACACGTTGGCGTTATTCTTACAAGATAGCACACACATGTCAGCGCTCAAGTGCGCGCGCGCACACACACACACACACACACACACACACACACACACACTGCACCACCCTCAGGGTATTTTGTTAATCTTTCCGGTGGCTAAATCATTGTCTGTCTCTGCTTGATGGATTTAAGTCGTAGTTAAAGCCTGCTGACATATTATTTTTACGCTCATTAAACCTATGGAATTTTACAATTAACTAAGACATCTTAGGTTAGTGAAATGGGAGGCATTGAAATGTGTAAAGTTAGTTCGATTCATGGTTTGTTTGTATCAAAGATGGCTAAATGGGCCCTGTGGTGGGGAACATCTTTAGAAAGTTTCATAAAAGAAGGGGGGAAAAATGAGCTTAGATTCACTTGAGCTGCCTGGGTTTTGGTACTGCAGCAGGGTTACTTTACCAGCAATCATACAGCAAAAATACCCACAAACAGCAGTATTTATATCCAACTTTGGATACCCAACTGGGCCCAGATTGAAGCGGGAAAGCTTGGACAAATCCCTCCTCAAGGCAAGACAATGATGTCGTGACACACGCTGACCTATAATTACCTTCGGGGGAGGGCCGGGAGCCACTGATTGGCTGGCTCCCGGGGTCCCGTGGCCTTAGAGGATGAGAATCATCACGCAATTGCACTAGATCAGCAAATCACTGTCAGATGCCCACCGGCTAGCCACTTAAAGCTACAGCTATTTCCCATTAGAGTTTAGAGAACATACCAGGCTTTGCATCGTTTGTTACGTGGACCACAGTGCCCAAGGACGAGAGAGAGAGAGAGAGAGAGAGAGAGAGAGAGAGAGAGAGAGAGAGAGAGAGAGAGAGAGAGAGAGAGAGAGAGAGAGAGAGAGAGAGAGAGAGAGAGAGAGAGTACAGTTGTACCTTATACATAAGTAGTATATAAGTAGTGTCGCTGTAACGTCATCTAATAGCCGCTATATTCATCCGGTCAACTTTAAAAAGCTATCTCGCCTGGTGAGCTTAACACACATATATACACACACACACAATGGTAAACAGATAAAGCAATGTATTAAGTACAAAATGCTAAAGGCATAATGCGGATAATGTGGCAGGCATCTCTCTAATCCTCAATGCCAGATTAGATTAATCCCATTTGAAGCGTAATAGCAGATTTCCTTAAATCACCGCCCAGAGTCTCTGCACCCTGACAGGCGTCTAAAGAAGCGCCCGGAACAGCCGACCAATGGGCACGTCGGGCCCGCCCGCTCTGATGACTTAATGCGGGTCAACTTCCAGAGGAGCAGCTGCTCTCACTGTCACAGGAGAGAGTGGAAGAAAGGTGGAGGAGGAGGGTGTGTATTTGTAAGTGTGTGTGTGTGTGCGTGTGCGTGTGCGTGTGCGTGTGTGCGGGGAGTGTTTGTGGGGCGGTGGTATTGAGTCTTTCTCTCTGTATGTGTGAGGAGTATTGTGTGTATTATTATCTACATGCACGCTTATGTGTGTGTGTGTGTGTGTGTGTGTGTGTCTGTATGGGTGTATGTATGTGTGTGTGTGTGTGTGTGTGTGTGTGTGTGTGTGTGGTGTGTGTGTGTGTGTGTGTGTGTGTGTGTGTGTGTGTGTGTGTGTGTGTGTGTGTGTGTGTGTGTGTGTGTGTGTGCGTGTGTCCATGTGTGCGTGTGCGTGAGTGTGTGTATGTGCCTGTGAGTGTGTGCGGTGCTCATCGGGGCGAGTGCATGGCGGGGCTGACGTGGACGGCAGCTCTCTCTCCCTCTCTCTCGTCCCTCTCGTCCCTCTCTCTCGTCCCTCTCTCCCCGTCTGCTCCTTATCTGCTCTCACAGCCCAGCCGGCCAAGCCTCTCCTGGCAACAACGCCGCCTCCCACCGCCGACCACATCTCCGCCTCCTGTCTGTACCTCTGTATGAGGTACACATCAGCAGCTAGCTAGCTGTGCTACCGACCGCAGCTGCCGCAGCCAAAACCACACAGGCACATTCACAATCTCCCTGCTGACCGGGAAAGTGGCCAGCAACTGTTTTGTGGTTTTGTGTGCTGCTGCTGCTGTTGTTGTTTTTCCTCAGTTGTGACGTTAACTGTATAGGCGCCGGATGGTTGAACCGGGCAATATATGCAGGCGAAGAAGGCGCACATTGGGCCGTATGCAAATACACAAGTGGATAACCCCCCTTTGCCCTCGAAATCCCTCATGGGACTTAATCTGCGTTTCCTCCTTTTCTCCTTCAGCATGGTAATCGATTAAAAATTCAGTGTATGGTAATGGCAGACTGGTGGGTTCCGAGACTGGGCTTGCAGGCAGCAGAGGAAGTCAAATCCCTGCAGTATATTAAAGTGGCGTCTTATCAGCAAATTATCTGCATGGAATTGTTTATCAAACTCATGCCCCTAAGTCTTATTCGGCTTTTGAGGGAATAATTGTGTGTGTGTGTGTGTGTGTTTTGTGTTCCTTATTGTGTGTACTCTGTATCTATTAGTGTGTATCTCTTTTGTAATTTTCTATTGAACAAACTGTATATCATAGATAACGTCTACTGTGAATTCCAAAACCATGCTTTTGAAATAGGAACCAGATCTATTACTTACATTAGCACTTGATCTTACATCAGACGATGTAAGTACCATACATAATGGATTGCAGTTCCTGCGATAGGGAACGTACAGCATACACTGCATGATACAATTCATTGTTCTACCCCTCTGGGTTGTTTCGTCTCACGTGATAACATTTCCCAGAACCCCTTGATCAATACACCACAGGTAAACAGCAGCCCCCGGACACCAAGGCCACAAGCACAAAATCACAACACTCCACCAGCCAGAGCTCAGGTAAAGAGGTGACCCGAGGGTAGACTCAGGCATATAGGGATAGGGATCGTAACAGAGATATGTGGTAGGGCCTGACAATCTGTACTGTATCCAAATAGTTGCTTGTGTGTTATGTGTGCTGTGCTGTACTGTGCTATGCAATAACTGTAACTTAACTCAGTGATGATCCCATGGGAAAAGGTTCAGCCATTTCACGGGTCCATAAATACAAATCTGGACAGTTTTGCACAAAAGAGAAAGAGAGAGAGTGAGACTGCACAAGGGAGCGAGTACAAAAGAGACAGAGCGAGACAGAGGTTGGGAGAAATATATATATATATAGAGAGAGAGAGAGGCAGAGCGTGGGGGAACAGAGAGGGAGAGAGAGAGAGGGAGAGAGAGAGAGCGAGAGAGGGAGAGGGAGAGAGAGAGAGAGTGGCCACTACTCTCTAATCTTGTAAACATGACCCCTGGTAAGCCATCAACAGCCTGAAAAAGTGTTAAAGTAAACTCACGTTAGCAGAGAGCCCAGAGAGTCCAGCGCTCCACATTCATACATGTGTTTAAAAGATGAATCGCATCGTCCAGTTTGGCGTCATGTTTCCAAAACACATGCTAGTTTCATCATAGGTACAAATCAAGTTTATTACCTTTGTCCTCATCCCCTTTGGTCCCTGCATTTAATTTAATGTCTCACTTGCTCGTTACGCCGTATGAAAAGCACTCATCGAAAACGTCTAGTGAAGACATTTTGGATCGTGTCTGACTTCGAAGCCTCGAAGCTATGTTATAGTATTTAAGCGCCAATCGGGGGCCCGGTAACTTTTAAAGATAAGCTAAATGTGTTTAGGGACAAAATAAATGAAAAGAAAAAACAAAACCCCTTCTTGTAGGAATACCTATTCCACTAACAACAGTAGGTCTCTGTTTGTTGGTGTGTTTCTGGTTAGTTATGACTGGACCTGTATCTGAACTGGGAGGACCTCTGTCCACTGGCACTGTTCCCACAGTCCCGCTGCCTTCTGAACTACAACATAGGAGTCAAGGACTGGGACACAAGAACAGACGCATGGACTTTATGTATTTGACTTGTCTCCTCATAATCTACCCAAAAAAACCTGTTCTGGTGCTGCAAGAGTATTATTATTAGGAGTATCGTTAATTGATTTTCCAAACAAATCGTTTGTCTATCAAACTATTATCCAGAATTGCTTATTTTGTTTTTACTTTCAACCTCTTTTCTTCTCTGCACGGTTCAGGTGGTTCCTCGTACATCTTCGTGTTTTGATCTTCCGTCAACACGGGCCCATTTTGCCGTTTCCGTCCAATGCAAAGGCACGCGGCAGGAATGTTAAACACGGAGCCGGGCGTTGACGGGCCCCCGGATCTCCGTGTAACAACAGGTTCCTCTGGACCCACGTCCACACAACTGTACAGTACAGGGAAGGAGAAGAAAAACAAACGAGGAAAACCGGAGTCAGGGTCGAAAGCCGAGCCCCCTAAAGAGCTGATAGGAACGGAAATGGACAGTGGCGTCTCGAGGTCCCGGTCTGAAGGGATGAGAAACTGTCAACATGTCCGACTGTCACTTCACTCTACTGCATACCAGTAAGGCTATCTGCTGGATGTTAGTGACGGCTGCTTCCGGAACATGACGCTACCCATTACATCACATTTAGCCCATTTAACACAACAGATCAAATACCACGGCTGTATATGTACTCGCAAGCGTATTTCCTTAGAATTAATATGTGACCCTGCATAACCCATCATACCCCCACCCACCCACCCACCCACCCACACACCCACACACACACACACACACAGCCACACACACACAGGCACAGGCACTCAATATCTCCCATTCAATGCTGAAGATAGAAGTTTATGCGGTTGCCATGACGAGGGACGTCCTTTAGAGAAAGGGAGGAACCAAGTGGAGGTTGTCACATGATCCACAGAAGAATATGGGCGGTCTGGTTTTGTCAAGTGTCTGAAATATCATGGCTTCGCTCCGCAGGGAACCTGTACAGTTACGAATGAGGCCAATCATTCCAATTAATCCACGCAGGAATTATTTTAATATAAAATCAGTCAGTCCGCTGGGAAGCAAAATTGTGGAATATAAATAGCCGGCGTGCACATGAAAAAGATAAATATTCCCACAAATCCCTCTGTAGGAAACTACATTACATTGATTAATTACTGCGTGGAAGTATTTATTTTATAAAGACGTTGCCTCTTGTGTGAGTGTGTGTGTATTGTATTTCATTCTAGGTCAGAGAAGCAAATAAAAAAATGACTTTCTCATGGGAGTAAATATAAACTGACAAACAAGTCTTTGGGGATGAACCGTGAAGTTCCCTCTGAGTATCTGAAAGTGGTCACCTCTGGCACGTCTCGTTGGAAAGGACTTGAAAGGGCCTTTAATGCCTTTAATCACTCAGACGGTCGGCCCTTCAGTCAATTACCTTCCTTGTGTTGTTGTTGTTGTGCTCCGATTCACAAGGTAGGAAGCAGTAACATAGGGTCCTCTTTTTCCTCTTTTTGGGACCTAAAATATGCGACAGGCCCGGGATTTCGCCAGAAATGTCCGGGGTAATGTCCGCATTTGTTTTATATATATATATATATATATATTATATACAAGTTATACTGTTATACCTATATTATATATTGCATATATATATATTGCATATATATGCAATATCATACCTACTCTATAAGTTATTTTATACCTGTTTTTAGTAGTAGTTTTTAGAAGACTATATTTACATATTATTCAACCACTGTACACATTATATATTACCATGCACTTTATTGCAACATTTGCACTCTGGTTAGATGCCAAATTATTTTCGCTGTACTGTACTTTGCTGTGCTGTGCAATGACAATCTATTTGAATCTAATCTAATCTTTAAAAAATAAAATATGTAATCCAATGTCCTGCCTTTTCACATGCCACCATTGGTCGGTCGTACAACCTAAGCCCTTAACGCAAACATTGTTCAAACTACATCTCAATCCCCCCCCCCCCTACAATCCCCCCCCCCCTCCTCTGTCCGACCGTCGGCCCCATGCTGCTATCATGCGCCCTCCTGCACCAAAATACGGTTCCCCTAAGTAACATGTGGCAACCATTTGCATCCAACGTATGTTCATCATCGCTAATAAAGTCGAAATTGTATCGCACATGTCGTCCAAAGGCTGCAACGCGATCGGTTACTGTTTACTCCATTGTACAGTGAGTTTTTTTATGCACTCACATGAAAACCATTAAAAAGGGATTTTTAACAAGTAGTCCCTTTTCTGGGTTTTTTTTACCCTTCTGACTGAAACCATTCGGTGGGAATCTAAATGAAACATGCACTTCTCTGACATGTCATATTTGGGGTCGGCTCATAAAATGTGAGGCTAAAATGTGCTCTACATTTGAAGTCGGCCCTGCCTCCACCCTTTCATTCATGTACGGACACGCACACGCACACGGACACACGCACACGCACACGCACACACACACGCACGCACACACACACACACACACACACACACACACACACACACACACACACACACACACACACACACACACACACACACACACACACACACACACACACACACACACACACAACCAACAACACCTTTCCCCCAAACATTTGCCTACAAGTTCCAGAAGGGCTCCCTGACCACATCTCGCCCGCCCGTTTGATGATTAAATAGGTTGTGATTGGCCGATTGGCCGTGTTCTAAACTTCCTGTGTGGTTTTGCCCCATGTCCTGCGCAGCTGCTCCCTGAAGGCCTCGCGTGAACGCCATTATTATCCCCGCAAATTAGCCTGGTTAACCCTCCCGGTCTCCCCCTCCACTCTTTCCCCTTCACCGCACCCCACCCTACCTTAACCCCTCATTCTTCACCCCGCCTGGACCCTGGACCGAGGGGTCGTAAAAAGTAACCGTCACCCCCCCCCCCGCCCCACACCCCCACCCCGCCCCCCCCCGAATCTCCTCCTCCCCGTCCTGCTACATCCTTACTCCTGTGAATATTAAACAGCACCGACTACAGGAATGCTGCCTGGGCCAAATTGGCAGCAGATGTTGTCGGGCGGTGGTGGTGGTGGGTGGTGGGTGGTGGGTGGTGGTGGTGGGGGTTATTCAGCGGCGGTGATGTGTTTTGTCTGCAGACAGAGCTGTAAAACATCGCGGGGCCTGACAGGGCCCTCTGTTTGGGCCCCCGGGGGGTTTGGGGGTAGGGGGTTTGGGGGGTGAAGCGACGGCAGGGCTCCGGGGCCCTCTAGTAGTAGCAGCGGTAGTGGTAGTAGCCTGTATCAGCACTACTTTCAATGGGCCATTTAACGGTCACTTATGAAGGATTTCAGGGGGGCAGATGAGCACATGGGCTTGAGTGTGCGTATCCTGATCCGGATTCAACCAGTAGACCGGTACTTGAACCAAGGCCCTTGCAGCTGAAGTGATGGAGAAGAGAATTCCAAGATGAATTGGAGGATAACCTCCCTGAGCCCCCCCCTGAGGCAAGTTTAATGTCATCCATATGCAGATCCTTCATCTGTCACTCAAAAAGGTGTCCCGCAGATAATCAAAAGCCTATCATTTACGTGGACATTATCCAGCGTAGTGTAGCACAGCGCAGGAATGCTTACATTAAAATAACGATGAGCACTTAAAATTGAACATTATCCTCGGACACGACGGCAGTTACGTCAAATTAAAATGCATTAAACTAATAGAACGCTAATAACGCATTTAAGAAAGTGGAAAGTGACTCTTAAAAGTTGCCCGCCGGCGGGTGTCAGCACTGAGAGGAAGCAGGACTGGGTGTCTGGGGCGTCTGGGGAGAAAGATGAATGACTGCAGCACCGAGAAAATGATTTTCCGAACTCTCAACCCAGCCACAGCTCCAGGCTACGACTGCCGACATAAACTGTGACACATGTGATTTTTCCTTGTTTCTTTTTACGGCCCAAATTATGATGATTTGGACTACCGGTGCCCTGGCTCCAGGTCTGCAGAGGCACAAGAAGAGGAATTACTGAGGAAACAATCCAGTCCGCTGATAAACAGAAAACACAGAAACACACACTCTTTTGACATGTTTAATAACTGCAATTACAGAGCTAAATATTTGCATTGTACATGCTAGCAAAGGCAGGGTATTGGCTGCATGATGGATGATTCCGTCATGTATTCTAATGTGGGTTACATGCTCCTATACAGCTGAATGAATGGAACATCATAGTGTTCAACTTATAGTCCTCCTTATTATACTTTACTCACAGGTTCACAGCTATACCCAGTATAACTTGTATAATATATATATATATATATATATATATATATATATATACACAAGTATACTGTTATACTTATATCATACATTTCATAAATATTGCATATGCACTATTTCTGAAATATGTAATCAAATGTTAAATGTTTTTGTTTTTATGAAAAGGTATTGTTTGGCTTACACTTAACTTACTATAAAAATGTACTTAAAATATTTTTTGAAATTTTAGTTTAATTTTATATATATTCTATTTAGTTTGTTTAAAAAAAAACTTTACTCATTGTTTCAGCAAATAAAAGAGTTTAAAAAAAGGCTGAACACAAGCGCAAGACACAAGCGCGAATCCAGTCAAAAAACCCAAGGTGATGTTCAGGATGAGGAGGGGAGGGGAGGCTGTGACCCCCGCAGGCCTTCTGCCAGGACTCCAGCGCTGCTAAACGGATGGCAGCGCATTGGCCAACGGGCTGACGACAAAGTCACCAGAAGACAGCAGAAATCCCTTTAATGAGCAGACGAGCCGCCGATGCCCTGGATTTCTTCAGTCTTCGCCTGTAGCCACCACTTTTATCCACTCCCATCAATAAAAGCCCACTAGGGGTTGATTAATTGAACACTCGGGGACGAAGGGGAGACTTTTATCAACTGAGCCGACCCCAGACTAGCCGGCTGGCTGTGTGTAGAAGGGCAAAAACGGGGGCTACTTTTCCCTGAATTCCCTCTAGTGAAAAATGCTCGCACAGAAACGGCAAACTAAAAAGGGCTGAAATATTCTTACGTGGGTTGTCAACGGAGGTGACGGATGGCGACGCTGCAGGCGCTCCGTCACCTGACGTGTGTGTGTGTGTGAAGCGTGTAGCGAGGTAAACCGGCGGCCATGGCTGTCAGTGCTCTCTTAGCTGTAAACGTCACATGGGACCGCAAGTATGACGGGGGGGGGGGGGGGGGGGGGGTGGGGTGGGGGGGTGAAGAAGAGGAGGCGATCACTCATGAAATTATATGGGAGCGTGGAGCTACGCAGTCACACCGCCACTATCCACACAGTGATGCATAGCGTGGGCGTGTGTGCGCGTGTGTGTGTGTGCGTGTGTGTTTAAGCATTCCTTGTCAGAAGAACAACACTGGAGGCTGGGATGTTCAAGCCCGTTTTAGTGACCAGGGCACACAGAGGCCGCTGCCTCTCCCACGATGATGGCTGTGGTTGATGACCTCCCCTACAAAGGGAGACCGAGAGAGAGAGAGAGAGAGAGAGAGAGAGAGAGAGAGAGAGAGAGAGAGAGAGAGAGAGAGAGAGAGAGAGAGAGAGAGAGAGAGAGAGAGAGAGAGAGAGAGAGAGAGAGAGAGAGAAGGTGAGAGAGAAAGGAGGAAGAAAGATAAAAAAGTGTGAGAGAGAGAGAGAGAGATGGAGCGATAGTGAGAGGGAGGAAGAAGGTGAGAGAGAAAGGAGGAAGGGAGATAAAAAAGTGAGCGAGAGAGAGAGAGAGAGAGAGGCCCACTTCACTTCCTTCTAACCCTTGGGCCTGACAGTCCTCCCCCAGGGGAGAGGATGGGGGTAGGGGTTATTTATTATTGGTTACCCTCTTGTTAAGGAAATACTTTCTCAATATTCCTCTCAACGTTGTATATTTTTACAGTTCAGATTTTCTTCCTCAGTTCCGCCCGGTCCGTCCTGTCCCTCTGGATCACCACCATCAGCACCATCACCACCATCAACCCCACCTCATCCCCCACCTCATCCCCCACCTCACCCAGCCTTCCCCTTGTATTTATTTGCTTTATAAACACCAGATAGGGGGCAACCTTGAAGAAAAACGTTAAAAAACGACATTTCTCCGCAGGCAGGACAGTGTTTATTTGGCTGGGTGAAGCAGGGGGAGGGATACCTATACCGGAGGACGGTGACAGCTGACTTGAGTCACGCAAGCTGGCCCCCGGCTGCCATTACCTCAGCTCCTCATTTAGATGCGTTTTCACCCCGCGGCCGCGGAGGAGCCGCCGGGGTGATTGTTGCCTGAGACAACGCGCTAAGATGTCACAATTGACCAGGTGAAGGAGCCGTCACTCATTCATGTACAATACTGGACTGCTATATGGAATAGATGGACATATGTTGTGTGAAACAAAAAGTGAAATATTAGAAGCGGACGCTTAAAAAAGGTTGTTCCCAGAGTTAACTTGTTCTCTCTGCTGGGGTGTGTGTATGTATATATATATATATATATATCGGGTCCTCTTTGTTTGCTTTTCGCCCCTCCCTGCTGTCTCGACCCCATCCCCCACCCCCCAACCTTCAACCAGCTTCACAGGGTCTCTTCAAGGGCCCACAAGGCCGCAGAGGCCAAGCCACTGGCTGACCGCTGACCCGTGACTCGGCTTTGAAACTCTGGCCGTCGCAAATCAAATTGTCCTCCGGTCTGGAGGAGCTGGGCTGGGGTCTCAGGGAGGAGTCTTCATGGGTTAACCGTGGCATTTCACTCATTTCTGTCGTCAAAGCCCTCTTCATGGAGAAGTGGGGGAGGGGGGGGGGGTGTGGTGTGTGTGTGTGTGTGTGTGTGTGTGTGTGTGTGTGTGTGTGTGTAAGAGAGAGTTTGTGCTGCAGCACACCTGATTTGCATGAAAATAAAAATCTGATGTCCTATCTTCTGTCGATGACGTCGGAACCAAGGGTCACATCACCCACGGACGGAAAAAAGCGTGAAAACCACGGCTCACCCACAGTGAACACATTTGACCTGCGGTGGCTCCCCTTTGGGGGGGGGGGGCAACCTCTGGGAGACACTTGAGGAGTGACCACAGTGACGGTGGAGATGCAACACTCCAGGGTTGGAGACCAGGGTTTGTGTGGTTTGTGGGGTTCTTGTTGTGTGTTGGGTTCAAGGGTTGGATGTGGGCTGTGGTGGTGGTGGTGGTGGTTGGAGTTGGAGTTGGGTTGGGTTAGGGGGGGGGGGGGTATGTGCAGGGATTTACGTGTCGGGGACCCTAAGCCTCGTCTGCGTCTCCTCGTGACTGAACACCGTGACCCTGAGAAAACAGGCCGCAGACAGAGACTTTCCAGCAGGGGCCCCTGCTGGAAACATGTCTTGGATGTGTCACATCCAAGACAATTAAACAAGTCACCATGGGCACCCAAACCAACCCCCCCCTGCCCCCACCCCCACCCCTAAACACCCCCCCACTATGAACTGGCCCATTACAGAGGCTAACTGACCGACACCCCCAGCAGAGCAGAGTTCACTTGGTTGAGGCTAATCTTATCTTGCTACGCTATTAGCGCCATTCTTCATCCACGCGGGCAGAGCTAACAATTCCTTTGATATCATAAATCGCCGCCGCCGCCGCGCGCGATCATGTCAGCGGTTATGAATGGTGATGAATTGAAGCGGCGGTGCGGCTACATTTAACTTCATGTTTAGCTCCATTACGCACTTATAACTGTAGAAGAAGAAAAGGAAAAAAACATGTAAGCATTTTTCAAGACATGATGACTAATGGAGGAAGAAGCTTGAGGGGCGATTCAGCCAAAAAAATACAACATTTACTTTTAGTAGATTTTAATGTTATAACGTTTTAGTTTGTTTATTTATCTTTTTAGAAATTCTTATTTTACGAACTAAAGTTATTATCTAATGAACTGTTATTTATGTAAAACTGTTTTTGACACTACGGAGTACATTTGAGAATCTAACAAAGCACACAGCTTGTACCCATGTCCTGGTTCACTGGTAGTTACAAGTCAAATTGAACCGGAAGTGTGACTGTAAAAGTTAATTGGGAGGTGAAGCGCCTTGACTTGGTTAAGGCCATCTTATAGGAGAGAGAGAGAGAGAGAGAGAGAGAGAGAGAGAGAGAGAGAGAGAGAGAGAGAGAGAGAGAGAGAGAGAGAGAGAGAGAGAGAGAGAGAGAGAGAAAAAAAGAGCTGCCCCTCGTTATGTCAACAGCTGAAAGGTCAAGGGTTAAGAGCAACTAATCGGACTATGTTTGATGGGTGAGGGGACAGGGAGACAAACCAGAGGTGATCCGCCAGTGTGTGTGTGTGTGTGTGTGTGTGTGTGTGTGTGTGTGTGTGTGTGTGTGTGTGTGTGTGTGTGTGGTGTGTGTGTGTGTGTGTGTGTGTGTGTGTGTGTGTGTGTGTGTGTGTGAAATTGGTTTAGCCAACAGAGATCAAAACATTTACGGGTATTATCGTTGAGCGGTACACACATCACATCTGTAATGAATGCAGACTCGCCATCACAACACACTCCGCCCACTCCCCCCCTCCCCCCCTCCCACATCCACCACCCAGTTTTCAGACAGTCCAATCTTTCTTGAAGGCTGGGGGGTCATCTGCCAAGAGCAGTTATCAATGACCCTGTGCAGGGATCCAGACAGTATTAATCTGTCACGCTAACTTTACATCTGCTCAGATTGCCTACATGTTCGGTTCCCGCCGCCTCAGTAGAGAGCAGCCAACATACCGAAAGAGCCTTCCCACCCGGGACATCACCTGTTTGACCTGGTGCCCTCCGGTAGGTCCATCAAATCACAGAAGAAGAGCTTCTTACCCCAGAGCCATCAGAGAATTGAACACTGCCAAACACTGACACTGACTGTTCTAGGTTACAGCAAATCTGTACATTTTTTCATTATAACTTGAAATACTTTCATTAAACTATCAAATGTTTGTTAAGTTTTTGAATCAGTTCTATTTTTTTATTTGCTGTTGTGTGAGTGCTTCGCAAGGATTGCTACACAATTTCGGTTGCAGGTGAGCAATGACAATAAAGGCATTCTAGTATTCTAGTATAAGCTTCATCACTCTGCCTTTTTTTTAGTTGCTCTTCGTCTCTTCTTCCACTTCCACTCCATTCCGGTGACTTCCATCTTTCATCCACAGTCAGGGTTTCGGAATGACCGTCCCTTCCTCCATCCATCCTGTCACAGGTGACACAGCCTTTCGTCCTCCTCCTCAACCAGACCCCTGAGAGAGAGAGAGAGAGAGAGAGAGAGAGAGAGAGAGAGAGAGAGAGAGAGAGAGAGAGAGAGAGAGAGAGAGAGAGAGAGAGAGAGAGAGAGAGAGAGAAAGAGAGAGAGAGAGAGAGAGAGAGAGAGTTGACTCCAATAAAGGTTGAGCAACACAATCACTTTGTATCTGACTGATATGAAAGAGTATGAAATCTGGTAATCGCCAGTAACATATTAGGTTATTACAGGGACCAACAGAAACTAAACATAGTTATATTCATAACAATTTAGCATCCATTTTTGCCTTATGTTCTTGTTTTAATGCATCCAAATTGCTGGATTTTTTTGTGCCAAATGGATAATGGAACAATCCAGCCTATTAACTAATAAAGCTCATCCTGGGAGTGTGAGAGGTGGGCGGGGGGGGGGGGGGAGAGCCAGACTGGTCCACAGATGTGCTACATGTTAATAGCAGCCAGGTGTCATCCAAGTTTGTTCAGCTGACAAACTTTACGTGCCGAACATCCGACAAACAGCACAAACGGCCACCATTTTGATTTCCTGTTCATGATTTAAAAAAATTACCTCAAGCTGTTTGCCTCTTTTTCTGCCTTACATGTCATTGAAACCATCTATGAGTATTTAGACGGTGGCTAATCACACGCGCGCACGTGTGTGTGTGTGTGTGTGTGTGTGTGTGTGTGTGTGTGTGTGTGTGTGTGTGTGTGTGTGTGTGTGTGTGTGTGTGTGTGTGTGTGTGTGTGTGTGTGTGTGTGTGTGTGTGTGTGTGTGTGTGTGGTTAACAGGCTGCTGTAGACAGAGCTGGCACTTGTCCAGAACATCGCTCAGACAGCGTGGGGTCCTCCCGGGTCCCAATCTAATCAGGCAATGTGGGGGGCAGCCCCCTTCCTGAGGCCCATCCTCACTACAGGGCCTCTGACTGGCCTCCTTCCAGGGCTCGGAAACCGTTGTGGAAGGGGGGGGGGGCGCAACAGTACAGCAAACAGGGATGTCATCAACGGGAGGGAGATAGATTGTCACCTCACCTAGTAATGTAAGATGACAATAACCCTCTGAACTGTAGGTCTGGTCTATTCTGTAAACACTGGCAGGAAATGATGTCACGTTTTCTATGATTGTCATTTCCTCAGCTGGCCGGTGATGTCAGCCCTTTGTTTGGTGAGGATGTCATATTTATGGGGATACAGGGGGGGTATTCTGAAAGACATTCTTCTTTGTCGATGACAAGAACACACAGATAATTCCATGTGCGTAGGCATGGAGTGGACTGTCTGTGATGCAGACCCAGGGATACCAGCTGACACGCATGTGGGGAATGTGTGAGTGCGTGACTATCATTGGGGTTCTGATCCCGTTAACTAAAATAATATATTTTTCAGTGTCAACCTTCTAACGGTCTGGTCCACCAATTCATGCGGATTTAACGATCAAGTTTGACAACATGTGTTTTGCGGTACATTTGCGGTACTTCTGAACATAAGGGCAAAGACATAATGAATAAAATGCTTCTTCCACCGTTCACAATATTCACTGGCAAAGCCGTGCAACTGTTAGCAATAAGAACAACTTGCTATTTTTGATTTACTGCCATTCAAATTCAGCATATGTGATAATTGTCAATATTGGCAGATACAGAGACTCAACCTCAAGTGTATCGTTGGAAAGTCAATGAACACAAATGCATATATGGTTTAGATTCACACTGATTGAAATCACATCTTTACACCTAAACCACACTTTGTTATGCCAATACATTAGACATTGTAGACCGAGTCCAAACCAATTCAGCATAAAGTATGGCGTGGTCTGACCTGTAGGCCGCGATCTCAAGGTCTCTGGTCCTCTTCTCACAGAGCAGCTCCTGGTAGTCCACACACTGGTCCTGTATCTGGTCTTCAAAATCTAGCTGTTGTTCCTTCATATCCTCTATGGTGCACTAAGAAAGAGCATGCAAGCATACACATGCACACACATGCACACACATGCACACGCACACAAACACACAGGTACCACACACACCACACACATGTTTAAAAGATCGGAGTACAAAAGCCAGAGATAATGATAATACAAAGGAACACCAAGACGAGAGATCAAAAAGGAGGGGGGGGGGTGTGGTGTGTGGGGAGGAGGGCTGGTCCACTATATGCTGTGATTCTGCGTAATCTTCCCTCCCTTCCATCTCTCACCTCCAGCTCATCAACGTGCTCCTGGTGAGCAGCTGCGTTGAACTCCACCTCATCCTCCAGCACCACGGTGCACTTCTGAAGCTCTGCGAGCTCCTTCTGCAGCTCGCCCACCTGCGGAGAACAACACAGAAAACTGCGTTTTGCGATCTGAAAAGCTTCTCCAAGATTCAAAGATTGCCATGTGCCACCACAAGTACAATGGAATGCTTACTCCCCATACCCCCCCTCCCCCCCCCCCCCCATGTGGCCTTCATTTGTATTGGTATGTTTTTCGTTGTGTGTTGGTTGATATGGCGTTGTAAATAAAAAAAGCGAAATCGAAGTGGCCGATGAAATGCGAAAATGCGATTTTCTCCCGGTGGATCCTTACCCTGTGCTTAGCCTCGGATTGAAGGGATTGGAGGGAGAGAAACCATTGCGTGTATGCGTTCTGGAGAGGTTGTTTTGCATGGCTTCTTTTGTTTTGAGTGTGGCCTGTAACGCAGCAATTCAATCCGCAGGGACCTCATTGAAGAAGCTTCCAAGGATTTCCAAAGGAGCATGGAGATGTTTGAAGGCTAAAATGATTGCACGTGTGGACTGCGTTAAGCCAAGTGATCAGGAGCCACAGCCAGAGGGGTATATTTCTACTAAGGCTTTTTGCATGAGGCGCTGGGGGAAAAACACAGCAGAGTTATCTTTAATGCCTTCTGAGGGACTACTACACTTCTTATAGATAGAGGGGTGGGCCCTATATGTCCTAGATATACCAGCATATTTCACTGAAACATGTTCACAGATGTGTTTCACAGAACATGCAATCGTCTCATATGTTTCCGAATAAATAAAATAAAAAGCATCACACCAGTGGAACTTGGTCAAGAGCCTGATAGATCTTGGTCTAGAATCCTCAAGATTCAAGATTTGTATTTGCCATTTGCCAAGTACAATGAAACGCTTACTCCCCATTCCCTCCCACAGTATGACTTTTCTACAACACTATACTATAAAAATACTGTAGAAAATAAAGCGACTAATGGATGATATATATATACATATGTATATATATATATATATATATATATAAAGCATTTAAAAGCATTTAAGTGTGTGCCAGTAGTGCAGCAGCATCATGACAGTACAGTGCAGTACAGTGCAGAACAGTGCAGAACAGTGCAGTAACTGTAATAAGTCCAGAAAGTCCAACAAAAGTATGATAGTGTAATGTAATATGCGTGGCAATATTCTGATAGTGACAGCGCTCCGAGCAGTTCAGTAGGCAACACTGCCCCTGTGGATGAAAACGATCCTTGAACCTGGTAGTCCTTGTACGGATTCTGTGGACCGCACCGTAGGGGGGAGAAGAGATGGTGCTGCGCCTGGGATCTCCTGCCAGACGACTGCAGAGGAGATCCCAGGGGAGCAGCCACGGGACTCCTGGTGGATGTCACCTCCCAGATGGACCTCTCGACCTCCCCCCAGAAGCCGCTGGCAAATTGTTCTGCCCGCTGCTGCTGCTGCTGCCCGCCATACTCTAATGCCAACACTGAGAGCGATCATGTGGTCCGCTAATCGCACGTTAAACACGTAGAGGAATGAGCTCATGTCTATTTTGATCGTGTTTATCTCGAGTCCATACTGTTTCAATTGAACTTCGATTGTGAATAAAGCACTTCGAATTTTGACGTTTTTATTGCTCCACGGGGATCCCTGGAAAGCACCACGTGTGTTGCTTTGCAGGCGTCACCGGGTTCAACGTGGCCTCCGCTAACTACCTGAAGAGCTGTGGTCTTTGTGGTGATGGACCACAAAGACATCAACTGAAAGGTAAACATAGCTAACCCCAATCAGGCTAACCGGCAGGTACGCCATCGACGATATTCTACCTGTAAAAACAAACCAATGCTTAATCCCTGGTAGGTCTGTATGTGTGTGTGTGTGTGTGTGTAAGTGTGTGTGTGTGCATGTGTAAGTGCGTGTGCGTGCGTGTGCTTGTGCATGTGCGTCTTGTGGTGAATAACTACAGCAATCAGAGAAGTTCAACAGTTATCTGTCAGAAGCAGATGGGAGTTTCAGGCGGCTTGTCTGCCAGCCTGCGCCAGAGGGAGACTCGGTGTCCACTCGCGACCTTTGAACCCAGCCATCCCACTTACTCACCTCCCTCACACACTCCCTGGTGGCGTGTGTGTCTCTGTGTGTGTTTACACGTGTGCGTATGTGTGTGTGTGGCTGAGCAAGTACACGAGGGCATTCAACTCGTTTTCCATGCCTACTCGATTATACAACACTATATGGCCGCAGTCAGTCAGGGCTGATTTCACCATAGTCTGTTTGCTGATGCTGCTAGGAACTGAGGCATCTAGAGTTTAGCCCAGAGACACAGAGAGAGAGAGAGAGAGAGAGAGAGAGAGAGAGAGAGAGAGAGAGAGAGAGAGAGAGAGAGAGAGAGAGAGATTGTTGCGAGTGAGAACAAGAGTAGTGAGAAGGAGAGAGAGAGAGAGAGAGAGAGAGAGAGAGAGAGAGAGAGAGAGAGAGAGAGAGAGAGAGAGAGAGAGAGAGAGAGAGAGAGAGAGAGAGAGAGAGATTGTTGCGAGTGAGAACAAGAGTAGTGAGAAGGAGAGAAAGAGAGAGAGAGAGAGAGAGAGAGAGAGAGAGAGAGAGAGAGAGAGAGAGAGAGAGAGAGAGGAGAGAGAGAGGGAGAGAGAGAGAGAGAGAGAGAGAGAGAGAGAGAGAGAGAGAGAGAGAGATTGTTGCGAGTGAGAACAAGAGTAGTGAGAAGGAGAGAAAGAGAGAGAGAGAGAGAGAGAGAGAGAGAGAGAGAGAGAGAGAGAGAGAGAGAGAGAGAGAGAGAGAGAGAGAGAGAGAGAGAGAGAGAGAGACAGAGACAGAGACAGAGACAGAGACAGAGAGACAGAGGGAGAATGAACATAAGTATAAGAGTATAAGATCAGTCAGTAAGAGAAAACCAGAGAGGGGACAAAAAAAGGGAATGGAAAAAAAACCAATCAGGGATAAACATGAGATAGACCACATTAAAGATCAGCCAAACTCTGCACAGGCTGTTGTCTCTGCATGTTGGGCCAACGTGTGTGTGTGTGTGTGTGTGTGTGTCTGTGTGTGTCTGTGTGTGTCTGTGTGTGTGTGCTCTTCTGTGGTACCAGAGGGCACTGTGTTTACTGAAAGAGTTGCAACTAACGCGTACAACCGCTGTAATGACTACCAAGTCATGATGTCTGACCTCAGCCACCGCCAAGGTGTCAGCTGTGGTCTGGCGACTGATGGATGCTCAGCAGGGCGGGGGTGCGGAACGGGGGGGGGTGGGGTGGGGGGAGGGGGGGCTGGATACTGTAAGCACCCACCCTGGAGATGCAGGGTGACTCAATGAGTGACAGTTTAATGGTATGCCTCCTGAATGCTCCCTGGCTATAGCTGGCCCCATCCTCCCTACACCACCTTCAGTTGAATCTATCTCTCTCTCTCTCTCTCTCTCTCTCTCTCTCTCTCTCTCTCTCTCTCTCTCTCTCTCTCTCTCTCTCTCTCTCTCTCTCTTTCTTTCCTTCGCCCTCTCTACCGCTCTCTCTCCCTCTACCCGCCCCCTCTCTCTCCCTCGCCCTCTCTCTCTCCCTCTCTCTCTACCCGCCCCCTCTCTCTCCCTCGCCCTCTCTCCTGCTCTCTCTCCTTCTCCCTCTCCCTCTCTCTCTCTACCCGCCTCCTCTCTCTCCCTCTCTCCCTCTTCCCCCCTCTCTCCTTCTCCCCCCCTCTCTCTCTCTCCCCCTCTCACTGAAAAAGGAGACCTGAGAGGGCCTTGAAAGTTGAAAAGCTGTCTATGAAGTTTTATTTCCTAGGAGGGGAGGAAGTCTCCTGACAGCCCAAATGTGTGAAGTTTTAAGAACTATGACAGAGTGTAACAATTGTAGCGGCGGCGGCGGCGTGTGTGTGTGTGTGTGTGTGTGTGTGTGTGTGTGTGTGTGTGTGTGTGTGTGTGTGTGTGTGCGCGCACTTGTGAAAGACTGTCCTTAATAGCAGGGCGGTCGCTTTCTTCGGACCTGCTGCAGCGGCCGCATGATAAACACGCTGGACCGCAGGACAGCTCTCTCTCCCTCGCTCTCTCTCTCCCTCGCTCTCTCTCTCTCGCTCTCTCTCTCCCTCGCTCTCTCTCCCCTCTCTGTTGCTTTACTGTCACTCAAAGCGGTGCCCCCCCTGCCCCTTGGCCATTAGTTGTGATTTAGTAGCTGACGGCTGTGCTAATGTAGGGAGCTCTTTGTTGGCGCGCGTGAGCATGAGAACTTCTCCAGAGGAGGAGGAGTACAACGTTGCCAAGGCGGAGAAATTAATTATCGTGGGCTGGAGTGGGGAAGAAGGAGGGGGAGGGGGGGGGGGATGGGAGGAGGAGGAGGAGGAGGAGGAGGAGGAGGAGGAGGAGGAGGAGGAGGAGGAGGAGGAGGAGGGAGGTAGAGAGAGGAAAGTGGTCGTTGGGAGGATTCAGAGAAATGACAGGTAGCCAAAAAACGGAGGGTGGGGGGGGGGGGGGGAACACAGACATGAAATGAATGATGCGATGAAGTCCACTCACCAGCACCTTCAGTTCGCCGGCGTCAGCCATCTTGGAGGAGGAGACTTCGCCCTTTGACCTCAGGGTTCCGGACTCGTGGGACGGCACCACCAGGGCGGAGGAGAGACCGCACTCGCACTGCGGAGACAACAATCTGCTTGAGGCATCGGTACACCTGTGCTACAGTCGGTCCGCATTAAGACATACACACACTCTCCCGGGGGCCTTTTGATGGTGTTCTGATTGTACACAAACGACCACCGTGCAGGTAAGTGTACCTTGACCCTGACCAATCAGTGGCTTGCTAGACCTGGCCTCTCCTCGACACTCAAACCTCTATGCCTGGCGCACCACCGTTCTGATTGGAGCCAACAAGTAGAGAGAGAGGATGCACATCTGTGTGGGCGTGTGTGTGTGTGTGTGTGTGTGTGTGTGTGTGTGTGTGTGTGTGTGTGTGTGTGTACATGCAAGTCTCGACGGCAATTACCATTACTGTTCAAGCCCAGTGGCAATCATATTAGCTTTGGAGACAATTGCACCTGGAGGGAGACATGCAGGCAGTGTTTGGGGGCATCTGGCTCCGAGGAAGAAGAGGTAAGCAGAGTGGAGGGGGGGGGGGGTGTTTAGAGGCGGGGTTGGCGGTAGATGAGGGAATAAGGTTTAGTGGGGAGGTAAAGGAGTCTGGGAACACACACACGCACACATACAGAAACACCTTTGAGCGAGTGGGTCCTGACCTATATGGCCTCCAAAATGGACCCCTGTCAGACTGAGACACACACACACACACACACACAGGGCGCTGGATCAGGAGCCTGGGAAGCCAGCCAGCAGGTTTGATTACAACCCTGACCTCTGCAGGGGGCAGACATCCATGACCCAGAGGCAGTCAGACCCACGCACGCACGCACGCACGCACGCACGCACGCACGCACACACACACACACACACACACACACACACACACACACACACACACACACACACACACACACACACACACACACACACACACACACACACACACACACACACACACACACACACACACACACACACACACACACACACACACACAGGCATGATTCTGTTGGAGTCCGGAGCAGCCCGCTGATTCTGGGCTTCGTGGCCCGTGTTGTGATAAGGGGGAAGGAAAACAAGAAGACTACTAGGTCCCTCCTGGGTGATGTTTGAGGGATCAGATTCATACCACCGCACAGAGAGAGACAGAAAGAGAGACAGACAGACAGACAGACAGACAGAGAGAGAGACAGAGAGACAGAAAGACCCTGTTCACATTCAAGTACAGGTGAAGTACAGGAGCACACATTTGTGACATTTGTGATGACATATATTGTGAGTGTGTCAGATATCTTTGGCAATTTGCTTTGCTTAAAACATGCCAAGATATAGACACAGCATATATTGAATTGATTGATTGATTGATTGATTGGTTGATTGGTTGATGGAGTGCTTCAACACATTTGGTCTTTGGAAATGGCACTGACGTACAGTACGTGTTTATTT
>CM051001.1:22761051-22906051 GCA_027704905.1 Muraenolepis orangiensis
GTCCAGTGTTTAAAAGAGGCGAGGCTGTGGTAATAACAGCGAATATGGAGGGTTCCCTCCATCATAAAGACCACGGCCATTACGTTCATGTATGTCTTTGGCCCACATCCACACATTACCTCAGCAAGATCTAGTCTCGTGTGCTGAACGGCGGTCCTCTGCTGTAGGGCCTCTTCAGACTCTTTCCTCAAACAATGCAGCTCCTTCCTCAGCTCCTCTGTGTCCCACAAGATGTCATCCTGCAGAGGGAAAGTAGAGACGGTAGAACCAGTAACCATAGGGATGTCCGGCCCAATGAGCTTTACAATTGGTGCCTCCAATTCACACACCCATTCATTCACCCATTCATACGCAGACAGCGCTGTCCACATGCAAGGGCCCAGTAGCAGGGGAGCAGTAAGGGTTGTGTGCTAGAGCTAGAAGGAACCAGGGATTGAACCGGCAACCTTCCCAGTTGCCAGGCGACCTGCTCTACCTCCTGAGCACCCCCCCCCCCCCTCATTGCAGATTTCATTACCTCATGTATGCACCTCAACCACGTCTAATTCCTGTATGTCTTATCGTATTCAAGGCAATACTGACTGAGGACACCACTTAGAACCTGGATCAATATTGGTATATGACACACACATCAGCAATGCACACATGAACACAAGCGAGCATAGACTACACTCCCCCCCCCCCCCTCCTCCACATCTCCCAACAGGGAGGAAGAGCCTCACCCTCTCTTTGCGCAGTCTGTCCACCACTGCATCCAAGCTACAGTCGGCCACAGCCACCCTGGTGCCGGAGACCCCCTCTGAGGGCCGGCCGTCCTCCAGCTCCAGGATTTGACTCTCCAGGAACTCATTCTCCTCTTCGAAACAACGGGCCTGCGCGGTGAAGACACAGTCCTCATATTTACACCGCACACGCAATCATAACAATTTAAACTGTTTACCACAACAACAAATCACTGCGCAGACGCATCAAACAGACCTTTGAATCCCATGCGATACACTGCAAATCATTTAGACATGGAATTGTTTGTTGGAGTACCAAGGAATAAGCTTTGTCCATGACATACACACATTTTATGGTCTGCAAAACACAAGCACACTCGAGACATTTACTGACATTTGGAAACGTCAACGAGTTCAAGAAGGGTGTACTGTGAGGTTTATTTTCCGAGCTTTACCAGTTCAATCAGTCTGACCAGGCGGTCGTTGAGGGTGGAGAGGACAGTGTGGTCTTGGGTGAATCGGACCAGGCCCTCCTTGTTGAGCGCCTTGGCCGATACAAAGTCATACTTGTCACACTGGCACTCGTCAGCCGCTCCACTCCTGCGACGGACACAACAGACATGCGATGAAAATAAAAATAAATGACCTCAATCTGCTCAGAAGCCTCCCCCAGAGAAATATTCAAACTCATCCATCATCATCATCATCATCTCACCAGAGATTTCATTCATAAATGAGGCAGACGTGCACCATATGTAGAGCTGTATCAGCATTAGAGGGAACTCTATTCCTTCCAGATGAAATCACTGTGAAAGCATCGCAGGCATGATGGAGCCAGATTTAACGAGATGGAGAGGAGGTTCAATTGCTTCCACAGGGCCATTAAGGAGTGATTACTTCACTGAACGGTTACTTCGGCCCAGCCCTCTGTCACATTGGTGTAAAGGAACTGCGTGGATCATGGTGACAGTGCCACTAGTAGAAGGCATGTGTCACCAGCAATCGAAACCTCGGGGATCAGCCGAGGCGTGGCTGCATTCTGGGCCATGCTCAACAGTTATAGCCTGCTATAACAGTTAAAGCCACGCCACACAGAGCTACCGTACCCATGTAGCCTTTTGTTAATATAATTCATACGCATGAAAAGAAACTAAAAATATCACACACAATTACACATACATATATACACATATATAGATACATACACACACACACATATACATATATATGCACACATGTACATGCACACACATATATATCTCTCTCTCTCTCTAGAGATGTATGTATGTATGTATGTATGTATATATATATATATATATATTATACATACAGAGAGAGAGAGAGAGAAAAAAATGACCTTGTAACCTAAACCTGCACAATGTAACATTTATACAGCAGCTATTTACTCAATCACCGCCCCCCCCCCCCTTAATTACCCCACGTTACTAACTCCAATAAGCCATTAGTCGATTCAGTTGACTTTTCCTCCCACTAGCCCCTCATCGTGTCTTAAAATATATATATTTTAAAACCTCCACACTGACCTGCTAGGGGTGCGGGTCACCCCCACGGACGGCCCGCCGGACGGTCCGCTCTGCCTCCAGCGCTGCTCCTCAAAGAGCCTGCGGTAGGACGACACTCGGAGCATGGCCATGGTGTTTCGGGACGCAGCGATCGGGCAAGGGGCAAATGGTTCGAGGTTAATCTCGAATGGGGTTTTTAAATGGGGCCGGGTCGAACTGGCCTAACTTTAGGGCCTACGTCGAGCATGGAGGATTTCACATGAACCCGAGACAGAAGCTCAGCCGGTTCATCCGCACCACGGTGCTAGATGCGCGGTTGTCTTCATCGGTTGGCATCCAACACGAAATTAATACATTCTTATATGTCATCATGACATATAATGATGACATACATGACGTGTGTTGTAGAATTCGGACCACATATTGTGATATCTGATCATGAGGTTTTCCTCCTAATTTAGACAACAAATAAATTAGTTTGACACCAAATTCCCAAATATGCATCAACAACAATGAGCTGAAATGTCACCGTCAGTGATATCGGGACGTTCAAGGTGATCATGTAAAGCATTGAATAACATAAATAATGTTCACAAAAGAAAAAGTCATGTATACGTCGTTTTATTTCTGTTAAATAAATTAGAAGTACCAAAAACACATCTGAAAACAAGTTGAAAAGGTGTGCAACATTATCACAGCCCACGTACCGTTAATCGTATAACAGCCCACGACCAAACCCATGAAGAGCAGAGGGGGTCACAGCTGATGTCATGAGGCCACACATCTGAATTGAGCCAAATATTTTATATTTATATATGCAACGTTAGTTGAACACAAAAATCATCAATCAGTCTCCATTTGGCGAAACCTAGCCTAAAATTCAGTTTTAAAATTGTGTATAATATACCGGATTCAGTCCAGCAGGAACCACACACGGCAATGTTGATGTACGCATAACAAAAAAGGTAAAACTGGTCTGGTAAAAACCGGTGTAATACACGAGTCTATCCCATGATTGTCTGCAGAGTGAGATTAGGAAAGATGTTCACATTGTTTTGAAGCCATTAGAGGTTATAATCTTGTAGTGTAAGAACAGTGTGACGTGAAATTAGTGTTGGGCAATCTGACGAAAAATTAAAAGTTTGAAGAGAATAAAGTCATCTTAAGCTGTTTGGGGGTAGCAGCGGTCAATAAGTAGTACTTCATTACGTAAACTATATATTTAAGCATCTTTTTTTTGTTTTGTTGCACTTGCACTCAAAATAGAGAGCCACATACATACAGAGTGTTAATCAAATGGCTGATAAAGATCCTGAATTGCACACAAGGGTGGAAAAGCTTTGGTAAAAAGACCTTAAAAGACCGCAAGAATACATTTAGCATGACAGCTATGTGTCACGACAAGTCAGAACACCGACAAAACACAGACACAAAGACATCACCCCAAGTAACGGACAGACCATATACCAAGACAATAATCTCCACCATTATAGTGATAGCAAACAGCTGACGGACTTATAATCTCACACACACACACACACACACACACACACACACACACACACACACACACACACACACACACACACACACACACACACACACACACACACACACCACACACACACACACACACACACACACACACACACACACACACACACACACACACACACACACACACACACACACACACACACACACACACACACACACACACACACACACACACACACACACACACACACACAGTTTGTGTACTGACTTGAGTATTTGTACGCAACTGGCAATATTAATTTATAAGGCTGACTATTCAAAAACATTCACAACAGAACTTGGACACACCCAAACACACATATATATATATATATATTAAATGAGAAGATAAACAATTTTAAAAAAAAACTTTGATATAAAGAAAATGCACACCATCAGCAAAAGCCTTCCAATGATGTCCAAAATCCATCCATTTCAAATTAGTCGGCGAACATTTTAATTTAGGGACAAATTAAAGTTGTAAAGTAGATGATGCTTAAAAAAAAAGAAGTAATAAATAACACTTATACAGTGGATATGCACACTTGGGATTTCGAACACACATGTGGATATTGCCTCAAGCGTAGGTAGGACTAACTTGATGTGCTCCATTGTCATGTTTCAAAAACAACACTTGGTGTGAGCTTCCCCATTCCCAAGTTAAATCAAATGTCACAATATTCACAAGACACCGCCGCTCGACTCCAGGTGAGACTTCTCACGACCGGACTGACAATGTTCAGAGAAATTCAAATGTAAAAAAAAAAAGAAAGAAAATAAAAAAATAATAATAAAAAGGGTGGAGTCCCGGAGATCCTAGATGGCCATTTTCCTCCCACATCGGATAGTTTGGTTTGTCGAGTATAATGGAGCCTGAATCCGCCAAGAGTCACTGAACACACATCCCTCGCTTCATTCAAAATGTTCAGACAAGGAGGGGTTTGGCGTGACAATACACAATATACAACGTAAGCCAAGAAGAAGTAGAAGAGGAACAAGAAGAACAAGAAGAACAAGAAGAAGAGACACACTCCCCAGACTACTCCAGGCATGGGTCCGTAAGGTTTGGGTTACCGTTACCTAACCAACTCACGGCGAATACCGCCGCCCAAACTCTACCACACACGGGGAGGATATGAATGAAGTCCGGGTCTTGGGTAGGAGTGCAACGAGGCCGACGGGTGGGCACGGTGAGAGAGAGCGAGGGGGAGAGCGAGGGGGAGAGCGAGGGGGAGAGCGAGGGGCGAACGTCGAGTGTGGTTGTGTCATTTATGCTCTGGAGGGAACGGCTACCCACTCCTTTACCCCGGGCCCGGTCCTCGACTGCCGTGTAGCTACTCCTCGTCGCCGCCCATGAGGAAACCCAGGATGAAGTCGACGCCTCTCTGGCGCTCCTGCGGGGTCTGACGGGACACCATGTTGGGCGGGGGTCGTATGAGAAGGCTGGCGAAAAGGTTGGCTGAAGGGGAGGGGTGGGGGGTGGGGGGAAATAAATAAATAAAGAGGAAAAAGGAGGAATACAGTTTAATTCAACATGGTTGGAAAGTAGTATTGAAGTAGAGAAAGTAGTAGTGGAAAGAATCAGGACGGAATTGATGATAATAATAAAAAAAAATGGACTGTTTATCTATCCCGTTAGGACATCCTACGAGAAACACGTATCGTAGACGTACCGTATGTTAATATGCATGTGCATTTACACACGTTACTTACACTTTAAAACAAAAAAGGTATAAGTTTCCTTAGAGGACCCAGTAATAGAATGAATCACTGGACACACCGTGTTAAGACAGGACAGTTCAACGGGAGGAAGAACAGGGAGGCCCTACCTATAAGGTTGGCCGTCAGGTTGTTGTAATGCGAATGCTTCAGCAGCTCTCTGAGGAAGGCCATCAGGTAGCGGAACACGTTGCGGTGAGCCCGGGGCAGCTGGGAGACGAGCTGTCAATCAAAAATCCCAAAAAGTTAGTGTTCATAAACATTTATTAGAGTCATGAGACTGCACAATCCAACCCTTGAGTTTTTTTAGTCCTCCTGTTGGATTTCTAATGCCAAAACACAGGAGGAGAAAGGCATGAGGTGTATATTATAAAAGGAATATGACATTGACAATACATAACATAAGTGGCATTAGACACGTAGGCGTAATGTGTTCAGGGGGGGGGAGGGGCTGGCACCTGTTTGCAGAGGCGGCTATCATGGGAGCTCTCCAGGCAGCGCTGGTAGAGCTCGTAACACACCACAGGCTCCGGCAGGGCCTCCAGGAAGATCAGCAACGCCTCTGCCACCGAGTGGTTACAGCCGGCTTACACACAGTCAAGGAAATCAAGTGTGCATGTGTGTTTGTGCGTGTGCGTGTGTGTGTGAGAATGGAGGTGTGTATGACTGTGTCTGTTCTTATTCAGAAAGCATAGCAATTTATTCTATAATAATTCATGTATTCAACTACATATCATTCCTCACATTTAAGTAACTCAAATATTAGTAATAGTATTAATAATAATAATAATAATAATAATATATTCAGCGGTACGATAGGGCATAGACACAAGTCAGAACCAGCCATACAGCAGATTGGCACATCTGTATAAGTGTAGTGTTTTAGTGCCATGCATCATGTAAAGGTGAGCAAGGATACGGATTGCGTCGGGAATGCTGGTGTCCAGACAGTCGATGATGTTCTGCAGCTCCTCCTGCAGGCCGGGGGTCTGAAAGAGGTCCTCCTGAAAAGGTTACAAAAAGAGATGGGGGACAATGAAGTGTAGGGTAGGGGCACCCAACCATTTCCCACTCTAAGCCCACTTGAAGCGTTTGTGTTGAGCTCAGCTGACTTAAAATACAGTATTCCCGATCAGAATAAGCCGTACAATGGTTACGTATATACCGCATGACTCTAAAAATACAACTAGCATTGATTTTGTAACAAAAAAACAAAAAATGTTTTTGGGTCAATAATTTGGTGGACCCCGTTTGGACTGCGGCCCACATGTTGGGAATCACTGATGTACGGTGCAGAAATAGTGAAGAGTGTTCTGCTCAGTGTAGTGGTGGAAGTACATGCAAGGCTGTTCCACCTATGGAGCGGGAGTATAAACACCATCTTGGCCCTGGAGACCAAGAATCTGATGTGCTCACAAACCCGGCAATCGAAACAAAATACCCCAGCGAGAACGCAAAATTCAGACCATGGCTATGCCTATGAAAGAGCCTTTTCTGTGCCGACACAAGGTCACTTTTGACCCATTCTTTATTCACATCTATGAATAGACCCTTTTTCACAGAGAAGTCGTCATAAGTGTTGCTCATGACACTAATCATGGGTCTGCTCAGGCTTATGTACCAGGGCCCGGGTAGAAGACCTATCTTCACTAGTTCCCCGCCTTATTGGAGAGGTCAAGGCTGGCCTGTGAACATGTATAAGTAAACAGGGGTACCTGTGTTTTTTGTTTACTATATAACAACTCATTGAAGAGATCTAGATATATCTAGAGATCGATAGACATATACACACACACACACACACAGTATATACATAAAAACAATATTATCGTTATAGTGCTTTTATCCAGAAAAAACACCCACGTGTATGTATTTTCAGACCAGTCTTGGCCTCTCCAGTTTGGTGGCGACATTGATCCAAAGGCCAATGTGGCTTTGCATGTCTGTATGTCTATGCATACACGTAGCACATACATGCCATAAGCAACACAGGTGTTACTCCATTGAGCTACAGGTACTTTATGATACATTTGGTAGATGCCATTCATAACATTTGGAAAGATCAAAAAGGAAGGCGAGAATCAATGTAAAACGTGACCTACTGCCGAGTCACGTAGCAGCCAATGTGCTTCTGATCAAGACGTACGGTAATGTCCATAGAAATTACCTGTTGACAGGACTGGGTGAAGAGGCGGTTGACCAGGAGCCACACCTCTTTGGGGATCTTCAGAGGCTTATCCTCGTTGGCAGCGCCCTCGACCAGCAGGAAGTCGACCTTGGACTTCTCCTGATGGGACGCGACACAACACAACAACTCGTCAACTTAGATAACACAGTCATGGTGAAAGTGGAGGTACAGGAAGCCACATGAAGAAACCACCAGACGTGTGCTTAAAGTCATGGGGATTATGGGTCCTCAAAGTAATTTCTTCAGAAAATGTATTATAAAACGTTTTAATACATTGAAACTGCAGCATAAAACGTGTTTAATACATTCAAACTGCAGCGATAGTACACATCAATCCATTATCCCGTAACTTCCTGTGGCAAATGTTATCCGTGAGAGTGGGTTTGAGAAACGCTGGCCAGATTATCTCCACATCCAGCCCATTAGAAAAAAGAAAAAAACCGGTAACACTGGAGAGCTGCGGATACACATTCCTGTTTGACTCAGCACATTTGGGGGACTGGGGAACTACAGAGATAACAACTACTGGCAGTAGGGCCGCATTGTTCTACAGCGGGAACTGGAGGAAACTGGAGTGGACTGTGGCATCCTGCGGAGCCAGTAAATGATGATGATGATGATGATACAGAAGCAATAATAATGAAAGTGCTCTTCTGCTCGAGATTGCGTCCACTGTGGGGAACTGCTTAATGTGCATGTGTGAGTATATTTTTATATATATCCCGGTTAAACATTTGCCATCCCGGGCAGGTTCTTCCAGGCGAAGGATGAGCAAAAGATTAGCAGCTGATTCATAATAAAGGTTCAAGCTTCGCTGGACACCGGCCTAGTGGTAATGAGCCCTTATCGTGTGAGGAGGGCTGTTCAGAGAGAGCAGCGTACTGTGAAATGAAAGTGGATGCATATGTGTGTGTGTGTGTGGATTTTAACAGGACAGGTTGTGTGCAGTGTGGTAAAAGGACCAGATATTAACACACACACACACACACACACACACACACACACACACACACACACACACACACACACACACACACACACACACACACACACACACACACACACACACACACACACACACACACACACACACACACACACACACACACACACACACACACACACACCTCATCCAATGGAAACCCATGAAGTCGTTAAACAACGGTTGTCTTGGTTCTGCTGACCGCTGCGTTATTTTACCTTCTCAGCGAAGCTGTCCTCTCCCTGATCACCAACCAGCCCGCACCCACAGGGGCGAGTTGAAAAAGAACCATGAAGGCGATACGGGGAAATAAAGAAGATAAGAGAAGTGAAAGCACAGAAAAGATAAGGCCATACTACACAACAAAAAAAACAAACAAACTGAGTCAGAGGAGTAATCAGTGTGCAAGGAGTAGGCGGGTTTACAAGCATGCAAATTTAAATCCCGTTCATTTAAGCAAATACACCCATTCTGCAGGACGGCAGAGATCGGTAGAGATCGTTTGCCGCCAGAAGCTTAGCACAGAGCGAAGTCATAGACAGAACAGAAGTACAACACAACAGATAGTAGTTTAGAGACTGGATATAGTCAATTTCCATAGGAGGGGACATACTGGATATGTGCTGCAACTTCCTCATTCCGCAAAACCAGTCTTAGCGTGCAAAGCATGCACATGTCCATCACCACTCCCGCTTTTTTAAATATAGACCTAGTGTGAACGAGATCACAACGCAGGAGGGCAAAGGCGTCATGGCTCAGGTATCGGCAAGGAACCCGGATACGCGCTCGCCCAAGAGGAACCATCCGATCCCAAGGGCGCAACCAGAGCTCGCCAGCCACTTCGAAACCCAAAACCCCCTCCGCACTTCATTCACCGCAAAAGTAACAGTGCCGTCACACGGTCGAGAGCGTTTAGTCAGAAACCGCTAAACGTTATACCAACGTCATAACGCTGCGACACTTCACCCACTTCACCCACCCACCCACCCACCCACCCACCCACTCACTCACTCACCTCACTCACCAGGTCGATGAGCTTGGTGATGGGGATCTCCCGGATAGGCTTCTTCATGCGGCACAGGGTGTCAAGCGGGGTGCCGAAGCAGCTGGGCATGTAGTTCCCGGAGATGGTGATGAAGAAGTCCTTGCCACGGTCCAGGTGGAGCACCAGGATGTCGTCTATGGAGTCCTCGCCGGAGTTGAGCAGCGTGACCGAGTCCTTGCTGACGTACACCTCCAGGTAGATCTCCAGATTCTCACCTGTGGAGCGGGAAAATTGTTGTTTGTTTTTGCACAAGCCATCCATCCATTTAAAACAATTGTGTGAAAGTGATGCCTTCCGATTCCAATTGTGTGTGGGACTTACATCAGCGGATAAGATAAATGATGAAGATAAAATATGAAATAGTAGATACAAAACGATTGATAAATGTGACCGTCAACACGTTTACATATACTTTTATACCTCTCGTGTGTAGTAGAGGAGTGGAGTCTGGGGACAAAGCGAGGGTTATGGGGACGTGCATGCGACAGAGAAGGAGACGATTAACATTTGAGGGGACTCACTGGGCTCCAGGAAGCCATCGCTGGGCTCGGCACGGAACCAGGGCTTGCAGTACTGGGTGTCGTTGAGTTTGGGAATGAAGGCAAAGTGACAGGGGACCTGCCCGTCGTTGGTGATCACAAAACGCTCCCTCTGGAGCCGCCGGAACTTCACATTCACAAATTTAAACTAATGAGAAGCAAGAGGGTATGGAAGAGAAGAAATGAGAGCGTAAGGGACACGAGGATATGGGATAAACCTTGTTAGAGACCATCCATGTGTCACTTCATCCCTGAAGGTGATTAGACACAGACACACATAGATAAGACGGAAGAATGACTAATATTGTCATGAACAGTATCGGTACGACAGAGTGTGTGTGCTGCCCTTACATCGGTAATGGAGAGGGAAAGCGAGGGGAGGAAGTCGTTCTCCAGTCGGTCCATCTTGCGAACAATCTCCTCAAAGACCTTCTTGTGCCGCAGCTCGTTC
The DNA here is from genome assembly GCA_027704905.1 of Muraenolepis orangiensis. NCBI lineage: Eukaryota > Metazoa > Chordata > Actinopteri > Gadiformes > Muraenolepididae > Muraenolepis > Muraenolepis orangiensis. The sequence continues at coordinate 22,771,757 of CM051001.1, forward strand.
ACCACCTTGACCTGTCAACCGACACACACACACATGATATGAATACAAATGTATAACAAAAATATATATATATATATTTTTTTTTTAAAGGTACTTTTGATAACAATTGTATGTACATAAATAATTGTATTTAAGTCATACATCCACAGAGCTTTTTAAAATGTGTGGAATAAAAGTATCGCTTTTTCGAAAAATATATATTATGATTGTGAGTGAATCATTAAAAAAAATGTTGCCGACCACTGAAATGGAAAGGAGGGGGGGGGGGAGAGAGAGGGAGTGCGACATCTAGTGGCCCGAATGGTATCAGCATTATCAATAGTACCTTTAACGCTGCCTCACCCCTATGCTGAAGAGCGAACTGACGGGCTTGTGGTCGCTGGTCTTCAGCTTCATGTGGCTGCGGTAGTGGAGCTGCTTGACTCCACTGCCCCTCCACAGGATGCGGTCACACCAGGCCGGCACACGGCACTTCCCGCTGCAGAGACACAGCACAGCAGACCACTGCAGATGCTATGCTACGATGCGGGGTCACGCAGCCAAACCAAATGGTGACGAATCGACACAAGCGGGTGTGTAAAGGAAAGGTGAAGACGCAGGGTGATTTGTTTTTACCTGGAGTCCCACTGATCCGTTTTGGCGTCGTACTTATAGGTGGGGACGAAGTTGATCTCGCCCTCCATGAAGTCTGTGAAGGCCCGGTTTGCCTGCCTCTGGAAGTTGAGCTGTACCAGAGGAGCACATGGTTTCCAAAGAGGGTCAAGTTAGTGCAAAAAATATATACTAAAAAAGGGGAAGGAACCTGAAGTTCAGTAAATTAGATTAAAATGTATAGTCATTGCACAGCACAAGTACAGCGAAAATAATTTAGCATCTAACCAGAGTGCAAATGTTGCAGTAAAGTGCATGGTAATATCTCATTTACAGTTGCTAAAAGACAGTCTGCTAGGTATAAAAACAGTTATAAGATACTTGAAGAGTATGTGTGAGATATGAGCATAATAATAATAATAATAATAATAATATATATATATATATATATATATATATACACACATACCGGTAAGTAAGTTTTTAACAGGTACTGATCAGAATAATAAATAAATATAAAACCAGAAGAATATGGTGGTTATATATAATAAGTGGTTATAAACCGCATGTTTAAAAGGGGAAACGTTTACAAAACAGATTCCCCTTTGGTCTCAATTGCATTGGAGGAACCAGTCCTGCTTTGCATTTTGTATGTTTGCACAAGATCTGTAGTAGTTTAGTAACGGTGTGTGTGTGTGTGTGTGTGTGTGTGTGTGTGTGTGTGTGTGTGTACACGTAGTGTTTGTGTACATGCGCCTATTACTTTGAGGCCCGAGCAATTTAAGGGTTGTGGGTCACCTGATCGTGTTCCTGGAGCATCTTCAGTTCATTCTGAGCGATGAGCTCCTTGACCTCAGCGGCGTCGTACAGAGACAGCCGGTAGTTCAAGTCCCCCAGCCAGATTACCACACTGTGAACGAGACATCGCAGACATACAGCCCTGGTTTTACAACACCCCCTTCAGGAATATCTCTGTATAATATTCCCACAATTGGCATAAAATAATAAAATGCCATATGTGTCATAACTGCGGAGTAAAATAAACAATTTCACGTGCGGGTTTTTAGATGACCAAATAAAAAGCCATTCTCAGGAGTAGAGGAAAAAAAACATTTATTTTGTAAACACCAAATCAGCACAAGGAAAAAGACTCACTCGTGCTTGACGATGCTGAGCGGCGGGTAGTCCAGGAGGTGAAAGGTCATGCGGGCACAGATGTCTTTGTAGTCCTGGTTGCGGCGCTCAAAGTCCTCGACGTGTGCGGCGAGGTGAGAGTTGACGAAGCAGAAGCTGGTGTTGTGGAACACAAACCTCACAGCTACGCCACCCTTATTCCCCTGAGAGACAGAGAGAAAGAGAGAGATATACAGAGAGACAGAGATATACAGAGAGAGAGACAAGAGAGAGAGAGAGAGAGACAAGAAAGAGAGACAGACCGAGAGAGAGAGAGAGACACAGACCGAGTGAGAGAGACCGAGAGAGACGGAGAGACAGAGAGAGACAGACCGAGAGAGACACACACACATAGACAGAGAGACAGTGAGAGAGAGAGGCACACAGAGCAAGAGAAAAAGAGACACAGAGCGAGAGAGACAGAGACACAAAGCGAGAGACACACAGACAAAGAGAGAGACAGACAGAGACAGACAGAGAGAGACAAAGAGACACACACAGAAACAGAGCGAGAGAGAGACAGAAAGTAATTTAATAAAACCCAAAGAGACTTCAATTCCCAGAACACAACACAGCCTCTGACAGGGTACAAGTGGACGCTACCATTTTGCCCATGATTCCTGTTCCGACGTGCTCTGCTGCGACGTCTTTAATTAGATTCTTGTGCAGTTTGTTGACGAAGACTACTAGCATCATCCCCACGAGCCGGACGATCCGGACCTGAAGGCACAGAGACAAGGGTAGATTCAGTATTTCTGGTGGCCTTGGCGCCCATACATAATAGGAATATACGTCATCCTGGCATGTAGTGTTAAAGCCACAAGTTCAGACTGTTTTGTCCAAGAAGATTTCAGAATATGTCTTTTTATATATATATATTTTTTCTATGTTTTTGCATCATCAACTGACCACATGTTTCATCAATTTCGACACATTTAGGCCAGTGCGCCCACTCCCTTTCAGATGTTAAGACGCAGTTTAGGTGGTCCCCTCACCCGCTCATACTTGGCATCGGGGTGAAGGTTCCTCTCAACAGCATCTGCCCAGAGATGCTCCTTGGACGAGTCCAGGTAGAAGAAAGCCTCGGTGCTCAGATCCAGCTCCTGGAAACTAAGATTTGGAAACAAAGGAGCAGAGAACAACAAGTGTCAGCACTGGGCAGGGATCGCCCTTAAGTACATAAAAACACACTTGATATGCTTTCATTTTAGTGCAGAAACAGGGCAAACAAGTGCAGAAAACCATGACAAACAAGTTGAGAGGGACAAAGTCTTTGTTTTTAAATTATGCATGAGAAGTTAGAGGTGTTTTCATAAAAATAAAACGGCAGTAAAACAGCAGTACTCAAGGTGCTGGTTTCCCGCTAAAGCCATGTGACTGACCCCAGAGCGTAGACATCTGGGGGTTCTGAATCACAGCAGAGCCAGTTTTCCAAGCTGCTGTCTGGAGACTGGCCATTCACATTCCACGTACCGGTGAAGAACCTGGGGGAACAAGGCTCACCACTTAGGATCCATGACGATGTGGATTCTGATCATAATTTGAATTGGGGTCATTTTTGACATTTGACATTGCCTACCACAACCAAAACAGGTAGAGGTCATCAGAGTACCTTGCTCAGGGATGCCTACAGATAGACTGCAGACATCAGGGTTCAAACCAAGAACCTTTCAGGTCAAACAACCTAAATCACTAGGCTATTATAAATACATGCATGTTACTAGTACATTTCTTTTTTTTGGTAATTGCAGAAGAGCACACACACACACGTTCTCCTCACTTGTAGTTCTTCATGTCCACGTACTCCTTCTCCTTCTTGCTCAGGCAGTGCTTTATGAGGTACTCTCTCTGGCCAGCCTGGCTGGAGAACATGGTCTGTCGCATGCTGTTGGTGGTGGGGCTGTTGCTCCAGGACGGCGACCTTTCCAGGCGCTCGTGCTGTAGCTTAAATCTGAGTAAGAGTAAGAAACACACACACACACACACAATTTTCCAACATGACACATGATTCCAGATATATAACAATAGAGCAATACATCCCTGCCAATGTGCCGAAGTGGTTCTCTTTTTCACAAATTAATAACAATGGAAGAAAGGAACCAAAAATAATTGAGACAAAAAAAACAACAACAACACTTGAGCAGCAACATTTTGCTGATGACACAGAATCACTGCCCGTTGCCCTTCACAAATACTGTCCTCTGCCCCTCCTCAATCTCCACCGACAAGACAGAGTTGACAAGAGTATAGAAAAGGACTGTTTCTATGTCCACGTCAGCAAAACGCAATGAAGTCTAATGGTGACAGTGGTGGTGGCGGTCCCGAACAGAACCGACCGGGACACAGCGGTGGGTCACTCACTCTTGTTTGGCGGGCGTGATGAAGGAGTTGTTGCCGCCCTGCAGGGAGGAAGCCCGGTCTTTGGGGATGGGGGGCGGGGGAGGCAGAGGGTTGGACGGGGCGAAGGAGGCTTTCCGGGGCGGGAGTGGCGGGACGGGGGGAGGCTCCCTCATGGCGACCAGGCGGTTCTGTTGGTTCTTCTTGTCCTCCACCTTCAGGGAGTGGTTGAAGTTGTCCTCGAAGCCAAAGTCCAGCGCCAGTGACTGAGCCGCGTCTGCTTGCTTGGCTGAGGGAGGGATTGTTTAGACGTATATTATTTATTTATCCTTTTTTTGTAGAGAACAATTTTGCCGAAGGTAACAGCAAGATACCCCTTTGTGAAAATATGAATGAGAATATTAATTTGTCTTATATTATATTTTGTTCTGCAATTCCACAAAATGCTATTTAATTATCTTTATGCATCCATGTTTACCGTTCCCAGTCTGGTTGGCTGAAGTGCTGTTGTTGAGGGTGCGGGATACTGGGACACTGGGAGCACTGGTGGGTTTAATGGGCGGGTTGGCCGGAGGAACTGTGGCATTAGCGGGTCTGCTTGCTCTCTGCGGGGGGACGGGAATGGGGCCGGGGCCCTTGGAGGGAGGAGGGGGAGGAGGAGGATGAGGAGGAGGAGTGTACGGCTCCATTGCTCGGGATGTCCTGGGGGCTTTGGAGTCAACTAAGAAGAATGAAGAAAAAAAAAGAAAGCACAAATAAAGATATATATTACAATGTTGACAATGACCTGTGTGTGTGTGTGTGTGTGTGTGTGTGTGTGTGTGTGTGTGTGTGTGTGTGTGTGTGTGTGTGTGTGTGTGTGTGTGTGTGTGTGTGTGTGTGTGTGTGTGTGTGTGTGTAAAACCTTCTTAATGCAAACACAGAGATGGATAACCGCAGGGCCAGAATAGCAACAATGTAAAGGAAACCCAGTAGCTAAATAGTAGCCCACTGCTTATTACAACAAGAAGCTGAACACTGCTGTGCCTTAAAAAGGCATGGTTTACTCTAATCATTAACTAGTGTGCCAAAGCATATGTCAGCACTAGCGTAGCAACCTGACGGACCGGTTTGAATTATGACTAGACTGTTGTTTTAGTTACAGGAATATCGCTGCTATAAGCTGGTACCCGTTGGTACTTGTTGGGACCCTGGGGTACCAGAGGAGGCAGTCTCTGGTTACAGCTTGGGATTTTTGCACCCTTGTCAGTGAGCTGCTTGACGATGGTTATCACGTTGATCTGGGAATCACCTAATTTACGCTGCAAAAGTCAATGCAAAACCACTGCGTGGCTCCTCTGCAGTGTGAGATCAGATGAGTGACATCACAGTAGCCCTTTCTGTTACGGGCGGCTTTCACCGCAAAGAGGCAGACAAAATGGTCGCGGGTAAGTGGCAAGGACGTACAGGAAATCAGTGGGACGACGTAACCCACCCCTTTCGGCTGTTAAATATTAGATGAACCAGCTGAATAATAAATGGCAGTGATGTGACGAAATAGGCCGAGCCTCACCGTGTTCCTTGGCACTCTTCACCTGGGTAAAGAAAGTGTTCGAGCGCTCATCGTTGTGGACTTCCAGCAGCAGCTCTGGGGCCTTGTCCCCTCGCAAACGTATCCTTCTGTGGCCTTGGTGAGCCACACACACACACACACACACACACACACACACACACACACACACACACACACACACACACACACACACACACACACACACACACACACACACACACACACACACACACACACACACACACACACACACACACACACACACACACACACACACACACACACACACACACACACACACACTCTCTTCAGCATGCTGTCCAATTGCCGTAGCAACCCAGTAGTAAATAAAGGGGTAGCCTACTTGTTTAAAGGCAGGAGTTTCAGTTTCAGACGAGAGCTGCAATAGATTAGGGCTCTCCCATTATGAATCTGATTAGACATTTTGTCTAATATGTCATCTATTAGATTAGATCAATTCGATTCAAATTGATTGTCATTGCACAGTACAGCGAAAATAAGTGGGTAATAAGAGTGTAAATGTTACAGTAAAGTGCATAGTACCAGCGCCATAACCATTTTCCATCCAGCAAAATGCACCCTACAACTACATTTAACCTGATCTGACCCAAGCTTAAGAACTCACTGTCTCCTGGGAAGTCAATGAGAAGAGCCTCTTCAGCCGCTGAAATTACACAGGGAGGAAGAGATAAAATGAGAGAGCAAGGAAGGCAGTGCAAAGGTCTGTGGTGAGAGTGCACTACTCCAATAGGCTCTAGACATTACATGTTGACTTTTGAATGTTGCCTGAAGGCAACGCCTTTCCCTTTCTTACTACTGCACTGCCCCCACAGCCAATAGGAACAGTTGCAGGTACTCAACACAACATCCTGCCAACAAAAGTACATTTTGTAACAATCAGCTGACTTAGCAGCTTTTAAATGAATACGAGAGAAAATGTGCATACTTACCCGTAACTATTTGGAAGTTAGCATTTATGGGTATAGATAACTGAGGAACAGGACAGGACACGACCGCATCAGGGGAGGCCAAAACACCCAGTCTACATGAGAACAGATTGTTACCAACTACACATGCAGCTTATACTGTATAGGTGTTAAAGACTAAACAGCAGCCCTCAATTCAGGTGTATGGTTCCCATTCATAAACACAAAGATAGCAGATACAGCATGCAATTATATTAGATGCACATGCTGATGGTTGATGTAAACTCAAAGTAATGGTGTGTAAACAGAAAGCTACCATCACAAATATGAACCAATATATGAAATAATGGTGGCTGGTTAATTATGACTGCCTATTAAATTGCCCTGAGCAAAGCATTACAATGAGTCACGTTAAATCTAAGCAAATGTTGGTTAATGAGAGGCGAGATCATGGTTACTGAACAGCAGGGGGGCAGCAGCCAGAAGCAAATTAGTTGGCACAGCCTGACCACAGCTACTTCCTTTCTACTTCTAACACTGCAGAGTGGAAATATGTCTCAACTTTGCTTGACTATAAATGTACAACACGGACATGCACTTCCACAGAACTGGTAACAATAGTTTTTGCTGACGGTGCACATTACTAAAAGTATATATACATCCATAATGCAAACCTGAACCGTTATATATTCTATAGTGCCCATGTCTCCGCTGTTATTAAATAGTGTCAGGGGTATATACTAAAATGCTTTGTTGTAACATACTTGGGCAAGCACAGAGCTTGTCTGCACATGTGAGTCTTATTACACTCTAAGACCAGATCAGTAGTGGGGTCGGGGATAGCCTCACTGCTGCGCTAGCGTTGCATTGAGCACACACGCACACGCTAGCACAGAACCCAGCACACAACACAGTGCAAAACAAAACACGTAGTGTGTTTAACCAAAGACATCCACCTCAAGATACCACACTGTCACATGAGCAGAACCCTCTGACCACGGAACTCTGATACAAAAGATGAGCTGCATCGCAAGTTTGCAAGTCGGTCTGAGATTATGCTGTCAAAATATTTGAGTATCGGGATGACAAGATATCCTGTGTTACAGGATGGCCATGTCAGGATGCACATCACTGCCTCTTGATGAAGGAGACATTATGTACGTCATTATGTAGGGCCTTCTGGATCAACACATCAGTAGTCTTTCCTTGTATTCTCGTCGGACAAAACAACTCAAATGAGAATCCTGCACAGCGTACAATGAGCTATACAACAATAATAACTGGTAATTCATGGTGTATTCAAACCAAAACTGTGTCACAGCATCTGCCTTAACAGACGTCAACTCTTAACCTTCAACTTGGGACTGTGTTGTGTTATTGACAAAAATGTAATGTTTCACCAGTAACATACAAGACGTGTTGTCCACTCTGAATATACACTACTGTATCTGATACTTACATAAAGTCTCCAGAGCGCTCAATCAGTGACAGTAGCCTAGGCTCCTTCACGCCAGACCTCAGCTCCTGAACTTTTACAGTGTGACCATCACCATCAAGGAACCATCATCACAGATGCTTGAACAGGCTTACAAGTAGAGCATTCATTAAAGGGACCGAGTCAGATGTCTTAGCTGTCACTGAACAGAGAATTTGCCTTACTTACATGTATGTTTAACAGTTGGCTAATAGGTTGGTTAATGAAACAGGCGATAGATAGGTGAACGCTGAAAGGCATGCAAATGGCATTTATAAATCAAATTAAATCGTTAGCATCATGACAAGTCAGAGGTTATTTGCACATGCTTTCGCCATGGAGTGAAACAACTTGCTATAACCCAATGATAAAGCAGAATATCAGCGTTACTACATCGTTTATTAAAAAGAGCTATTCCTATAAAATAGTGTTCAGTATCTAACCACCATAATAACAACATACAAGCTAAAAGGAAGAACTCACTGGTATGCAAAAAACAACGCATTGACTTACAAGTTAAACCACACATACACAAACAAGTGTCACCCTATTCATTAACAGATCGTTATGCAAACAATGGCTATGTAACATACATATTTTATATATATATATATATATATATATATATATATATATCTATATCTATAGATATATCTATATATATATCTATCTATATAGATATATCTATCTATATAGATATATCTATCTATATAGATATATCTATATATCTATATATCTATATATCTATATATATATATATATACACTCCATATAACACTAAGTGGTGTGCAGGCAGTGACAAGTGGTCAAGCTACGAGCTAACGTAAGCCAACAAGCTAATGCCATTAAAAAAACACAGAGACCGAGTCAAACAAAACAACAAACAAACGAAAAAAAGGATATTGCCAAACATGTCTCGTCGCACAGTCCCAATATTGACGACGGGTCCATTCTTACCGAGGGGGAAGCTTTCAACTGTGGTTCACCATTGAGACTCTGATGTTTGAAACATTAAATCCCCACACCCCTGAGGCGGCCTTCCGGGTGACGGTTGTTGTCAGACGGTATGCTGCACGCTAAGGCTAACGCTAACGCAGAGCCAAGCCGAGGGAGAGAGAGAGGATCCTGGATGGTACGCCATTTCCGGTACCTTGCTTCCGTTCCTGTGGACTGTCGAAGACTGGACGGACGTCCCGCCCCCCCCACTCACTGTACTGTCACTCTCACTCTCACTCGGGCGTCCATATTAAAGTACACATGTTGCGGTTAAAAGCTTAATGTTGAAGTTGATTTTCTCACAAGACACAGCTGTCCCATCCATTGCAGTTCCTGAATAACATTTATTAATGTTTATATTGCATATAGGTGCTTTTACTCAACACACAAGGACATTTGGCTACCAAGTGAGACACTTTAGTCATTTAAATCAAACAAAATATAGGCTTAAATGGTAGTTTGGGGCCCCCTGGTGGGGGGGCCTAGTCCGCGCAAGAAACGGCCCTGGATAATGTTGTCATTGCGTCGCATTGCATCATTTGTACATTCAACAAGCGAATACTAATTTGCACGTGAACTTGAAGAAGCGAGGTACATGTAGTCCTTAGACTTAATACAATTCACACGCCAAATGTATTTTTTTTTTAATTAATTCATAGTGATATGGAAATTGAAGGTTTGCCTACACGATAACATACATTTGTATGTAAACGTATCCATGTTAGTATGGTGCTGAATAAATATGACCTTGGAATCTCTGTCGTCGATCAAGCGATCAAGAGTATTTTTAGTTAACAGTGCGGAAGCTGTTGAGTTTCACGGTAAGAGCCCGGCTTCACTCCGGTGCCAGTCCCAATTAAGTGCTCAGCCACAAAAGGAGGCGCAAGACCAGGAGACCAGGAGACCAGGATCGGTTCAGCTTTTGCTCTAACATGAAAGATTCATCACTTGACTTGAGTCTGGCTGAGTCTCACTCCATTAAATATGCAGGTTGTTGTGCCACAAACTAACAACCAATCGAATGGAAGAGGGGGAGGGCGACATCTAGTGGCTGAATGTTATCCACGACATGTTATTAGATTAGATTCAAATGTATTTGCATCTATGTCATTGCACAGCACACGTACAGTACAGCGAAAATAATTTAGCATCTAACCAAATGTTACAGTAAAGTATATATATATATATATATATATATATATATATATATATATATATATATATACACAGGTGAGTGAGTATTTAACAGGTAGTGATCAGGGGATGAAATATATCTCACTCCATGAAATATGCAGGTTGTTGTGTCACAAACAACCTGCCGAAACAACCAATCGAATGGAAGAGGGGGGAGGGCGATATCTAGTGGCTGAATGTTATCCACAACCTAGTTATCGCTATAGCACCTTTAAGTGGAATATTGATTCAATAAACCACGTTGAAAAAAATACAATTAGTAATAACTGTACTAATAATTAAATTAAACAAAGTAACAATCTATACTGTAAAATATATGGCCATTATCAACAACACATAGCATAACCAATAATTAGATAAACGAATATGTCTCGTGTAGGCTACTAAACTAATGAATGTAAATATACAAACACATGCAGATGTACTAGAGTTTGAACAAGTTTAACGACAACGTCTATGAAGTTAAGTTTGTCCAGTTGCAGTGTCCCTTTTTTTTAACCCCTAACGCTTTCAACCGGCTGCTGCTCAGGTATTGTAGGTTTTAATCTTGTGAATGGCGTGAGGAATGAGGTCTCGGTGTGGCCACATATCTCCATTGGGCAGTTCCCTCGTCTCTCGCACCTCTCGCTCAACCATCTCCACCGTGGCGGTGGCGGTGGTGGTGGCGGTGGCGGTGGGCGCATGACTCAGCAGCGTGTCCGCCGCACGGTAGGCCTGCGTGAGGCGGCGGAAGGAAGACGTGTCGGACACGTCGTCGTCGTAGAGGTCCTCCATCAGTCCCCGGCGGCGTTTACGGGACGCTCTGTAATCGTCCCTCAGTTCAGCCACCAGCCCCTTGACGTCCTTGATCAGGGTGGAGCGCACACCGAACAGACAGAGCAGCAGTAGGAGACCCGCGCAGATCCCGGAGACAAAGAAGAGCGCCACCTTTTCTGGGACACCTGTATGTAGGGGGGGGGGGGGGGTGGTGATGGTGACACAATACGTCAACCTGGGTTTTATCATTTCATAAAAGAAAATCATATTATGGCAGACCGGGATGCCTCTAGTCTGGGGCCTCTAGGCAAGCAGCTTTGGATAAAGACAACTTGAATGCACACCACATGCCAAATACTGCTTCAAAGCTCTATTTTTAAGGAGTTGGTTAAGAGCAGGTGTTGAGGCCAGGGGATTCTAATTCAGATTCCGATGATTTGGTGTAGGTGTCACATGTATAAGGTACAGTGTGCAATGTACAGTGAAATGTCAGCTCTGAAGGGGTGCTCAAAGTTACAAAATATACAAAATGTACAGAATTACAACAACAACAAAAAAATCACAAAAAGTCAAAAGAAATACACAAATGTATTACATATTTACATAATTGATGAATTAATAATTGATCTAACAGTATGAACAATATAATACCTGCGAGCCAGAGGGGCCCAAGCTCCGCAGCCAGTGGAAGTCTGCATGCAATAAAACCTAAAAGCTATACTATTATTATTACTTATTATTATTATTATGCTTACCGTGTGTGTAGTCCGACATGTCGAAAGGATCTGTAGTCCCGTGGCCCATCTCTTCGAGGAGGAATCGAGGCACTGAGAACCAACATGGTGTTGCAGTTGTTAAATGGACTTCTCGGAGGCTATTCATATTTCCCCAAAAAATAATTTCTAAAGTAAAATGCCTAGAGGCTAACTCTTATCGCTTACCACACGTGAAGGACACTCGCAGGTGTTTCCTGATGCCCTGGAAGCAAGGGTCACCAAATGTGTGTGTGTCCGCCATTACCGAGCAGTTGACCCTGCCGTGGCACCTGCGTGACACCTTCCTCAGAGCCGAAGGAGACAAACACTCTGAGGAAAACAATGAAAAGAGGTACACCTTGACTACAATAGAAGTTGTCTCATTTGGAACTTGGAAGCAATAGGCCTGTAAATAATGTTGACCACTAGATGTCGCTAAAGCAGTGCGCTTCCACACACCCAGCTCGGTTAGTGCCCTGGGTTCCTGAGGACAGTTGGGACTCCCGTCGACCAGGTGTCCGAACGAGGCTGAGTAGATGGCTATGACTGTGTCGTTCTTACACATGATTCTCATACGTTCATTTTCACACACCAGCCGTGTTCGATGGTGCACTGCAAAGGGTTGCAAGTGAACACAAACAAATCAAAAAGTCAATATATATATGTGTAACTGACAAAATATCACGTGTGTGTGTGTGTGTGTGTGTGTGTGTGTGTGTGTGTGTGTGTGTGTGTGTGTGTGTGTGTGTGTGTGTGTGTGTGTGTGTGTGTGTGCGCGTGAGCTGCACTGTTGCACAAATATTAAAAATATTCACATGAAGGTTGTTATGGAAGTGGTGGGCCATTACCTGGTCTGCATTTGTAGGACACGAGAAGGTACTTGCTGGTATACGGGCATGGATCCTGTCCAAACACTGGGCTGATTACAGGGATGTTGCAGACGTGCTGATCCTGACATTCTGAGAGCACTTTCTGATAATATGCAAAGTAGCAAACAAATTTAACATCATCAACTGTCATCAACTGAGTCACCACCGCTCGACTCGGCTCTGTGGATACATACTATCGGAGTCACACCACAGCACGTACACATGCAAATTGTGCGACGCTTATGACTGTTGACCTATGACTGTGTTCTCCTGTTCTCGTATAGGCCTACCTCAATAGCCGCAGGAGATGTACATTCAACCTCCTCGTCGTCCTCCTCAGAGGTGGTGTTTGTGCTGGGTGGGGAGGGACACGAATGCTGATTGGGTACACGGCGTCCATAGAACGCCGACAGCACAGCCACGGAGGTGCGGGGGGGACATTTGATGGTAAGGGTGTCCCCATCACAGGCATGTGCCGTGTGGTCCTTCAGAACCGTGTGGAGGTAAACTTAGGAAGGGAAACAGGGCAGGGCACAGTGAACGCCATGACCAGTATGTAGTCCTTCAATACTGTTTTCACTTTTTGCAACGTAGGATGTTTCAGAATGACTTTTAGAGAGGAAGTTCCTCTCATTCAAAATTAATATAACGTTGAAATGAAAAACAATGATTGTAAGAGAGCTGGGGCCCGCACAATAGAGCTGGCTGATATCAACAAAGTAGGTACATAGAACCATTGAAAAGTGAACAATATGGCTCTAATCAAACCACAACCTGTTATCTAATACAAAAGGAGTGGCTTAATCTGTTTTTTAAAGTCATGCACTCTCAGGTAAATCAATTGGATATGGACAGAGATTTCTTTAACAATTTCAATTGTTGAATCTCTTTTGTTTAATCTTTTTTCGAAAGTTAAAAAATGTAATAAGAAATCGTAATTGTCATTTAATATTTAACAAAAGCTTGTTGGAACCAGCTTTGGTTGACAACTGGGTGGAGCCCCAACCGCTGGGTGTAGCTCCCCATGACAATATTTGGACTGGAACGGCAATACAAACACACAGGACACACACACACACACACACACACACACACAAACACGCACAAGGCGTTGCAAGTGAGTCAAGGCTCCCCACCCCATGGTTCTTCCTGTGTGTGTGTGTGTGTGTGTGTGTACACACACGCACACACACACACAGGAAGAACCATGTGTGTGTGTGTGTGTGTGTGTGTGTGTGTGTGTGTGTGTGTGTGTGTGTGTGTGTGTGTGTGGTGTGCGGGTGTGTGTGTGTGTGCAGGGGAAAGCAATAGGCAGTAACAGGCACTGGCTCACAAAGAACTATTATTAGGGCCACCCATTACCACCAGGACAAGCGCTGTGTGTAGTCAGAGATGTGCCACCATCCTCAAAATGGAAGTGACCAATGCAACCATCAACTAATCAACCATGGCAAAAATACAACACATCAATATAAAGATGTCAAATAATGTCTGTGGGACAACCAGCTTCTTACAAATGTATAAAAACCAGTCAAATATAACCAAGATGGTTTTTTGCACTGCTTTGAAAGTACTAGTACCAGTCAGGAGAGAATGTTCCCAGTGTTTATATAGTTCATATGATGGATAGTGTTATCATGGAGACATTCCCTCCCTGGTAACTATGCCTCTTTGCGTTTACAGATGCTTGGAATCAGGGTGTGCAGAACCAAAATAAAATAAAAATTATTATATTAATAATACTAATAATAAAATTAATAAATTAATAATAATATTAATACTACTATAATAATAATAATAATAATAATTTTAAAAAACATTATATATGATACACTGTATTAGTTGCAGTAGGGTTTTTTTTTTGTTTTTTTTAAGTCCCGGCAATTCAAGAATAAGATATTTGGATGTGAAAACACACTTACTGGAGAAATCCGGTGCAGACTGTGCCGTGTGGTTATTCAGAGCCACAAGGAGACCCAAAAGACAGCCACACTTGTACAAACTCCACGATCCCATCATTGTTGTGCATAGCCTGCCTAACTAGGCTAAGGCTGCATTGGATTTGATAGGAGACACTCCTAATGGCTGACTGGACGCTATTCGCCAGTCAATGATGCTATTGTTGTTTACAAAAAACAGCCTCCCCTCCCTTTTGCCATAAAGCCCCAACCAGTCTGTACATTGGATGAAGACAATTAAATATACGATATATACTATAATACTATGTTTTCTGCGATGATAATATAAAAATATATGATTCATTCTGCCATATTTTACATCATATGTAAATATGTATGTGTGTGTGTGTGTGTGTGTGTGTGTGTGTGTGTGTGTGTGTGTGTGTGTGTGTGTGTGTGTGTGTGCGTGCGTGCGTGCGTGCGTGCGTGCGTGCGTGCGTGTGTGTGTGTGTGTGTGTGTATAATCATGTCAAAATCAAGATGTTAACACTAATGCCCTGGGCTTCACGGTCAACAGTGAGAGCTCTGTTTCTGGAGATAAGGAGTTTTTCCAGGAGCTGATCTTCCAGCCGATTCCTCTCCTATTGAGAAACAGAGCTCTATCTCCACCAGATTGGCCTTTCCCTTTTCCTTTTGTGGAAGAGGAAGAGAGGCAGGTCATTGGCAACTTGTTCACTTCCAGTGTCATGTTTTTCTAGGATTACTCAGGAAATCCCCATTCTCCCATTCTCCCATTCTCTGGAGTCAGCACCGGTTGGTTTCACTTTGCAAGTGTTGATTAATCGACATTCCGCCTGAGGTGGCAACGCTGTTGCCAAGGTCACCAAACAACAGAGATGGTGCCTCAGACCTCCGTATGTTTGCTATTGCAGCTCACCCATGCTATCAGCGGTTGCATAGAAGGAACATTGAGTCTCTAAATGCCATTAGAAATGGTTCAACATGCAATGTGTATGTAACCAGCCGACCTTTTGTAAGTTATATGTTCACTGTACATGATTTCTGTCGATTTTGTTGACACTCCTTATATGTAAACATTGCTCCATTGTAATCTACTCTGTTCACATTCTCCTCATTTCACTATGGCACTCCCAAGCATATTGTTATCAGGGATAATTCCATTCAACTCTTAGTGAGTGGAGTGAGTAAGAAGTAAGTAGGTGGGAGTTAGGGGATCATCTTTAGTTTATTATTTAATTTAATTAATTAATTTACAGGAAGGATCCATTCCTTGTAAAGCCTCTTTGTGTTGTTTCCCAAACGTAACCAAACCCTTTTCTGGTAAATTACAAGATCTCATTCAAGCTCCCTTCACACAATGTGGGGTCTAAACCGTCGACCTCACCATAATACGATGTAGGGTAATAAACTGGGTTGTAAGGTGTATTAAATGACTCAAGGTAGGTTGGGCTTTGGTTTGAAGTATCAATGCCAAAGAAAAACAGGACCCAGTAAGAGCCTGAGATACCTTGAAAAGAAAATATGCAGTATCGCAGTATATTAGAAAAATGTATAAACCTATGTGAGGCTTAGAAGGTTGTCAATAATACAGTATAGAGACATCTTAACAATCACGATCCCCAAAGGGTGACTTGTTTTGTTTAGTCATGCAACTTGTTCATGTTCTCCCTCCTTAACCATGGTAGTCCACACAAGGGGCTTTCATCACAGATTACGTGTTTCCCTTTTTAAATTTTAAATTAGACCTTACCAGCCATTTCATCATATTAACTTTTGTTAGTGCTGACAATATTTCAGTTTTTACCCATTGCTCACATAGTTAAAGTGAATGCTTAGACAAAAGCATCAAAACTACATAAATACTTAAATATGTATACCATAAATACCATGAATACCGTTTGTAACCATTCCTGAAACAAAGGCACCACAGTACAAGCACATTTTCTGCTTTGCTGTTATGTTATTTTTGCTGTTATGCTGTTAGAATAAACTGTAATGTTCTAAAGCTTATTTTTGAGTTTTGTTCTATTCGTGTTCATAGCAATTGTGGGTAGATTGGAACAATCATTCACAGAAGCCTGTATGACAAAAGACTAGTTTACTAGTTACTGGTTTGTATAAAGTACAGTTCAGTGTGTTGCTTCATAACAAAAATGAAAGTTATTCATTTTGTGCCATTTAAAAAAAGGATTGTTAGGTTTTGATTGCAGAGTTTAATTTTGTCATAAAAGTGAGATGCTTATCTCCGAGGGTTGATTTGGCTTGTGTGTAGAGTTTCGACACAATGAGCCAAATTCCACAGCAAGTGTGTTAGCAATGGGTATGAACTAAAATTCTAGAAATTATTTCAGCCTTTCTCAGCACAAACACTCTTTTTCCTCCTGTCTTCAAATGACAACCCCTGAAACATTTAAATATGCCAAGTAGGCAGGCAAACAAACACTGTTCTGCTGAGATTTTGCTTTCTTTCTTTCTCTGGAACTCCACATATATCTGTGCCCTACTAGATGTCTCCAGCACCACCTGTGTCCTTTATCAAACAGTAGACCCACTGTCCTCTCCTGTTTACAGATCACAGGTTTGTACAACTACACACTGTGGCTTCACTCTTGTCTCACGGTGCTACATGAAAGATAAAATTGTTCTTAATTGTAAAATGAAAAATGGAATCAATATTTGTCTTTGGAGTCACACGGTAACACCAGTGCATTGTTTAACACAATGTTGAAACGGCTATTTTAAGCTCTGTTCCTGCATTTTGGCTGAGGGTAGATATATATAGGAGGGCTGTACTCCACCCACTCCTGTGTGCTCCTCCCTCCCCTCTCACTAGTAGACATGTGTACAGTCAGGGAACGCCTCCCATGCTCTCGCTCAGACAAAACACTGCAGCAGCTTTTAACTCATGCACACATCATCTCTGAGGTAATCGTCACAGGATACCGTCTCTGTCAGTGTCCACTCCAGTTCATTAGTTCTCCCTATATCCACACACATCCCACTGGGTGGTGAAGGTTCCTCTGAGACAACCTTTGAAGGACTTTTGTTATTTGTTTGTTTTGATATAACTGGGGTTTTTTTTACATCATGGCGCTGCGAGAGAACTCTGACAAAGACCCACTCATCGAGCTGTTCATAAAGGTTGGTCAATTGCTCATGCTTTCATCACTTACAATACTGACATACAACAGAGGCCTCTTCCCCACCTTGCTTGACCCTGATTGCCTCTCAGTGTGGATATTGTATGACCTTATTCAATTATTTTGATGCCTTTGGACCATGAATATGACATGACATATTGCAAATCACAGGCCAATCTGGATTTTCCTGGCTAAATAAAGGTTCTACTACTACTACTACTACTACATTTTCTTTTTTGGGAGAGTGGTCAAGGTTGACTTTTGTGGAATTTCCATTTCTGTTCAGACTTTATTGTGTAAAAGGGTTGTATGAATATAACTATATCTAATGAAAGTTGAATGAAATGAGCATTGGAGCGGGAATTATATACACAATAGAAACAGTAAGATCCAAAAATGGGATTCAAAATGATTTGCGAGTGTATGTCTCACAGTGTAGTTGTATATTTAAATGTAATTCTTTAATAATGTATTTCTATAATAATGTCATGTTCGACCCTGGCATCGCTGTAGGTCAGAGAGGTCAAGCTCAAGTTGTTGTTATTCAAAGGAAACTCTTAATTTGAAGGGCCAGAGAATGCGAGGAGCCTGTATGTTTTTGTAACCTCCTCCTTTATCAGCAAACTCTGATGACAGGCACTGGCGACCTTCTTATCACTACACACCCAGATGGAGTTTAGTGCTTACTGGAAGCCCCTGCATGCAAACCCTGTGTCAGGCCCATCAAATAGACATTCACATGTGGCGAAGTGGACGAAAATGCACTTTAATAAAAGTCAGCAGAAATTACAGAAATTAATAATCATATTCCATTATTTTAACCCAGCACCTTTAGTTCTGTCAATGTTTGATTATTACTTACATACATGTAAGGGTATTTACACAGGGACATTCAAAGTCTGTCTTAAATAGTTTCCCTGTAACACTGTATTGTCAATGGCATATGCAGATACTTTTACTTTAACAGTCATTTGGTATACCTGCACTATGTCTCAAGGAAAACATACACCATAGTATAACACAGTAGTATAATATAACTATATAGCAAACTATCATTTTGTTCTATCATTCACTGACACCACCCCAACACAAATCGATACAAGCCTTACGAAATAGCGCCACTCCATCTTCCCTTCCGACATGCTCGATGTTTCCTCTTTCGGAAAGATAAGGCTCCCAACCCTGGCATGTACTTTATCAAAGAGACAAGGCGTGGGGAGAGAGTACTCATGGACAAAGCACTGCTGTAAACTACAAACACGGGACATCAAGTTCTCATGGCATTGCATACATCATATCACCTAGAAATACAGTGAAACAAAAATCAAAGCCTGCATTAGGTCACAGCCTTCAGATTGACTGTTGTTTGTTTGTTTGTTTGTTTGTTTGTTTGTTTGTTTTCTCCAGGCTGGACATGATGGTGAGAACGTGGGGAACTGTCCGTTCTGCCAAAGGCTTTTCATGGTTCTGTGGCTGAAAGGAGTCAAGTTCACAGTGACCACTGTTGATATGAGGAAGTGAGCACCCCCCTGCCCCCCGTCACTGCACTTCCTGAGCATCTGGCCCACAAGGGGTTTTTTTACACATAACTTTCAAGATATCTAGCTTTCGTAAAATACCGGTCCGCTTCAAGTCTTAATAGGTGCTTGTACTGCCGGTGCTTGTTAAACCCAACATTTCACAAAGGACCATGTGTTGCTTTTAAACAACCACCTTTATTTTCTTTATATAACTGAGCCTTTCATCGATGAATGGCTCGCTGCCATTGCTGTTGAGCAAACAAGATCAGGAAACTATTAAAAGGGGAATTTGTTGACAGCCGACCACACCCGCCTCATGACGTGTTGTTCACTAAACCACCAATGATTGGTCAATTCATGAATCGACCTTGTACTGCCCCTCCCACTGTATTGCATTGAGAAGGCCACAAATAATCCTGACACAATAGCTAGATAACAAACTAAGATAAATTTGACAATTCAGTTGATAGTAAATGAATCATTTGTGTGCTTCAGGAAACCAGCAGAGCTCAAGGAACTCGCTCCTGGAACCAATCCTCCTTTCCTCCTATATAATGGAACACTCAAAACGGACTTCATTAAGATCGAGGAGTTCCTTGAACAAACACTGGCTCCACCCAGGTAATACAGACGCTATTCATTATACTGTTTACTTATTACGTGCAGCGGCCAATTAAAACGTGCCTCTTTTGGAAGGAGGGCCGATGGCTTGGCCTCACGTGTTCGAGGCACACTCATACAAACTTCACAGTCGACACAAGACTTCATTGAAGGTGATGAACGGTTCTCGAGGCAATCGAAGGACAGACATACATACAGAGGACTCTCTGTATGTATGTCTGTCCTTCGATTCCATTTGAGTACTGTTGATAACAGTAGGCCTACTAGAAGCCTTATCCTCCACCTCCAGGCCTCTGGAACTATGAGGCCCATGGAGTCTTGCTTTGAATGGACTGTACGGTCTGTAAGGTCAATTGAAAGTGGCTGTGGATGATAGAAATAATACATTGTTTCCATGAAGTGCAATAGATTTGCAATTCAATTGATGATTTAGATAGTAGATATAATAGTACACTGCTAAAGATGAACTGGAGCTTTAACATGAATATATATCTTCATGACCTGAAACCCTCCCCTCCTTCCCCTCCCCCCAGGTACCCTCACCTGAGCCCGCTCAACAAAGAGTCCTTCGATGTGGGTGCTGACATTTTTGCAAAGTTCTCTGCTTTCATCAAGAACAATCCAAATAACATATGTAAGTCAGCTGGAGTCAATGAAGTGTTTTCAAAGTTATCCGCATGATCTAGTTGTCTCACTGATTATTAGCATTGAAATAAACTACAGGGCCCTCTGTAGAGCGCATACCTCTGCCACGACAAAAATTTGGACCCGAATCTGCGGCAAAATTGCATCAACTGTTCCTTGGCACATAAGTAGTCCATCCACTAAGTTGTGTACAGAACCTGTTGAGTTACCTTGCTAACAGACAACAAATAAACAATAAATAGATAATGGGGAAGCTCTGTGAATTAACCCACTAATGCTCTAAAAAATACAAAATGCAAAAACAAATAAAGTAAACATGACTGACAGACAATAGGCCAAATGCCGCTCACAATCACATGCATAACATTGTTTTGTTTTGTTTTGTTTTGTTTTGTTCTTAAGTCCATGAGAAAAATCTGCTCCGGGAGTTTAAGCGCCTGGACGACTACCTGATTTCCCCGCTACCTCAAGAGATAGACAAGTCCAGAGAACACATTGTCATGTCCAACAGGAAGTTCCTGGATGGAAATCACCTCACCCTGGCTGACTGCAACTTGCTGCCCAAACTGCATGTGATCAAGGTCAAATAGATGAATGGAAAGCATGTAATATATTTCTTTGCATAGGTCTATATCTCTGGCAAAATGAAGAGGGAGATATTTATAAATATATCATATAAGCCCATAACCAGTTTAGTAAATAAATAAGTGGTAATGTTTAAAAAGTGACAAGAGTAATAGATAGTGTACACATATATTCTTGAGAGAGAGGAGGTTCACTTCACACTCATACTGAATAACAATCTGTTGTGTTTTCCTTTACATTTCTCAGATTGCTGCCAAGAAGTATTGCAACTTTGATATCCCAGCCCAGTTCGTAGGCGTGTGGCAGTACCTTCAGAACGCCTCCGAGAGAGAAGAGTTCAGCCAGACTTGTCCGGCCCCCATTGAAATTGAGAAGGCCTACTTCCTTGTGGCCAACAAACGAACATAAAATCGTTTGTTTTCAAGTTGCTTGTTCTCATTTACATAATATTTGTGAGGATCCATTTGCAGGAGTCCAGAGACGCTAACAAAAACATTTCAATTTTTTTTTTCATTTGTGTTATGGATTCCTATGGCAATATTGAATATTCGTTATATGGAATAGAGAACTGATTTGATTTAATTACATTTGTCTCATGATATACATTTGACACATAATATGTTCTATACCAGCAACAGGTGTTAATTTACACAAACAATGCAATTGTGCAATTGAATGTTAATCTAATTTAGCATTTAGCTCTTTGGGTCTATATTGTAAATAAACATATTTTAACATAATTATTGTGATCACTGTGACACATTGTCAGGATATGCATGACTATTATAGTGTAATTCAAATCAGTCTTCCAAATCCTTCCAAAACAGTTCCATAGCAATTATTTGATTGTCAAAGCTACACCAATAAATATATTTTCTATGAAATAATTTCACTGTGTTAATGCGTGTGTGTGTGTGTGTGTGTGTGTGTGTGTGTGTGTGTGTGTGTGTGTGTGTGTGTGTGTGTGTGTGTGTGTGTGTGTGTGGTTGAGGAGCAAGCTCAAATGCAAGAGCATCTCAACTCATACAAATGCATTATGGATTGTTATTAATATTGTCAATATCCTGCCATTAGTTTATTAAGTTGTCTCTGCTTCCTCGTTTGTTAGATTGCTGTCACCTGGATTAATTGGAATCCATTATGTTCAACTGTGTTCTTGCGAGAGCTCTCTTTGCCTGCTCTAATGTCTGAACATTATCCCAGGCCCTGACAATGAACTAGTCATCTTGACTAACAGCCCAGTAGCATAGCCCATTAGTTAAAGCTTATTAGCCTTAGCAATTTATACCATTAGATTAACAGAAATGCTTAATGTGTGTGTGTGTGTGTGTGTGTGTGTGTGTGTGTGTGTGTGTGTGTGTGTGTGTGTGTGTGTGTGTGTGAGATGAGGGAGGGAGGAATATTGAAAATGAGAGAGAGCGAGAGGGAGATAGATCTTAGGGAACTCCTACCAATACAGTTCTCAATTTTATTTCATTCATTCAACACAAGTTTATTTTTGACAATAACTATTACAGTTAGAGTTTTTAAAAATATATTTTAATACATATTTTTTTGTGTAAAAGGTGAATGTCACTGTTGGACACAATAATGTGTGATGAGGATTTAAGACAAAACGTCTTAGTTGGTCACACAGTATTTCCAGAAGCATGCTGCCAAGGAAAAGAAGAAAGATCAAATAAGGCACACTATTGAACAGAAAACCAAAAAATCGAACAAAACCTACATATTAATTAAATACTTACAACATACAATATATTTGTATTGGACATTTGTAACAAGTACATTGGAATGCTAACCCCTGACAGTGTTTAGGTGGTTGCTTCAATTTAAATGAACTCTATCATAAGATTCGATTCGATTCGATTCGATTCGATTAAAATGTAGTGTCATTGCACAGCAAGTACAGTACATGGCTGGGTGTAATAAGAGACCCCGACATAACAGTCGAACAAGTTCACAAACGGGGACGAAAGGGGTTGAAGCCCCTGACTACCCTAAGGCGACCGTCTGAAGCCTGGAACTCGGTACTGTCCCCTTCTGTCTGTGATTCATAGGATGTCTAGGGGGTGCTACTGACGGTTCTGTGTATCCCGGCTCGAATCGCCATGATCGAACTCGAGCAGTAATACGACACTATTTCCACATCGTGTTATTGTCTGCAGGTACGCCCACATGTCTAACGCCCACGTCAGACGTTATGCAACGACATGCATCCTCGAGCTTGACACTAAACTGCCCTTGGTCTACTGTAAAACATTAATACGATGAAATAACTAATAGAAATATTAAGGTCGGCATATTCATTGGAGGGAGTTTAAAGTGGAATGGGTTTCTATATATGAGTTGCAGGTGTAACTGGTTCAACCAACCATGACAATAATAACAATGTGCAATGCCATTTCAAATGTGTTAACTGATTAGATGCCAAAGCTGCATTTTGTGCTCATTCTTGCCTCTGTGCATTGGCAATACAATTAAATCGTATCTAAACTTCACATATAATGGCAGAACATTGCACCACAACGCTCACCTCTCTTGTTGGTCTTGGGTAAGCTCTGCTCTGATCGTAGGAAGCCCTGAGAGCGAAGCTTGTCGGCTGCTGCCAACTTCAACAACACTTCTTTTAGGTCAACCTGGAACCCACAAATATCAACTGATATTGATGAAACACTGTGCTTCAATGTCACCATGGTTTTTATTCAGCTACCATTCATTATCTCAGGATTAGCTCCTGGCCTACCATGTTGGAGTATGTATCCTTGGGGGCTGAATCTTTAGCGATCCCTTTGAGAGAGAAATAAAAAATAAAAAATAAAGAAATAAAAATAAATAAGGAATTATAAGTCCAAGTATAACTCCATAAACATGGCAATGTGAATCGGTCTATTCCACAGTGCTGGCCTTACATTAAAATGATATGGATTACCTTTATTCCACAGGTCCCTGCCCCCATAGTGCTGCGTGAGAAGCGGATAGAGGCTGTTCACCTCTCTCTGCTCCCCCACAACTGGGCCGTCTCCACCCTCAACCTCTGCCGCTAATTTCTGTAAGAAGTCTGTGAAGATAAATTGTTGCATTACGTCATTCTGGGTCTTAGGTGACACATATACTTGGCCATGTCTACCTGTTGGCGACATGCAACTTCCATGGAAACACTAAATGCATTCAGAGAGGCTGAGGTCTGGGATTTTTGGATATACTTATTCAGCATATAGGCATAGTTGGTGAATATATCACCATCTCTCATTGCACAGTTATTTTAAGATCTTAATTTGACTCAGTCAACATGATCTGGTCATGATTTGTCTTACCTGCCTGTGGTTCCAGGTCGGCATCAGGAAAAATTGGTAGAGCGTGGGTCATCCTTGCAGAGCAGATCACAGCAAAAAGGTAAAACAGTGCTAAAGAAAGCATGGTGACCGTAGTTTAAGGAGGCCTAAGTCTGGACTACCTCGGCTGGGCGAAAGAACTTCATTTATATAGGTTTCTGGGCCCGTCCATCACAATCAGATCAATACACTATCGTCACAGCCAGTCTCCTTCGTAATGGTTTTGACGTTATAGACCTGTTGTCAAGACACGATTCAGGAGACACTGTCAATTCATCCCCAGACTATCTCTGCTTGCACAGCGTGCCGTAACAAATGTTTACTCTACAACAGCTATCAGTGACTGACCAGTGAAGGTGTTTAGTGTCTCACACATTTATGTTGTGTGCTTGTCTGTAATGGGTTGTGATGAACGATTAAAAACAATAAAAAGCTTTAATGCACTGGTAGATATGGGGAATTAGTTCCATTATAGTACTGGAACATTATTTGAAAAATAACAGTATTTCTAGCTTATTTTAATCTTAGGATAAGTACAAAACCTAAATAAATAGTGTCCGAAACGAGAAAAAATGGGAAAGCATTTAGGTTTGGTTCAATTTCTCTCGTTTTTGACTGCAAAACGAAAAAAATAACGGAATAGGTTATTCCACAATGGCGGGCTTGCTCCTGATTGGTAACTGCGCTCTGTCAATTACGTTTTCACTGTGCCTCTTTGCGAGCAGGTAGACAGCCTCCTCTAATCATGAAAAATGTATCAATCTTTGAATAAAATAATACAATGGAGTTAAGCATATTTATTTAAAACATTCACATAATAACCTCAGCTTATCCTCATTAACACTATGGACAGTGTAAATCAAAATAGACGACATACCATCAAAAACAATGTATACAAAAATTGACCAGCAGGTGTCGCACTGTGTCCCACATACAGGGCTGTGCGCATGCTATACTGTTGAGAAATTCGATTTTTCCAATTTGTAATATTGGAAAACAATTGTATTTTTATAAATTCATTCTATGTGTAGTTTTACAAAGCAAATGTGTTAGCCCCGCCAAATGTGGCCACACGATTAGCCCTATTAGCCCCCCCATTGTCCCTTTCCTCCTAGAAATCCAAAGCCCTCCAAAGCCTTAACGACTAGCGCCCAGACTCCCTGACTCACTGACCACACACACTTTGTTATTTGTTTCCTCCTACAGACAAACGCGGTCAACTGATGACGCCATCACGAGTCACGTGACCCGGACATCCTCGTCTTCACAGTGAACGAGCCGCCCAGTGGATGTATTGCAAAGGAGCTCTGTTACAATGTGATCTGACCAGAGATACACACTCACAGAACAGGATCAGTAGACCCGTACATCGAGTGCGAGCACCGACGAGCAGTGTCACTGACGGCCACAGAGGTACATTTTAACATTTATTACAATTTAACATTGTAATTGCGTTGTTTGTTTACATGGTTTGTCCTAAAACATATTGATCGATACGCGCTTGTCCGTTAATAAATAGCGCCAATAGCTGTGTCCTAAATTGGCACTTTGGGACACAGGTTTTGTACGAGATAAGATTGGATACACTTTAATGTAGGGTGACGAGACGCTCAAACCCTCAAACCGGGACCCTAGACTG
Organism: Muraenolepis orangiensis; assembly: GCA_027704905.1. NCBI lineage: Eukaryota > Metazoa > Chordata > Actinopteri > Gadiformes > Muraenolepididae > Muraenolepis > Muraenolepis orangiensis. Next base: position 22,797,802 of record CM051001.1, read on the forward strand.
TATTGCATGTAGCCTCCGATTACAGTGTTTCCCATATAGTTTGATTATATTTGTGTTGGTATCTTGCAGTGTTTCCCATAGAGCTAGATTATAGTTGTGGTGGACGCTTTCAGTGTCTAACAAATAGTTAGTGATTATATTTGTGTCAGTATCTTCCAGTGTTGGCCATATAGTTTGATAATACTTGTGTATCCATGTTTGCATGTTTGCCATGTGTGTTCAAGTATCCATGACAACACATACCATAGTTTGCATTCCGAACAAACAGGTCTGTAGTTGACACCCACTCACTTCACACTGCCGACTTTACAGCCACACACAGTCTTCGGCCCGATCATAAGCAACGACGATGAGACGGAGTACAGAGATGAGGTAGTCCTGCTGACTTGTCCTGCTGACGACAGCCTTGCACTGAATGTAGAGAGCAAGACAAAGGAGCTCATCGGGGACTTCAGGAGCCAGCGAGGTACCAACTACCCCATCAGCCTGGACAGGACACCAGTGAAAATCGTCAGCTGCTTCCGTGTCATGGGACTACAGATCTTCCACAACATGGAGGTCATGCTGAAGAAGGCACTCCACCACCTCTATGCCCTACGGTGCCTCAGGAGAAGGGGAATAAGCACATGGTGGCTTGTGGACTTCTACCGTGGCACCGTAGAGAGCGTCCTGACAAGTGGCGTCACTGTGTGGTACGGCAACACCACTGCACAGGACAAGAACGCAATCTAGAGGGCGGGTGTACTCTTCCATGCATCGAGGAGATCATCAGGACCAGATGCCGGAATAAGTCCATCTCCATCACAGAAGACTGCAACCATTCTGGGCACCATCTGTTCTACCCCCCCTGCCGTCCGCTCGCCGACTGTAGCGTCCGAACCAGGACTAGCTGTTCAAGGACAGTTTTTACCCACAGGCAGTGTGCCTACTGAAGTGTTTGGATGCTGCCACTACCATATCGTACCATTGTCATCAATATTACTGTCACACTTCTTACTGGATTTACTACTATACTGCACTGTTCTGTACTTTTATTATTTGTAATGCTGCTAACACTCACTACGGTGCTGCACTACTGTCACTTAAAATGCTTTTTTTTTACCATCGGCACATGCATATATTGTATCTTCCATCAGTCACTTTATTTTTTATTGTGTTTAGTATATAGTGTTGTTTATAGTATGGTATTGTAGGAATTCAGAATTAACTCAATTGCCAATTGCTCAATATCAACAGCAGTTGAAGGCAAAAGTGTAATTGTAATTAAATAGTGGTGACATCTTGGACAATTTGGTACTGAATGTGTGACTCAGAACATCCAGCTTAAATCTGTTTTCCTGTGTGTTTAAATTGTTACATAGTTTTGTTTGTTTTTGCTAATTTTTTGTTAAAAAAAAAAGAAATAGCACAATAAAAACATTGACTTGAACTGTTTGTAATAAATGTGGAAAAAAACAATCCCTGAAGCACTTTATTTTAAGTCACTATTATTCTCCTTGAACATTTCTTTGCTTAATGCTTAATTGGGTTTCATAAGTGGGATCTTGCATAGTATAACTATGGATCGTTACTGATCCAAAACCTGTCAAATAATTGTCTGCACCCTTCCCTCCTCTTTGTCGTAATTCAGACGTCCTCCAAACATGTTGTCGGACGGCAGCGCCTTCCTGAAGGGGATGATCCTTGGAGCCATCTTCTGCCTGGTGTTGTCGCTCATTAGCAGTTTCACCCCCAGTTATCATTCCACTGAAGAGGACCACCACAATCACCATCACGTCAAAGCCGCCAGCAAAGATGAGCTTCGGGGCCTGACTCAGGGTCAGTTGGTGGAACTAACCCAACAGGTGCGAGTTTATTGCCTTATTATGGTCCAACCAAAGGTTCTGCTTTATTGGGCCACGGTCAAAGACACCTGGAGCAAACACTGTGATCAGGCAGCCTTCTACACCTCCGAGTCTTCAAAAGCCCTTGAGGCAATAGACTTAAAGGAACCAAATGAATGGACCAGAATTCGCAAGGCTCTCCAACATGCCTATGATAATGCTGGGGAGCACCGCTGGTTTTTTATTGCAAGACCTACTACATTCGCCATCATTGAGAACCTGAAGTACCTTGTACTGGCTAAGGATCCCAGTGAACCGTTCTACATCGGCCGTGCTTTGAAGTCGGGAGAGCTGGAATACGTGGAGTACGAAAGTGGTATTGTCCTAAGCTACGAAGCGCTCCAAAGGCTTGTGAAAGTGTTTCATGATGGTGACCGTTGTCCAGAGACTGAGAGTGGCCTGTGGAAGGTCACTGAGGAGAAGCAGCTGGCCATATGCCTCAAGTACACCGGAGTGTTTGCAGAAAACGGAGAAGATTTTGAAGGAAAGGAACTTTTTAACAGCAAAAGTGTAGAAAACCTCATCACTGACAGCCTTAAAAAAAACCCCTCTAATGTAGTGGATGGCTGCTGTTCAGACCTGGCCGTCACCTTCAGTGGAATGTCTCCGAATCAGATGCAAGTCATGATGTTTGGCGTGTACAGACTTCGTCCATATGGACACAATTTCAACGACTTGCCACTATTTCAACCTCCCGCGGGATCAGACAATGACTAAATGACCCGTTTGTTTGCCTGAATATGGAATAAAGATTCTGCCCTATATTTTTGTGAAGATGCTCACTATTAATGGTGGACTGGGATAGGGTTAATATATTTTACTTTTAGCCACATGGAACATTTCAATCTCAGATTTAAAATTCGTCGTCGTTGGGTTTTAGCTTCTTTTTTTTTTCTTTTTTTTTATGCGATAAAATATAATTTGTTTTGTTCGTTCAACACTCTTTGGTTGTAGTGACATGCCTATCAGGTTAATTAAAGACATGTATGGCTTACATTCTTTTTTTTATATACAAATTGTAAGTATGTTTGTGTAGGTGATCTAAATGTAACACTCTGAGATTTGAATTTTGGAAATATATTTTGGATTACAGAAATTACGTTTTATGTGAGGTGTGATTGTGAAGCAGAATAGCTACTGTAATGATGCATTATTTAAATAAACATACTTTTAAGTAAGCGGTTGCACTAATGAATCTAAAGGGTACATGATTTAATGGGCAACAAAATAATGTTTTGTCTTAAATGCTTCATGGTATTTTGGCTGTGTGGTATATTTCCCTAAATACAATGCTGTACAACATTTAGTACATTTTTGTGATAGTATGATATACGACCAATGTTTGATATTTGATACAAATAAACTCTGGAAATGTTCACTTCAAATAATACAATAACATTATTTGAACACCACCGATCCATGCATTCCTGCTTGTCCTATGTAGCCCTTGTGCCTAAGTGAATGTTCATTTTGGCCTTTCTTTGGTGTAATAATGTACTCTTACCTTACATACCGTTAACCCTTCATTTCAGGTGAAAGTAATATCCTGCTCATCCTCAATTGTGAAGATGTTTCTACACTAGCCATACAGCTGGCAGTGAAGCCAGTCCTGAAGAAGCAAAAAGGTTCACGTCAACGGAGGAGTATTGGAAATGTTGTACGATTTTGTAATTTGTTTAGAGTGAATACATCAATTGGTAACCAGAAAGACCCTTACATGTTAGTAAATATAGGTCCTCTGACTTAGTCATGTTAATTTGAGTTCTGACTGGTCATGACAAGTTGCAACTAATTCAACAGAATATAATGCTAAACTGCCAATGAATACACATGTTGCTTAAGGCTGCAAAAAGGCCTACTTGCCATATAAAAAAGATTACTTTAAATTAACCCATTTGGTATTTTAAATGCCCCCACTGTAATGCATAATATCCACACAAAACATGGACGTTTCAGTGAACGAGTCTCTCGACGAACGAGAGTAGTGGATTCAGAACAGTTATCCCGCCTCCTCGGTGACTCAGATGCCTAGCTCGATCAATTTCACTATTTGGGCTACAGCCCTCCCTATGCTGCTCCACTCAGTCTAAGCACTTAATAAGTTCTTTGGCTTTTTTAATTATTGGTTTTGCAGAAGACTTATTAAAGTGCCTCACGGGATCTATGCCTCTGCATAGAACTATGCAGGCCTGTTTGGCTACAATCTAGTATGGGGAGAACTTAAGAGCTTTATCCCCAAGGCAATCACTAGAAAATGGTACAAGGTTGTACATTGTCTTCGCTCGACAATTGGACTCTCTGACTCTGCCCTAAACTGGTTCACCTCATATCTCACTGGAAGGACTGAGCACGTCACCTTGGGAGTGGCAAAATCACAAACACACTCTGAACAACAGTGTCAACACTGTGGTGTCCCTCAAGGATCAGTCCTCGGCCCCACCCTTTTCACCATATACATGTCCCCCCTTTGTTGTTGTCATCAGCCGGCATGGAATATCTTTCCATTGCTATTGTGGTGGAAATCTACGTGAATAAGAAGGCAAATTATCAATCAATAAGAACTGTCACGCATGAACTCAATTAAGTTTGAAGATTTATCAAGCAAAGCAGAACACAATGAACAAATACAAGTAGACAAGTGGCCAAACAGACAAATTGACAGACAGTCAGACAACAGACAGACAACAGACAGACAAAGCTTTGTCGGGAGCCCCGAATCCTATGAGGTGAGGATAGGGAAGTCCCCCGTAATGCTGGCAACACTCAGTATTTATCCCTCCTTAGGACTGCCCCTAAGACACTGTCTTTCACCCCAATGATGCAAGTCTTGACCACCTGGCTCCACCACCCCCATCCCCAGCACGGGAACAGAGGAACTCTCGTGCAGGCAGAGGAAGCCAGAGGTGTTGAACCAGGAGCGGCCAAGCCTTTGATCCAGCTCAATAGTTGTATGCCAACCCCCCTTCAACAGCTGTAGACTGCAATAGCCACTGTCCCCCGCTGTGAGATAAACATTAAAGTTGGTCAAACAGGATAAGGATAAGGATAAGGATAAGGACCAGACCCCTCAGGACAATAGGACAAAAGGGTGATAGGGAGAATTACATTTGCATTCTCTACTAGAACCCTGAGGTCAATAAACAGAGAACACTGATACAAGGGACAACATATGATTTTTCCATTACACTATGCTGATGACACACAGCTCTACATCAGAAAAAACCCAACCCCCTCCGCACCTCTGCCATCATCCAACATAACCACATGCCTGGAGGAGATAAAGGTGTGGATGAAGCACAACTTCCTTCAATTAAACAGCTCCAAGACTGAAGCCATTCTAGTTGGCACTCCACATCAGGTCCTTTCATCCTCCATCACCAGCATCACCTTCTCCGGTCAGAACATTTCTCTCATCAACTCTCATCAACTGTCACCAATCTGGGTGTTAAAATGGATCCTCACATGACCTTTGAGGCCCACATCAAACAAACATGCAAGACCTCCTTCTACCACCTCAGAAATATCGCTAAACTCCGCCCCACACTCAGTCTGTCAGATGCTGAAAAGCTTGTCCACGCCTTTTGTGTCTCCTCCAGGCTAGACTACTGTAACGCACTTCTCATTGGGATTCCTAGCAAGAACATCCAGAAGCTGCAATACATCCAGAACAGCGCTGCTAGGATCCTGATGAGAGTGCGGAAGTATGAACACATCACGCCCATACTATCATTGCACTGGCTCCCGGTCTCACTCAGGATTGACTACACAATCACCCTCTTCACCTATCAGTGCATTCATGGAAATGCTCCCTCATACATCAAAGAACTTCTCACCCCACAAACCTCCAGGAGGGGCCTACGCTCTGAAAAGGCAAACCTCCTCCTTCCCCCCAGGACCAGACTGAAAACCATGGGAGACCGAGCCTTCTGCTCCGCTGCTCCGAGACTGTGGACTGCCCTCCCAAACCAGCTGAGGACACCACAGACTGTGGAAGTAAAAAAAAAAGGCCTAAAAACACATCCTTTTAGAATAGCCTTTCACTAGATAAAAAAAATTGTAAACCATTTTTACTCTGTAGCACTTTGAGTGCGTTGAGTGCCCACGCAAATTAAAATAAATAAATAATATATTAAAATAATAAAATAAATATAATTTATTATTATTATTATTATTAAGGTGGAACCTCCTACTGAAAGAATGGAAATATATCATATAATTGATACACGTCGACTGAGACTAAAAGAATCACAATTTGTGTTCTGTTTTTATTCTATTTTATCTTATTTTTATAACTGCTGTCTGTCGTCGGGTATTGCACATAACGATTTTCACTCACTGCTTTATACTTGTGTAAACTGTGAAGTGACAATAAACTTGACTTGAACAGGATCTGTCACATGAACGCGCTGGCCTTGCAGTCCCGTGGGTCTGATGCGCGGTCATAATCCATCCATCCATCCATCTTCTCCCGCTTATCCGTAGTCGGGTCACGGAGGTAGCAGCTTCAGCAGGGGACTCCAAACTTCTGCTCTGACTGGGGGATCCCGAGGCGTTCCCAGGCCAGTGTGGAGATGTAATCACCCCACCTGTACCTCGGTCTGCCCCGTGGTCTCTTCCCAGTTGGATGTGCCTGGAAAACCTCCCTCGGGAGGCGACCAGGAAGCATCCTTACTAGATGCCCGAACCACCTCAACTGGCTCCTTTCTACGCGAAGGAGCAGCGGCTCTACTCCGAGTCTCTCACGAGTGACTGAGCTTCTCACCCTATCCCTCAGGGAGATACCAGCCACCCTCCTGAGGAAACTCATTTCGGCCGCTTGTATTCGCGATCTCGTCCTTTCGGTCATTACCCATTGCTCATGGCCATAGGTGAGGGTAGGAACGAAGACAGATCGGTAGATCGAGAGCTTTGCCTTCTGGCTCAGCTCTCTTTTGGTTACAACGGTGCGCCAAAGTGCACCCAATACCGCTCCCGCTGCACCTATTCTCCTGTCAATCTCACGCTCCATCCTCCCCTCACTCGAGAACAAGACCCCGAGATACTTGAACTCCTTCACTTGGGATAAGGACTCCCTCCCTACTTGGAGTAGACAATCCACCGGTTTCCTGCTAAGAACCATGGCCTCAGATTTGGAGGTGCTGATCCTCATCCCAGCCGCTTCACATTCTGCTGCAAACCGATCCAGTGAGTGCTGAAGGTCACATACTGATGATGCAAACAGGACCACATCATCTGCAAACAGCAGCGATTCAATCCTGAGCCCACAATCCACGATGTTGTTCCACGACCAGGGCGGAATCCTCATTGTTCCTCTTCAATCTGAGGTTCGACTATCGGCCGAACCCTCCTTTCCAGCACCTTGGAGTAGACTTTCCCAGGGAGGCTGAGTAATGTGATACCCCTGTAATTGGTACACACCCTCTGGTCCCCCTTTTTGAACAGGGGTACCACCACCCCGTTTGCCACTCCTCAGGCACTGTCCCAGACTTCCACGCAATGTTGAAAAGACGTGTCATCCACGACAGCCCCTCAACACCCAGAGCCTTTAGCATTTCTGGACGGATCTCATCAACCCCTGGGGCTTTGCCACTGCGGAGATGTTTGACTACCGTAGTGACTTCCTCCAGGGAGATTGATGTTTGCCGTCCTTCATCCTCCAGCTCTGTCTCTACCATTGAGGGTGTAGTTGGGTTAAGAAGTTCCTCAAAGTGTTCTTTCCACCGCCCGATCACCTCCTCAGTTGAGGTCAGCAATGTCCCACCCTTACTGTACACAGCTTGGATGGACCCACGCTTCCCCCTCCTGAGGCGCCGGATTGTTTGCCAGAAACGCTTTGGTTCCGACTGAAAGTCCTTCTCCATGGCTTCTCCGAATTCCTCCCACACCCGCTGCTTTGCCTCCGCTACAGCCAAGGCTGCCGTCCTCTTGGCCTGTCGATACCTCGCAACTGAGTCCGGAGTCTCACAGGCTAACATAGCCCGGAAGGCCTCCTTCTTCAGCCGGACGGCTTCCCTGACCACCTGTGTCCACCACGAAGTCCGAGGGTTGCCGCCCCTTGAGGCACCAATGACCTTGAGGCCACAACTCTCAGCCGCAGCTTCGGCAATAGAAGCTTTGAACAATGACCACTCTGGCTCAATGCCCCCAGCCTCCACAGAGATGCCCGAAAAATTCCGCCGGAGGTGTGAGTTGAAGGTCTCCCGGACAGGGGCATCCACCAGACGTTCCCAGTTCACCCGCACTACACGTTTGGGCTTACCAGGTCTGTCCAGAGGCTTCCCCCGCCATCTTACCCAACTCACCACCAGATGGTGATCGGTTGACAGCTCTGCCCCTCTCTTCACCCGAGTGTCCAAAACATGCGGCCTCAGGCCAGATGATACGATAACAAAATCGATCATTGACCTTCGGCCTAAGGTACTCTGGTACCATGTACACTTATGAGCATCCTTATGTTTGAACATGGTGTTTGTTATGGCTAATCCATGACTAGCACAGAAATCCAATAATAAAACCCCACTCCGGTTCCGATCAGGTCGTTCAGGCCGTTCATCCCCAACACGCCCCTCCAAGTTTCCCCATCGTTACCCACGCGTGCGTTGAAGTCTCCCAGGAGGACTATAGAGTCCCCTTCCGGAGCCCCATGCAGGACTCCATCCAGGGTGTGCAAGAAGGCGGGATATTCCGAACTGTTGTTTGGTGCATAGGCACAAACAACAGTCAGAGTTTTCCCTCCCATGACCCTAAGGCGTAGGGAGGCGACCCTCTCGTCCATACCAGGAGCACTAGGCTTCAGACAACACAGCTCTCAGGTTCACAGGGACACCCAAACCTCTCCACCACGATAAGGTGATGGTTCCCGGAGAGGCCGATCAGTGCATTCATGGAAATGCTCCCTCATACATCAAAGAACTTCTCAGCCCACAAACCTCCAGGAGGGGCCTACGCTCTGAAAAGGCAAACCTCCTCCTTCCCCCCAGGACCAGACTGAAAACCATGGGAGACCGAGCCTTCTGCTCCGCTGCTCCGAGACTGTGGACTCCCCTCCCAAACCAGCTGAGGACACCACAGACTGTGGAAGTTAAAAAAAAAAAGGCCTAAAAACTTTTAGAATAGCCTTTCACTAGATAAAAAAAATGGTAAACCATTTTTACTCTGTAGCACTTTGAGTTTTGCCCACGCAAATTAAAATAAATAAATAATATATAAAAATAATAAAATAAATATAATTTATTATTATTAAGGTGGAACCTCCTACTGAAAGAATGGAAATATATCATATAATTGATATAATGGAAAAAAAAGTACACGTCGACTGAGACTAAAAGAATCACAATTTGTGTTCTGTTTTTATTCTATTTTATCTTATTTTTATAACTGCTGTCTGTCGTCGGGTATTGCACATAACGATTTTCACTCACTGCTTTATACTTGTGTAAACTGTGAAGTGACAATAAACTTGACTTGACTTGAACAGGATCTGTCACATGAACGCGCTGGCCGCGCAGTCCCGTGGGTCTGATGCGCGGTCATAATGCCTATACAAATAACTTCCTGGATGGCTATCGGTGATTTTTAAAACTTTTAGGACCTAATGATTCAAATAAGGGCTATTCAAGTGTTTCTTTCCCCATGTTTGTTCCTCAAACACTTGTTTTGGGCCCAACGACACTACGTGACATCACGTGACTTGTAATTCCACCGTTTGGCCACTACGACACATTTGCTTCAGCGCGTGGCCTACTTCTTGGGGGCTTGGTCCGAACTAGTGATTTTAGGTGAACTGAACGAAGTGAATTGTGTCCCAGATATCATTTTTGCCACCTCTGTTTTGGCATGACTCACTTGCCAAGTTCTTTTATCCATCTTTTACTTGGGCTAGGTGATGGAGAAAATCATGATATCTTTGACCAACACCTCAATATCGCTAATATTGTAGGGTTAACTATTCCACAAAATATTTGCGTATTTCACGCAAATATTTTGTATTTATTAAAGGCAAATAATAGAAAAGCAAGAACAGTCAGGTAAGTTAAGAAAATTATATAATCACATAATTATGATGATCTATTCTCATATCACTATATCAACATATTGCCCAGCCATATATTTTTACCCCTTGGCACTTCGCTTTACCATAAAATCATCTGTTTATTACTATTGGTAGTATTATTTAGCATATTTAAATAAATGTACCAAAGTGCTTCACAGACTGTAGCTAAACATCAATCAAATAACATAGCTTAATAACTGAACGGGGAGATGTAATGCAGGATTTTATTATTTGTGCATTATGGCGTTTTGATTCAATGCTTCCAGCAAGTGACAAAGCTAAGTCCATTGGTGTAAACAACTGCATGAACCGAGCTCCATGCTGTCCAGTGGGTGGGTAGGTAGCATTTTGGTGACCTCACTTGTACGTCTTCATGTGCCACAGTCCGTCATTAAGATAATGAACATTTTCGATTCCGATGCCCTTGTTGACTTTTTCTCTGTCCAAAAAAATTAATAAAAGCAGAAACAAAGCAGACGCAAGTTCATATGCAGCAACACAGGGCACCGCATTGTGGGTCACAATTAAAAAAACAATGTGGGTTTGTACAGGTGTGAAATCTTACATGCTCTCTGCGGACATCTTCATCACACCAACACAAAGTGCATGTTGTTTCCCCTCAGCCATTATGGCCTATAGTCGCCAATTAAAGACAAACATGGGTGTGAGATGAAAACAGACTTAGAATAAAATATTATCAGAGTACATTTAAACATGTCATAAAGGATAACTGCCAAACAATTAAAAAGATAATGTGCCAAAAAACTTCAGTAATTATCTATCTATAGAGATCAGTAATATATCCATCTATATATATATATCCATCTATATATCTATATAGAGAGATCAGTAATATATCTATCTATCTATATATATATATCAGTAGTAGCCATATCTATCCAACACAAAACAATACACTGAAAGTACCTACAACGTGTAAATAGGTAAGTGAATTGTAAACCATTGCGAATTAAAGGATACAACAACTGTGTCCGTAGCTGACGGGTAGAGTTTAGCCCCCGGCGACGTCAACCCAGGGCACATGATATTGGCACCACTTAAAACAAATTTAATAGCCCCTTTGTCTACTTGTTGATGTGGAAGGATAAAAGGATCTGTAACATACAAACACGTCATTAGTAATACACCTCCATAATCGGCCAAAAGGAGCACAAATTACTATTGAAACATATGTACATTTATGTAGCAGTCTGAGAGTTGGGTAGAATGGTCCTTCTCTTTGTCTGAAGAATAACAGCTCTCCATTCACTGTCAGGATTTCAATGTGTTCATGGCTAGAAAACAAAATACAGCAGCATGAGTCAGTATATGGCAAGGATACCAGCTGTAGGAAATATCACCATGTATTTGTATATAGAGTTTGTATAGTAGTAATAGTTACCATCTCACTATTTTGACTGGATCCTTTTTTGGCATAATATGGTTGAGCCATGATTCGATATCAGGAAACTGGTCCAGCAGTTGATTTTTTATTCCTTTGATTACTGAAGTCTTCAGCTGAATGCAATTGGAAACGTTTTCCTTCTCATCAAATCTTAAGGAAAGACATGGAAGACAGGTGTTGTGTTATATGTATATGTAATATGTTACGTACTCGTAGATCAGTTAAGAAACCTATTAGACTTAATATCGGATCCAGCAGAACAAGTCATCTAGAAGAGATGTTTGTTAGGGACTGGATTAGCAGAAAAATAACATTTAACGGGGGCGAAATGAGAACGAATGAGGCTCAACTGGAGCCGCAAAATTACGCGTACCGTATAAACGAATAGCATATCCATGACAAACTAAATACACAGGCTGAATTGTTGACAATCAGCATTAATAATAGAACATGTGTGTGTGTGTGTTATTACCATACATGTAACGCGTGTTTAGGCTGCAAAAGTCGGACAACTACACAAAGTTCGCCAAGCTTTGTCTCCAGTTTTGACGTTCTTGTAGTTAATTGGTGAAACAGCGGACCATACCTTAAGGACTATGTGTTATTTGATAATAGACCAACTAGGTCGTTTGCAGTATAATTCATTTCCCTAATTGAACAGTGTCCATTTTTTGTCATTGGAACCATAGCGCTAGTGGATGCAGCTAGCTAGCCATTTAGCAAACGCAACTTGATCAGAAAACATTAACCTTACTTTTTAAACATCCTCGTTGGTCGTCTTCGCTTTGTTTTTCTCCACAATGTCGACGCTTGTCTGTGCCTAGTCCGTAGTTTAAGAGAATACACGACGTACCAATAAAATGCAATTCATCTATCCGACAACTCAAGTGCAATTCCACGCTTGTTTCGACGTGAAGGGCCACAATTGCGTCATTTTACGACAGTTTTGACATGATACGGTAGATGTCGTTATTCTGTGGCAGCTTCCGTTGGACGTGTGTGAGAAGATGAGTAACACCACGTCGCCCACCACTGGTTGGATAACATAACACTAACTAAACATTAATGTCATTATTTTGGGACGACAGAGAAGAAACCCCGGTAGATGCTATACTTGTTAATGTGATATTAATGGTGCTGACCATTTCAGTCATCATGGCGAGGAGACCCCCTCTGTGCACTTTACTGCAACATTTGCACTCTGGTTAGATGCTAATTTATTGTCGCTGTACTACTGTACTTGTGCTGTGCAGTGACAATACACTTGAATCTAACCTAATCTAATCTAATCTGTGTGATTGTGTTTTATCTCAGGGTTGTACATTGTGTGTGCTTCTTAGTCGTGTTTACCTGTCTTGCGTCATGCATAATGTGCAAAATTATTTTGTTTAAGCGTGCTACGAACACACACACACAATGAATGTGTGTGACTGATCATACATCTGAATCAGAATGCCTTTATTGGCATTGTCCAAGCACAAGGAAATCGTCGTCTAGCAACAACAACCCAACCCTCTTAAAAACAACAATTGAAGTATAAATATATATTTTTTGTTTTAAAATAAGCTAAACAAATGAACCGACATGCCGGTTACATTAGTGTGTTATGGATGCCGTGAAACTGAACCTGACGTGGCGCCACCTCGTGGCCGCTGCCTCGAACGGCACCCCTTAAACTAAACCCTATTTTTGTTGCACCAATTGCTTCCGGTGGGGTCACGTTATTGCCGTAGTGATTGTGACATATTCTGTTTATTTTTATTTTTAATCAACAAATTGTTTCATGTATTTTGGAAACGGCGTGGATTTATCTGGGTTATTTGGAAAAAGTTATCTATGGTTTAGCGCCGTAATAAACGGCTGAAGGGACAACAACGTGGTTAGACAAGAGGCCACAAGAGGAAGCAGTAGCCGACCATCTTTCTTCTGCCAGCAATAACAAGAAAGAGAGTCGAGAGTCGGGCTTAAAGTGGGACTGTTTGGTTACACATTGAATGTATTTTTTTATACGTGGGGGGAAAAAAGACTGGACAAATATCTCGACATCACGCTAGGCAAACATCGTTGGACACGGATATATCATCCCCGGCTCATCAACCGGAGGTTAAGAAGAAGAAGAAGAAGACGACTAGGCTATTAGAATTTGTATTCAATTTTTTCATGTTTCCAACAGGTTTACCTTCCCCTAATCCTCCACCGCCGACCCAGGAGGCTAAAACAGCAGCTTCTGATGTCAAACACGACAGCGGCATCATCACACCTTCGAAGAAGAGGAAAATAAACAGTGCCGAGAGGGAAGACATTGACACGATATCTTCGTCTCCCAAGTCCCTGAGTTCGTCCACCTCTCAACACATCCAGAAGAAGTTGCGGTTCGAGGACTCCGTGGATTTCATCGGACTGGATGTGAAGATGACCGAGGAGTTTGCTTCGTGCTCTAATAAGAGCAAGAATGTGTTCCTGCCCGGCGGTGTGGGACACCACGCAAACGGACTGACGAAGACCGCAGGATCCAATACGTTCTCCAACAGTAAACCCAGTGCCGCGAAGAAACTAGTGATCAAGAACTTCAAAGGTAGTCATTTTGATTGTGGAATCTGATTTTAGTTGATTGGTTGTGTTTTTAATTGACCATAGTAAAGGAATACAGGAATACTGCGTGCAGCTTAATTGGTTATGGATCAATCCTCTTAAAACTGTTTTTCTGCACATACAGATAAGCCAAAATTGCCAGAGAATTACACACATGAGACCTGGCAAAAGTTGAAGGAGGCCGTGGAGGCCATTCAAAACAGCACTTCAATCAAGTACAACCTAGAAGAGCTCTACCAGGTAAGGCTGTCTGCAAGCAAGGCTTGATAGCCCGAAAAAGCTTTTCATGTAGGCTATGACACTGTGCACCTATCCCTGTCCTGGATATGCCACGACTATGTGTTTTTCTTCCCCTTTCTAAGGCTGTTGAGAACCTCTGCTCCCACAAGATATCTGCAAAACTCTACAAGCAGCTAAGGGTTGTGTGTGAGGACCACATCAAGGCACAGATCAGCCAATTCAGAGAATATCCTTTCCCCTATGCTGTTATTGCAATCCATATGTATTTTAAACGCCTATTGGAGGTTACAGACCCTCACACCGCAATTTAATGACCTTAACCCATATACTTACGAATGCGTTGGACAGTGTGCTTTTTCTGAAGAAAATCGACAAGTGTTGGCAAGATCACTGTAGACAAATGGTAAGGGATTCTTGAATTAAAAGCTACATTGTTGTTATAGTATAAACAGAAGTAAATATAAAATCATGATTGTATTGTTTTTCCTTGCAGATCATGATTAGGAGTATATTTTTGTTCTTGGACCGCACATATGTTTTACAAAATTCAATGCTTCCTTCAATCTGGTGAGTGCTTGTTAATTTCTCTCAGTTCACATGGTGGAAAAAAAGCATGGTGCTCATTTCCCGGGGCAAGCCGTTGAACTGGGTCCGCTGTGTTTTGCAGGGACATGGGACTGGAGCTCTTTAGGTTCCATATCATCAGTGACCTGAAGGTCCAGAGCAAGACCATCGACGGCATCCTGCTGCTGATCGAGCGGGAGCGGAACGGCGAGGCCATAGACCGCAGCCTGTTGAGGAGTCTGCTGAGCATGCTCTCTGACCTGCAGGTAACCCTCTCCTCACCTCTGGCACCATCTCATTGGCACAGATGGAGGTGAAACGCGTCACTTGGTGGACCTTTGCCAGCGAACAAATTTGCAAAACTGAATGCTGGTAGAATTGAAGGGTAATTAATCAATGTTCATATACACTGCTCAAAAAAGAATTAAGGGAACACTTAATCATCACAGTATAATACCAAGTCAACTAAACTTGTGGGATATTGATCTGTCCAGTTAGGTTTAAACAGTTAAGCTTAAACAATTGTGAATCAATTTCACTTGGTGCCAATTAAAGCAACAATATGTGGACAGGAGAGGCAACAGCAAGACTCATATGCCTCATATGGCCAGAGTGTGTAGGCAGTTCCTGGATGCCTGGGATGCATTGATGCTATTGACTGGCCCTCACACATCCGCCACTGCTAAGTAGTGCCACAGACTGTCCAGGAGCTCATTTATGCCCTGATCCAGGTCTGGAAGGAGATCCCCCCCCCCCCCTTCCCCCGAACTGTCGTGATGAAATTCACACTATTCCTATCAGCCTGTGATCTAAAATTTTCACTTGGATTTTAGGTGTGATTTTTGAATTCAGCCCTTCAATGGGTTTTGGTTTCCATTGACCTAACTTACGTAATAATAACAATAATGATTTTCCACTTGAATATTCAATATTACAATTATAAATCGAGATTGAGGTTGTGTTCCCTTAATTTATTTGAGCAGTGTACTAAGCACATTGTAATGGTACAATTACAAACCAGGTTGACAACCGGCAACATATTCCTTTTAAATGTAAGCCTTTGTTTTGTTGCTAATACTACTGCACTGGCCTAACTATGCAACTCCTATTGCTGACTTTTAAATACAACGTATTTTTAAAAATTGGTCTCATGTTTTCACAAATAGTAACTATGAGGTAAACAATGTGAATTTAGCAAAATTTAGTGAGTCAAGGTCTCCTATTAAAAGGAAGAGGGTTCCGGAGAAGGTCTCATCTTAAACGTTATATATTGCATAACTGATGCACAATTTGAAGGTAACTGTGCAACGTCATAATCAATAATCTATTTATAATCACAATTAATTGTGTGATTTTTTTTTTATTTTTCTTTTTTCTTTTTTAAACACAACTTGCCATCCAAACGTTGCTGAGCATCTGTCTGGTTTCAATTGGCTTTATATTCCCCCTGTAACATTATAACAGTGGGCTATCCAATTAACATGTGTTAAGTTCTCCTGATGCTCAGGTGAAGGTCATCTTTTTTTTTCCCTTTTGTTTCCAAGATGAATAGGAGTGGCCAGTGGGTTTGACAGCAGTGTTATTTGAGATCTGCACCTGCACAGAGGTTTTTTTGATTCACTGTCAACATCCTGTTGAAGACTAGCTCTAATGGCTGCCAATGTTGTTCCTCCTACCCTGACAGATTTACCAGGACTCCTTTGAGCAACGTTTTTTGGAGGAAACAAATTGTCTGTATGCTGCAGAGGGACAGAGGCTGATGCAAGAGAGAGAGGTGATTTATGGGTCTTGTTGGCCCAGCCTCACCTATGACTGCAACTCAGGGTCTGTGGCTGCCTTCTTTTGAAGAGGGAGGGGAGGGGAAACTCATACGCATTTATTTTCATTTTAGATTAAATAATAGTTTGGGCATTTTTTTGTACATGTTGTTTATGTAACATTTATTTCTGAACCGTCTTCATCTAACCTAACTATTTAGCATCGGTTAAGGCAGTCCTATAGCGGTCTTGTTTGGTTTGTGTCGTCTATTACTAGGTGCCGGACTACCTGCACCATGTAAATAAGCGTTTGGAGGAGGAGGCAGACCGGGTCATCACATATCTGGACCAGGGCACACAGTGAGTGGTGGGACTCTGCTCGTTTTTTCGCTTGAACTGCTTATTCTATTTGCTATTTATATTCTTTTTTTTTTGTGTGTTTGTTTGCTAGAAAACCACTTATTGCTACTGTAGAGAAGCAGCTGCTGGGTGAACATCTAACCGCAACGCTGCAAAAAGGTACGTCCCCGTTGGCGCTGTTTATTGAAGGTGTTGGTTACCTGTGTCTCTATTGTTTATATATATATATATATATATATATATATATATATATATATATATATATATATATATATATATATATATATATATATATAGTGGCATGTTTTTACCAAGCACTGTAGGCCGTCTCTTAAAACATGTGCAGCTGTACTAGTACATCGGCAACTGTGCAGATCTACCAGCAATATTTGTATTTGCATAAATTCATTTTTAAGTTAAATGCATTGATTGATACTACTTCTTGTTAAAGGCTACCATATTTAAAGGGATGTAATCTCACAACCTGATCTGTTAACAAAATACTTCTTGCCGGTTTTTAACCAGGTTTGTACTATTACAATGTGGCTAGTATATGTCAAACAATCAATTCCCCTTCATTTTATCGGCATTCCGTTTTGCTATCAGCATTCACTTTAGCAAATTGATCAGCATTCATTCAGTTTTGCTCTAGTGCTGTTCTTTTTTTTTTTTGTGCCTTTCTAATACATTGACAGCCTCGTTTTATGAAAAGCCCTACTTTCAAGTGGAA
Organism: Muraenolepis orangiensis; assembly: GCA_027704905.1. NCBI lineage: Eukaryota > Metazoa > Chordata > Actinopteri > Gadiformes > Muraenolepididae > Muraenolepis > Muraenolepis orangiensis. Next base: position 22,815,386 of record CM051001.1, read on the forward strand.
AACTACCACCTTAAAAAAATTGAATTAGTACTGCTTTATTCACTATATTACTTAGCATGCGGTCTTTATTGCCTTTCTTCAAATGGATCATGGTTTACATGATGAACAACTTGTATAAGTTACCTGATATATTTGGCCGTGTAATTGCATGTCCAATTGTCTTGACTCCTTGCTGCTTGAAACACTCAGGCTTAACCCACCTGCTGGACGAGAACAGAATCCAGGATCTGTCTCTTCTCTACCAGCTCTTCAGTCGAGTGCGAGGTGGCGTTCAGGTCCTCTTGCAGCACTGGATCGAGTACATTAAGGTAAATATGTCTGCTTAATCTAAACAACAAAACACATTTACATTTAGCCACACTTATGTAAAACAACTTTCTTTCTGGGAAAGTAAAGCCTGACAGCGGCACACATCAGAATGGCTGTTGATCTTATACATTCATATTCAATTTGATATAATGGCGGTTATTTTTCATTCAGTGTTCATGATCATTTTACCTTTTTGGAGGATCTATGTGCTTAAGTCTAGGTTCAGCAACTGTTGCTGGTGAGTCATAACGGCCTTTAGGTGCAACATTGATTTTCTTTTTTTTCTTTTTCTTTTTTTTTTGACACGAACACTCACTCAGGCCTTTGGAAGCACAATTGTTATCAACCCGGAAAAGGACAAGACGATGGTTCAGGAGTTATTGGACTTCAAAGACAAAGTGGATCACATCATCGACATCTGCTTCATGAAGAACGAGAAGTTTGTCAATGCCATGAAGGAGGCATTTGAAACATTCATCAACAAAAGGCCAAACAAGCCCGCCGAACTCATCGGTAAAAAGGGACTCTTCCTGCTGACACATCCGAGTGTAAACTCGATGAAAACAAAGTGTGTTTCAAACTGTTGTTGTTTTTTGTTCACTTCTCCTACATAGCAAAGCATGTTGATTCAAAGCTAAGGGCGGGAAACAAAGAGGCGACTGATGAAGAACTGGAGAAGATGCTGGACAAGATCATGATCATCTTTAGATTCATTTATGGTATGGATTTATTCTCAATATTTATTATGTCTGTCTATAAAAAAAAAAAAGTCTTTGCAGAGATGTGAGATACTTGGCATTAAGGTCAGTCCATCGTCTTTTCAGGTAAAGATGTTTTTGAGGCCTTTTACAAGAAGGACCTGGCCAAGAGGTTGTTGGTGGGGAAAAGCGCTTCGGTTGATGCAGAGAAGTCCATGCTGTCGAAGCTCAAACATGGTTTGTTTTCTTCAACTCGGTCACTTGTTCATTCAAAGGTTGTATCAGTAACGGTTATCAATCCACCATTGAACTGTTGTTTTAAATCAAACATTATAGGAATGTACGTGTAGGGTTAAGCATGGAAATGTTTCCTGTAAAATCTGAGCATGGATTTTCAGTTTCACTGTACATTACACTTGATGCAGTGATCACTAACCAATTATTTATCTTAAGAATGTGGAGCGGCATTCACCAGTAAGCTGGAAGGCATGTTCAAGGACATGGAGCTTTCCAAAGACATTATGGTGCAATTCAAACAGGTAATACTCATTTTGAGCTGTGATTTATAAACTAAAATGCTAATTCCATCAGAGTGCACTTTTTCGTTGATGTTTTAATACAGGGACAAACTGTTAGTTGACTTTACCAATTATTAATTGTATCCTCTTTGCATGTGCCAGAACATCCCAGGCAACATTGAGCTCACCGTGAATATCCTCACCATGGGCTACTGGCCGACCTACGTCCCTATGGAAGTGCACCTGCCTTCAGAGGTTAGTGCTGAGTGGATGATATTTTTCACTTTGGTCTTTGAACCAGCCACTTGTAACCTAACCTACGTGTGTTATCAAATGAACAGATGGTACGGCTGCAGGAGATCTTTAAGACCTTCTACCTCGGCAAACACAGTGGGAGGAAGCTGCAGTGGCAATCCACATTAGGGCATTGTGTATTAAAGGCAGAATTTAAAGAGGTATGCTGATATTTTATATTCTTTTTACCTTTTTGTGTGTGTCCTGTGGATGGCCTGCCTTTTATTGTTTCGCTGGTCAGAGAAGAGGTACATGTTTCAATGGTCTTTCGCCCACTTGTTTACGTCACAACAGGGCAAGAAGGAGCTCCAGGTGTCTCTGTTCCAAACGCTAGTGCTGCTGATGTTTAACGAGGGAGAGGAATTCTCTCTGGACGAGATCAAATTGGCAACAGGAATAGGTCTGTTGAATCGCACCCACAGGATTTGAAAAGCTTTCAGCGATTCTTGTTTTTGTTATTCACTGTGCTAAAAAAAATAAAAACAAATGATGTGTGTAAGTAAATTAAGTGTGTGTCGGACGTTGCAGAGGACAGCGAGCTGCGGCGAACTCTGCAGTCGCTGGCGTGCGGCAAAGCCCGGGTGGTCACCAAAGTCCCCAAGAGCAAAGATGTGGAGGACGGCGACAAGTTCTCGTGCAACGATGACTTCAAACACAAGCTCTTCAGGATCAAGATCAACCAGATCCAGATGAAAGAAACGGTACTACAGCCCTGACCAAGGGTGGCAGATTCTCTCCTCTGTTCCAACACCAATGCCAAGTTTACACGGTTCTTGTCTCTCTCCCCCCCCCTCTCCCTTAGGTGGAGGAGCAAGCCAGCACCACAGAAAGGGTATTTCAAGATCGGCAGTATCAGATTGATGCCGCCATTGTTAGGATCATGAAGATGCGCAAGACCCTGTCCCATAATCTGTTGGTGTCCGAGGTCTACAACCAGCTGAAGTTTCCAGTGAAGGTAAAAACCCACTCACTCACAGTCCTGTAGCTTTCCATTAGATACATTATGAAGGCCTATATGTGAGAATTAGGCCAATTGTTTTAATGCAATTTTGGTGCAAAGTTGCTGCTAAATGACTGTAATGTAATGTGCTGCACATAAATGCCAGCTTTCTAATTAAGCCATTAAGCAGTTCTGTTAAGAACACTCTACATTATTGTCCTGTCCCGTGATCATTTTCTGTAATGTGCCATCGCAACTATGTAGAACATGCCAACAGAAGAGGGTCTGTTGGCACTTGGGTACTGCATTATTGACTAATGTTAACCCCCTCTCCGACTTCCCCTTTAGCCTGCTGACCTGAAGAAGAGAATAGAGTCTCTCATTGACCGGGACTATATGGAGCGCGACAAGGAGAACCCAAACCAGTACAACTATGTTGCTTAGAGGGAGAGGGCGAGAGCGAGGAGGAAAGCGGGTGTCGTCCAGTTGGGCCGAAGGCTTTTGTGAATGCTTGGTGGTCTCCTGTCCTTTTTGCTCCGGTGGACGTCTCCACTTCATCCTCCTGAAACCCAGCGACCGACAAGTGAATGGATACTGCTCCACAGGACGTCTTGTCGGGGCTCAAGTGATCTTGTGGACCGCATGGCCATTTAAAATAGCATATTGTCCACGTTCCTCTTTTGCCAGTAAGAGAATGGGACTACCATGGACAAGAAGACAAACGGATGTTGTCATTTTTGCTCCTTTCCGTTTATGGAGGGAGGAGAAATATTTATTTTCAAATTTAGATTCTTCCCTCTTCATCGTTTTGTTGAATGCATTCAGCTCCTGGTTATTGCGTCACTTTTTTATTTTATTTTTTGGTTCACTGTATATCCCAAGAAAATACACACACACACACATACTTGGAACTTGTACTCTGTGTTAAAAGTAGGAAAAACTATGATGGTTTCTTCAGTCCATGTCAAATGTGAGGCCAATGGATTCCCATTCATCTCTGGATTTCATGTTTGAGTCCTTTCGGTGTTAAATGTGTGCATCTGTGAACATTTGGACATTTCATGCTTCTGCCACAGCTTAGTTTATGTCATACAAAATTCAAGGGATTAGGAATTAGAAATGGAAGAAATTGTCAGACTTGCAGTATGTGCCAAAAATACAGCACTTCTTTTGTTATTACAATGTATCCATTTTGCTATACATTTCAATTGTACACATACCGGTCGTCGCATAACGCCCCCCCCAACATTTGTTTTTATAGCATTATGGACACGGTTACATTTTAAAAATAAGTGTTTGAAAGCCACCTGGGTTTTTTTTTTTTTTTACATTTGTGTTAACCAATAGGGTCGGTGTTGTAATGACTAAAGCACAAGAACGTCGGTCCCCCCCCCCCTATTTGTTATCTTCACGATTCAATGTGTAATTCACTTGTTTTTGTTCCGAGTTTGCTTTGTGTCTTCCTGGCCCTGGTTTTAAAAAAAGAAAATGGGATGAATGTGAATCAATTGTCTCAACAGATGACCTGATTTTTAAGTAATCATGCTTGACCAGATTTATGCCCTGTGTCCAAATGAGTCTTTTGGGTTTACTGCTTCAGATTAAAAACAACTGTCTGTTTGAGTTCATCTTTTCTTTCCTTATTAACCCTTTAACATTTATATTAGAGTTGTTGATTTGAGGCACAGACTTTTAAACAATCAAATTTTCTTTCTTTTTTTAATATATATTTTCCTATGTATTTTGTTCTTAGTCAGACTTGGTGCTGTAGCTAGTGTTTTAACACTGGGTTTGTACACCACGCCTCTGTTCACACCACCAGTCTTGTTCGGCACTTTAAGTCATATGACTGCCTGTCGTTTCCTGGTGCGGTCGGTGTAGCTGCGGAGTCCAGGCTTCACTAGAAGCGGTTCAAGTACACAGTCGCTGTGGTCTTATATAATACGATTAGAAGGAAAAACAGCAAACTATACCAAGATGATTCAACGCGCAGTGCTCGTCTTGGTCTTGGCTCTCGGACTCGGTATGTATGGCGGTTATTCAGATGCGTACATTTTGTTTTTGGTTCGACTAATGAAACTTGTAAAATACACTTTGGGCCCGACGTGTCGGGCTCCGGCTATGTGCTGGAACCACCAGCTAAGCCAGCTAGCCAGACTATATCCTTGGCTTATTATTATTATTATGATGCGTGTTTCACAAAGCGTCATTAACGTTAAAACAAACATTGAAACGGGTGTTTAAATGTTAGTAGCAGTTAAACACTATATATATATGATATGTGATGACACGGCGCGACCGTTTGACTCAGCAAGTAGCCTCGGTGTTGTGCTAAGGCTGCTATTTGTTATCGACGTCAGCTTCGTCGCGCTAGCACCGTGCAACTGAAGAAGAGGCAGTCCACTGTTTTTACCTTTTTAATAAACACACGACTGTCATGATTGTGTGTGTGTGTGTGTGTGTGAATTGTCTGGGGTGTTATTGTCTTTGTTTCGCACCGGGGGAAAAAAAAGCGTTGTATACACTCTGCCTGGTTATATAGCTGATGACACATACGTGTGTGAGAGAGAGCTTCAACACCCCCCCCCCCCCCACGAAGCTTATCTTGTTTTTATAGTCGTCACATGATGCGAACTCGTGTCTGAAATATAATGCCCTACACAGACGTGACCTTTGGCTGTTACAGTTGTTGGCTGTTACAGTTCACAACCTGTTATTCCTACTTGGAGAAGAGGAGTCATGACTCATGAGATGATTACCCTCGGCGCCTCCCCATTGTCGTGTCCTTCTGTGCACTTGTTCCCTCGGGCCGAGTCACGTGGTGCTGGAGCTTTAGTGACTTAACAAAAATGGACCAAGTTGAAAAGTTAATTTTTTTTCTTATTTCAATAAGTTATTTGTTGGCACTTTCCGGTCCATCTTACCTTTTCAAGATTCAAGTTTATTTATTTTGTATGTGTAACACGCACAATGGAATGACTTCTCCCCATTCAATCCAGCAGTATGCATTTCTACAATCATATTAATAATACTATACACAGTACTATACTATAACCGTGCTTGTAAACAATATTAAATGACAGTGTCTAATTAAGAAGATTATAAACATTAATTCTGGAAAATCAATCAGTTCACACGTGTACCCTGGTTTATTTTGGAATGAGATGATTGACGGATTTCGGTTTTGTTTTCTTTGGAGTATCCGTATTATGGCTAGATCATTTTGGGCCACTAATATGATCTGTATGTACATGTCCTCGCATATGGCAAAATCAGTATGCACCTCTAATGTAATACAAAATAGCTTTTGCCATCTTTATCAACGTCATAGTGGCATATAACATGTTTAATCCATTTGGGCCACCCAAATACAGGCTGACCCATGACGACAACGCCTTATAGTGTTGACCCATGTCATTTTAAGCCTGGCCTCAAACATGGTTCCTTCATAAAAATTGCCATCTCATCCCAAGAAACCAAGTAATGTGTGAATTTGTGTGATTTTTCCCTAGGCAGAAATAAAATAAAATGTAATATTTCCCCCCCCCCCCCAAATATAAGGTGTACCGGAAATGCGGCAATAAGTAACTACAAAATAAGTAACCAACTTCCACGACAGCTCCAGTGGTGATTTACGCATCTCTGTTGTTTTTGTGGTCACAAAGTTGAACTGGCTGAGCTCCCTAGGAAACTGTCATTCATGATTTGGCAATTATGAAGCTCAACTGTGTGAAGCAATTGTAAAGCTCATAAGATATATCATTTTCCATCCCCATTCTATTCCAAAGAAAAATGGTCTACATTTTAACCCAAAAATATACAATTAAAACATTTTGTACATTGTTAACTCCTTAATGTGATTGGCAGAATCAGAATGGCTTCACTAATTTAGACCATCTTTATTCTGCAGAAACCCAGTTGACATGTGCCACTGAGGTGTTTGTGAATAACACTGAAGACAAGTTATGTCTGTATGCAAACCTGATGGTGAACTTCTCGATTACATATATAACCAGCGAAGACAAGGTGGGTCGATTATCTTCATGGTTCTTCATCTCATTGGACAGTCTGTTTGCTCATACTATAACATGGTTGGGTTCCTCTTCTGCAATATGTTAGAGTGATTCTTGATACCATGTTATGGCCTATCTGCTTACTGATGGATTCTCGTGTCACCAGCCGTCAGCTGGATTTAGACGTTGGCATCCTTCTTGTTCTTCTAACCTTGTTTACAAAAATATTTTACCACCTTCACCATTTAACCTACATCTCTTGATTTTGTACATTACATTTAGTAATTTGCAAGCACTTTCATTCAAAGCAGGTTGCAGGACCAGCCAAGATCAATCGAAGCATCACATAAATTCTATCTAATCTATGAAATGATATTATTTAGGCTAATACTTTTAATATTTTTCTTTATGATTTTTACATATGCAAAATGTATTGACTAAACATGCTTTTTTAGTTTCAGGAAGCTTTCTTTAATGTTCTATGTACATGTTGAATGACATGTCTTGGTCTCTTTTCAGAACGAAACGGCAGTGTTCACACTTCCTGACGGTGACAAAGTCCTCACCACCGGAAGCTCATGTGACAACACAAGCTCTACGCTGGAGCTCAGCTTCGGCGAGGGACACTCCTGGGCCATGTCTTTCAGCAAAGAAGTGGACACTTACCAGGCCGACTCCATCACCTTCGACTACAACCTCAACGACTCCTCTCTCTTTCCCAACGCCAAGTCAAACGGTGATCACCGAACGATCAATTATGAATTTTAATCACAGATGAGCATAATTGTTGATGCCCGGGGATGGTGCCCGACACTAATCAGCATTGTACTTTGGTTCGTCACAGAGACCATGTCCGTGAAAGTGACCTTGAAGGACTTGACGAAGGTGCCCGTAGACACCTGCTACTCTTGCAAAAGTCAAGACTTTATTCAAGAGGGGGTCGTGAATCAGACTCTGTGGAACGTGCTCATCCAGGCATTTGTGGCCAACGGCAGCAGGAGTGCCGCGAGTAAGTCCATGGTGTTTATTAGACCTCATTGTGATGACCTAACAACGTATGTCCGATACGTGTTGCTGATGTTCACCTTTATCCACACAGTTTCATCATGCGTCGCTGATCTGCCGGTGGTGACCACTACCGCACCCACCACCGCACCCACCACCCAAACCACCACCCAAACCACCACCCAAACCACCACCCAAACCACCACCCAAACCACCACTGCCACGACCCCCGCACCCACCACTGCCACGACCCCCGCACCCACCACTGCCACGACCCCCGCACCCACCACTGCCACGACCCCCGCACCCACCACCACCCCGAGCCCCCCGCTGCCCCCGCCCCTGACCGGAGACTACAAGGTCTCGACGATCTTCAACGGCACCACCACCACCGTCTGTCTCATGGCCAAGTTCGGTCTGCGCGTCTCATTCACGCATGAAGAGGTACTCTCTTCTAATGCCGGCCATTTGCTTCATTCGCATTGGCACCATTGCCTGTTCCTCTTGCCTGATGTCTCACTCTTTTGTCATTGGTGTTGTTGTTGTTGTTGTTGTTGTTTTAATAGAAATCACAGGAGATGAACCTGGTGCCCAACGTTACAAGTGTCTCAGGGACTTGCGGCACCAACAGCAGTGAGCTGGTGTTGAGCAACAGCGCCATGACCCTCGTGTTCATGTTTGTTAACGTAAGGCCCCTGTTGAACGGAGAGTTACAGCACGCTGCACACTGACACTGCCCAAGGTCCATTTGTTGTGCTCGTTCACATACTACTTTTGTCTCCTGGCGGTTCACAGGAGAGTAGGTTCTACCTGCACGCTGTCAACGTGACCATCACACCGAGCGCAGGTGAGTGGGAGTCATGACCCCCCAGCCTCATATCACCCCTGTATCATAAATACGTTTTTAGATGGTTGTGTGTATTTTTTTAATTATTTTTATTTTTCATTAAAGGGGAAGTGTTCAACGATGCAAACGACAACCTGACTCTGTGGGCAGCATCGGTCGGTAGTTCCTACATGTGTAACAAAGAGCAGAGCTTCAACATCTCTAACATGCTCACCTTCCACACGTTTGAGCTGCAAGTGCAGCCCGTCGACGTCCGTGACGGGAAGTTCAGCACGGGTAGGTTCCTTGACACACGCCTGCTTTATTGCCTAGGTGCAGTGCTGGGCAATACAATGATTGGGCAAAAGTGACCCAATGTTTAAAAATAAGAAAAATATATATTATATAAAATAATAATACAAACGTACAGAAGAAGTACGTTTGTGGTTCCTCTTGTTGACTGAAGTTCTCTGTGCTGTGCTTTTTAGATGTCACCCATCCTTTTAATGTAACTACACATTTAAAGGCACAACACAGAGGACAACAGTGCTGTAAGGGGGGGGGGGGGAGAACTAGTCGGCCCGTCTGGTGTTTAGAGGAAGGTAAAAAACCTTGAGTCACATTGGCCAACTTAGCGTTTTGCCTAGCACTGCCTATATATATATATTTTTGGAAACTGCTTTTAATGAATGGTAATCAAAGTTAAAGGACCATACTGATGTGTGACTTGCTGGCTGACGACCATCGATAACGCTCAACATAATTGGTAGTCAATGACGGATTTCAGCAAACCTTAAGCAATGCTCTAGTTTTCAAGGATTCAGTTAACCACTTTTTAACATGATTGGCAGTTTATTCCATGATAATAGGACACACTTTAACCATACGCTATACAACCATTTCCCCAACCTAAATACTTGGTACTACAGTAAGGATGTCAAGTTTGGTCCTTTAACTTTATTTTTTAAATTCAAGTTGAGAAGGTAAGTGATGTGTTTGCCCTTAAGCTCTTTTGCCTTTTCCACAAATGATTTGGTATCACAGTTCATCTGATTTGATTCCATACAAAATCACATCATTTTTTGCACATATTGATCCAGCTTTGACTTAAATAATCTCAAGAAGTGCATTATTAAATGTTGCACCATGTAGCCTAATTGATGCATTGTTGGGGGGTGGGGGGGGTCATACAGAATTTACCACACACTCCTTCAGTTGCTTAAATTAATTGGCGCCACTTGTGATCAACTGTCCTCTAACCAATCCCCTTTGACCTAAAGTGGTTGATCATTATGTCCTTCTAAAAATGGAAAATATAACTAATGTAAAACATTAAGGGGACCTGTAAACGTGAAGAGTGTTTGAGCTGTTGTGAAATGTGTTGTTTGAAGCAGGTGGCCTTCTATTGTTTCACTTGTTGATTGCCTCTCTCTCTATCTGCAGCCCATGAATGTTCAATGGATGACACCAGCCTCTTAATTCCAATCATTGTTGGCACTGCACTGACTGGCTTGATTCTCATTGTAGTGGTTGCTTATGTGATTGGCCGAAGGAAGACTTATGTTGGATACCAGACCCTTTAAATCCAGTTCAACCTCATCCTTCATCATTATTATTATTATTATTATTATTATTATGGGGCTTTCGAGTCTGGTCCTTGGGATTATTTGGAAATAGTGACTTGGCGTTTTAGTTACATTAGAGATCATCTGCACAACATTCTGTTGGAACCAAATAGTCCACACATTGGGATATGTTAAGTGTAGTTAATTTGTTTAGTATTGTCCTTCAGTCATATCAAAACAAAACAGCCCAAAAAATATTAGAGCACTTTTCAGCATTCCTAAGGACCAAACTTCAACCCTGTTGTTTATGTTGCTTTTGTTGTAGTTTTATTTTGTTGTCTTGTATGTCCTGTTTCTCTTCATTTTTGATTTAACTTAAATGTTTTATAATAGAGAGTTTAAGTTCCACTGCCCCACTTTATAAATCATCATTCATATTGGAAAAAGATCAGCCCACATGAGCAATTATTAGTTTTCAAGCTTTTCCCCCCATGTTTAATTAGAAGACATGTTTGACTCCTCCCCCTTCCATTACTTCCATACATCTCATGTGGTAGTGACAGATAATGCACTTCCTCCATCCTCATTTCCCATTTGCTGCCTTTTCTAATCATTTAAGTAGTTGACCATTTATTTTCCCTACAATCCCACATTTGTATTATTTTTATTATGATTTTGTTTATTAAGAGTTTTGTTTCAAATCGTATGCATTTAGTTGACCCATATTTGGCAACAACATGTACAAGAAGTTTCCTTGTCTTAAAAAACTCAATCTCACAAAAATCCGTTGGAGTGTGTGCGGTTGGTGGCCACCCTCACCTGGCCGGAGTTAGACTGATTTACTCTATGGCTGGTGAGACTGCACACCTGTGCTTGCTAATCAAGGCCCACAGGTTAAAACAGCCACCACACACACTCCACAAATCCATGTCGCCTTCTTTGCACTTTGTTTGAAAAAAAACAAACAAACCTAAAACACATTTTAGTTTTCTCCTGTAGATCAGGTGAAAGCATTTAGATGGCTCTTCAGACGGCACTATTTGACTAATGTTCAATGACCCATCTCCTCCTGTATACGTCTATATTTCAGTTATTTAAAAAAAAGCACCACATTTAAAGGTCACCTTTTCCATCAGTTGATGATATTCTGTTGGCATTGAGTTGGGTAAAGGGATGGTTCTCTAGCAGCAGAGGGCTACATATCAATGCACTAAGGCACTCTTCACATGTCTGGACATGTGGCTGTAAAATGTCTGCTGCGTCGTCACACCTGTGTTGAGCTTTAGTTAAATTGTTCTGAATGCCCCAAGTTCACCTGTGCTGATTAGCACGGGTGAAGTAGCATTGAGTGTCCGAAAAGTCTGTCCGTGTTTTGTGTTTTGTGTGTCTTTCTGTCCTCTCCCCGCCCGGTGTGCACGTGGTAGACACCGCACTATGAAGTGGTAGAAATTACAATTATAATTCAGGTCACTCGCGATCAAATCATTAAATCAGGTGTCTGTTAGATATGTGTCTGAATCTGTGTATTAAATCGATTATTATTTTTGCTTCGGATTTTGTTGGGTCTGCGTTTGCCAGATTTCTGTTAGTTAAAGAAGTGGTTTGATCCGTCTCTTACTAGTTGACCACTTAAACAATCGGTCTCCTCTCTTCTATAGGTCGAATGAGCAGAGCGTTGTATCACTTTGAGGCATGCTTTGAGATGGCGTGGTTTGATTCAGGTTTTTATTTAGCAAAGGGAATTAGTGCTGCAAATCCAAACCGACGGACAAATCCCACGTCTACAAATTGAATTTGACAAATGACGCAATTTTCATTCTTTTTGGCTTTTATTTGTGATATATCGGATGGAAAATCATGTGGTTGATTTAAAAGAGTGGATTGTTTGTTTAAAAAAAAAAAATCAAAAGTATGGAAATAAAGTGTGTCCTTTTCGTTCCAGATCCCATGTGTAAATTATTTCTTATAACCTAACTACACATTCTCATTATGTTTTAAGGGGTGCTCGTCTCCGTTGCTGTATTCACCCTTTCAGTGTTATTTTCAATTTTTCTATCTCTTCCTTCCGTGTTCTAAAACCTTGCCGTATCTGCTCTCTTCACTCTCATCTAGCCGAGGAATGCCCGGTTGATGAGAACTTCATTGTTCCCATAGCGGTCGGAGTCGCCCTGGTTGTTCTCATTCTTATTGTTCTGCTGGCCTATTTCATTGGAAGAAAGCGAAACCTTGCCAGTGGCTATGAGTCTTTCTAATCTCATCATTTCACCCCATACCACCGGGGATCAGTATTCAGTGCCGGATGCCTTTTTGCCTAATTGTGAAAAATACGCGAAACAACTTATTTTTAGTCTGCCTGTTGTCTATAGATGATGCTTTCTAATGGTCCTGTGTTAAGTGTGTGTGTGTGTGTGTGTCCTTATCTGATGAAACATGGTGTGAACATGAAATGTCCTTTATGTCATTACAGCCATTGTGTCCAGTTGTGTTGTACTGTTGAATGCCACTTATCCCATGTGATCAAAGACTTGTGTGAGAATGAGTGTCCATTCTGGAATGCCTTCTTGCACCTTTCCCCACTGTTTCTAACTCTCTGTGCCACGTGAATCTGTTCACTCCACTTTTATGCAATGTTTTCCGTCTGCTTACTAAATCATTAATGTTCTGTCTCTCTCTCTCTTTGTGTTGGTTAGCTGAGGAATGCTTCCTGGACTCTGATTTGAGCTTTCTGGTGCCCATTGCAGTGGGTGTGGCACTCAGCTTCCTAATCATCCTTGTGCTTATCTCTTACCTGATTGGCCGAAGGAAGAGCCGCACTGGTTACCAGTCAGTATAGGCCACCCCATCCCCCCTCCCCGCGTCCGTCTCCCTGGCAACCCTCACACCGCTTCCAAACCTTTATATAACATCTTTGGCGGAAGGGTGTTTCCCGCTCCGTTTTCCTAACGACTTTTACCTCTGCTACTTCCATGTACCAGCTAAAGTTTAAAATACACCCAGCAGCTATTTTTATTTTGGCAGCTTATTTTTTGTCCTGACCAATGACTTGATCAAGCACCAAAACCGACCGATCGATTTAAATGCATCGCTCAATAATAGATTGCATGTTATTTCATCCATTGGCTTTCGTAGCTGCCTATTCCCTCCCCCCTTCCTCCTGTTCCAAATTAATGTTGCCGTATGATTATCTTTATGTAAATGACTACTTGTATAGAATGATTTTCTTTTGGGGTTTTTTGACTACGAATTTCATAACAATGTTCTGAATGTATGTGCTTGTTGAATAGAACTTCTGAAATAATGTAGTTCAGACTCCCTTTCTTCCATTGATTTGCCGCCCTCAGCCGCTGTTTATTTTTGTACTCGGAAAAATATATAGCTTCTAACGACTTGCACATGCTAAAACGTGCACTCAAAAGAGAATTGTACTTTTTGCATTACATGTTCATGTTAACTCAATGAAAGGGACAATACTGTTTAAAGACCTATTTTAATTTTTATTTCATTTTTACCAGCGGTGGAGTGGGTGTTGCACATGTGGTTGGAAGCTGGGTTTAACTTGTACTAATGGAATGGGCCTCATCAGGGAAGGGTCCACAGAGGAAGGGTTTTCTTGGTCCCTTTGCTTTGTGCTGAAATGTGGGTTTCACAGTATACAAAAATTAGGTACACAGTTTTGCTTGTTGTAATACGTGTGTGCATACATACTAGACGTAGTTACACACTCTGGATCAAGGGTGGTAAATTGGGACATCAAATGATTTGGTTCTAGATCTGGATTAAGCCCGCTGATATGAATTTCACTAATCGGATAGCATTCATCAATCAGTGACAAATTGACTATAAATACAGGCTTCACACAGGCCTCCACTATGTAAGCACTACAACATCAACTAAATTTTGCTTTCAGTGTCATAACTGCATAACTTATGCACTGGAGACTATAGTAAATTATCCTTGCTGTTCTCGACTCATGATTTTACATAATCGCCTAATCTCCAGTTCCGCACCAGTGCAGGTGTGTTTCTCTACAATGTACAATGTGTGCCCCCAGTCTTCGTGTGTTGGAAGAATGTGAAAAGGATAATGATACGTTTGCTGGATTGAAGTGGGGAACAAATTAAATAAAGTTGATCTCTCGTTTTTTTGTAGCTGTATTCTATACCTTGTTTCTGTATGATTTTGTTGTGTAACCTGATGCATGGTCAGATACCTTGTCACAAGACACTTTACGGTCCACAGTTGACTACTGTTCACCCTTTGAACGCGTCAGTGGCCTTTAATCACATACCACACTGAAATAAGGGGAAGTAAAAATATAACCTGATGCACAGGACGCAGGCAACACCAGTTTACTGGCAAGATGTTACAGAATGATGTCTCAGGTGGTAAATGCGGACATGTCGAAGCTCCTCTGTAGTGTGAGTGAGGCTGCACACCTGCAGTGAGGTGACATAGCCAGGTGAGTGCTTCAACCAACCACTCACACACACTCCAAATACCATCCCTCACACACACACACACGCCAAATTGACGCTAGGGACAATCCCTTGATGATCTGGGAAGAGCTGGACCGCGGTGGTAGCTCCTCGGTAAGATCACCCTCCACCAGAGCGAGAAGGCATCATCCCCATCTCCCTACAGACCATGGGGCCTTGGGGTGCAGTGATGGCTGGCAGTGGTGTGGCCCTGCCTTGGTTGCTGCAGGCTGGTTCCAGGGGCTACTAGTGGCAGATAGCTGCTCTTGTTGGTTGCTGGATGCCACCAACAATGTCGCTGCTGCCAGGGAAAGGCCTGGTGCTGGGTGGCGGCTGTCCATCAACCCAGCTGGTAGCTCCAGTGCGTCTTACGGCAGCCTTTCTATGCCTCTTCCTGGTAAGAGAGGCCCATCATTGGGCGCCTATGTAGCAGTCGACCCAACCGTACGCCACGCAAGTGGCTTTGCTGGGCTTCTCCCATGCACAGAACACAGGTAGGTTGTTATCAAACCAGTTTATTGGAGTGTTGGCAAGATGTTACAGCCAGAGCAGGTGGTAAATGCTTACACGTCAGAGCTATTCTGGAGTGTGCAGGTAATGGCTGGTTTATCTGGTGAGCCTTGGTGACCTAATGCACCCAGAGTCTTATCGGTCTGACTGGGGCCAGATGAGGCTGCTTAAACCAGCCACCAAACACACACTCTACAGACGTATATTACCTTAATAAAATACTGGATTTTTCTAGCCCTAGTTTAAATATTTAAGTTTCCCCTCCAATCTCAGAGGGAAAAATATGGTTATGGTTATCCATAATGTTATTTGGTTGTTTTAAGATTGTTACAATTCATGGATTCATTCAAGGTTTTGTAACTAAATCTTAAAACAATGACTATGGATTTTGGGAGGATAGTGAAGACAAGGAATTGTATTGCTTTGATTGAACATGATAACAAAGCAAACAATTTCACAGTATGTATTTTCCTTTTATTGTTCACAGTCGTCTGTGGTGTTTTATTTTCCAAAGCACTCGGATGTTTTTACAAAAACAAAGTCAAGAAGTGGCTTAAAATGTGTTTTTTTTTCTTCCATATATTACTGTCCTATTCAAAATGATAAGTAATGCTGTCATTTCAATTTTTTTACAGTATACTGTATGTTCTGCTTTGAGACAACGTTGGTGTGGATCTGTGAATTCTTAAAATATACAAGTGATGGAAATGTATGCAAGAAATTAGTTTACACTTATACTCTTTTGTACGTCATACAAAATGTGATAAACAAAACTTTATCATAGCCCCACTCAACAGGTTTTCTTTATATCTATTAATAGTTAAAGTCAAAATTGGATTTGCATAGCTAGGATCTCTAACTATTGGCCAGTATGTAAAATATGCCTTCTATAAAATGCAAATTTAGTTGTATTAATCATGCTAATCATTATAAAATATCAGGTATTCAATGATATTTCTGACTACTCCTTTACTCAGCATCATGCTCTCCTTCTTCGATGTGTGTGTGTGTGTGTGTGCGTGTGCGTGTGTGTGTGTGCGTGTGTGTGTGTGTGGTGCAACAGCACACGGGCAAAAGGAAAGGTGGTGTGCGTTAGTGTTTCGAAAACGTTGCTTCGGGAATTTACTTTTTTAAAGCGGAAGGCACAAACTCGGAAGCGAAAAGGGAGCGGGGGGAAAAAACGTAAAATAGTATAAAGATGAGGAGATTCGTCAATACAATTTCTGCCTCATATCATATGGTGGTAGTAGTAGTAGTAGTAGCGCTTTGCCCCCGCTACGCTCCGATATCCAGGGTGAAGGAGATGGCGCCCAAGTAGCGGTCGTTTGCTGAGTCGTTGATGATGCCCTTCCCGTGGAGCTTGCACTGGACGAAGATGTGAGCGTCGTATTGCACGCTCGCAAAACGAACCGCCACCAACGGGGCCGAGTAGTTCACCTGAGAGGCCAAACACAGGACGGAAGGTATGAGCCACACACACACACACTCGCATACACACACACACACACACACACACCTACGTCCCACTAAAAGGATATGAACCACACACACACACGTTCCATTTAAAGGATGTGAACCACACACACACACACGTTACATTCAAAGGATGTGAACCACACACACATACACACGTGTTACATTCAAAGGATGTGAACCACACACACACACACACGTTACATTCAAAAGACGTGAACCACACATACACACACACACACACACACACACACCACGGGTGCGGCATGTTTTGTGGACTTGACACCATGCTTAATGCCACACTCACGTGTCTCAGCTTCCCGTAGTATGGATAGTACTTCAAATCAAAGATGCTTTTAGGAAAGAACTGGATTTCTCCCAAGGTGTCGGTGCGGCCTTTCTGAAAGACAGAATTAAAACGGTAAAAATACACGCTTAGGCCTCCACCGTGTTGTTAACCAAGGGCCGTGGGTTAAAAAAATGATTGGCCGTCGCTTTACCCTAACACCACAGGTAACGTTAATGGCTTTGCCTTGGCCGGGAAGGTATCCAAGAATCTGCAACAATTTAGAGAGCAATTCAGTAAGGTGTGATGGGTTTTAACAGGTGCTTTTCACATGGCATTGCTCACGTTCCACGGAATTTCCACAAGATGTCAGTATGTCAAACTGGAAATTCTAGGGGGGGGGGGGGGGGGGGGGGGTTCAAACTTACCCGGTTCATGCGTAAAAAGACACATGGTTTTCCCTGAGAATAGCCATAGTGGGGGTCCTGGAGGCCGGAGCACTCGCCCAGCCAGGATCTCTTGAACTGACAGGCCTTGCGCTCCGAGCTCTCCTCCAAGTGATCCTGCATGAAGTACTTCTCCAGCGAACAGTGGATGTTCTTCCTCTCCTGTGCTCCATCATTATACGCTGGATGTCCGGAGTAGGGGTGTGTGTGTGTGAGTGTGTGTGTGTGTGTGTGTGTGTGTGTGTGTGTGTGTGTGTGTGTGTGTGTGCGTGTGCATGTGCGTGCGTGTGAGAGTGAGAATATGAATGGGTGGTCAAATGAAAGAAAGAGAGAGAGAGAGAGGGAGAGAGGGAGAGAGGGAGAGAGGGGGAGAAAGTGAGAGAGCATAAATAAAGCGAGCCACCGCAGTGCTCTGCCAAATCCGGGCCTCTGATTAAGGCAGCTTGACAAAAGCAGGGGAGTAAGAAAAAAAAAGGAGAGAAAAAAAAGAAAGAGCACACACTGAATGGTTGCACTCTACCCACAAAGAGGTTTCCCCTTCCCAGAATGCCCCGCGAGATGCAAATCACTTAATGGGCAGCGGTAGTGCAGATCCGTGCGGGTGGACTAACTCCCTGCTCCTTCCACTTGATTTAAACATCACACCAGAAAACCATCGGTCACCGCTCTCTCTTCCCCCCTCTTTCACTGTACTAGGCGATGATGATGTAACCCCCCGGACCACGAGGACACGCCCCCCCCTCCCCCTCCCCCTCCCCCTCCCCCTCCCCCTCCCCACCCCCACCCCTCTAATCTATACTATCGCCCCACTCAGACTCACGTCTTAGGTATTCGTCCATAGACCTGGCGTACTTCTTCCAGGACTTGCGGTCGGAGGCGTTGAAGGCGATGTCGTGTCCTTCCAGGTGCGGGGCCATCGTCATACCTGCCGACGGAGAACCACGGACAGTCAACTGTGCGGAGACCCTAGTGGAAAGCACGGACGCAGGGGTACCTGGGGGGGGGGGGGGGGACCCGGAGGAGAGCGAACGGGACGGAGACTATAGCTACCTGGTGGCATCACTCTGTCATTGAAGGTCGGGTGGTAGGGGCTGATGGACCACATGAGGCAACACATGCAGCCCCCGAACATGGCCGCCAAAAACAAATAAAGTGCAGAGTAGAAAAGGAGGATGAGACCTGGGAAGGGGAGAAGAGAAATAAAACAGTGAAGGTTAATGCGAGTTCATGTCTGTTTAACTGCACGCAACTTGCGTTCGACCTGTGTCGGGCAGTGGTCGCCCTGAAGACGTGTCTAGTCCGGCCCCGGTCCTAGCACTGAGTGCTTGCTCATAACATTAACAGTAACAGAGCAGTCTGGTCGAAGTCCCTAAACGAGTCATAATCATTTGACCACCGACAAGACAACTCTGACGTGTGGGACCCCACAGAAAATGAGGAAACCCTGAGAACTGGAATGGTGCTACAATTTTCAATTAAGCATCCATTAACTACCCCAATCACGACAAACGTGTCTTAAATTAAATGGCTTTCGCTGTGCGGGACCAATTTCACAGGGGCCTGGCTGCCGCCAGCCCTTGCGTCCCCTGGTCCACAAAGGCCTTTCTGTTTGAGCCCAGTGAGAATTCTCCCAGCTGTCTATTCACTCAGGAACACACTGAACCTCCGGTTGCCATGATAGTGGAGGTCTTTTGCAGCCATGGAGGCCCGGCCAGCTCCAAGGAACCCCGGTCACCCCGCTCTGGCATTGTCGTCCGTCGCCACCCCCCCCTCCTCCCCTCCCCTCCCCTCCCCTCTCTCTCCCCCTCCCTCTCTCTCTCTCTCCCCCTCCCTCTCTCTTAGACGCCCCCCTTCCCCCCCTCTCTCTCTCTCACCCCCCTTTTTCTCTCTTCCTGTCTCTCTCTCTCTCTCTCTTTTAGATCCCTCCTCTCCCTCTCAGATGCCCCCCCCCTCTCTCTGTCTCTCTGTCTGTCTCTCCCTCTCCCTCTCCCTCTCCCTCTCCCTCTCCCTCCCTCTCCCTCTCCCTCTCTCTCTCTCTTTCCGGGTCTCCCCGTTCAGTCCCGGGGCCTCTTTTCTTCCTCAGGACACATGGGGCCCCCCCACACCCCCCCCATCCCTTCACAAGAGGGCCGTCTCACCGCGCCAACGTCTCTCGTGAGAGAAACCCAGGCTCCGCCCCCTCCGCTGGCGTGCGTCACTGTGGAGTCATAAGGGCTCTGTGAGGGCCACCCGCTTGTTTCGTGAGCGTGACTCCTGCAAAACCTCCCGTGTTTGTGATGTGACAAAAAGCGACATTCAAAAGAAGCCTACGTCTGCCATAATCAGACGGCGGCGACCATCATCAGATCACGTCGAGTATCAAGAAAAGTCGCCTCACAAGTGCCGAATAAGGCATGTGTTTCCAAAGAAGATGAGAAGGGGGGCACGCACACGCACACACACGCACACACACACACACACACACACACACGCACGCACACACACAAATAATAAACGAAGAAGCATCTTTAATGGGTTTCGGATTGGAGCGTGGGGCCCTAAACATGCTAAGGTCGTGGCCAAGGGTCAGCGGGCCCTTGGGAAGAGCAGCTCGCTTTAGGAGGAATGTGATTCCTGGCCAGTGCAAGGCCCGGAACATCCATCTCCCACTGGGTGCATGTCCCCAGGCAGTCTGTTTTTGTCAGGATTTGTCAGTTGTGTCCATGCACCTATGTCAACATCAGCCCGGAGGACATACTCTCACACACACACACGCACGCACGCACGCACGCATGCACACCCACACACACACACACATACACGCACACTTGCACACACACACACACGCACACGCACAGACAGATAGACAGACAGACAGACAGCACACACGACACACACACACACACACACACACACACACACACACACACACACACACACACACACACACACTGACACACACACACACTTAGGGATGAAAGCGAAAATGCCCCTCTGAGGAAACATCCCGAGTGTTCTAAGAACAATAAACCTCACACCATATTTACTCTTTTTTTACACCAACAGTCTCTGAAGCTGGCTGTACATTGCACCCATCTCTATACAAATCAATATAGATGGAGTAGTAATTGCATTAGCCATAAAGTACTTTGCACGCTACTGAGGCTTTGGAAACACACAGTGAGACACTCTCTCTCTCTCTCTGTCTGGGTTTACTCACTCCAGCTCTTGCCCGTGCGTCCCATGAACTCCTTGGTCTCTGCGTTCCATAGGTAGGTCTTCACGTCATCTATCTTCTGGTACAGCGACCTCTTGGGCAAAGGCTTACGCTTCCATTTCTCAAAGTTCAGGTCCTCCTGCTCCAGGGGCTGGTGCTCCGCCAGCTCCTCCTGCTCTTCCTCCAACTCGTGGCCGTGCTTGTGTGTTCCCTTCTGGGGCTGGTGGGAGGAACAAATAAAGGTGGAAAAAGAAAAGGAAAAGGAGCCCATTTTTTTTTTTTTACACGGTTTCTTGGTCGCCACGTTCTGTGCACATCCTTTTTTGTCCTCCTCCCCCCCGCACCCTCTCCTTCTCCGCTCTCTCTCTCTCTCTCTCCCTCTCTCTCCCTCTCTCTCCCTCTCCTCTTTGCTAGGTGTTTGTCCCCCCCCAACAACAACAACAACCACAACCACAACCACCAAAAAAGAAAAATCACAATTCTGAATTACGATACAAATAGGTGTGCCGTGAGGCCATGCATTGTTTCACTGCCTTCGCTGAGGAATATCGCACTGAAGGTGCCGTCCTCCGCCTCGCCAAACTATATACCCGCCGGTGACCTCCGTGGCCCTCCGCGGGAGACCCCGATGTCCCCTGAGAGGACCCTCCTGCCTGGGGCAGCAGCTGCAAACAGCACTCTGGAAGGGTCACCCGTCAGCCAGATGTTAGTGCAGTGTCTCCCAGCATCCACAGAGAACCACAGATCCCACCGAAATGGAACAACATTGGGACTTCATGTTTCTAAATTCCCGATGGAAATCGTCGTTGTTGTGTGTTGTTTTTAAATGCGTTTATTCGTAAAAAGGTCTGCTTCATATGGAGCCATGGTCTGTGCTCTTGGGTGGTGACAGACTGGCCTATTTATTATAACTGCACTATGTTATTATAGTAGCTTTACTGAGAACAAACCCATAGAATTGTATGTACATGGATGAATACAGTATACCAAATACAATACTTTATAATGCCAGGAGTTGTTGGACTTACTTGATTTCCCGGCGGGTGATCAAGTTGCGCCTCTCCTCCAGCTCCCCCCTCTGTGGCTTTCGGCTCCATGATTCTTCACAGACAGAGAAGGCACTTGTTAAAACCCATCACATCCACCGTCCCATCAAGTTAAACCG
This sequence comes from Muraenolepis orangiensis, assembly GCA_027704905.1. Classification (NCBI taxonomy): domain Eukaryota; kingdom Metazoa; phylum Chordata; class Actinopteri; order Gadiformes; family Muraenolepididae; genus Muraenolepis; species Muraenolepis orangiensis. The sequence continues at coordinate 22,837,105 of CM051001.1, forward strand.
CCACTACAACTCCATCGGCGTAGCCTCACTATACTTAGTTATTATATTTTGAGCTTAGTTAGCATTTAACGAAACGGAAATACCTGAAAGGTCCTTTTTTTTTTTCTTCCAGTGGACGCGCAGATAAATACGGTGAGACGATTTGACCCCCTTGACAAAATCAAAAAATAAATAAATCAAAGTTGTCAAAAAGTATTTGGTGTTTCATTAGAAAGTGTTACGCACGCCGTGTGGGAGCCGAGCAGGGCAAGAAGAACCTCCGCTCAACTAAGCGCGCAACATAGTGAATGAACGCTGAGAGAGGACAGGGGGGGTGGGATAAAATACTTTTTTTTTTTAATCCCCAAAGAACTTTTGGCAATGGTGGCCAAAGTGCCAAGGGCCGACACTGTATTCTACACACGCACAGCGAACTGCCATTGTCTGTGGAGCTGTGCTTAGACTAAGGCAATAAGTTGCAGAGACACTTATACAACATGCCTATAGTAAGCCTATAGTGTTTCCTCCACACAACTCCACCACTTTTGGGGATCACTGGATACTTGGCTTTCTTATATTGGGACTGGGACGATTCAATACGATGAAATACATGTGCAACGTCTTATTATGTGAGCGCATATAAGATGTTGGGAATACAAAATTACAATAAAACTAAACGAAAAACAAGAAAAGAAAACTGAACCAAAAGTTGATAGTTGATAGTATCATGAATAAATGAGTTAATTCGATGTAGTCGTGCGTAAAATGCGTCAAAGATCCGTAGTTGGAGTTTGAGTCCATTTGTACTCCAGTCACGGAGTGTTCTTGAGTCCTCGTCGTGCACACACGGGAGAGGAGAGGAGGAGAGGAGGAGAGGAGGAGAGGAGGAGAGGAGGAGAGGAGGAGAGGAGGAGAGGAGGAGAGGAGGAGAGGAGGAGAGGAGGAGAGGAGGAGAGGAGGAGAGGAGGAGGGTTTTTTGTGCGCAAATGAATTGAAAAATTGCGTCATGGAAACATAACTATGATCAACGATGCTGGCGTGCACGTGTTTTTGTGCAGGGTACGTATGCGTGAGTTTATTGAACTGCACTGACTTTAAAAAAAATATATTGCAAAAACGATTTTAGAAAGTTATAAAGTCAGCGAGACATTGCGTACAGTAGTAGGTTATTAACATGTGCATTATGTGTCATGGTATAGCGTCTACCGAATGGATCATTCAAGATACACTACTTGTTAGACATGTCAGCAGAATTTAACCAATTCAGACCATCACACCAAAACCATTTTCGAAAGCATGCTTGCAGATGCCAATGTGTGGGCTTGCACTTATACGAGGGCATGCTTCAATCTAATGCGTGTACGTAAAACGAACCTCAACTCATAAAATGTGTCATGGAAGTCGTGGGGTGGTGCCGGTGGTGTTGAGTGGTGGTGTGATTCGTGACACGGTGTGGTAAAACCATGTCACGAAATGGGTGCAATAAAACAAAAAAAGCATTATTATTTCAATATATTTTCGAAAATAATCCTTATTCACTCACATGTTGTATTATTGTCAAACATGTCGAGATAGACTGAGGAACTAAACGCCAGAGGTCTTTAATCTTTATTGAAAGATCATATATAGAGGTCTTTAATATTCATTGAGGTCTTTAATCTTTATTATATAAACACGCCATTAGTGTTCAATTCACGACGTAGTCGGAGCTGGAGACACAGGTTCTCGAGTAGGAGGGAGCCATAAGGTTCTCAATGATCAAGGGTAGATCCCAGGTGTTCATTAGCCTCAGCAGGCCCGATTATGATGGGCAACACCTGAGCAGGTGGGGGAGCAGGTCGGGGTCCTCCTCGGGAGCAGGTGGGGTCCTCGGGAGCAGGTGGGGTCCTCGAGGGCAGATGTGGAGCCAGCCCGGGAAACTATGGGCTCGAAACCACGAGGAGCTGGTGTAGCCACGGAGAGTAGACGTGGAGCTAGCCTGGGAGCTAAGAGCTAGAGACAAGGGGAGCTAGCCTGGAAGCAAGGAGCTAGAGACACGGGGAGCTAGCCTGGAAGCTAAGAGTTAAAGACGCAAGGAGCTAGCCTGGGAGCTAAGAGCTAGAGACACGGGGAGCTAGCCTAGAAGCAAGGAGCTACAGACACGAGGAGTTAGCCTGGAAGATAGGAGCTATACACAGGAAGCTAGGAGCTAGAGACATGGGGAGCTAGCCTGGAAACTAGGAGCTAGAGACACGGGGAGCTAGCCTGGAAGCTAAGAGCTAAAGACACAAGGAGCTAGCCTGGAAGCTAGGAGCTAGAGACACAAGGAGTTTGTGTGGAAGTTAAGAACGGAGTAGGTGAATCGACACTCTGGTGTAACTCGGATGGTGTCCCGCTCCCTGCTTCTGGGTTCCCGGCTTGGCTCATTTTGGGCTTGATCATTCTGTTAAGAACCATCGAGACTGGCTAGCCAAATTTGCCAGAGAACCCAGAAGAAGAGACGGGACACCCAAAACAACGGATAATGTCTTTATTGAAAGATCCACAAACTCAAAAACAACAGGGTAGGGTTTGATAGGTCACGAGGTATGGTCGACACAGGGAGATGGTCCAGAGGATGGAACGCGGAGAGGGTCCTTGGAGCGGGGGGCGTAGTCGGAGCTGGAGACACAGGTTCTCGAGTAGGAGGGAGCCATAAGGTTCTCAATGATCAAGCGCCCGACGTCGGTCTTCGGCAGCCTTAAGAAGGGTAGATCCCAGGTGTTCATTAGCCTCAGCAGGCCCGATTATGATGGGCAACACCTGGGATTGGTTAGAGCGTGGGGGCACAACATATATCCACTGCGCACACCCACTGCGCATACCCACCGCGCAAACCCACTGCGCACACTTACACACCCACTGTGCATACCCACTGCGCAAACCCACTGCACACACCCACTGCGCATGCCAACTGTGCTTACACCCACTGCACATACCCACTGTGCATACCCACTGCACATACCCACTGTGCATACCCACTGTGCATACCCACTGTGCGCACACCCACTGCGCACACCCACTGCCCATACCCACTGTGCATACCCACTGCCCATACACACTGTGCATACCCACTGCCCATACACACTGTGCATACCCACTGCCCATACACACTGTGCATACCCACTGCCCATACACACTGTGCATACCCACTGCGCACACCCACTGTGCGTATGCGCACACTTACTGCGCACACCCACTGCGCACACCCATTGTGCATACCCACTGCGCACACCCACTGGGCACACCCACTGTGCATACCCACTGGGCACACCCACTGGGCACACCCACTGCGCATGATAAAGACCTCTATATATGATGCAATTAAGACTAAAGACCTCTGACATTTAGTTCCTCAGTCTATCTCGAAATATTAGACTATAATGCAAGTGAATGTGAGTGAAGGATTATTTAAGAAAATATGTTGTAATAATGCATTTGTATTGCACTTTTCATTCACAAGTATCTCAAAGTGCTAAGTAAATAAGATTGTAATTGTAGCGTGGCAACAACAGTTAGCATTTCCAGTAGGTATTAGCCATAAGTATTTACAAGATTCTTCACAGTGAAGGCCAATAATGTAGCATTCTATTGCAATAGTTTGCCAATAGTTGAGATAGCTGTTAAAGGCTAAAGTTCAAAGAACACAAATTCTCACCAATCATTACAAATTATTACAAAGTATGGCAATTATGATCTGTCCACTAGTTAATACAATTTTAGTATTTGAGATAAATAAACAGTGATTACTGTTTTCTTTCACGACTGTTTTCATCTTCAGGATTTTTACGGTCCTTATCTACCCTGAATAGGTCGGACTAAAACGATTGGAGAACTTGTTAAAGTGGAGCTACCGATCAGTGGGACATATTACTGAAATATAATCCAAAATATCGTTGCAATTCATTTCTGTCTACATCTCTAAAATGAGTTATGTTTAAATAAAAAATGAAATATGATGTCATTAACAAAACTGACCAGGTCGTAGGCTACAACATGAACTTAGCTACCACTGTTTATTTAACATGGGCCGTGCCTTCAAAAAAGGCACGTCAACACACACAATTTCCCACCACCACGTCACTGCCGAGTCAGGGACCCCAGGAAAGACACTCAGCACGTATAACGTCTATTCCGAGGCGCTCTCTGGGGCCACCAAGTGGATCAAATCGTGTTGCAGTCTGTTCCATGTCTGTGCTGTCCAATGTGTACTGGTCTAAAGAGGTACAGTAACTCTATCAGGCCAGTCTATCGATGGAGCCCTTACTGGAGCAGAGGCGTCTGCAATCCCAGCAGCAGGTGGAGGAGGACCAGCACTGCCTCCTCTTGCTCCTGCAGCTTGAGCACCATGTCATACGTATACATTTAAAAGCTTGACTATTGACGTAGGCATATAGTCTGTACAGCTCCTGTGGATAATAATGATTGCAAGATGTAGCCCTGTAGTGACATTGTTAATGACAAAGCGACCATCGTCTTGCATACAAGTGAATATTTCTGATACCGTCAGATCCACAGATCCAGACCACCGACGATTAACTTCCTTTACGATTACAACACGAGGGTCTATGGTGTGTGGGTGTGTGGGTGTTTTTGTGTGTGCGTGTGTGCTGCGCATGCGCATGCGCACAGAGCAGCACGGACGACAGGCGAGGACAAGTCGCCGCCGACGTAAATGAGGGAGACACTGAGACTGTTGCAGCGGGACGTCTGCTTCTATCAGAGAATGCCACTGCAAGGAACCCCCTGCTCTGCGTGTTCAGCAAACAGCAAACAGATAGTCGCGCCTCTCGTCAGGTACCTCATTTTCAACCTCGAATCCTAATTCCTTTTCGGGGGTTGGAGGTTATCTGCTCTCGTCAGAACCACCTCCAGCAGTATGCCCCCCGTGCAGAGCCGCCAGCAGCAGCAAGCCAATGCAGCCGCGCTGTCCAACACCACCATGGGTAGGTGTTGCACCAAGGTCAACGGCGTGCCTGCGGTCCTTTTGCACAATTGTGAATGTGCGTGTGTGTGTGTGTGATGATTGCATGTGTTAAGCCTGTTTTTTTTGTTGGTTTGTTGTATTGCTTGCTTCAGGAGGCTGTTTTTTTCCCATAGCCTCTTTGTTTATTTTCCCACAGTAAGGCTAAAATAAACAATGAGCTTCCTGACGTCCTGCCTCCTCGGTTTTAAATAAACCAAAACATATTAAGTGGTGGCAAATGGTTTCCACGGTGCATAGCGGTATTTAAGAAAAAGGTTTAGCTGTCTCTATTGGTGTTGTCAGGTCACTGCAGGTGCGGCAAAATTACAGTATCCTCCTGTAGTCGGCATCAGACATCAGTGGACACCATTTTTCCAATCATGGGCACTGTTTCCTTTTGAAATATCTGTTAAGTCATAGAGACACCCTACGTGTACCTAATAACTCCATTCCTAAATAGTGCATCAACCATAGAATAGCATTGTGTATATATATATATATACAATCATCATATATTCTATGTTTGTAGTATATGACGAGGAAAGTGTTTATAAACATGTTAAAGACGTGTGTTTGTGTTTATAAGAATCCCTTTAAAACTGTAACAATCATATAAAAACCAAAAGCCTGCTAAAAAAGGAGCCGACCCTTTCAGACTATACAATAACAAACTAAATCTATAACGAGTCATCATGCGCAGACTCCATTTGATTTAAACTGAGCTTTTGCTCCGCTGGGACTTTGTAACCCGTTTAGCTCGGTGTCTGGGGCAGTAAATCTCCTAGATGTAAATGACAATGGATGCCAGTCAATGTACTGTAACCACCGGACCACCATCCACCGTCTAAACCCACCCTATTTATAACATCAACCAGCCTCAACCACCAGCAATGAAACACACAGACGGCGGCAATAAGTCTGCATTGTGGTCTCACTACCGCACTTTGACAGCTATGTCTTTTCCCCTGTTGTTGTTGTTGTTGTTGTTGTTGTTGTTTGTTTGTTTGTTTGTTTGTTTTTTGGTCACAGGTTCCTTTAAGAGGAGGAAGAAGAAATCCATCATGGTGACGGTGATGCTGCTGATTGTGTCCATCCTTATCCTCATCTTCGGCCTAGCAGCCACCACAAGGACCCAGAACATCACTGTCGGTGGCTATTACCCAGGAGTCATTGTAAGTGGACCACACCCACCTGCTGCCTGCAACCCACACACACACACACACACACACACACACACACATGGGGCCACCAAGCGGATCAAATCGTGTTCGCAATCTGTTCCATGTCTGTGCTGTCCAATGTGTACTGGTCTAAGAGGTACAGTAACTCTATCAACTCTATCAAGTCTACTGGAGCAGAGGTTTCTGCACATGCACACATGCACACACCCATGCACAGAAACACACACACACACACACACACACACACACACCCATGCACGCACAAACACGCACACACATTACAGTGTGCCAAAGGCCGACGTAACGCAAACGAAAATCCATTTCTAATTAAAAAGCGAGAGAGAGATGTAGAGATTGTATTTAAAAAAAAAAAAACCCGGACTGTGAGAGGTTTCTCCGATGAAGAGGGAATCTTCACCAACATTCATTATTCAGCGATGCACTGTCATTAGTGGCTGAGTGGGGCAGGCACTCTGTGGCCCAGTCCTTTTGTCTTGTTGGCGGAACCTCACAGACACACCAGCGGCGTTCTGAAGAAGCATACGTACTGCCTCAGCGTACTGCACTTTCCTGCTGACCTGCGCAGTCGGGAACATTGGGGAAAGGTAGTTTTATGGGATTAAAACACTCTCAAAAGTATATATTTACAAACAAATGTTATGTAACTTGTGAAACACAATGCGTAAATAAATGCGGGGGGGATTTGTATCTGTGAATCTTTAGCCGTGCCTCTAATTTACCACTTGTGTATCATCATTTGTACATCAACTTTGACAAAGATGTATTTGTGATTTATGTGGATTCCTTTGACTCTTTTACATAAAATAAATAAATGCAGGAAGGATGTGACTCGTTAAATGTTGCATGACTAGTGTCTCATTAAACTCAAGTGAGTGATTTGTGTCTCGTGTCTTGTAAAAAGACTCGTGACTCGTGTCTTGTAAAACGCAATTCACAAATAAATGCAAAGTGATTTGTATATGTAACACATCATTTCAATACATCTAAAGTGACTCGAAAATGTAGTCCACATTCGTAAATAAATGGCTGTAGTTTACAACTTGTATATAAAAAGTTGTAAAAGGCACATTTGTACCAATACATTTCCCCATTTCCCACACCAAAATCATACTTACAGTACTAACAAGTGCGCCACTGAATTAGTTAAAGTGACAAATTTAACTTGGCTTTAACTTGGATTTAACCTGCTACATGTGTGTCGACAAAAACGCCAGCCAAGCGAAGTGAAGGCGCGGCACTCAGCAGCATTAGCACTAGCTAACTAGCTACTACCACGGAGGAGTATGTCCTCTAATTACTTTAAAAAAAAAACTTTTGTGGATTTTTGTTGATGGTTTTTTGAGTCATTCATTATTTACAAAAAAAACATCGCCATAACTTAGCGAACATGACGAGTAGACGTAAGAGTATCGGCTGGCAGCCAGCAGCCATAAATGTTGCATTACCACCATCTACTGAAAAAGCGCTGACTTAAAAACATTTCTATCTAAAAAAAGTTGACGATTCGCAAACTTACTTATATAATCACAATCATAATAATTGTTATCGCGCCATGCAAATGTGGATGTTTTAGTAAAAACATGGCAATGTATTTGTACATATGTTTGTGTTTATTAACAAATTATGACAAACAAGTTGTAAATTACAGGCATTTAAAACAGATACAAATCGGCATGTATTTGTTCGTGGCGTTTTATGAGACACGAGTCATGTGACTTTTTACCATGGTCCATGGTCCAATGCGTTTTGGGATTTTGTGTGAAACAGCACGTTAAAACTGTCTCAAAAGAATCCACATAAATAGGTGGAGATTCACAAATACATTTCCATAAAAAAAATGCTAAGTTGACGTACAAACGTATGATATATGAGTGGTAAATGAGAGGCATAGATGCAGATTTACAAATACAAATCATTCTGCATTTATTTGTGCGTTGTAAGGGCACAGATACAGATTTTCAGATAACAATCATTATTTTTAACTCACTCTGTGTTTTACGGGTTACCTGACTTGACATGTTTGTCTGTGAATACTATTGAGAATGTTTTGATCCCATAGTTTTACCCCATCACCATGGCCCCTGTGATGTATATCATCTGATGGACCCAAGAAGAGAGAAACATCCCAAACAAACACATAACAACCCAGCAGTGAATATCAAATTAGAGCTTCTAACTATAAGGCCGGTGGCACAGTGGCCATTACTGGGGGGAAACAAGCTTTACTGAGCGATCGCTTGACCTTTAGCGTGGAGGAAATTATATGATGGAATCGATCGCTCTACTCTGCTCACGGAAAAGTTCAGTTTGTGATAGATCACGACCGTCTGAAATACTCGTTTGAATGTTTCACGTTTGTGGCGCTTGAGTGTTTAATGTCGACACCGATCAATACAACTTTGTTTATATTGTTCTTCCAGAGAAACCTACAGTCTTAAGGGCATAGGTAGATTCAAAATGGGTAAACGGTAAATCCATGCGCCTTTATTGAACATTAGAAACCTAGACTGTTCCTCAGACACTGAGCTGGCGGTTGGTTCGATAATTGACCCCTGGATCATTTCATTCAGTCCTTTATCACACAAGCACAAACAGCCGCTGCCTCTCGTTTCAGCTGGGATTCGGCTCATTCCTGGGAATCATCGGCGCTCATTTGATCGAAAACAAGAGGCAGATGGTAAGAGGATTTTAAGTACTTGTTTGTGGGTCATTCAAAAAGCAAAGCAAATCACCACATCTCTTACTGGATCAACCACCATTGGTGGACTTGGTCTTTTGAGTCGTGTGTGTGTGTGTGTGTATCTTTAAAGTTGCTATGCAGTCGTTAGCCCAGTCAGCGTATGTCAGTTGGCCCCTTTGGAGTTTGTAGGTGTGCATATTTTCAGCGCACATATCGTCTTCGGGGGATGGGGGGGGGGGGGGGGAGGTTCATGGAAGATGTGGACCAAAATAGCAGAGTGTAAGAGGAGGAGGAGGAGGAGGAGGAGGAGCAGGACATATGCAGCACGTACAGGAATGTCCTGGAGAAGTTCCAGACGACAGCACCAGACCTGTCCATGGTCGACACGAAGAAGGGATGTGTAGCGAGATACGCCTTCTTTGAGTTTGTTAGGATCGCATTGCGTTCAACAAGGGGTGTTGTGCATGGTTTGGAGGTTAGTTTAAGGTGCCAGGTGGAGCCCTGCCATCCACCGTATCAAGTCTATCATCTCTGAGGTTATAGTTGCGCCAAATCAAATGTTCTCATCGCGTATTTTGCCTTTATACTTAGAGCAAGCTATGTTGGCTTGCTAAAAGTAATAATAAAATTAAATGAATGTACACCTACCTTTTATTAGCAAGCAAACATAGTGGATAAAGATATTTCTTCATATGATATGAATGTATATAATATTTAATATCCTTTCAACAAAAATATCTCTTCATGTTGGGACACAACATTCCAGTGTCACTGAAGAACTGCAGAATCTTCACAAAATCCACAGGGGGGGCTATTTTTTTGGAGGAATGATATCACATGTCAGTGTTGTTGTCAGTTAACATGTCGCTCCCATCGGGCATGACCCACGAAGACCTTGTTTGACCGCTTGGCTCGTTGAAACCATTTGACAGAATGCTAAACGAGCTGCGTCCCTCTTGCTCGTGTAAAGGCTGGGCGAGGCGAGGCGGTGCGGTGCGACTGGCAGGGCGGCCGTTCTTGTGTCATTTGCGAGCTACGATGATTGAGTCAAGAGAGTTGCGGTGCTCCTGAAGGGCTTGGGCATAGAGCCCGAACCGTATGGGCCACCAAGCGCTCACATTACCGGATGGCCGAATTCACCAGCGTCATCGGCGCCGTGTATCACTGCACACAGCCACCCGTACCCCAGCTTCCCTCATCGCCGTCTCCCCTCGGTGCGTTTCGAGGAACATATGCCACAAAAACTGCTCTGCACTGCTCCAGTCAGTCAGCCAGCCAGCTGGCAGGCTAAAGTGTGGCCGGCCCGTTCAGTCAGGGCCTTAATGACCTTAATGTAACACTGGAGCGGTCGACGCCGCTACCTGTCACTGAAGCGGCTTCTTTGGGCTCCTCCCGATGACAAGATTCAAGATGTTTTTAGTTTGCCATACAATGGAATGCTTACTCCCCGTTGCTTACTCCCCGCAGTATGAATTTCAACAACAATACTATACTATGCTATACTAAGCAATAATATAAACAACACTATATACTACCTACTATATACAAAACTATACTATAACAATAAAGTGACTGATGGATGATACATGTCCGTGCTTCTCCTGAGTGTGTGTGTGTGTGGTTGGTGGCTGGTTTAACCTGTGGGCCTTGAATGTAAATGGAGCCACAGGTGTGCAGCCTCATCAGTCCGTCTCAGGTGAGGCTGCCTAAACCAGCCACACACACTCCGCAAACACGCTAAATGGTTTGCCCAGTTGTAGAGAGAGGAAAAAAAAAATCAATGCATATATTTTATTTTAATGATGTATTAGGCTTTATTAATAGCTCTGTGAAGCTCTCTAAACGGATTATAGTGCATCAGTCAATATAGGAGGACCTGCCAGGCTAATGTGTCTGCCAGTCTATAGCATGTAGGCTAAAGTAGAGCAAATATAGAGTATGCGTAATTCTATATCGCATAGAAATTTCTAATTTGAGAGAGGGGACACCCCCAAGGCTTAAACACTCTAGGCATCAAACTACAAATGGTCAAATGGATCAATCTCAAAATGTTTTAAAATGGTTAGCTAGAGTGCTACTCGGTCGAGTGCATACCTCTGCCCAACACCAAAAAGACCCCTCGATCCGGATTCGGATCCGGATCTGCGCCAAAGTCTAATCAACTGTTCCTTGGCCCATTAGTAATCTAACCACCAAGTGTTGTCCAATTCTGAACATAACAGACAAGACAGCCAGACGGGGGTGAAAACATACCCTTGCCATCGGAGGTAAAATCTTACAGGGGAGAAGCCAGCTAGTTCTTCAGACACTGCTAGTTGACCTGGTGTAGTGTATAGCCAATAGGTTAGTGGGACAGCAGTAGCTCAGTCTTTAGGACTTGGCTTGGGAACATGAAGGTCGCCGGTTCAAGTCCCCGAAACACTTTGGCACTGCCGAGGTGCCCTTGAGCAAGGCACCAGACCCTTTCACACTGCTCCCCGGGCGCTGTATGTAAATATAGCTGCCCACTGCTTCTAATACTAGAATGGGTTAAATGCAGAGATACTCATTTCACTGTGTGTGTACGATGTATGTGACCAATGAATGAATCCTTAAATGAGGATTTAATCCTCTCCTCCATATTTAGATTTAGGTTGTGCTTATGTATATGTCATGGGAGTTATGATTGTGGCCTGTGCGAAAAAAATCCATCAAATAATTCCGGACACTGGCTTATGAATTCTTCTCTTCGTTTTTGTTCCAGCTGGTGGCGTCCATCGTCTTCATCAGCTTCGGCGTGGTGGCGGCGTTCTGCTGCGCTATCGTGGACGGGGTGTTCGCCGCCAGTCACATAGTAAGGAGTGTACTGTGAGCGCGAGCACGCGGGAACGTCTCCTTAATGAAGTCATTCAATATATCCGCATAATGGATAGCACTTACGCGCCACGTCCCGGTCATAATGTACTTTCGGCCCGTTGAAGGTATCGAAGGGTTGTGGGGCTTATGAAGTGGGGTTGCCATTGAGTTTGAAGGGTTGATATCAAATAATATCGAGTGAGTGTGTGTGTGTGTGTGTGTGTGTGTGTGTGTGTGTGTGTGTGTGTGCTTATGAATGGGTTCCCACCGATGTAGGTATGTATATACTGTAAAATATTTATATAAATATAGCGGCAGAAGAGGAGGCTTGTTGTGTAGATATGTAGAGTGCCCCATCCATCACGCCACTATTGACATTCCTGTCCTGGTTTCATTCTGCGTGCTGACACGGTCAAACACAGTCTGTTTCAGGAGGAGGGGAAAGGCTATGTGTACATTTTTATAATGTAAACCCCCATCATAGCCAACATCTGATATGAATGAAAATATTCGGTGGAATATTTAGTTTTTCCGCCTGCAAACGAAATCACGTGCTAAACCATAACTTACAGTTTACATTGTTACATGTGTACACGAGTGAACACTTGCTCATTTGGTCAGTGTGTGTGGTCGTTACGGTTGTGTGTGAGAGAGAGTGAGAGAGTGTGTTGACTTATGGACGTCGAAAGAGTTGTTGACGTGGGTGTTTGGTGACGTAAAGTAACCTTGTGACCCCTGCCGTGTGTGTGTCTTAATAACTCACCCCTGGGACCTCCCCGCAGGACCTCAGACCGCTGTACGCCGGCCGCTGCGACTACCACTCCGGCGAAAGCTCAACCGAGCGTGACGTAAATAACACACACGTTGCTTTCACTTTGCTCAATGAACCACAGTAGGTCCCCACGCAAACATCTCCGATCAGGGTTCAAAAACGTTGGTGTACTACTGATTGCTGTCCCGTAGTGTGGGGTATACCGTGTGTGTGTGTGGTGGTGTGTGGTGTGTGGTGGTGTGTGTGTGTGTGTGTGTGTGTGTGTGTGGTGTGTGTGTGTGTGTGTAGTGTGTGTGTGTGATGTGTATGTGTGTGTGTGTGTGTGTGTGTTTCTGAAATGGAGCCCCCATTTAAGGGGCACGTTAAACACCTGTGTTGAACCTCAGGTGCCGTGTCAGACGTCGTCGCGCATTACCTGCAACCTGAGGGTGAAGAGCAACACCTGCTACTGCTGTGACCTCTACAACTGTGGGAAGTGAGTTTTTAGTCCGGCTGCTTCCCCCTGCATGACCCCCCCCCCCCCACCCCCCTCCTCCTAGTGCTGCCCTGCTTCTCCGCTCCTCTAATCTGTAACTAACCCCTTGTCACTACTACCTACGTATTGCCTTATTATTATTATTATTATTATTATTATTATTATTATTATAAGGAAAACCAAACCCCAAAAAATAACTTATTTTAGATTTAAAAAAAGTGATGTCCTGGGTTACAAAGTAGGGAGGCAGAAGGGGTATACATTGATCCTGGTCCTAATCTTGTCTTAAATGGGCAATGTATTAAAAAAACGAAAGGATAAGATGTAAATGGACTCAATTTGCCCTCTATAGGTTAATTGTTACTGGCAGTTTTGGGTTACCAGGTAACTTCAATCAAAGGTTCTGCCCTCCCCCCCCCTCAAATGTGATAGTGATCAGAGAGTTACAGTGAAAGCCTGAACAGCAATATAGCCCCGCCCCTAAATGAAAACACTTTTTGATAGTGGGCGGGGACTAGCCAAAACAGGGTGTTTGGTTTTCCTTTTTTTGCATATCTGTGTAACAATTCAAATTTACAATATAAACAGTATCAATTGTGAGTTGTCTATTGTATCTCTTCTTGTTACCTATGTTTCAGAGAGCATCCTCTTATGGGACAACAGAATAAAGATGTTTTGAAAAAGTTTAGGAAATCCTCCATGATTTGGAAGTAGGTCCCTTTTTTAAGCCCTGGTGGTTGGCTGTTGATGGTCCGCACCATGTTCGTAGTCCTCTGGGGTTGAATGTCTGAATGAAACTGTAGTTGGTCATGTTACACATTTGACTGTGTCTCCATCTAATCGGCTAACCCCGGGCTAACTGTGATGTCCCACCTGCATGTCTTGGCTTCTCTGTGCCAACAATGTAGTTTTTCCCTTGATGTCCTCATACACTGTACCTCCATTCATATGACTGTAAACCATTCCGCATTCTAACCCCCCCCCCCCCCCCCCCTATCCATTCATTTGCTATGAATCTGGTTTTTTAATCGCTTTCCAACCATCAAAGTTTAGTAGTTGTGCGTGCCTTAGGTAGCTCAGGTGCATCACTTAGCTTTTAGGCTAAGTGATGTGGTTCTGTTTTTCCAACCCCGGCCCTCATGGTTGTGTTCCATCATCTGTAATGATAGCTTTTTACTCTTCCGCTGAAGCGTTCCACTGAGCTTAAACAGCGGGGGAAGAATCCACATGTTTTCAATAGGCCATAATATTTGTTCCGCATCTATCTTGTTTGCAACCATTTGTAAGCGTTTTTCGTCAGGTCAAAGACAGAGAGCACGCTGCTATTTTAATTTTAAGTATGTAAGCTTGGAACAAATAGCTACAAATGACAAATAAGGGAGCGTGGAAACATGGGCCTCATGGGCAATTAAAAAAACTATCAATGATTAGAAACAACTTCATAAGAAATGGAAAACAGTAACCCTGAGAAAAGAGTAGCACCTGTTGTGATAATAGCTCTAGCATGATGATGATGATGATGATGATGATGATGATGATGATGATGATGATGATGATGGTGATGATGATGATGATGATGATGATGGTGATGATGATGATGATGATGATGATGGTGATGATGCTGACCACGAGGCAGATTGATAACCCCCCCGCCTGCCCTGTTCCACCCACTGGGCTAGCCGTGTGGAGGTGATAGGGGGCTACCATGAGTACATAGACGTGAAGAGCTGCCAGGATGTGGTGCACCTCTACCACCTGCTGTGGTCCGCCACCATCCTCAACATCGTGGCTCTGTTCCTGGGCATCATCACTGCCGCCGTGCTGGGAGGCTTCAAGGACATGGTACATAACAAGAAACATTGACGAATGATTCGGAAAAGGTTGTGTAGGTTGTGATGTAGTTCTTGCTTTTTTTAAAATCTTTATTTGAGATGTTATTTATTTGATCCTTTGACACTTGTGTCAAAGGAACCAACGTGTGTTGGTATGTTTACCCTTGTGTCTGTGTCATGTGCAGCAAGTGACGTTGGTTTTTCATAGCACCTTAACGTGTGAAACCTTCAACAAGGCTTCCCTTTGAGCTGTCGTCCTGGGATGCGATAGATAGATGCACGGTTGGAAGATGCCAGTTGAAGTGCCGAGATCAGATGACCATAAACAGTGCAGCAGGACACCCAATCAGGGTTATAAGTAACCATCAGAGCAGAGTAGGCACCAGCCACATGTGTATGTATTTGACTCTGAGCCAAAAGATTCTGGGTTCGAAAACCCCAATGTCCACGTTCACCTGTTTGGTGTCCTTGGCTCCAAGATAGATGGATGCCTTAACTCTAAACCCTACCTGCTCATTAGAATCCACTGTACATTCGGGATAAAAGAAAATACCTGCTGGGCTTGACTGTGAACCTTCAGCCTACACCTCTCCTTGCAGATCCCCTTCCCGGCTTCAGAGGTGTGTGAACCAGAGGCCCCCCCGGCTCCCGCCCCCTCAGAGCCTTCCGTGCCCAGCTCCTATCTCAGCTCCTACTACAACACTGCCCCCTGCCTGCCGCCCTACACCGCCTACGACCTGCAGGTCAGCGCATGCTTGGTTGGCACATTTCTAAAAAATGGAAGATTTTTAGGCGCCGATCACACAGGACACACGGGCTTTTTTTGCAGTGGTAGGCATCTCTTTCCCGCGGTTTTGATATTGGCAGTAAGTGTTTTGCACTCCCTAGGCGCCTTTTTAATTGCCTCGATCTAAACACCTCGAGTTGAAAAAACTCATAAGTCATAAGCGTTTTTTTTTTTATTGTATTTTTTTATGTCCAATCTGATTAATTTAAAGGCGGGACTTATGTGGTGATTCCGCAAACAAGCATAGAGGAGAGACTGGTCGTTGGGACTGCTAGATACCCGGAGCTGTATGATTTCAATGTTCGGAATTACCTAAATATTATTAAAAAGGAATTAAAAAATGTGTTTTAATGCTGATGTTTTCATGCAAGAAAGTTTACAAGTGGCAAGCAGGACATTTACTTCCGTGTTTACAATGCTTAGACTGACAGCTTATTTTGGTGGTAGCTCAACCTGCTCCACCTGTGTGATCAGGGCCAAAGAGCAGCACAGTGCGTCTGGCCTACAAAACGCGTCCTGTGCGATCGGGACTACCGATGCCGTTAGTGGCAGATGAGTAAACGTTTATTTATTTTCCACAGGGTTCCAGCACCTTCCCTGACTCCTCGGGTCTGTCCGACGAGTCCCAGTCCGGCGCCAGCCACATGTGGCCTACTATGGTACCCCCCCGCTACTCCCCGCCCCACTTCCCCCTGACGAGAAGCCCCCGCCCTACAGCCCCTGAGAGACTGTTGCTCGAAACCCTTTATTTGCTTAACTCTACCAGGAATAAGTGTTCAACAAAACAAAACAAAAAAAAGACTCGCTATCTGTCTGGGATCCGGTGGCGGTCTGAGGGACAACAAAAGGGAGGGGAGTCACCGTTTCCATCCCTGCAAGCACCCACAATCCGTCACTGTACATAGACAGGCTGTTTGTCAAGGCGTCCTCCTCAGATAACATAGCAACACACTTGGTTCACCTAGCCTGAGGGGGGGTGTAGAACGGTGGTTCACAACTGGCGGGTCGCGACCCATAATGGAGTAATTTTGAGTGGGTCGCAAAGCATATGCCAAAACGTAGTCTTTAGAACCTAGCCGATGAATGAACTGATGTTTTAACGTACATTTATGTTTCAGTAGTGATTTCATTGAGTTTAGCCCCAAATTGTTGCATCATATTGTTCGCTCAGTGTTTACCTGTACATGATGGCATTGTGAAATGCGGCAATATTGGTTCGTGACTTAATGACTGATGACACATGTGGGTCCTGAGGCTAGACCAGTTGAGAACCACCAGTGTAGACGTAGAATAAGTCCTGCAACCACTAACCTTCTAGGGTCCTCCTGTGTGTTTTGCACACGCCTCCAGAAAGGGAGGAGCTCTCGGGCCACCAGAACTGTTTACACCTCTGCCTTAAGACGATTGACTTCCGGCAAAGGCCCCATTGATTCTGTGTGTCTGACATGAGTAGGCTCCTGTTTGGCGGGCGTTTGTGCCGTCACGCAGCCGGTGCTGGTTTGCGATGTTTGTCCATTGGCTCTTCCCTTCCAGCGGCATGGCCCTGGTGAGTTGAGGACGCTAGGTATGTGGTATGTGTGTTTTTATTTTTTGCACAGGTGTTAAGAAGCCCTGCCATAGGAACACTATGATAGCTAGTGGCTTCTGGCCTTTAACAAATCTTTAATATGAGCAGCTAGAGATAGGTGAAAACTATACAGAGTTTTATGTCCGTGTACGTTTCTTTAGAGAGGGGGATAGTGTCAACCCAGTCAGTGTTAGCTGTAATAGATATATTACACGCCTCAAGCTTTTTTCAACATGTACAGTTGCTCTTTCAATCATAAAGCTAAGTATCTAATAATAATCAACATGGCCGAACTTATTCAAGTATAAATTAGTAATTATGCGATCATTTTTCCGAAAAGTTAGACAGCGCCATACCTACAGTATGTAACCTATCCGTCATTCCCCCCCCACCCCCCTCAATTTACTAACTGAAGCAAACGTCATCTTCTATTGGGATATTGTCTCTTCCACGAGGATGTAGGCGTTTGAATTCAGTCACCACCCACTCAGCAAGCGGATGGCCCCAATCGGTGCTGACGTCACTGGCCTCCAACTGGGAAAGGCCCTTCCTTTAGCTTTAACCACTGGAGCTTTTTTATCATTTGAAGAGCACTCTCAGGGTCTGATGCAGTGTTTCTGTTACCTTGCCATTAAACTTTTATGGAACTGTATTGTTTTTCTAAATAAAAGTTCATCAGTGTCTTGACACTACCCATAAAATGTACTAAAATATATCAGATATGTTGCTTTAGCGACAGTGACGTAACTTGAAGGAACCCACTGCCAAATAACTTTAACCAAAATGACACTTAAAAACATCCATTTACTTTATATGACGAGCGGCATGCATGATATAATGGTAAATGAATAAAATGACAGTGTTGTGTTTGTTCACTTTAATGATACCAATTGGTAGGAAAGAGGACATAGCAAGTCAAACCTGTAGAAAAGACACCACCCAACAGACATGTTTTGAGTTTATTTAATGTCCATAGCACACGAGACCGTATAAATAAGTTTCAGATGAACGACACCGACAAGTAAAAAAAAAAAAAAGAAAGAAAAAAAAACAGGTCTTGAGCACAAACATACATAATTAAAAAACACCCACCGTGGTTAGTTTCACCCTAAACCTGCTGAATGATGAAGTGGTATGGAATGAAATGATACATCTACTCCATAACTCTCACAGCTACCCTGACGACTCAACACACAAAACGAATGCAAGAGACATATTCCAAAATAGTAATTTTACTGCATGAGTATCACTAAGTACTATATTTACAGAACTAGAGTGCATCTATCCTTATAGCCCTCCAAACCATCTCATTTAAATACAATCACAGCCACGACCCTGCCACAAATAGCAGGGAGATTCTGGCACTGACAATAAGTACGTGAAGGGAACTATTAATATGGCCAGCATATAGGGCGACTTAAAGCAAAAAAACATTGAAGGGACGTCGTGATCAACCAAAATAAAAATAAAAAATAATTGCTTAACCAGACATTTTATAGATGCAAGTGCAAACGTCATTGGAATATTTTCCTTATTTTTATTTTTTAAAGGCATATCTAACCATCAAACATTAGTTTGATCAATTAGACCAGGGGTTCCCAAAGTGGGGGTCGCGAGATGATTTCAGAATCAGATTTTCAGAAGATGTGACTCATGAAGTGTTTAAAAAAAAATAATAGTAGTAATTGTTTTTATTATAATTTGTATTATTATTATTATTATTGTTAATAATAACGTGTGCAGATATTTTTACTATGCAAGTCTGCTGATTCCGACAGGTTCACGACAGTGAACCACACACAATGATCGCGATCGCGATTACCCCCCCCTCCTTGGACTTCACGATTTTCGCGATCACGATTAATTAGTTTTTTAGCCGTCATCCTTCCACAGTTGGAAGCCAGATTTACTGGTTAAATCAACCAATATTTCTTCCACGGTGTCCCAATAAACATTTATATGTTAACAGTTTACAGTACAATCAAACTGATGATCCAGATGATAAAAACCAAGTTAGCAATGGTTAACACTTAAACCATTTCATTCAAATCCTTGTTGATTGTTGAACTTCTGGGGACAAAGGCTAAACACTGAAAAAGTAACAAAACAATAGAGATTGCTATAGAATGGAAGGAATGTTACTAAAAACCTCAGGATGAGAGGTCGAAAATAAAAACCATCTTGCACCTTCTTAATTCAGACTTTGTTATGTTGTTTCTGTTAAATAAAGGGATGTGAAACAATTTGCATTCACTTGTCTGCAACACTTCTCAGGGGCTTGTATACAAATAACGTGTTATGAGTAATACCTTTCAGTCAACACAGAACATAATTGTTATAACAAACCAAAAAACAATGTAACAATGTCAGTGAGAACCAAAAACGAGTACGTAAAACCGCAAGCAGGGGTAAGAAACAACATTGACGAATAAGAAGCTGTGAAAGGCACAGATACCCGAGTCCCCCTCCCCAACCTACCCCACCCAACCCCCTCAGTAGGACTCCGGAATGGTAAAGTCAAACTCTGGGTTGCCCTGCTGCGAAGGGTTCAGGACGGACCGCGAGCGACCGTCAGGCTCCACAAAGATATCGTTCCAGTTCAACATTTTGCCCTGTGCGGACGACTGCACCTCCTCGCCGCTGGGCAGGATGTGCTGCACGGTACCGTCCTCTCCGATCACGGGGATCCCGCCCTCGTGCGCCAGCCACCCCGGGGGCGGCGGAGCCTGGGGGGACTTGTTCGGCAGCAGGCGGTACAGGGTGTTGGGTGTGTCGTCCCGCTCCTTTCGGCCGGACGGGTCCTGGTTGTGCGCCTGCTTGCAGTGAGTGGACAGCACCTGGTAGTTGAGGAACATCTCGTTGCACAGCAGGCACTGGTACCGCCGCTCGCCCGTGTGGTGCGCCTCGTGCTTAGTTCTGTACTCGGCCAGAGCGAACACCTTGTCGCAGTAGCGACACGGGTACTTCTTCTCCCACGAGTGCGTGTTGAAGTGCCGCCGGAGGCTGGTGAGACACACGTAGGGCCGCTTGCACACCATGCACACGTAGAAGGTCTTCCCATCCATGATGAGCTCATAGTGGTCCTCCGGCTCACCTTTGATCTTCTTCTTGCCTGGACTGCCCACCGGCGACACAATGCTCTTATCGAAGGGTTTCAGCGGAGTGGACATCAGGGATCTCTTGCCCTTGGCCGCTTTGGAACCCCCCTCGTCCGGGTCTTCCTTCACGGGGACGATGTCGTATGTGTTCTCGCCGATGTTGGCGTACACTTTGCACCCCGATGAGATGGAGTCGATCTCCAAGGCCTTGTCGAGAGTGATCGTCTTCTTCGCGACTACCGTCGCTTGGGGGTAATTGGGCCCGGAGTTGTGTCCGGAGGACATATCTGAGAGCCTGATTTTAAAGTCCCCTTGCTGCGCCATGGTGCACACCTGCTTTTTATGAACTCCCACCAGGTCGCTGTTTTCACAGGGCTGAGGCGTACTGGAGGACATCTGGGTCAGACTGTGAGGCCTTGACGGAGTGCTGGGTGCACTTCCGGAGGAGACTCTGACCGGGGAGGAGGGAATGCTGGTGTTGGGGCCCAGCATGGGTCTGCTGACGGGCGTCAGCTGGGGGGACTTCTTTAATATGGACAGCGCCGTGTCTTGTGATTTGAATTGACCCGGTGTGTCTTCTGATTTGGCCCGACCCGGCATGTCTTCTGAATTGGATCGATCCGGCGTGGCTTCTGATTTGGATCGATCCGGCGTGTCTTCTGATTTGGCCCGACCCGGCGTGTCTTCTGATTTGGCCCGACCCGGCGTGTCTTCTGATTTGGATCGACCCGGCATGTCTTCCGATTTGGATCCATCCGGTGTATCTTCTGATTTGGATCGTTCCGCCACGTCTGCGGTACTCGGTTGTTGCTTGTTGTTCGACGCTGCATCTTCTGAGGCACCGGCTTCCAAATCAATAACGGCAGACGCGGCCTTCGGATTCACCGCGGCCTTCTTGGAATCCGTTTCCGAGACAAACATCACGTCGCTGTCGGAGTCTTCGTCATCATCAGCGGATTTGCGCGTTTGGTTAAATTCCTCTGCCGATATTGAGAAGGACTCTGTGATGATGGGCATCACCTTTGTGGATGCACCACTTTTGCTCTCAGTCTCTTTCGACAAACCTGGTAAGCCCTTTACATGCGACAACGGCTGCCCCAAGTTTGCAATGAACTTAACACCAAGTATCTGTCCCGCACTAATGAGTTCCTCAAGCATGTCGGATCGGACACGGATAATCTTGGCGCTATAGATATAATGGAGAATCTGTTCAAAGATTTCCGCTTTGATAAAGTTCAATTCGATAACTTGCCCGGCTACCGAAAAAAGTTGATGGAAGTAAGTGCTTGAGGCGGACAGAATGGTTTTGTGAGCTCTGAATTTCTTATCCTGTATGATTATTGTGACGTCGCAGAAAAGTCCATGGTTCCGTTGGTCATTCATTGACTTCAGCACAGCAGCTGAGTACTGTGTGTCACTCGCGGATATTAACTTGAGGTTTGGCATGCCTATAGGGGAGAGAAAGAAATAAGTAATAATAGTAATAATCCATTTCAATAGTTATTATATAGTAATAAATAATATCGTGTCCCTCCATTATTATTTGATCTCTAATGTCATCTGCACATTTTTTTTAAGTATAATATTTAACACAAACAATGTATTTGTTTGTGTTTAATATTATATATACATGTTTTTATATGTATTTCTTTAGATTGATTTGACATCCCATTTACTAATGAGCAGCATAGCTGTAGCTGCTAACATGCAAACAAAAACACCGCTAACGTTAGCCGCTTCGCGTTTTAAAACCCGTCGGTGACATTACATTACATCACCATTGTGAACTACACACAGCGCACTGTAGATATATGATTATGATTATTATTGTGTGACTTCGTTGTTGCAACGAGTGAACCCCAGAACGTAATAATAATAATAATGTGTGCGTGTAGTCTTCGCTAACAAAAGTAACGTAGCCGTTGCATTTTGGTTTCCTCCTTCAATGGGCGACAGCGCGGCCTACACACGAGATGACTTCTTCATTAGGACTTAAACCACATGCATATTAAGTACAGCGAGTCTATTATTTACCTGCGGTTTGTGTGTTTTTCTGTTCAGACCAAGCCGGGTTGTTACTTTGCAATTGTAACTTAGCTGAGTGCACACAGACAACAACAAAAAAAGAGAGAGAGAGACCGCCGCCTCGGCACGTCTTGGTGGTTCACACTACCGCTGCCTGTCACGCTCCGAGCGGCCACCAGGTGCCGCTATAGAGCTTCGTAAAAAATAAAAATAAAAATAAAAAAAGACATGAAAAGTATTCCTTTTGTACTCTTGATTTGTTTTTAAACGACACACACACATCATGATAAACATAATATAAAGGTGTAGTGTTGATTATAAGCATTATTGACGAAGTTTCAAGCGTGCTCAAGTGCAGGACTCTATTTCAATATCAATTACAAGCGGAACGTTCCGTTGCTCAACTCGACAGTGAAAGGGGGAACTATTTGTGGAAGTACCAGTGGCAGTTCCTGCTTGTAAACGTTTTCTTGAGAACAACATTCGTAATAGAGCATTGGGGTTCTTGGCGGCGGGGGGCCCATTTCGTTGTTTTGTTAGTGGTTGTGTTTTAAACCGCAGCCAGAATGCCCATCTATGACCGGTCATCGGACCGAACCTCTGACGGCAGAGAGCAGCAGAGTCCCAGGCCGCCCAGGAGACGGAGTAGGTCCCGGTCCCGCAGTCGCAGTCGCAGCGGGAGCCATGGAGGCCGTGGTTTGTCCCCGGACTACTTTGGTCCAAAGCTCCCGATGCCCCGCAACAGGGAGAGGGAACGAGAGGAACACGAGCATCGACTCCACGAGGCCAGGAACATCAAGAGGATCCGCATAGGGAGTCCTCGGCGAAGCCGTTCGCGGTCCAGAGAGCGAAACAACCACTGGTCCGAGCAGCGTGGAGGCTTCAAAGAGGACTACTATGACCAGCAGAGGGACGACGCGCAGCGGCAGAGACAGGAGGCCTTCATCGCAAGGTGACCTGCTTTTGATAAGTGTCAGCTGGAAAAGGACAACGTTTATAAGATGTTTGCATTTATTTATTTGTATTTATTTATATGGTGTGTGTGTGTGTGTTTACACTTTTCTCCTCTCCCAGGCGTTTACAGGAACGGGAAAGAATCGGGGAGCTTGGCTCACCTGAGGTCTGGGGATATTCTCCCAGAGTCAAGGAACCAGAGTAGGTTTTTAAGTCTGAATCCTTACAGATCGTGATGTGTTGTATTTTCCTTTTTTTTTTTTTTAAAGGATTTTTTTGTATTCTCGACTTCTAAATTTGTGTGTTTATTCTTCAAGCTCTGACGAATTTACACCTGTGGAAAACGTGAAAAACAGCAGTTCAGACAGCTCAGACGGTATAATGCGCCGTCCTTCACACTTTCTTTAGCCGCCACATATTTTCAATTTGAATGTACTTTATTAAACGAATGTCTGATTTCTTGCAGATGACAAGAAGAAGAAAAAGAAGAAGAAGAAAAAGAGGAAGAAATCCAAAAAGAAGAAAAGCAAGAAGCATTCAGAAGACAGCGGGTCTGAATCTGATTCTGAGGGTAATTCTTGTTTTTGTTATGGTGTTTGCCCCCCCCCCCCCCCCCCCATAAGCACTCCGTTGTGTCATGTTTTTAGTTGTCTAATGTAAACTCTATTCCACCATCTTTCAGAGGAAGAGATGAAAAAGAAAAAGAAGAATAAAAGCAAAAAGTAAGCATACTTAAAAAAAAAAAATGTATATTTATATATTCTTCAAGGAAAAATAACACGATTCATTAAGATACTTTTTTTTTTTTTTTTCTCACAGGTCAAAGAAGTCGAAGAAGAAGAAGAAGGCCAAAAAGAGCCAAAAGCAGTCCAGCGACTCTAGTAGTGCGGAGTCTGGGGAAGCTGAAGAAAAGGAGGAAGGAGAGGAGGACGATGAGGAAGAGGAGGAGGACGATGAAGAGGGTGGGGTGGTGTGGGTGGAAAAGACCTGCATGGATGAAAACCTGGTGGGGCCTGAGGCACCGCTCACCCACATGTCGCAGGACGACAAACCTCTAGAGTGGGTATATGGCAAAGAACAATAACACTACTTTGTGTGAGGAAAATGTCAAGCATTTGTATTTAAACTGCCTTTTCCTGCCATTTGTCTCTTTCAGTTTTGGACACGCCTTGTTGCCAGGTGAAGGTGCTGCCATGGCAGAATATGTAAAGGCAGGCAAGCGCATCCCAAGAAGAGGAGAAATTGGGCTGACCAGTGATGAGATTGCCAACTTTGAAAAATCTGGCTTTGTTATGAGTGGTAGCAGGTATGTAATATGTGCTTCATTGTGCCTTATGTTACAAATTGGTCTAACTGGTTGGACTAATCCTACTAGCGATTATTTAAAAAAATAAAATGTAGTAATTGAGAAAAAAGTTAAAATTCAATTAAGTCACCTCAAATACATTTGGGAATTCTATTTTTGTATTAAACAGTTATGTACTTGCATTACTCTGTATGTAGGTGTGAATGTATGGAGTCCAGTGATAATTGGCTAAATTAATAAAACTGAAATCAGTGTAGTTTTCACCACGACCGAACATAGTATTACTCGTTGGCCCCTCTGAAAGTCCACCTGTCTGACCTGCACTTGTGTACCTTTTTAGACATCGGCGTATGGAGGCTGTGCGTCTGAGAAAGGAAAACCAGATCTACAGTGCGGACGAAAAGAGGGCCCTGGCGTCGTTCAACCAGGAGGAAAGGAGGAAGCGGGAGAGCAAAATCCTCTCCAGCTTCAGGGAAATGGTGTACAGGAAAACCAAAGGCAAAGATGAGAAGTGACTTGTGCATCTCAAGCTTTTTGTTTTTTTTTATTGGTTGTCAGTCAACATTTTATAGTTAAAGCCCACATGCATTGCCCAGTCTGGTTTTGAACTAATCTGATTTAGTTGTTTCTAAAAGGTGTACTGTGGGGAGATTTTTTATTTTTCATTGAGGCATTTGAGTAGGGGACAAATGTACTTAATATTGGATACAGTGTATTGTCGATTATGTACCAATCTTTTATGGGCTTACTCTGCTCTTGACCTTTTTTGTAAATTCCCACACATTCAGAAACAGAGTTAATAAATTCTTGAATGTAACCCGAATGAGTTTTTTGTGTCAAACTCTACTCCAATGAGTCTTCGATGTTACTGTAGAACTAGCCTAGTTTTCCAGTCTCGTGACAGTTTCTTGTCAACAATTGTCAGGCCCAAGTGGCGCTAGAGCAGTGATTGGTTCAACGGGCAGGTATCGTCAGATCGCAGACGGAAAGTGGGGGGGCTAGATCAATAAAGGCAACACATTAGGTCAGACCATGTCAAATGTGTCAAGTCAATTTTATTTGTATAGCTCTTAATCACAGTTAGTCTCAAAGGGCTTCACAGGCCCGAAACCCTAGCCCTAAGGGCGAGAAGAGAAACCCTTAATTATGTAGGAAGAAATCTTAATTGAGTGGAAGGGGATCCCTCATCCAGGGATGGTTCAGGAGTGCAATGGGTGCCATAAGTGACATAGTAAAGTACAAAGATAAAAATATATAATCTAAATATTATATACACAATATACAAATATTAAAATGAGAATTTGTGTGGTGATGGCCAGTATCCTTCAGGTGGGATCACAGCGGCACAAACCGACTGCGGTGTGGTTATATATGGGGTAGGGTGGACATGGAATGTGGAGAACCTCTAGTCTTGTACCTATCGGCAGCAGGGGTAGGCTACTGCTGGCTAACGGGTCTATTTAGCTGTAACAAGAGCTGAAGGGCACTCCTAGGTGCCAAACGACAATGTAAAAAGGTAGGTTTTAAGTTTAAATATTTCAACAGTCTGCTTCCCTGATAACAGGTGGCAGACTGTTCCACAAATAGGGCACATGGTAGGAGAACGCTCTATTCCCTACTGATTTCTGACTTTTGGGATTGATAGAAGGCCGGCTCCTGACGGACAATAGGGAACAATACAGTCTTTATATAGATATGAGGGTGCCAAGCCGTGTAGGATTTTATAAGTAGTAGCACCTTGAAATCTGACCTTGCATCAAACTTTCTGGTTGTAGTCAAAAGTCTGGACGAAAAGCTGGACGCTTTTCGTAGCGGAGTTCGGTAACCCAGAGAACAGGGCATTGCAGTAATCTAGTCTAGACGATATACACGCTTGGATGAGCGTCTCTGCATCCGCGGCAGACAGCATTGGTCTAATTCTAGCAATGTTTAAGATGAAAACAATGCAGTTCTGAATCTGATCGAAAGATGGCGTCGGGTCAAACAAGACACCAAGATTTTTTAACAAGCTTTGGGCCACAGTAGAGCCCTCAAACAACAGTGTGACATCTTCAAATAGTGGTCATTGTTGCGTCGGGCCGATGATTATCAGCTTTGTTTTTCCTGGGTTAAGCTGCAGGTAGTTTTGGGACATCCATATTTTAATTGCAGTCAGGCAGGATTCAACTTTCTGGATCTGGGAGGGGTTGTTTGACTTGATACGAATATAGATTTGGGTGTCGTCAGCACAACAGTGAACACTTTCCATAACTCCATAAATAATTCCATAACAGCGAATAATATAACCAAGAGGCATGTAGATTGCAAAGAGCAGAGGACCAAGGACAGACCCTAACGGAAGACCAAAGCTTTAGATGTGTCTATGTAAGAAGTATCTGCACCATTGGTTGAATAATAGAAACAATCAGATTTAAGCACTTTATTATACAACACATTTTAGAAGTGACATCTTGCAGTTTTCAGTTAATGTTTTCAAGTCCCTGTAAACAAAAAAAGAAGAGATCAGTATACAATTGTATGACTTCCATTCAAGATTTGTACTGCCATTCCCTCCCACAGTATGAATTTCAAACTATACTATAACAATACTGTACACAATACAAATACCAATAAAGTGACTGATGGATGATATATACATGTGTTGTAAAGTAAAGAATTGTAAAGTGCCAGTAGTGCAGCATGCATCATGAATACGGTGCAGTATAGTGCAGTTATTAATGAGTCCAGTAGTGTAGCATGCATCATGAATACAGTGCAGTGCAGTTACTAATGAGTCCAGTAGTGCCACATGCATCATGAATACAGTGCAGTTACTAATGAGTCCAGTAGTGCAGCATGCATCATGAATACAGTGCAGTGCAGTTACTAATGAGTCCAGTAGTGAAGCATGCATCATGAATACAGTGCAGTTACTAATGAGTCCAGTAGTGCAGCATGCATCATGAATACAGTGCAGTGCAGTTACTAATGAGTCCAGTAGTGAAGCATGCATCATGAATACAGTGCAGTTACTAATGAGTCCAGTAGTGCAGCATGCATGATGAATACAGTGCAGTTACTAATGAGTCCAGTAGTGCAGCATGCATCATGCATACAGTGCAGTTACTAATGAGTCCAGTAGTGTAGCATGCATCATGAATACAGTGCAGTGCAGTTACTAATGAGTCCAGTAGTGCAGCATGCATCATGAATACAGTGCAGTTACTAATGAGTCCAGTAGTGCAGCATGCATCATGAATACAGTGCAGTTACTAATGAGTCCAGTAGTGCCGCATGCATCATGAATACAGTGCAATTACTAATGAGTCCAGTAGTGCAGCATGCATCATGAATACAGTGCAGTTACTAATGAGTCCAGTCGTGCAGCATGCATCATGAATACAGTGCAGTTACTAATGAGTTCAGTAGTGTAGCATGCATCATGAATCAGTGCAGTGCAGTTACTAATGAGTCCAGTAGTGCAGCATGCATCATGAATACAGTGCAGTTACTAATGAGTCCAGTAGTGAAGCATGCATCATGAATAACAGTGCAGTTACTAATGAGTCCAGTAGTGCAGCATGCATCATGAATACAGTGCAGTTACTAATGAGTTCAGTAGTGTAGCATGCATCATGAATCAGTGCAGTGCAGTTACTAATGAGTCCAGTAAACGTATGATAGTGTAATGTATTATGGGATGTATCATGCGTGATTTAGGTGCTCACCTTAGAATTATGGTACTTTCCATTCCCAGACACTCTCCTGTCTCTCTCCATTAGATGCCACTGCCAAGGAACTCGTGCTACTCTCTTCTCCTACACAGAAGCGCACATTTAGTTAACTATCCCAAAAACAAAAATATATACAATTATATACAAAAGCAGATCAAGTAGCGGAAATTATATTTTAAAAAGGCACGATTAAAAAAAGGTTAAATTAGAAATAATTGACACTTCACAGATCTTGGGTCGCTTGAGTCAGCCTTACCTTTCCTCCGTTGGTGAACTTATTGACGTGTATCGTCGCCAAACCGGGGATCATAAGACAAACGGTCATAACGGCCAAGCCGGGCAATATTTCATACCACATGCTGCTGGAGTCGTTTCTAGACCATGCGATTATGAAGTCAAATGTCAAACGTTGTTTATCAGTAGCGTCTCCAATGTAGACGCTAACAAAATGTCGAATGCCCTCACTCACACAACAACTTGACGGTCATTCGTTTACTTCCGGGTCGACGGAATGACGAATCGATGATGGCTTTCATTTTTAATTTAGCACGTATTTTTGCGCCGTGGTTTAAACACATTATAGTCAACACGGGGATTTATTTTTCATTCCATGAATAATAATACAAATAATAATCATAATAATGGTAATAATAACCACACTATTAGCTTTATAGATTGGGATAAGACGTGTTTTTTGTTAGATCAATTGTATACAGGCTGATTTTTTTAACCATAATTCACAATAACAATAATAATAACCATACAATTACAACATTTACATTGTTTCTTCTCCTTCTTACGGGTTTAATTAATTAGATTAGATTCAAATGTATTGTCAGTGTACAGCACAAGTAAAGTGCAGCGAAAATAATTTAGCATCTAACCAGAGTGCAAATGTTGCAGTAAAGTGCATGGTAGGATATCATTTACAGTTTACAGTTGCTAAAAGACAGTCTACTAGTTATAAAACAGTTATAAGATTACTTATAGAGTATATATGAGATATGTGCATAATAATAGGTTTATATATATAAACAGGTAAGTATACAAGTATTCAACAGGTATGTAATTATGAAAAACAAGATAAATATATATAAATGTATATACAGCAGATAGTGAGCAGGGATATGCAGTTGACGATTCAAATATATACGGCAGGTACAGTAAAAATGTACACGCTATCATACAGGTTGTCATGTTATCAATAACTATGTAAACTATAGGTAGAGGTAGGTAGTTATGATTACAGTGCAAGGCAGTCGAAGACATTGATGGTGATGTATTATTATAGGATATATTGAGGGGGGGGGGGGCTGTCATCGAGGTACAGAGTTCAGAGAGATAACAGCTGAGGGGAAGAAGCTTCTTCCCCTCAGCTGTTATCTTGAAGCCTGCTTGACTTGGAACAAAGGTTTCTATAGCGGAAGGAGGAGGGCAAACAGTCCATGGTTGGGGTTTAGAGGGGTCTTCCACTATTTGTTGTGCCTTCCTCAGACACTGTTTGTGGTGGGTAGTGTTTATTGCAGGGAGGGGTAATCCAAAGATGGTTTTCACCACCCTCTGCAGCGCTTTCCGGTCGGAAACAGTGCAGTTGCCGTACCACACTGTGATGCAGTTGGTGAGTATGCTTTCGATGGCACACCGGTAAAAGTTCACAAATCTGTGGGGACAGGTGGGCTTTCCTCAGTCTCCTCAGGAAGAAGAGACGCTGGTAAGCCTTCTTTACCAGTGAGGCAGTATTGAGGGACCAGGGGAGATCCTCTGAGATGTGGACCCCCAGGAATTTGGAAGCTGGAGACACGCTTGACCTCCGCTCCGTTGATGAGGATGGGGGCGTGTGCGCCAGCTCTGGTCTTCCTGAAGTCCAAGATGAGCTCCTTGGTCTTCTTGGTGTTGAGGGCCAGGTTGTTGTCAGCGCACCACGCCACCAGGTGCTGGACCTCCTCCCTGTAGACTGCCTCATCGTTGTTTTTGATGAGGCCCACCACCATTGTGTTGTCTGCAAATTGATGATGGTGTTTGCACCATGTACAGGAGTGCAGTCGTGGGTGAAGAGGGAGTAGAGGAGAGTGCTCAGGACACAGCCCTGGGGAACGCCGGTGTTCAGGGTGATGGTGGAGGAGGTGAGATTGGCTAATCTGACAGACTGGGGTCTGTTGGTTCGGAAGTCTAATAGCCAGTTACAAACAGAGGGGTTAATGTCAAGATGTAAGACGTAGGATGATAAGACATAATTGTCAATTATGTGATTAATAATGTGATTTTCTTTTAATAATAATTATGTGATGATAATAATAATAATATAATAATAATAATAATAATAATAATAATAATAATAATAATAACAACCATACAATTATATAATATATAACAACAAAAACATATCAAACAAAGTCAAGTAGTATATTATCACACGTCAAAATACCAGTTATTATTGGTTAGAAGGACAAGACTAAAGAATAGCTCTATACTGGTTTGATGGTGGTGATATTATTAAACTATATGTATTCTTTATTATTATTATTATTATTATTATTAATAATAAATATGTATCGTCGTAACCAGTGGTTGGTCACCTGGCCCTCTAGTGGCGTAGATGCAGAACTACGACCGTTGTATCTAAAGGAAGTGACGTCAGAAGTGACTCGACGCGCTGGTGGTCAGGTCGCTACCGTCTCGCTGCTACGAAGTAAACAACAAACTGTGTGGATGGAAATTGACTTTTAACTGATCGCTAAAATAGCATTTGCAAAAATGAAGGACGACAAGGAAAATACTCGGCCAATGGAGAAAATGACGGACGTTAAATGTGAAGAGGGAGAGAAGGTCGAGAAGCTGAAAGAGAAAAGAGAGGCAATGACCAAGGTAGAACTGGCTAGCTAGCTAACGGGGGGGGGGGGGGGGATCAGCAAGTTGATTTGGTTAACGCCCACCTCATTTGATCGTTTATTTGATCCAAATACATTCTTCTTCTTCTTATTCTTCTTCTTCTTACGGTTTTAACCCACGTCGTTGTTGTTATAGATTGTCATAAGACGTTTACCACCGAGTCTTACCAAGGAGGAACTGGAGGAGCAGTTGCAGCCTCTTCCTGAACTCGACTATCTGGAGTTCTTCTCTAATGACACAAGGTGGAGCAGAATAATAATAACAATAATAATAACACACTACCACGTGGACGGGAGAGTTTACTGATGTTTACCATTTCAAACAATACACTAACCTGTCCCTTTTTTTTTTTTTTATATGTGTGTCTAGCCTTTTCCCCCACCTCTTTGCAAGGGCATATATCAACTTCAAAAAACAAGAGGATATTGTCCTCTTCAGAGATCGATTTGATGGATATGTTTTCATCGACGGCAAAGGTATTTAGAACACACGTTAACTGTAACACGTTAACTGTAAGATGCTCACTTGAATAGTGCTCACATAGCTGCACAGTTGATTGTTGTTGTTGTTGTTTTCCTAACAGGACAGGAGTATTCAGCCATTGTGGAGTTTGCGCCTTTTCAGAAGATTGGCAAGAAAAGAAGCAAAAAACGAGATGCAAAGTGTGGAACAATAGAGGATGGTAAAGTCACTCGTCGCTTCACATCTGTCCAATATCCATCTGGAACTTTCCTTGAATCCCAGAGGCCCAGTCTAGCACATCAATGGCAATGCCTAGCTTATAAAGTTCAATTATACATTGTATATAATGTGGAACAACACTTGAACATTGCCATTAACCTTTTAGATCCTGATTACGAAAGATTCCTGGAAGTATACAATGGTCATGATGATGAAAAAATGACATGTACACCCGAGACTCTGTTGGAAGAAATTGAGGCAAAATCAAAGGAGCTTGTTGGTATGTAATAATAATAATAATAATAATAATTTTTTTGTTAAATGTAATGTATAATACCGGACAGGTCGAGGGAAGAATCCAAATACATTCATCCACTTCTGTCCCCTTTTACAGCCAGAAAAACCACTCCTCTCTTGGACTTTCTTAAGAATAAGCAGGTAGTGTATACAGTTGCACAATATTGTTGTATACGTGGATCTTTTTAATTGACACATTGAATCTGCATGAACCATATGTCAACCTCATATTCACAATGTCCAGAGAGTCAGAGAGGAGAAGAAAGAGGAGCGGAGAAGGAGGGAGCTTGAGCGTAAGCGACTGCGCGATGAGGAACGTCGCAAGTGGCGTGACGAGGAGCGCCGGCGACGTAAAGACGCTGACAAGATGAAGAAATCGGACACTCCCTTGGAGAAGGACCACGTAAAGGAGGAACCAAAAATTAAGGTGGATACTGCAGTGGACAGAAGTACCGATACAAACCTTTTTAAGTGATAATTATCATATAATAATATTATTGTTTATGTTCCCCTTTTGCAGCTCCTGAGGAAACCAGACCGAGGGGAGGATATGGACACAGAGAAACCTAAAGACAAGCCAAAGAGACTAGAGAGGCCAATGAAAGACGATAAAGTCACGGGGAGTGTGGATCTGAAAAAGCGTCCGAACATTGAAAACAAGGGTGAAGAGCGAGCTAGGAAGTAAGTGGAAAAACTCCTCTCTCCCTCTCTCTTATTTCTCTTATTTCTCTCTTTTAAACTCTTTCTCTCCTAAAACTCACACGTAGGGTGGATGAGGAGGGACGCAAAGAGTTTCGGGAGCGCGACCCCGCTCGGGACCGGGAGAGGGAGAGAGAGCGGCGCCAGAAGGAGAAGGAGCGCATCCGGCGGCAGGACGAGGACAGGAGGAGGAGGCGGGAGCGGCACGATGGCGAGAACGCCTGCAGGAAGAGGGAAGACGACGGGAAGCGGGACAAGGAGCGCGACTGGGACAAGAAGAGGGGTGGGGCCGCCAATGAGTCCGCCCACCATGAGAGGTCTGCCAAGGACAACAGAAAGGAAGAGAATATGAAGAGAGATCGCATGCGCAACAAGGTAAGGGAGACGGGACATCGGGAGACGGACATCGTGCTTATGAAAATAAAATGATTCTTATTATTTTTTATTTTATTGTACATTTTTGCTCCAGGATCGACCTGCTATTCAGCTATATCAACCAGGGACCAGAAGCCGTACCCGCGGCGGCGGAGGTGGTGGTGGTGGGGGGGGAGAATCCCAACCTGCAGAAGGAAAGCCAGACAACGAGTGTAAGAGAGCCAATGACAAGGGAGAGGATTGAATCGGTTTTGGGGCAACATGCATGTGAAGTGAGGGTGTGAGACGGGCTGGCAGGGCTCGGAGAGGAACATAATCGCACCACAGCGTAGCTCGCGGGTCCTCAATCCAGGCGGAGATGCAGTGATGTCATGGTGCCAGAGTGTCGGGCACCATGCTTCTCAGCTTTGTCGGTCAATAAAGAAACCGGTAACGCCACACTTGGTAAATGTTGTACAATTGGCTTTAGGGAAGCAGCTGTTGTTGACAAAGTAGTGGATGCCTTTCTTGGGACTGCATTAAACACCAAGTGGCCTTATCACAGTGCATTGCTATGCTGCTGTCAAGGATGTGCAAACGTTGGAGCTCTGTCCTGCTGAATTGTCCATCTATATCACACCCTTTACTATTTCAATGTAGCTCTGCAGAAGACACCTGCCCTTGCCGTTCTGCCATTCATTTGTCAACAACCTAAATGGTTTTGGCATTGCAGGATACTCCTTTTGTGTTTCTCTACTTTATATCCTTAGATGTATTGTATAAAAAGATCACAGAATTAATGCTATTACTTTTAAATATCTTTTACACCCATATTTTTTTTTTTTATCCAATCAAATTTAAATTTACAGATGCAAACAATTGCATCTGTAGCGTTTGTGTACAGCGGTCACACTTGAAGGAGGTAATTCTTTATTCAGAAACTATTTGTTCACCGATAAAGGAGAAATAGCCATTTGTGACTTCAGAACTGTGAGACTATGCATCGTTTCCAACCTGCATGTACCATCAAAGTTACCAACCTGTGGCCTTTAAACTTACAAATCCAAGATGCATATCTGCATAAAGAAAATTTTCATAATACATTAAACAGAACACAGCATGTCAACATATCTATATCTTTCATGCTCATTGTGTTGAATTGGAAATAAACCTATCCTTTATCAAATGTGTATGTGTCTTTGATTTTCATTTGCTACTACTCTGCTGACTCAGGGTGCACAGTGAAGGAGCTGTGTAACAACATAACAATAATTGGAATAGTATTAGTTCAGTTGTATTTTGGATTTTTGAATGCCGTGAAGCTGAAGAACTCCACAAATTACGTTAATTTGTACTAAATCATGTGCTTTAACTCAACTGAAGCAGTAAGTAAGGACTCTGCAATATGTTTCCTCACTTAACATCCTTTCGTAGCTGTTGTAGTAGAGATATACAGTTGCAAGAAAATGTATGTGAACCCTTTGGAATTACCTGGATTTCTGCATAATAAAATGTGTGTGTTCATCTAAGTCACAACAATAGACAAACACAGTCTGCTTAAACTAATACCACACAAACAATATGTTTTCATGTTTGTATTGAACACACCATGTTAACATTCACAGTGCAGGGTGGCAAAAGTATGTGAACCCTTGGATTTAATAACTGGTTGACCCTCCTTTGGCAGCAATAACCTCAGTCAAACGTTTCCTGTAGTTGCAGATCAGACCTGCACAACGGTCAGGAGGAATTTTGGGCCGTTCCTCTTTACAAAACTGTTTCAGTTCAGCAATATTCTTGGGATGTCTGGTGTGAATCGCTCTCTTGAGGTCATGCCATAGCATGTCAATCGGGTTGAGGTCAGGACTCTGACTGGGCCACTCCAGAAGGTGTACTTTCTTCTGTTGAAGTCAATTGGTGGACAGATGGCCTTAAGTTCTCCTGCAAAATGTCTTGGTAAACTTGGGAATTCATTTTTCCGTCGAGTTGGGATGAGGTTTTGATGTTGGTGTGCTGTGCCCTTTTTTCTCCACACATAGTGTTGTGTATTCCTTCCAAACAACTCAACTTAGCTTTCATCTGTCCACAGAATATTTTGCCAGTAGTGCTGTGGAACAATCAGCTGCTCTTTTGCAAACTTCAAACGTGCATCAAATGTTTGTTTTGGACAGCAGTGGCTTCCTCCGTTGTGTCCTCCCATGAACTCCATTCTTGTTCAGTGTTTTACGCATGCAGTTCAGAAACTATTTGTTCACCGATAAAAGAGAAATAGCCATTTTTTTTCATAATACATTAAACAGAACACAGCATGTCAACATATCTATATCTTTCATGCTCATTTTGTTGAATTGGAAATAAACCTATCGTTTATCATCAATGTTTTTTTTGGACAGCAGTGGCT
This sequence comes from Muraenolepis orangiensis, assembly GCA_027704905.1. Classification (NCBI taxonomy): domain Eukaryota; kingdom Metazoa; phylum Chordata; class Actinopteri; order Gadiformes; family Muraenolepididae; genus Muraenolepis; species Muraenolepis orangiensis. The sequence goes on from CM051001.1 coordinate 22,872,635, forward strand.
TCCTCCGTTGTGTCCTCCCATGAACTCCATTCTTGTTCAGTGTTTTACGTATTGTAGATTCATCAACAGAGATGTTAGCATGTGCCAGAGATTTTTGTAAGTCTTTAGCTGACACTCTAGGATTCTTCTTCACCTCATTGAGCATTCTGTGCTATGCTCTTGCAGTCATCTTTACAGGACGGCCATTCCTAGGGAGAGTAGCAACAGTGCTGAACTTTCTCCATTTATAGACAATTTATCTTACCGTGGACTGATGAACATCAAGGCTTTTAGAGATACTTTTGTAACCCTTTCCAGCTTTATGCAAGTCAACAATTGTTTATCTTAGGTCTTCTGAGAGCTCTTTTGTGCGAGGCATGGTTCACATCAGGCAATGCTTCTTGAGAATAGCAAACTCAAAACTGGTGTGTGTTTTTTTATAGGGCAGGGCAGCTTTAACCAACACCTCCAATCTCCTGACTCTAATTAGCTATAGGGGTTCACATACGTTTCCCACCCTGCACTGTGAATGTTTACATGGTGTGTTCAATAAAAACATCAAAACATATAATTATTTGTGTGGTATTAGTTTAAGCAGACTGTGTTTGTCTATTGTTGTGACTTATATGAAGATCATATATATATATTGGGGTGACCAGCAAATATGAGAGTGCTGCAGCACTACTGGCACTGTAATGCATTTTGCACAATATAAAACATGTACATATCATCCATCAGTCACTTTATTGTTCTTTTAGTATTTTTATAATTCTGCGGAAGGGAATGGGGAGTAATCATTCCATTGTACTTGTTGCAAATGGCAAATACATTTCTTGAATCTTGAATCGTGTATTTGATACAAAGAGATATATTAAATATATATCATAGGTGTGTATGTAGCCTTCTGCAAAGAACCATAGAACATATCCCACGACTGCACTCCTGTACATGGTGCAAACACCATCATCAAGTTTGCCGACGACACAACGGTGGTGGGCCTCATCAAAAACAACGATGAGGCAGCCTACAGGGAGGAGGTCCAGCACCTGGTGGCGTGGTGCGCTGACAACAACCTGGCCCTCAACACCAAGAAGACCAAGGAGCTGATCGTGGACTTCAGGAAGACCAGAGCTGGCGCACACGCCCCCATCCTCATAAACGGAGCCGAGGTTGAATGTGTCTCCAGCTTCAAATTCCTGGGGGTCCACATCTCCGAGGATCTCTCCTGGTCCCTCAATACTGCCTCACTGGTCAAGAAGGCTCACCAGCGTCTCTTCTTCCTGAGGAAAGCCCACCTGTCCCCTCAGATTCTGGTAAACTTTTACCGGTGTGCCATCGAAAGCATACTCACCAACTGCATCACAGTGTGGTATGGCAACTGCACTGTTTCCGACCGGAAAGTGCTGCAGAGGGTGGTGAAAACCGCCCAACGCATCTTTGGACTATCCCTCCCTGCAATAAACACTACCCACCAGAAACGGTGTCTGAGGAAGGCACAAAAAATTGTCAAAGACACCTCTCCCCCCAACCATGGACTGTTTGCCCTCCTCCTATAGGAACCTTTGTTCCAAGTCAAGCAGTTTTAGGAACAGCTTCTTCCCCTCAGCTGTCATCTCTCTGAACTGTGCACCTCTCTGAACCTGCCGCCCCCACTGCCCCCCACCTCTGCTCAATATATCCTATAATAATAATAATACATCACCATCAATGTCTTTGACTGCCTTGCACAGTAATCACAACTACCTACCTCTACCTATAGTTTATATTTATTGATAACATACCTGTAATGTGTACATTTTTACTGTACCTGCAGTATATGTTTTAATCTTCAACTGTTGATTCAATTGCATAACCCTGCTAACTACCTGCTGTATATACACTTATATATATTTATCCTGTTTTTCATAATTGCATACCCCTGATCACTACCTGTTTATAGACCTATTATTATGCACATATCTCACACATACTCTATAAGTAACCTTATAACTGTTTTTATACCTAGTAGACTGTCCTTTAGCAACTGTAAAGTATATATTATCATGCACTTTACTGCAACATTTGCACTCTGGTTAGATGCTAAATTATTTTTGCTATACTGTACTTATGCTGTGCAATGCATATACAGTTTGCAATACATTTGAATCTAATCTAATTGAATCTAATTATTATGCAATTTTCTAGGACAAAGGTAAGAAGAAACAAGATCTTCAAGTATCTTCATTATTACAGTTAGGTAAATCTATAGGCCAATTAAAAAAAAAAAACATAATCAGATAATCAGTACATATTCATATATCAATACTCATTAATGTATGATTACCCTGCAATCATTTATGTTTGTTTATGTATTTTTTTTCCTTATCTCAATGGTCCACATGGTGTCGCTGTCTAGAGACAGAGGGCCTAGGTGGCCCACTCTCATTGGTTGACAGCCTCTACATCACTACCGCTTCCCTTCCTTCTCTCTCTTCGACTGCGGCCATAGTGGGGACAGGACTGTGGACACAATGGTAAATAGAAAATCTCAAAACATCCATGGCGTTGTCTGTTTTAAATTTACATTAACACTTCCAAGTCATTGTATATATGTTTCTAGAGTCTATATATGTGTATATTGTGTGAAAACAATAAATCACTTTAACAATGCTCTTGCGGTTAGCTGGAACCGGCTCTACGCATGTTACTCGTAACCCTACTGAATGTCCTCCGAATATATGGCAACATAACGTATATATATAATAGCTAGTTGACTATGGAGATTTTGGCTTTTTGCTGTGCATTAAACAATGGTTAAAGTGTTGAACCTGGCTCTCCATGTTTGGCGGTCCCGTATGCATGCATAGGTTTTCCTGGTTTGTATTAACTTTACCCCCCCCCTCGCTCAGTGATGTTCAGTGGTATAATGGTGGTATAATGATCAATGGTATAATTTTCGTTTTGTCTTCTGTCTCCAGTCGTCCCACAAGACGTTCAAGATCAAGCGCTTCCTTGCGAAGAAGCAGAAGCAGAACAGGCCCATTCCTCAGTGGATTAGAATGAAGACTGGAAATAAGATCAGGTATGGTTCACTCGGGACTTACGAGCTACCGGGAATGGCTGGGGGTTGTCCTGCATCCCGTGGATGTTGTACTGATTGTATGTGCCACGACGTCTAATTTATAGCCGAGTGGTCTTCAACTGGTCCAGCATCGGGACCCATGAGTCATTAAGTCATGACTGAAAAATGCTCAAAAGCTGCAACAATTCAGGCTAAAGTCAATGAGATTTGAAACTATTCTGCAATAAATATTCAAACTTTAGTTCATTCATGCACTTTCTTAAGACTAAGGTTTGACATGCTCATGTGTACCGACCCAACAGCTGATAATCACTTGTCTAGAAGACATTCCCCGTGTTTGTCAGTATTTAAAGCAGGTCTGCAATTGCAGTACTTCAGACTAGTGGAGTATTGTCATTTATCCTGCTGAGAGTATCCCTCTGCTATAGAACTACTCTTCTTGCTCTGTGTGGGTGATGGAGATCTGTCTGTAGTAGTGACATTGTAGACAGCCAGGGTCTCGCCTCAATGACTAGGTCAATGTGTTTTTCTGGTATCCAATAAACTGCCACTCATGCATGTTGTCTTTCATTAATGGGATGGACTGGTCATGCTGACTCGACATGTATGAGCTTCAATTAAGGTTATTCTAGCTTGAATCTCATACATTTTGATTCAGCATTAACTGTTGAAGTTGATTCATAATTTGCTAGTGCCCAGATGTTAATGTAATTTGATTAATGCCTAAATATAGAGAATGTTGAACCACTCAATCAGAAGTGGTATATAATGGCCCCATTAATATGACTAACAATCTAATGTGTCTGGTGTTGTAATTGTGTCCTAGAGTCAAAGTCTGGTTTAATTTGAGCTATTTGTCTGCGGCTCCCTTTGTCACAGGTACAATTCCAAGAGGAGACACTGGAGGAGGACCAAGCTTGGCTTGTAGACATGTGGCTGTTTACACCGACTCCAGCATCCCTGCATCTTACATCTGCCAAAGACCCCCTGCTGGGCCTGGGACCTGGGGAGGAAGCCATGTTCGCTGGATCAACAGTCTTTTTGTACAAATACTCTTAATGGTTGTTTGACAATAAAAAAATGTCTGACTCAGCCAGAATGTTGTCATTCAATTGTTCATGGGAACCTGTACTTGTAAATGGGGAAGTTTGCACAGCTCAAGATTTTGCCGTGGGAAAATAGGATCTGACTACATTAATGTACAACCGTGTTAAGCCAGTTTCAATATCAATGAGTTACCATACACAACTAGAACAAAACTACATTTAGTTGAGACACGGTGACTTTAAGGAGATTGGCAGTAAAAAGTTTTGTGAATAATGCATTGACTTAAATGGCAACCAGTCTCGTTGTCTAATATCACCAACGCCTCGGATTGAAGTTGCACATTTTGAAGTATTAGGCCGTCTGCGTGTTCTGTAGTGCTTCACCAATAATGGCAGTTATCTAGTATTCTGTGGACCAGCAACACTGGTCCTGCTGAAGAAAGTACACCAGCGCCTCTGCCCTGCGGTGCCTCAGGAAAAGGCCAGAGGTTGCTCGTGAACTTCTATCGTGGCACTAGTGAGCGTCACTGGTACGGCAACACTACACATGACTGTCGTCCAGAAAATAATCTGATGTGCACTTCCAGAAGGCCATCTCCATAAAGGACCGTAACCACCCGGTCTGGTCGCCGGTTCCGCAGCATCCGTACGAGGACTACCAGGTCTAAGCAGTTTTTTAATCCACGGGCAGTGCGCCTACTGAACTGCTAGGAGTGCTGCCACTCATAACTGCATTAACATTACACTATCATACTTTCTGGACTCATTAGTTACTGCACTCAGTTTTCATGCTGCTGCACTATACTGCCACTTTAAATGCTTTCAAATTTGTTGCACAATTCGAAACATGTAAATATCACCCGTCACGATATTTGTTAATTTTTTTTATTGTATATATTCAGTCGTTTTATTGTACCGTTCATCTACGCTCCAGGTTGTGTTGAGACGGCAGTCAGCATTTATTTCCAAAAAGATAAGGCGGCAATAAGTCTCTGAAATATTTGAGACGCCAACTTCCAGCCCTTGTATTCCTGTCCAGAGTGTGAACCTCGTCCTCTGCCGGTGTGGTCTGACTCGGTGAACACTGCGCACCGTTGCTGCTGGCGTTCTGCGCGCAACTAGTGTTGTGGTGGTCCTCATCCCACGTATCGAGGAGCTCCTGTATCTCCAATGGGGCGTTTCCCTTCAAATATTGCCAGGCTCTCTTGCCGTTGTAGTCCATCACATCGACGTTCGCACCGAAGGCACCGACTAGAAGTTTGATTACCATATATTGACTATGCATACTTGCGACGTGCAGCGGGGTGAGTCCCCCACTCCCCTTCAAATTCACATCAGCTGGCATGCCCACGTCTTTGGCATGCCTTAAAAGTTTATGCAAAGTCTCACAGTCGCCCTTTTTTGCCAACCAGTGGAGGACAGAGAATCCACTAATAAAATCCTTCCTGGTGAGTAAACAAGGATAGTGAGCAATAAATTCAAATATGGCTTCGTAGTTTCCATCTACAGCAGACAGCATCCACGCGTGTTCCATTGGATATAACACCAAGTCCGTACGTTGGGGGTCTTGCTCTTCTCTTAAAGATGCGCTCGCAGTCTCCGATAGTAAGCACGCCACCAAATCCAATATTTGACGTGTTACTGAACAGAAGTTCTTTCAAATATCTCTTACGCATAGCTGAAGTAAGCGACCCTCGCTCCGGAGCGTCAGTGGGAAGTCTCCCAAGAGAGTCTGCTGTGGTACAGTCAGTGACTTCTGGCTGCCTCTGTATTCCCGACCTACGTGCCAAGGAATTGGGCAAAATGTGCATGCCATATCTTGACAGGCGTTTAACGAGAGCCCCGTGTCTGGTCTTCTGTCCGTCGGTGCTCCGAGCTGGAGCCGCATTACGGTTAGTCTCACGGTCATAGGCTATAAACTCTCCTTGAGTCAGACTGTCCCACTGATCCGCGTCGTTTCGTGCCATCATATTACACATGCAAACAGCCTCTCCCCGCTGTTACTGTGCAGTCCTGCGGCTCAAATAATCACCAAGTGAAGTTATTTCCATCGTTTAAGCTGAAAATAATAAAAGGGAACAAAAACGCGCCCCTTCTTTTCACTCACCGGTGATAATGTTAAATATTGTATTATAGTCGACGTTGTCAGGGCTACCATTGCAGAGTGTTGTAGTTTCCGTATTCCACGCATCGGGCAAAGGGACCAGAATAACATACGCCCGCGTCCAGGAGGAACTGAAAGTGAAGTGTCATTCGCAAAGCTGGCATAATAATGTCTCAGAGGAACACGTTCTTTATAAAAGGAAGTAGCCTTCTTTATTTGAATCACTGTACAGCCAATCAGAACCCGGATTCACACCTAATACATGACTTATAAAATAATAACATTGAATCTGGAAAATACAAACAGTTGCCAGGAAGAATAAACATTTAAAAAAAAAAAATCACCCGTACAAGTCTAATTCAGTCGGATTCAGGAGGCAGGTCAATAGTTAACTCGCTAATAGTTTGCAGGAAGGCGTTCAGCTCTGCAGTGCAGTTATCTGTGGAGAAAAGACAAGAGTGTGGTCAGCAGGTGAGTGAGAGCCATTGGCCAACAACTTTCCCAGCATTCCATTGGCATGTACCTACCTGAGCTCTGTTGAACTGTCCACGTAGACTCTGGTATGGCGTATGGGTCAATCCGTTCAAAGTCCTCATTTGGGATACAGTATGTTCGGGGAATACGAGCCAGTCCAGGCAGCGCCAGACAACCGAAGCGAACCAAGCCCTCCGGTATATAGTGCTTTTCAAACTCTACAATTCAAAATAGGGAAGACCTTTAAAGTTGCTTAATGCAATAATCAACCAACAACATGATGGCTAGTCAAACATCTGGTTCTGAGCAAAAAATATATAAATAAACCATCTTTATTTCAAAAGAAAACTCTTAAAATTAAGTTAAAATTGAAAGATTATTTAAATAATGAAGACAAGGGCTTCATTTGTCAACCTGCCGCAAGTTCATTCAGTCTCCATTTGTTTACGTTTACAAAAGCAGCCATTAGAACAGTGTAAAAATATATATATATTTAAGTGGTAAACATAAGTATAACAAGTTTAAAAAACAACACCGGTGAATTACGCATCACTCGTCTCCCAACCAAACACTCAGCATAGATGACCGGAAACATTTACAGACAACGGTACAGACTGATAACCAACAGAGCTGACTTAACAGCAGAACAACTTGGGGCATGGATGATTTACCTAGAGGGTCATACGTGAGCAATCTCTCAACATCTGGGTACTCCTCCGCTTTGCTCTGAGGAACGCACTTGATTTTTGTTTCCTGTGTGGACACATACACACACATCTCAATTAACTGAACACTGCTTTTGACAGTCTGCTAAAATAACTGGTACTTGCGTTCACAATTACAACAGGGTGGTAAACAAAATAGGACTATAGGCATAGTGACTAACCTGGATCCTCTGAGGTTTCGTCACTTGTCTGCTAGCTGCAGGGGTAGCAGTGATCTTGTTGACTACACCCAAAGCCTTACGACCAGATTGTATTGGGGTGAGAAGCTTTTTGCTATGCATAGGCGTTTTCAGAATGTTCTCTGGAGAAAAAAAAAAGTGCAACACGATATTAAAATTGAACCATATCGTAATGGTTGTTCCAAACCAAGTAGCTACTTCATGAACACACCAGGTGCAGACTGAAGCCGCTGTCGTGCTTTCAAGGCAGGTCCAGGGAGACTGAGGTTCTCCCTCTCCGCAAAGAAGATGTTCGCCATAGTGATCTGTGATGACATGTGAACAGATGACAGATGTGATTGACGCAGACTACCATGGACATGCACGATGTCTTGCTGTATAGGAGTCACAAATAAATAAAGCCGAGCTAAATGGCAAAAAGGGGAAAGCAGAAATGCATAATTATGCCTTTGTAGTTCAGCGAAGGTAATCAGTTCCGGTTATAGTTATGTTTTGTAGTTAGCTTCGATGGCTAGTAGCCATTAGCTCCGCGTAAGACGACCAAGACAAGTTACTAGTAGCATGTAGTAATTCACAAAAGGGAGTGTTTTAATCACAACCAGTCACAGGTATGTTGGAGAGTTTGAAAGCGCAACTTAAAAAATAACAGTCTTAAATGTGCAGGTTAACCATGTATTTAGCAGTTAGCGTAGTTGAACCGATCGAAGATGGTAACGCCGTCAACAATGCACCAACAAAAGTAAATAATAATAAAGTAAACCTATGATTTATACAACTTGCACCAGTTTCTCAGCAGTTTAGTCAGGTAACTACCTACCAACAGGTCCTGTAACTCGGGTTTGTTTTGCTATGAAACGGAGGGGGCGGTGCTTGTTGTGCTCGCGGCTGCTTTTTAAATCACATCTCAAAATTCTATTGGTTAAAAATAATAATGCGTTCAGAACGACTCGGAAGTTTGGCTTATTGTGGCCGATTGCAGAATATACGAAACATATATATATATATATATATATATATATATATATATATATATATAGCAGCAATGTATGCAAACACGGGCTAGCAAATTGAATAGGTAAAATAGCTGTTAAAGTCCACATATTATTATTATTATTATTATTATAAATAAAGCAAACTAGAAACGACACAAACACATATCACATTAGTACACATCAAAGTATGTGTTACAACGTCATTACATAATTGTATAGTAATGTAATTGTTATTAAGGATGAAGGCCGCCATGTGTGATGTTTTTACTGACGTCAAGTCGCACAAACCGGGGCTCTTGTATTCTAATTTCCGAGCTCGACAACCAATAATGTTTTAAAGTCGAGTTCGTTTTTCCTGACTTGTCTTGAACGCAGCAGCAGCGACCGGGTAATCATACTGCCCGGAAATATTTACACACGCACCTGCAAGATAATGACCTGAAGACCAATTCCCATCATTTAGAGTATACTAATTCATATTTCGTTGTAATTGTTTGACTAAATATTGTACGATTCAATACACACAATCTCAAACATATGACATAAATAAAAAAAACAGCCAAGCGGTAGTTATTCACTTTAATTAGCTTATACATTATATACTATGCTACTACGATTCTTGGTGATGTATTTTACATTGAGTCAGGAATTACAACGATTTGGGATGTTACTGGTGCATTTAAAAACAGGCCAAAATAGCTAAATTTAAGAAACGCATGTAACATCAACAAAAATGTTTATTATATAATAGTAATAATATAATAGTTTTATTCTTATTGTCTCTTATCTTAAACATACATTATAGCGTAAGTTTCACTCAAAAAAACACCATCACATTTCCAAGTCAATCACCCATAAAACCTCCACCGCGTCCCTTGGAATCAGACGGGTCCATCTGTGGCTCCGACGGGGACCAACCAATCTCTAACAATACGTTGTATTATGTACCTTACATGTGTTTTACACGTTTGAAACACACAGCAAAAACACTACACAAAATGTACAACGACAACGGTCCACAGACCAGTAGCCAAAGCATTTCGTGATCCTAAAGAGGATATTTTGAGATAGATCCGATGGTACATTCTCGATAGGCTTCCTGGACTGGCGAAAGGTTCGGTCCTCCGAGTCCTCGGCTAGCAGCTCCAACCATGGCGTCTACCGAGATAGCCCGGCAGGCGGTGAGGAGCCAATTTGATTAAATGATGGCTTTTTTTTTTTTTACATGATCAATATACGCGTTTGTGATTGTTATGTGGACCGATGGGGGGTGATTTGTAACTCGTATGTTATGAAATGGGGATGTAGATTTGTCTATGCAGTACGCCTTTATTTAGTCGGCACATTGTTCCGTTTCCTTTCTGTGTGCTATACTATAATGCTTTAATGAAGTCGAAGCCATTGTACAACGGGGGGGTGTTTTGTTAAGGGAAGATATGTTGGCGTTTTGCGCAGTTTAATGTCTATTTCAGAGTCGCAGGCCATGATGAGCTTTTCTAACGACGCCAATGTGTGTTATTGGCGTTATTTCGTTGTCGCGCCGAGCGTCCGTTTAATTCATCCTCGGTGTTCTTTAAATGAACACAAAGTCATCTGTTGACTATACACTGTGTGTTGAAAACCTTTTTCCCACGGTGATTACAACACTAGAAAAAAGCGCCACCACGCCATTAATGCTTCTTTACGCTTCTGTGCATCCAGGCTTGGATCCCGTTATGTTTCTACCACCTCAGACCCGGTACCTTAGCCGGGCGTTGTCTGACTAAATGTGATAACACACGTGTCCATATGCATTGTGAAGCCATGTCCCCTGAATACATGTGGAGTCTTCTTGATATGGCTTGGTTCGATTTCCTTGTGTCTTTACTGCCTGAAAAGCATCGACTAGTGCTGCATCCTGGACTAGGGCACATGCTGTTTAGGTGTATTTGCTCAGTTGAATTACCAACCCTTTTCAAATGGCTCTTTAAACAGCTGTTTAAACCTAGGTTAACTGTCCAGTTAATTTACAACTGGTGTGGTGGGATGGTTGTTTTAAGACGGTCCTATACCTCAACAGTTTGCTGACTGTTTTACACAAACCACATAATTGTTGGTTTTGCACAGATTTGGTTTCTTGAAAAGGTTGGCCTATAATCTTCATGTGTTGCCGTCTTGCACCTCATAGGGTAGACATTGGCTTAAGTGAGATACATGGGGGAGTAGACTTCTATCTTTAAATTGTAAGTCGTGGTTTCACAACGTAGGTTGTGAACAGTTAGTCACAGACAGGAAACCGGAAGTTAGGCTGTAAACACCTGAAAGTAAGGTTTTGACACATTTTGTTAAAGAACAATATGTTTTCCCCAATGTGATTTGGATTGAGTGAAAATATAATGATAAACAATTTAGTCTTGATCCTTGTGTTTTGCTTACATGCACGGCAACAGCATGTGGTCAACTAGACTCTGCATAATACGTGTATAAAATACGTATACATTTTTATAATGTTTGCATTGTATAATATTGCTTTTCCAACAGGGAGAGGGTGCCCGTGCAGTCCCGCTTGCTGGCCATGTTGGCTTTGACAGCATGCCCGATCAACTGGTCAACAAGTCGGTCAACCATGGCTTCTGCTTCAATATCCTCTGTGTTGGTGAGTGTTTCCTTCATGCGTCCCCACCCTTATGCTTCAATGAAAGTGCTTCAGTCTTCCTGGACTCTTCACTGCATGAAGTCCATGGTTAGAGAGACCCACTCCAGGGAGCGCCTCATTTCCTTACCTGACCATTGGCCGATTTATCAAATTAGGTCTATTCATCAATGTCAGAATGTATTTGAAGCCTGAAATGTGTTGATCAATATAACAATATAGGCATATATTGATGATGAAAAAAAAGAGAATAACATTCCCTAATATGGTCATAAGGCCTGAGAGTTTTTAGTAATACTATTCATTATTCTGTCACAAGCGATTGAGTATGATGGTGTGTGTGCTCTGTATTTAACTACTTGGACTTCAAAGAACGCTCTTTCAAACAAGGCTTCCTCGCCATCTCGAGTCACAATAAAATACTCTTCTTCTGTGACAAAAAGCTACACTGGCTTGACAGGAAGTACAAATATTTCCAAGTTGACCCCTCCCAACAATGTGTAGCCCGACATTCCCAAAACGTCTTGTGTAAAGGATGGTGTGTTAGAAAAGCGGCGATATGGGGTCTAATGTAATGACTCTGATGAGTTGGAGTATGTTTAGAACAGTGAGGCTGCTGGGTGGGTGGGTGAGTGAGTCAGCTGACTGCCTCCCACGCTAAAATGGAAGTCAGTCATCTGTTTGCATGAGAGTCTGTTCCTTGCTCATCTTGTCACAATAGATATTCTCTTTTTTTTGGATTTATTGAAGCCCCTATCCCATCAGGTGCACCGCCTGCATGGTTCCCTACAGCAAAGAGGATTGTACGTCATGACACCATTACAAAACCAGGTCAACAGAGGGTGGTTGCTCAACGTTAGCTGGATAGAGTTGGATATGTGGCTTTCTTGTGAACATTGTGGTTTCATACTTATTAAGACTTATGTAGGAGTGAGTCTGTTCTAGTTTCTGCATGTATTTAAAGGGTGAGGATGTCTCCAATGACAAAGCAGCATACAGCAGCATAACCATAGCTCACTTTTGGCCAAGAACTGTTTAACAAAGGCGCTAGAAATGCTGAACCCATTCTACGAAAAGTACTCTCTTTTCAAGAATGTATGCCGGTGACCACAGTGTCCATTTAAAGCACCAAGTGGTTTGCTTAACACAACAATAAAAATGGCTAGAAAAAGCAAAACATTCTGGACAGGGGTTTGTTGTCACTGCAAACCAACCATTAGTATTCCCGGGGGGGTGGGGTTGTTTCAATCTCCTTTCAGTCTCATGTTTCTCATGTTTAATTAGGGTGGTTTATCTATACAACGTATGGTAGGTAGGGGGGGTCGGGTATATGGCTTGTTTTTCACTAAGAAAGAGTTGGGTTGCTGTCACCGTTGTTCAAGGTCCAATATTTGGGCTAGCAATTGTCTCGGCTAGCTAGTGCCATGAACAAAGGACAATATGGTGGATGTAACCTAAGCTCTAACATTATTGTCAGAAACTAAAGAGCACAAAACCTTTGGGGATCAAACCTACAAGCCGTGGCTTTGCAGTTACACCACAAAGCCAACAATGCTTGGTGTTTATGAATTTCTAAATTCAAGTTTATGGCCAGGAAGATTGGAACCAAATTTATTCATTTTCTGGTACAAAGTCCTCTATGAGATGTGATATGAAGTTATTCAGCATGTTTTATTTTAGGGAGGTTATCTTGGTATATTCTGTTTACTCAAGGTGGAATGGATGAATATCTGCAGTAGTTTATATATTGTTGAAAGTGTTATTGGTTTACAGGATGGTTTGGGCGGCAGAATTGCTCGGCCTGTTTGGATTTGGCTTGGGAACTGGAAGGTTGCCGGTTCAAGCCCAGAAGCACCTGGGCACTGCCGAGGTGCCCTTGAGCAAGGCACCAGCCCCTTGCACTGCTCCCCGGGCGCTGTATATAAAACAGCTGCCCACTGCTCCTAATACTAGGATGGGTTTAATGCAGAGAAACAAATTCCACTGTGTTTTTACATGTATGTGACCCATAAAGAGGATTCATTCCTTTAGATTTAGATGGGTGGTAGATCCCAACCCGATCCCAAAACTCTAATTTGTACAAATATAGAAGGTATAAATCAAACAATGGCTAACCGCCCTGTGCTCCTCTGTGTTTTGTGTAAAGGGGAGACGGGGCTTGGGAAGTCCACCCTCATGGACACCTTGTTCAACACCAAGTTCGAAGGCGAGCCCACGCAGCACAACCAGCCGGGGGTTCAGCTCAAGTCCAACACATACGAGCTCCAGGAGAGCAACGTACACCTCAAGCTCACCGTCGTCAACACGGTGGGCTTTGGTGACCAGATCAACAAGGAAGACAGGTGAGACATCCTTGTAGTAGACACGGTAGGGCATTTAAAAAATAAATTAAAAAAAAAAGCTAGCAGGAGAACCGGGGGAAAACCTAGTCTGAATTATTTCCCCTCTGGCAGAGTAACGCACACGGTTTGATAGCTGTGATACTTCATGCTCCCCCGTCTGCTGGAATTGCTTTTGTCGTTGTGGATTTGCTTTCGTCGTTGTGGATTTGCTTTCACACAAAGTGAATATGGAGCTATTGGAGCGGGCCCTGGGGACTGTAACCAAGCTATGGTTGGCTTAGTGTTTCCAAATGGTGCTTTCCATTGCCCCAGTCCACTAAGAGCAACCAATAGAATATGGGCTGTTTGCTGTTTGGAAATGAGAGGGAGCGAAGAAATACGACTGGATGGCTTGTGTTTCGCGTGGCAAGACGTGACCGTAACATTGTCTCGCAGCAGTTGGCCGTGTATAAAATGACATCAGCGTGTGTTGGTTTCATCTTTCGGCTCTCACCCATTCGTCAAATGCAGCACTGTGAGTTATATGTGCGCTTGAAAGCCTCCTGTTTGATCCCTGCTTGACTTTCAGGAATTCAAGTCATTCTCTGTTCGTAGTAGCTGCTGGTGCAGTTCAGGCCAGTGCAATAGAAGGCCCCAAGGGTCCCATTTTGTGTCAAGGCTTTATTTGAGTCTGTCAAGGCTAATTCCCATACTAATTAATTGAAATGTCTTCGCCTACCAAAAAAAAAGAAATGACACGTAGCTTTAATTAAAATAGGCAAAATTTTCACAGAAGAACCAGTGTATATATTGTTACAGTCACAGAGGTGTATATATTTGACCCCCCCCCACTCCATTTTTTTGACAGTTACAAATCCATCGTGGAGTTCATCGATACCCAGTTCGAGGCGTATCTGCAGGAGGAACTGAAAATCAAGCGCACCCTACACAGCTACCATGACACGCGCATCCACGCCTGTCTGTACTTCATCGCGCCGACCGGACACTCCCTCAAGTCGCTGGACTTGGTGACCATGAAGAAACTTGATAGCAAGGTAGGATAGGTCATTGTGACAGTTTGCCTCCAAAATGTGTTTTTAACTTGTTTCTTATCTAGACATGAGGTGCCTTCCCTAGTGTCTTTATCATCGAATCCATGGGCTTAACGTATACAAAATGTTCTTGCAACGTTATCGTAACCTCATTGTTTTAAAACCGAGGTCTTAACCCAAAAGCTTTTATTCACACCATGTATGCCGTAAATAGATTAAGTCTTTATGTCTTCCGTTGAATGAGGCGAAATGAAAGCACTGAAGCGCGGCATCATGACATGTGCATACGCTGCGATCATGTGGCCACCGGCTCTCGCCCCTCGTTACCGCATCGAGAGTAGGTCAGCTGTGAAAATGCGGTTGCCTTGGTTACCGTGGTGCCTCATCTTCCTGAGGCGTTCTTCCCTAAAGTTCCCATTTGCATCGACCACCGTGTGGAACAAAGAGCTCGCCTCACTGTTTGCCAGAGCAGCTGTAGCCACGGGGTAACTACACCGGCTCGGGGCAGATGCACTCTCCGGTGTGTAACTTTCGGTCAACATTGAATTGTATTGACTGGAGGAGAGATAGTGCCCTTTTAAATCTCCCTCAAGTGTCCTTGAGCTAATGATTACATTCCTACAGTTTATACAAGCACTGTTCTCCCGCCGGCCAGCGGTACTTGCTCCCAAAATGGCACCCTGGATGGAAAACGTGCTGGAGATGGAGAGTGTGTGGGTGGCAACAAACACTTTACTATTACTGTTGTGTGGGAGTGAAAAGATATATATTTTTTTACGCATCCCAGAGTGGGTGGGTGGATGGCATGGATTGCTCTCATTCTGCTTCTAGCATCTCTGTGGTGTCGTTTTCATCCACCAGGAAATGTTATCCAAACCTGTCCTGTCCTCTGCTCTGACACTTCCTCTGTGGCCTCTCCTTCTAAGCTCAACGAAGATGGATGTTAGAAGCATGGTGTTCTGACCATAATGGCCATGGTTCATGGCCGAGCTCTTTAAAGCACGAGACAAAACACTGGTGCACTCTGCACTGCGGATGCTATTTTTACTGCTCTCTGCGAGGCTACATGGATGTTAGAACCGCTCAGTGGCCTGATTACCACCAGAACATATGAGATCCCTTAAGCTAGAAATTCTGAAAATGTTTTACTATTGTGCAGGCTTTCCAGTTTTGGAAACATGACCAAACTGCAGAACACAGCCGGGTCAGCCGCTAATAGAATAGCAGTTTGCTTGTGTGTGACTTCCTTATTTTATATAATGTAGTCAAATTAATCAAATGTTTCCTCTTCCTCGAGTGACCTAGAAGGCTTGACGCCTAATCCTTGGGGAGTTAGCATTGTTGCTTCATGTTCTCCCTTTCCTTCTTGTTGATCCCCGTTTGCCTCTGACTTCTATAGGTGCACACATGTTATGTCATTTAGATACATAGCAGGATGCTATGCTGTGTAATGAGTGCTTGACGTTAACTTTTAATAGATTTGATACTCAAGATTAGATAGCTCATGTTGGGCCTGAGAAGTGAAGGAATTCTTTAATGGCACGAATTTCTGCGTACTATATGACGATTACTGCTTTGAAGCAGCTTCTGATTCAGTTATTTGCCTCGGCTGATCTGTTTTTTTTTTGTTTTTTTGGCCTATTTCTAAATTTAGACCTGCGACAGACCTGATCCCCCGCCCAAGCTGTTCCACGTTTTAAGGGGCTTCAAAATCTCTCGTGTTTTTTTTACTTTGTGAAACAGGTGAACATTATTCCAGTCATTGCCAAATCTGATGCCATTTCCAAGAGCGAGCTGACCAAGTTCAAGATCAAGATCACCAGCGAGCTGGTCAGCAACGGGGTCCAAATCTACCAGTTCCCCATAGACGACGAGACCGTGGCGGAGATCAACTCCACCATGAATGTAAGTCTATTTTTAATGTGTTTTTATTGCAAAGTGTCAGTGTTGTCCTAAAACCGCATGGCTTGTGGGGTCTTTGTGGCTGCTGTGACCGCCATGTGACCGGCAGACAGCACAAGCACCATCTGTGTCTACTCGGCCCGCCGTGGGACGGTGTGCGCGTTCTTCAGAGCGGTACAGCCGGCTAGCTCCTCTTGGCGGCAGGAAGCCCACGCTGTGGGAAAGTACCCAAACGGACGCGTGACCAATAAACTCACAGACGCCCCTCCCATCAAGAGTCATGGGAGGGAAGGCTCTCTCTCGTGCGTGTGTGTGTGTCTGAATTAAGATTCTGTGTATTCACATGGATACATGCCGTGTCCAAATATCCGTGACGTACTGCTGTCCTCCCCTGTCAGTAACCCAAGGCTGGGCGTCTGTTCCTCTTTTGACAAATGCCAGATTTGTCGTCCTGTATTTGGGTCATCCCCATCTGGGAGGTTGCAATGCTAGGAGGTTACAATGCTAATGCTAAATACTGTGGTGCATTGGAATGTTTTAATCGAATGAACCCTTTTATTTTCTGTTTTTGCCTATTATGCAATCGGATGTCAATTAGTATAAGTAACGACTGCTAAATAACAAACATACATATGTAAAAAGAGCCAACTCT
Source organism: Muraenolepis orangiensis (assembly GCA_027704905.1). NCBI lineage: Eukaryota > Metazoa > Chordata > Actinopteri > Gadiformes > Muraenolepididae > Muraenolepis > Muraenolepis orangiensis. The sequence goes on from CM051001.1 coordinate 22,889,754, forward strand.
TGTATAATGTTAGTGCAACGCTATCTTTCCACACACTCACAGAGGGATGAGAAGCCTTGGATGACTGATAAACCCGGAGCATGATTGAACCACTTTGCGTCAATTTGCCAAAGCAGCGTTTAGATGGAGCTTGAAATCCTGATTACGATAGCAGCCCTTTATGTAATGCATTTCCGTGCACGTATGGTGGCTTCTGTGCTGGCCTCAGTGCTGTCACATATAAATGAAATGTCCCTCTCTTCGCTCCTCTCTCTCTCTCTCTCTCTCTCTCGCGCTCTCCTGGTCCGCAGGGCCATTTGCCGTTTGCCGTGGTGGGTAGCACAGAAGAGGTGAAGATCGGTAACAAGATGGTGAAGGCTCGGCAATACCCGTGGGGAACCGTGCAGGGTAAGCCCGGGTCATGTCCTCCCACAGGAAATGAGGGGGGGGATTCTTTCTGTTCAGAAACACTTTTCTCCAAAACTGCTCCTTCACGCCGACTCTAGCGGTTTCATCCACTTGAAAAGGAGTAGCAGTTGATTTTGTCATTTGGGATTACGTGCGTGTTATTAAAGGACATTTATACTACTGTGTAGGCGTTAAGCTGCTGGGATGCTGTGTCATCCAAGGGGACTTGCAGTGCAAATTCATGTTATTGAGGAGCTGCAAGACGCTTTTGTTGGATGCCACTCGGAATGAAATTGAAGACTAAAATAAAACGCAGGGTCACTTTTAGCTAAATGTTTATTGTAAGATCAAACTTGGACTTGAAAAAAAACCTTAAACAATAAGAGTGCTGTTGGTTCCGCGATTCTGATCTCCATGACTTTAAATGCGAGCGGCGTTGGGTCAATTAAGAAATGATACCAATGATATCAAGATTTTAAACTGCAATGTCGGTTAAGACTTATATATACTTATACCCATGTCTTAGCATTTTTATGACTTTTGAAAGACTGATTCAAGACATTTTGATACCATTTTAGTCCCAATTATTTTTGGATGAATTAATTCAATGCCTTTTTAAGGTTGTGCAGGAACCCTGTGTATGTATAATAGACAGATAGGAACCCTGTGTATGTATAATAGACAGATAGGAACCCTGTGTATGTATAATAGACAGATAGGAACCCTGTGTATGTATAATAGACAGATAGGAACCCTGTGTATGTATAATAGACAGATGCCGGCAACATCACAAGTGTTATTTACAGGAACCGAAAGGATGGGGGAGAAAAACCTAATACTAGTTGTACATATCCAAGCCATCTGTTTAGGGCTGGAATGTTGACCCCCCCCCCCTTTTGTGGTGAAGGATGATGGGTTGCTAGAGACGTAAGATTACACCAGCCTTGCCAATCAAATGCAACCACGGGATGGGGAAACTTGGAGTCATGTATTGGAATCCTACTGTACGTGACTGCCCACTAGTCCCCGCCCACCGATTACCTGTGTTAAACCCATGTTTAAAACTGTTTTTTTGGTTTATTTGTTTCTATATTTGACAACATTTAACTTGACGTATGCAAACAAAGACATTTGTAAACAAAGAAATAAAAATTAACACGAATGCAAAATTACAATTATTAATATATTTATTATTCATTACCGATGTGTATAATGTAGTGTACCACACATCCAAAAGTCTGTGTTGAAGATAGTTGGCAGTCTGATCTAATTAGTATAAAACCCAGACAAATCGGCTGCACAACTGCCAAAGTCAAATAATGATATATATGAAATAACCGATATCTGTTACCTCTACTGCACACACCCCTGCCCCACCACACACTGCAGCAAAGTCATGACAATTACCATGACATGATTAGCCATTTCGAGAGCTGTGGACAATTGTCATTTTAAATGCAGAGTTCATTGATTGAATTATTGACTTTTTTTATCGCTATTTCACACTAATGTAACGTCGAGTCCATAGAAGTTTTGAGTCTGATGCAGCATTATGGTAAATGTAGCGGTAGCTTCTATAATTCCTGTGTTAAGTAAATTCCATTGCATGTGTTACTGTTCGTGTAGCTGTGTGTGTGTGGAAGTTGGTAAAGGGTTTGTTCATGGGTCATGCCTTCCCATCCCATAGTTTTGGCCTGAGGTTGTCACTGAGACCGTGTGTGTGTAGAAGCTGCCCAATATTTCACCATTGTTTTGACGGTGAACACATTTCCCATTGTAAACAATGTGTAAACTGTCTTCTACGTGCACAGGAACGTAACTCACTGTGAGCCATCGCTCCCTGTGTTATACACCGAATCTTAACGGCTGCGCTTGTGCGTTTGGCAGTGGAGAACGAGAACCACTGTGACTTTGTGAAGCTGCGGGAGATGCTGATCCGGGTGAACATGGAAGACCTGCGGGAGCAGACGCACACACGCCACTACGAGCTGTACCGCCGCTGCAAGCTGGAGGAGATGGGCTTCAAGGACACAGACCCCGACAGCAAACCCTTCAGGTACAGCCCCCCCCCCCCGGGTTTGCTCTGCTCTGCTCACCGTCACAGGGCCCAAACATCTGCAGGTCTCTCCTGCTCACATCTGTAATCTGTAAACATAGAGGCATCAGGTCATTGTTGTCCGGAAATACATGAAAACGTATCGGAGCTGTCCTTGGGCTTCCCTGATCAGTTGAATCCATCCTTTAGGTTGATATACTCATACGTTTTTTCGATGTTAGTTATTTAAGTTAAAAAAAATAGCAACAACAAAAATCAACATTTATATCACTGTATTTTGTTCTTACAATTGAATTGCAATCTTGTTGAATTCTGATTTTAAAATAAGATTACTGACATTGTTTTGCCTACTTGTACACACCAGTCTGCAGGAGACCTACGAGGCCAAGAGGAATGAGTTCATGGGTGAGCTGCAGAAAAAGGAAGAGGAGATGAGACAGATGTTTGTCCAGCGAGTCAAGGAGAAGGAGGGCGAGCTCAAGGAAGCCGAGAAAGAGGTGTGTTTGTATTTACTTTCAGACTAGATGTTTTGATGTTTTATTCCTGCTTTATTAACATTTAAAATCTCTGTTTACCTCAACACAGTTGCATGAGAAGTTTGACCGCTTGAAGAAGCTCCACCAGGACGAGAAGAAGAAGCTGGAGGACAAGAGGAAGTCCCTGGACGACGAACTAAACATGTTCAAACAGAAGAAGACTGCTGCAGAACTCCTGCAGAACCAGGCTCAGCAGGCAGGGGGATCCACCACACTCAAGAGAGACAAAGAGAGGAAAAAGTAAGTTCCTTTTATTTGTTTTTGTTGGGTTTGGAAAAAAGAGGAAGAAAGAGTCGCCACTTACCAGTGACGGAACATTGAGTGGTCTGGGATTAGAACCTAATATACCTAAATAGCATTGTTTTTCTAGTGCTTTTAACAAGTTACAATGTTCTCTGTGTATGTGTATGTAAAGTGTATCCTCTTTCAAAGTTAATTGTACATGCTTTTTGACATCTGTTTAAATGTCTGCTTATCCTGGTGAAATCAAGCCTCAACTAAACCGTTGAAACATTTCTTGCACATTGTATTATCTGATTTGTATGTGTTTTTTGTGCGTGGATGTTTTACATAATCTTTCAGCTGAGGCTAACGGTATGGTGGTTGTTATTCAGGTGTCTGTTTACACACGCGCAGTTGACTCTCATATCGACCCACTCTTTACATCTCATTGATGGCGCTATTAATGCAAACAATTCCACAACGTTGATGGTGTTCTTTTGTTCGTTTGTCTTTTTATCTATATTAACCCTGAATATTTGCAGTGTTGCGTGTTATTAATGTTACTGCTCAAGCTGTTTTGGTAATTCCTCCTGATTGTATGTTCAAGCTGATGGGACCTGGTGCCCGTTTAAAACGGATGAAGACTTTTGCACACAAAAAGGTCATTGTTTTTTTCCCTTTTTTTAACTTATTTTCCTTCCAGCCTCCCCTCTTCTCTGCTCTCTCTCTCTCTCTCTCTCTCTCTCTCTCTTAAAACAAACCCTCTTAACAGGAAAGCCGCGCTTCCACAGATCCTCAACACCCTCTTCCGTGTTCTGCCTTTCACAATCTCCCCACTCTCATTGCCTTCCATTTGGGCCCCATAATGGTTGTCAAAATGTGAACGGTTAATTAAGTTACCGCATGTTGTTGTGCATGTAATGTTTTCCAGTTAACTCCCAACTACCCCACTTGCTGTCCCCTGCATGAGACCCCGTTCCTGGTAAGGTTTCCCTCATCAAATATGAAGACATTTTCAACCTTATCTATCTATCTATCTATCTATCTATCCTTGAACTAAAATCAACAAAAGTACAAGAGTGCTATCTAATTAAAGCCCCCTGCTTTAATTAGACTAAATGTATTGTGTCCCTTTCATATTGAACTCGAACCCAACCATCTGCTGTATTCTGCCCAAGGCCTTTCCCCTCTGCCCATCCCTACTGCCACACAAAGAAGCATTCAGGGCCGATACCCACACACTAGTGCAGCATTAGATAGTGGGGGGGGGGGGGGGGATACACGATAATGAAGTAAAAATCTGTAAAGACCCACGCTTGCTCGGCACTGTTCAACACACGCTTCTCGGGGAGAGTCCTTACAGTTGAATAACTAATCAGTGACTAATGAATTTGGGGATGGCAAAAATGGTTCCGTTTAATTTTCCAAACAAATGGGACAAACAAATCCAAAAACCCAATTATTATTGTAATTTTGTAGACGTAAAACGCGACATGATTTATTTATTTTTAAAATAAGCGTATATTGATATCATCGTGCCGTCCGTCGCCCCCTGAAAGCTTCTTCTCGTCTGGTACAGCCAAGCTTCAGGCAAATGTTTTGTCGTTCATGTCTTCATGGAATGTGTATCGACGGTTGTGTTAACACTTAGAAAGCAATAACAACCCTTCTCTCTTATTTCCAGTTCTGGATTCCTGTTGAAAAGTGCACCCTGAACCCTGCTGTGAATGACTTGTCACCATATCACCTCTGCAGGGCCCCCTTCTCCCTCCTTCACTCCCATTGCACACCCTGCGCCAACCAAGCCACTAATATCAATTGAGTTTTTTTATTTTACTCAAACATCCTTTTTTGTCCTAAGCTGAATGATGCTTTAGTCTTAGTCTTAGGCTAAGGTGAAACATGAACTTCAAATTGGCAAATGAAGGATGAATTGTACAACAAGTAATCTAGGATTACCCCAAAAAAACGCTTGTGTGCGAAGCCTTCGATTATTTAAACGAAAGACTCATTTCATAATTCATTTTTACATTCCAGTCTCATTGTATGGACCAACAATATGAACTGAAGCAATGATATCCTCATAAAACCTCTGTTGGCTGCACTGGTCATTAGCCTAGCCTAGCTTTCAATGGAAATGTTTGGAATTTGTTGAGCCGACTCATTCATTCTGTAGTCATCGAAGTAGTGTTGTAGCTTGAATTTTGACTTGATTCAGGGCAGTCTCACAAAGGACAACAAACCAGGAGGTTTTGGAAAGAGAAGCCTCCGTTTCTTGAACTATATAGACCTTTGCACGTTTCGTTTTGAGACGGGGTTGGATTATTAGACTATTTTATGGACTAACTTAATCTTATGGGCTGGAATTCACTTAAACATTCTCTAAAATACACCCAATTTCTTATTTCCACGTCCATTATCATATGGATTTACACACGTTTCATTGTAGCCTCATGCATGAGCCATTACATACTTTTTTTTCCCTATACCTCATGTGTCTTCATATTCATACCCGTGTATTTGCCTGTGTAAAAGTTACTTATTTTGTTTTTTACAAATGTGATTTTTATTCCTTGTGTATTTACTGTGCGATTGCAATTATTTTTTTACTAAACGAAAGCACATTCAAATAGAACATATAGCAAAAAAAAAGTATCAGTGTTATACCAAAGGTATTTAATATAAAATGATGAATAAATGCCAACTTTAACCAAATATGGAAATTGTGACCACAATCATTTTGTATTACCGTATGTATTCAGCCCGACTTGTGTGTGTGTGTGTGTGTGTGAGAGACACGCGTCCTTGTTGATTTACACCATGACTTCAGACGGTGTCACCGTGCATCTCAATTCTCTGCATCTCATTTGCCGTTGTGTGGGGTCACCGGATGCCAGGAGTTAATGGAATGATAATGTACAATCAACGCGTGTTCCATATGTCCATCCTAATCCTCCACTTAATAGTCTTGTGTATTCACTTTCCTTTGCAGTAATTCGTGGCTCTGCACTGAGTAGGTCTTCGACCCTGAAGCACTGCTCAGGGACCAGGCTTTGTGGGTATTTAACACCCCGAGTTGTGACCAGAGGCTTTGTGGACACCACTCTTCTGTGTTTCGTAATCACGATCCTCATGTTGTTATCAATTATTGTAATTGTATTGATCCAAACTTCTTTTTCTGCTCTTCTAACTTCACGTCTGATCGCCAGGCAGCTGAGTTGGAAGCTTTTGTATTTGCTTTCCACACGTGTGCTTGGTTTGTATGCTTCACTTCTAGTTTTTTGGCTGATGTTGGTTTTATGGCAAACCTCTTTCTCTCACAAACCCACTTGCGTCATTCCCAGATAACCTGGACAACCCAAGTGAATTCAATGTCCTCAGCAGGTATCTGAAGGCATGAAGTGGTCTGGTAACACACTATTCACTGCAAAAGCATGAAAAGGACTAAAACTGGCGTGCTGTACTTTCGCTTGGCCATCTCTAACCTGCCTCTCTCTCTCTCTCCCTCCCCCTCCCTCTCTCTGTCTCTCTAGCTTTTTTTAATCTTGGCCGTCAGAAGAGGGGATTGCAGCTCCAACAAGAACTAAAACACCCAGTACCTCCTCTGTTCTTACTCCCTGCATCAACCTTTTAAATCTTGCATCTTTTATCTGATTTGTTGAATAAGGCCTTATGTGGACTCGCATGGTATTTATAATAAGGAATTAATTTCAAACTGAGCCAACTGGGGAAGCCTCGGAATTGACACTGCTGTCTTAAAAATAACAAATGTGAGACTACTAGAGACGGAACCTGAACATCTTTGTGGTTCCTAACTCTTGTTTAGTCGGTCTCCATTTTAAATAACATTGCAATTATCTCATTCCTTTTCAATGGGAAAGCTGGTTTCTAATACAAAATGCACTCGACTCAGCATACCTCTTAAGTCAAGTATGTTATCAAGTATTGCTAATTAACCATGACAATTGTAAAAGTCAGGGTTTTTTTTTCCTTTTCAGTTGGAAATAATGGGCTGTCATATGCTGATGTCATTACACCTTTACACAACGTTGGTATTAAATACATTTATATTCAAAATCCTACAGAAACTGAATCCATTTTCTTGAGCACTTATTAAAAGGCATTACTGACTGGATTTCATGCTTGAATACCATGTAGGTCACATTTTGTGCCCCCTTACACATTGTGCTTTAACACCAGCCTATTCTGTATTTTGCATGCATGACTTTATTTAATTACTGAAGTGATCACCTTTACCCTTGTTTTAACCCTGGTTAACAACATTTGCAGTCTATAAATCTTTTTTTTTTTTTTTTTAATGATGCACATTATTAATGTATATTTGCTGTCTTATAATTTTAGCACCCATTTGCCAAATATTACTATACAGTGTAGTTGAATTGATTCCTAAATAGAGAAATACTGAAGGATACCTGTGCATTTATATAATTTATAAGGATATATTTTGTGTATTGAAGTGGAGACCCGTTGTTTATGAAATATTACCTTTGGATGTGGCTTTCACTGTAAAAAATAATAATAATGGTGTCAGGAAATCTAAATTTTTAGCATCCGTCATCACTTCTTGTAGTCCAATACTTTTCCACAACGCAAATTAGGCCTACTTTAGTGTAGTTTGAATCTGTTGTTGTACATTTTCAATAAAAACAATACTATTCAAAATGTCAAATGTTTATTTCCTGTATAAAATAAAAATTGAATACAAATGTGTAATATTTGTACTACCTACTACATTACCTAACACATTGTGACTTTTATGAATAACTAATAACCCTGAATGATCATGAGTGTTTCTCAACCAAAAAAAAGATGACATTAAGTATATAATAATACTCTGGTGGCATTAGTATTATTATTGGTATACATCCGTGCTCATCGCCCAACTGCAGTTACTGTTTGGGACCGCGCGGTGCATTGTGGGCCAGTGCGGTCAGTGACAGCCGCCATGATTCCTACTCTAGTAGCTCGACAGAAAATGGACGCTTCTGTAGAGTTAACGTAGTCTCGGTCGGCGGCGGAGGGTTTCCCGTACAATATTAGTGTATTCAGAAACAAAAAATATTGTATCGGTGTTTATTTGTGGGGCCGTTTTTTGGTGCATAAAGCGACACACCGCCAAGGTTGTTGTTGGATTTGACGCTTACCGGCCTGCTGGTGTTGGGTTAGCCTGCTAAGTCGGCTAGCCAGCTAATATCGAATAATATTTACAGGTAGTTAGCTTGTTAGCAGCTAGCTGGCTAATACCCATCGGTCCGTGTAGTTTAATTCTCCCACTGAACCCTAATCGATGATTCCCCGGACCAGGGCTACGTCTTAAAGGTGAGACTTGTGCGTAATGTGTTTTAGCATCGTGCAAAACAATTGACGGGTAGGTTGGGACCCGACACGTTTAGATCCATTTAGATGGAGTCGGCTTACTGCGTCACCTAGGCCTCGTGTTGGTGTTTTCACCACGAAAACAACAACAATAATAGCAATACAACAACCATCGCGATTGGTTTTTGTAACCTTATACAATATATACGTATGTCGGCGCTTGGGGGAAGGCCGCACCTCGCCGGCGAACAGGTAGTTATTATGAGCGGTGTTTGCATCAACGGTTTTTTTTTATGAGCTCGTATTCACAATGGTTTATTGGTTCTACGTGTTGTGTGGTATATGATCTCTGTATAACTCATAACACTCTTTACCTTCATACTAGGTATGGCTGGGCTCGGACTGTAAGGAGCTGGTAATGGAAGAAGGGCTTATCATTGGCGAAATGCCCTCCTTTGACCTGTGTACAAATTCTGAAGCAAAAAAGAGACCCAATTCATCGGATGGCAGTAAGTGTTTACATGCATAATAATAACACACGATATGCACACATTAATGTATTGACCCAATGTGTAAGGTGTGCTTTACCTTTTATGTCATATGTCAATCATGGCCTCTAAACATTGTCGTTATGCTGTGTGTTGCAGGAGAAGAGCCCATAAGGAAAATGCCAATCTCAAAGTTTGGTGCCAGACCGCGATTTGAGCCTGTACACTTTGTCAGTGGAGGGAGCAGTGGAGCTGCTGGAACTGACGAAAAGGAAAATGATAAGGAGCGCAAGCGCAATGATTCTCATGGTGCAAAATCATGGGAGCCTGGGGAGCCCTCCTACAGCGGTGGGAGAGCCCAGGGATACGCTACCGCCAGATCTGCCTTTGACAGAGTACCGTCATATGGTTCTGACTCCTGGAGGGATAGGACCAGGGATAGAGATAGAGACATACCCTCAGGTGGTACTAGTACCGGTCTAGGCTATGCAGTCCAAGGGGCTACCTCCAACTATATGGCAAAGACGCAACAGGACTATACCGCTAAATATGAAGCCCATGGCTCTCGGAATTCCGATTCCTACTCTCAGCCCAACAGGCATGATGGATACAGCGGAGGTAATAGATCAGGAACGTGGGAAGCCGGGCGGCAAGGATCAGCGTATAGTCAACCGGACCGTCCATCCTCCAGCAGGCCATTTAGCAGAGTTTACAACAGCCCAGGCAGGAGCAGCCCCAGTCAGGCACAGTCTGCAACGCCACTACCTCGGCCCATACCTCCCGCGGTAATGGAAGAAAAACAGCGGTTGATTAACAACGTGGCAGCTGCTTTAGCGGTCTCCTTTAGAGACCCCATGTACATGACCGGAACCGACACGCCCAATTACAACTTCATGTTGAGTCGCAGCATCCAGGCCTGCAAGACCAACCCTGAGTATATATATGTCAACCTGAAAGACATCCCTCAAGCAGATCTCCCGAAGAACAGAAAGGTGCTAACAGAAGGTTATGCATGCGAGTTAAGGTGCCAGTGTGTATATCTTGCTACTGGATACTCGGGCAGTAAAAATGGAGCCAGGGACCGTGCCTCTGAGCAGGCTGTTAAACTCTTCCTAAAGGCGGCTGAAGTTCGCATTGTGCAGCGCAAGTTTAGACATTCTATTGTCACTGACATTGTGGTATGCCAAATGCACAGCCCTACCCCAGCCTTTTTGCCCGCACTTCGAAATCCAGAGGACAAGCCAACACCCAGCTCAAAGGGCCAGTATGAGCCTGACAAACGTAAACACTGGACAGAGTTTGTGGTCGTTGACAATGCTCATGATGCCATATGCATACTGAACAACTCTGCCGCCTTTAATCGCATGAAGATCGACTACAAGTTTGACTTGGTCCCAAACAGCAGTTATTGGCTCTGTAGTGTCTACCTGCAGGAGGAGCTAGTGGCCCAGTCTCGGGGCACAAAGAAGAGCTCGAAGCATTCAGCAGCAGAGGAGGCAGTGAGGAAACTTCGCATGAATCAGGCTACACGTCAACAAGAGCAGCAACAACAAGAGCAGCAGCAGCAGCAACAGCAGTCGCACTATTCCAGAGGGAACCAGCAGTCGGATCCCTCTAGTGGGTGGTTTGGGCAACAGGTTGGCAGGAAAAAGCACCTAAGTGAGTTGGTTATTCTTGAAAACTCGGATAACGCCATCTGTATCATTAATGACACTGCTCAGTTTAATAAAGTAACAGCCGACTACAAGTTCACCGTGTTACCTGACCACCGCTGGAGGTGCGAGGTGTTTTTGGAAGGGCAGTACGTAGCGGCTGGTCTCGGCCCAAAGAAAACGGTGAAGCACGTCGCAGCGTTGGAGGCCCTGGCCACCCTGAGACAGACGCAGGCCGTGGTTAAGTCCAACCTCAGGAAGGACGGGCACTGTGATGCCATATCACGCCATCAGATACTGGCCCGCTCCAACGAAGAGAGCATAAAGCAGGAAATCAAGGAGGACAACATTGGAAACCAGCTTCTCCGCAAGATGGGTTGGAAGGGTGGTGGACTCGGGAGAGACGGGGAGGGAATCGCAGAACCAATCAAGGTCAAAGAGCAGTTTTCCAGAGAAGGTCTGGGTATGGACATGGACAAGCCTGGGAATCAGCTCAGCAAGCGAGATATTGAAGACATCATCCGAAACTATGCCACCTCTGACCGCCAAGATGACTTGCGCTTCTCCACCGACCTCAACAATGATGAACGTAAGCAGATCCACCACATATCTCAGAAGTATGGCTTACGCAGCAAGTCGTATGGACAGGGCAGACTACGTTTTCTTGTTGTCAGCCGCAAGGTACATAAAGACCTGCTCATCGGTCAGCTGCTACAGGAAGGACAGGTCGGACGCTATGAGCTGGTGAAACCTCAGGCCTCTCACTGATTTGCATGAACAGTTGTCGTTGGCATGGACCTCTGGACAAAATAAGTATGACTAATATTCATACTGAAGACTGATTCAAACAATACAGATTAATAGTAGGGTATCTTTTAGGAACAACTTGGATGTTTCTACATTCCTCTGCCATTATGGTTTAAGCCTGAACAAGGTTTTTTTAGAAAATGTTTTTTGCTCTTGTTTTGCCATTCCACAAGTCTTCTGTTTGGTTCTCTGCACTACATTGCTTGTCATCTTGTCAATGCCTTGGTTATTTGATTAAACACCACTGAAATTTGGCCAGAAACCCTTCTTTTTTTTTAAACAATTTTCACTAGCAATATATGCACCTCTACATTAAGTACCATGACAGCGAGAAATACTATACGCCCAATTTAACAGTTGATACGACTCAAATCCAAAGTAGCACTTGCATTGTGTATTGATTTTTCAATTGAAAGCTACCATGTTAAACTATCTTCACAATGAATTGTGAAAGCTGTGATCTTGTTAACTGTCTGGTGTTTCATTTGTGTGAATACAGTTAATGTCTGCTTGTTTTACGGCTGTAATTGAATAAATTAAACCAGAAACAAACTCTTACCGAGATGTAGATTTTCTGCAAGAGGTACCGGAAAAAAAGCAAGGGCCACAATGAACTGGTTTGTTAATTTTATTTACAAGAAGAAATGTACATTTTGTTACATGGGTTACCAGTGCAGAGTTTAAACTGAAGACGGCACCTTAAAAAAAATGAGACGCCAATGTTCAGGCAGGAGAGTGCTTATATGGGTGTGAGGGGGGAGCATAATACTCAACCCACAGGTGCCTAGAAAAGGCACCGAATGCGATCTGCCTTAATTTAGTCTGAATAGAGTAAAGAAAAAGGTATACCTAAAGAGTGAAAGGCTTCACCGTGTAATCTACAGCCAGTTACAAGTACTCCAGCCTGCATGTACCTCAAAGGCATTGATTGTAAAAGATGGATGTCAGCACCAGGATACCTTCTGCCACTGTAGCACTTTTTTTGTTATACCCATCATACATTTCCCTCAAGGTATTCAAAAAAGGCTCAGAAGAAGCAGATGACATTGAACACATGGTAACTTCAGCACATCCACCACAAATAAAAAATGTTGATCGACACCGCAAACCACGCTAAGCTAAGTACATGTGTCGGTCACCGCCCCAACCTTGGTGGGAGAAAAAGATGAATAGTTTGAAAGGTGAAGGGAGAATGTGTTGCATGTAACAAGTAACCCAGATATAACAAGGTACATTAACTTGAACGTATGCTACCGCCCAACAATAGCATTCTGTAAAAGGCAATGCCACAACACGACAGCATACAACTGTAGCGACAGCTATGGGACAGACATTGTAAAACGATGTGTCGTAGATTGTGTATGATGGGTTTTCCCCTCACATGATCTGTGGAGTCTACTCTTGTAGGAGACATTGTTCATACTTTGCAAACAATCACAAGTGTCAACAATCACGCCAACTCTGTTCAACAATGGCAGAAACCCTCTTCTCATACTCCCGCTTATTCTCCTGGTAGAGCTGGGCTGCTTGGCTGTTGGCGGGGCTGTTTGGATTGGGTTCATCCAGTAAAGACTTTGAATAAATAGATTAAAAAAAAAAAAAAGTTAGAATGTACAACCATGTATTGTGAAATGCATACATGTTGACAACTCCCCGTTAACCCTATCCCCACCAGTTATGACCAGTGAACTCCCTGTGTGTACGACAATGAGAACTACTTGTTCATGCTTGAGATATGCAGCTGCAGAAAGGCCTAAATTGTGTAAGGCCTATATTGTGTAACACACTGCTTGCAACCCTGTTTGGAAACTAGTATTGTGTTGATGTGCATGAATAGAGAAAGACACCTGTATTGAAGTTAATATTGAAGAAACATCATATGTTGGACTCCAACGATTCTGAAGAATGTCTAAACATATGCTGCCATCGGCATAAACTGCAAGAAAGGAAAATCAAGGAAGAACATTAGGACATTTTTCCAAGTAGAAGTTGATTTAATTTAGGACGCTAACACGCTAATACATTATTAATCTTACCATTTGGGTGAAACATTTTGGAGACAAAACGCACTGTTGGAGGTTTATTTGGATACTCTTCCGTGAACTCAATGGTGAGTTTAAAGGTTCCTAGGAGTAAAAAAAAAAGCAAAGCTTGATTCAAAATGCATGGTTTTAAAACAGCACACCAGCACACCATAGGCTTCTCTATGTTCCTCACCACCACTTGAATTGCACATCAGAAATGGCCTGTGTTCAAAATAAAAGTGCCTTGAAAATGTGTCTACAATCCAAAGCATCTGCTTTTAAACAATACCATGAGCTTAAATGACAAAATCCTGGAAAAGGTTTGGTGCAAGTAAAATGTATGTTATAATGGAACCCTGATTAAAAGTATTGTTTTTCTTTCCCATCTACGAAACATCTTCTGGCATAACACTAAGGCAACGGAATGTTTTATTGCTTTTATCAATTGGTAAAATAATATTGAAAGGAATCGGGACAGGAACATAACGCCATGTACAAGAACGTCATTTAGCTGTAATATAGACAAGAAGCATCTGCTAGTTATATTGTACTTGATGGACAAAGGCAGATTCACTACTGTAGACTGAGACAACCTACCATCTTCAAAAGGAGTTCCCTCTGGTCTAAAAATAAAACAAAACAATAATTTAGACAAAACATTCATTTTTAGACATTGAATTGAATGTCAATAAAAAAAATTTTGAAGCTAAAACTTCATACATGATAATAATAATAATAATAACAAAAACGGTTGCACTGCATTTCATGTAACGAATGTTATATACACTCACCCAAATATGACAGCATTCCACACCATAATATTATTTTCAGATGGTGCCCCACTAACCCCTGCTGGGGGATCTTCTTGCAGCCTAACAATACAATAAAAAAAAACTGATTAAAACACGACAAATGACGACACTAACTGTAACATGTGAAGAAAGAAATATATGGCTCAATAGAGGCTAACCTAAATAAACTAAACCGGTGTGTCTGATATCTCAACAACATGATAAACATTTGAATAAACTTAAAAACATTCAGCTGTATAAATAGTGAAATAGGTTGGCTTCATGACGTCATGTTAAACCATACATTTTACACCAGGTCATAGGTCAGCAGACTCATGGGCCTGGACTGTAACTCAACACTAGAAGCACGTGTTGAACATGGCATTTATTTTCTATAATAACAAAATAGCATAAGTGTGTGTCCACGATCAACCAAAATCAAAACGCTGCCAATGTATTAGTTCCTACAATCTAGACCTCAAAGAGAGAGTCCACCGTAAGCTATAGTGGGACACATTCAATTAGCAGAGACTCATGCATTATAACTGTATTTATATAATGGCATAATAACCATCAAGATAAATCCAAAATGATCCTGATATCAGTTTTTCAAACAGATTTAAAGGAATAGTTATTCATCATATCTAAGATTACTAACATCCTTGTAACATGCCTCCCTAGCCTCAGCAGGGTAGCTAGTAGCTACTGTACCTTAAGAGCGTATTGTCTTCAACACGTTTAACAAAAGTGGCATGTTCCCTAGCTAAACATAGATCACAAATCAAATAACAATAAGTTATTATTTCATAAACATATATTGGTGTCCACATCCCCCCCCCCCCCCCGCGGCGTTACATGGCCACGAATACCATAATAGCTACAGCTAGCCAAAGGGTCGGTAATGTTAGCTGTACGATCGTTTCGCTTGTTTTTTTTCCTTTTCCTTACCGTTTAAAGTCTCTCATTAATCGTCGTCTGGCCGGTGTTGACATTGTGGTCACACGGTACCCCTAATCGCAAGCATACACGTTGAAATAAACACAGCTGGAAGTGTCTAATACTTTATATTCTAGCTTACTATCGTGTATTAGTTGGTGAAATATTTGCTTCCTCGGACTGGACTGGCCTGCTGCCGTCTCAAGTGGCGGGGCGCTACCACTCCACCGCGGGGAGGGGGGGAGTTTACCCACATTAAGCCCTACATTCTGGCAAAATCGACAAATATATCAGAAGAAAAGGAATATAATTGTGATATATACATATCACATATAGAATGTGACACAGCTACCACAGTACGTGTACATCTATTAGCAGCTATTCCACGTCGCTCATACAGGGACCCCCCCTGCACCTTACTTGTGTCGTTCCGGTATAAATATTACGTCATTTGTTTAGCAACAGTATGTTGGACGGCGCATACGATATTACGATATACGAATTCTAAGGTGTCAATAATGCTGATACAGTAATACAACAGTACTCCTGTACATTAATAAGGCATATAATAATTCTCTAGTGTGTATTATACTCGGTATTAAAATGTGTCTGAATAATGAAGTAAACTATATTTGTGTATCGTTGTCGTATGTTGTCGTATTCAAGATACAATATACAAGATACAAGATTTGTATTTGCCATTTGTGTTCTTGCCAATTGCCAATGTACTTGCCAACAAGTACATTGGAATGCTTACTCCCCATTCCCTCCCGCAGTATACATCTAAAAAACAACACCATAAAAATAAAATAATAATAATATATACAATAAAATTAACAAAAACAAGTGCAGCAAAGTGACCTCCTTCAAGGGGAGATCATACACCAAACACCAGTTTGACATTGAACATGAAGGCCTAGAGGAAATTGTACACGTCATTAATGCAGTTTCTTGCAATCCCTAGAGATTGCCCAGAAGGTGGGGTCATTCGCCAATGTATAACAATTGCCCAGAAGGTGGGGTCATTCGCCAATGTATAACAACCATAGATTTTGTCTGGTG
>CM051001.1:22908551-22928551 GCA_027704905.1 Muraenolepis orangiensis
TAACCTATATAAGTCTATAGTGTTGTCGCGCTTTAATTGTGTCCAAACATCCAACTGTGCTGTTTTCTCTTTCTCAGTGTCTCGTGGTCAAAGTCGCCATCATGCATAATTCACTCTCACTGACTTCCAAACGAGAAGACGAATAATTGACGACAAACCCTCTATGAATGAACGCTGCCATGACCTGTCTAGAGTCCTGTACTTCCTTCAAACTAAACGCCGCAACCGTATTGGTTGCGTTTGAACGGCAGGGTTTCTTTTGGGAGCCTCACGCCGGGAAACAGGACCCTTTGGGGCAGAGGCTAATGAAATTCCTGGCGCTCATCATGTGACGGTGATGTCACCCTCAGCAGTCTGAGCGGCTCGAGCTGTGTGTCAGTGGCCCACACGGACAATGGAGAGCTGTGCCCGTGTGTTATTGTTCAGGGCTCATATTCACGTTGAGACAGTGGTGCAAGAGGGCGGCAGCTCTTCTTACGCCTCTTACTCTGTCTGGGCTCGGGCCGGGCCGGTCCTTTCTAATGGGCTTCTTCTGGGTATTGATTTAGCTGCACCAGAAACACGGCGTCGAGCTATTGGGCTGCTCAGAGAGAACCATTAGGGCGCACCGCCGGGCACGGCAAGAGAGAGAGAGAGAGCCGTGGAGGAATAATAATAATAATAGTACTGCTAAAAATAATGCTGCACGGTGGCTTTTATGTGGCTGTAGGTTAAAAGGATGATGATGATGATGATGATGATGATGATGATGATGATGATGACGATGATGATGATGATCCTCATCTGAAAACATCATGCTTAAAAACTGTATCTGAAGTACTGGGGCTTTATGTTGCAAGTTTATCTTTTTTTTCAGTTCAGAATATGAATCAGGGCGAAGGACCAGGATGTCTCTTCCATTGATATTCCGTTAATATGAATGCACTGCTATGAGAGACACACACGGATATTCCATTTTGAGTTTGAGAAGATTGTTGAAATGTGTGAGGACTAAGCAGAACCACTGGCCACTATGTTAACATGAATTCATTTCAGACTTCACAATATACTTTGAATAACCACAAGATGGCAACATACATGTGCCATTGCAGTGGAGTATCGTGGCTGAAAGGCACACATGAAGAAATCAAGAAAACGCTGTACTTCTCGTTTAGTTTTGTGTTGTAAAACCCAGCATTTGACAGTTTCTTTTGAAATACCATAGAGGAACCATCTCTAGGCAAAGTTCCTCAATTTTAATGTTTCTGTTTTGACACAGCAGGCCATGACTGTCACCTGAGTTTCAGGTCCTCGGGTGTCTCTGATCACTAGGCAGCAGTAGTAAAGCTTTGTCACTGTGACGTCCCCGGGGAAAGAGACTAGGGAAATTCCACCTGTAACCTCATTCCATCCCGGCCTGGCTCAGTGAGCCATGTGACTCGCATGGGTCATAGCTCACCGCCCGTCTTCCATTCACCAACATGTTCTACTTTAGCAATTAGGATGGGGGGTAATGCTTCATGCAAACCGATCCTTGAGCTTCGATTAATCATTATTGAAAAATACCTTTTTGTGAGATTGAGTGCAATTCCCTTGTCTTGTAAGTAAAGCAGTTATTGTAATAACTGCAGTGTCATTTTTTTATTGAATTTGTGTTAACAAGATGAATGTATTTATTTAAGTTTGCTGAATGGTGAGAGCACTACGGCGGAGCTACATGAGTTTATTTGCATATTTCAATATCAATTTATGCTTAGTTAATTAAATAGGCATACGTGATGTAATTTGTCTGTTAGGAGTTGTTTGCTAACATAGTTACTGAATAGTCTGTCTGCATGCCCGATGTGTAATGCTATTCTGACATGGCAAATTGGACATCTCCAAGACCTAAAGAGGTTGTAAATGTTTTATTGGTTATTTTTTTATGTGTGTCAGATAAACCAGTGCAAGTTCCATTTATAAACAAGACCCAACCTCTCACCTCCTTGTGCTCAATGCTATGTTCCACCAAGCCATGCTAATCTAGGACATGTTAAAGATGCAGATGAAACAGTTCCCACTGAATTGGTACTGTGCACTTTTTAAGACCATGAGCTTGGGCAATTAATACCTTTTCTATCCAAACCAATCCCTCCATTTGACTTGTGTGTGTGTGTGTGTGTGTGTGTGTGTGTGTGTGTGTTTGTGCGTGCATGCGTTTGTTGTTTTGGAGGTGGAAGGAGGGTGACACATGCCGGTGATTCATTTTGTCCAGAGAAAGCTCAACCATGCTAAAAAAAGGTCACCCACGTATAATAACTTGAGGGAGCGTTTGTGTCTTTAACTCTGTGAAGTTACTCGCCCACACACTACTTGTGTTATGTCTATATGAATGAAGCTAGTGCTGTGAGTCAGTCGGCATGGCTCTGAGCTCGTCCCATGACTGGCCAGCGTTTTGTACGGGCTTCCAGCCATGTCTGGTGATAGTAGCTAGCTAACGGTACGACAAAGTCAAAACATGACTACCACTCTACGAGATCATTTGACCGCATGACTGGCTGACTTGAAGCTAGTACCGTGGGTCGACCTCGCTCCTTTCAGAGGCCGCTTGAGGCCAACATTGTTCAGCAGCTGTTTGTGAGCACGCATTCATAATCATTCAGTTTGGTGGTGATCGCCTTCACGTGGGTTGTGCGTAGTGTTGAAAAAGTCTTGTGCGTTCCTCGTCAAGTAACCGATGATTCAAGTTCCAGTCAGGGGAAAACAACATGCACGCACGTTTTTTCTTTCTATTTAGTCCAGACAAAAAATGGGACCTTTTGTAAAAGCATCTCGGTATGTATAGGCTAGGGTATGCTAGGTATATTTTACGTTACAGAGCTGTGACATACAGAGCTAATATGTACCTTTATGTCCTCAATGTGAACGTCAATGGTCTCTTAATGACTTGTGCTACAAGTTGGCAAGACAATGTTCTGAATGAATGTGATTTCTAAGACAAGAACTGGACAAGAAGAGGACTAGAAGCATACGTCATCATCAGTGAACAGCAAACATTTATAAACTATCACTCCGCTTCAACATAAGCCAACCATATGGAACAGGAACATGTTGTAGAACAAGGGCAGCTCTCAGCTCCATTCTCGCGTGTGGCAGCAGCTGTAATTGTAAGGCTCCAAAGGAAAGGCGTGCCCCTTTATTTAGTCAGCCTGGTCACATGGTCAACACACACACACACACACACACACACACACACACACACACACATTAATGCTGTTTTGCTGAAGCTCTGTGCTCTATTTGTGAAGCTCTATTTTCTGAAACTATTTGTCGCTTTGGCCATCAGGCAAAGGTCCTACACAATGAGACAAGCTTTCTGTGCGTCAGATCCATGAAGACTGGGTTTCATTTAGGCTCAAAGCACATTAGCTCTTAGCGTGTTGTGAATTCCTTTTCCTGAGAATGTGAATCTGTGTATCTGCTCTTTATTACAGGGGTACAATACTTGGTTATTGATCCTTGTTTCATTTTAATAACTTCAAAATGAAGAGTGTCAAGTCAAGATGTACTATAAAATAATATTAATTTGATTTGTTGATACAGTTGAGTCTAAACGTTTAACATAACTACGTGCTATCAAGACCTCTGTGAATTGGTGTAGGTGGTTTAGTTTTAGGATTGCATTGTCAAATATGTTCCACTGCTTCCAATATCATGATTATTTTTTCAAAGAGAAATGTTCTAAGGCTGAGAAAGCATGATGAAGAATTGGAGTCTGTGAGTTCCTCAGTATTTAGGTCACTGTCAAATTTATCTTCTAGGGAGTCGGTCCACACCCTGACCTCAGGCTTATGTTCTGGCCTGTGTGTGTGTGTGTGTGTGTGTGTGTGTGTGTGTGTGTGTGTATGTAGGGGGGGGGGCAGCCAGCCAGCCAGTGATCTTTAGAAAGCCACTAAGTTTCAGTCGTCTCATCGACCTCCTGGTTCATTCAGTCTAAGGAGTGAGGTTGTGTCACAGCAACACACTTCAGTGTTTTTAAACACAAGACTTTGCGATGTCAAAAAGCCAGCATCTGCATACCCGTCTCCCTGGCGGGGGGGGATATTTATCATTGAGACTCATGGGACTGCTTAATTACTGCTAGCTGTTAGCATAGCTGTTAGCATAGCTTTGGACGCACAACACTGCCTGTGCCTGAAGTGTAGCTTCAGTGCGGTAGGCTCCTATTGTATTGCAACGTGTAAACAAGCTAATTATATTTTCGTCCGAGAATGAAATCAGTCTAACAGATTTACAGAAGAAGTGTAGCAAAGGTAACAGTTGGCGAATATATTAGTGTAAGGTTTATATGACTTTTAATAATTAAGTAAATTGTAAACGCAGGATGTTAGTTATTCTGTTGATTTTGTATTTGTTCTCTTCGTAGAGCACAGATAGTCCTCCTTTGAAACGGAAAACGTGTTATGTTAGGTGCAACTCACAGTATCTACCGCAAACTACCTCTTCCTGTTAGCTAGCGGTGTCACTTCTAATGAAGATGCTTATCGAGTGAGCTGACTATACACCAAAGTGACACATACACACACACACACACACACACTGCCTAAAAACCTGATTCGAAGCAGGATAATCAAGATCATGGCTGAAATTAAGTGTCGGCTAAATGTGAAAAATATAAATGAGCTACTCTGTGGCACACAAATAAACACATGAATTCCCTATAATGACCAACATGGTCACATTCTCTTATAGGAATAATTGGAAATTTGTAGTGATTACACATCAGCAACAGGAGTCATTATGGTTTCAACTTAACGTCAGCATTGCTCACGGCCAAAACTTGATTGTGAGCCCCGGGTAACCCTCCTGGGTTGAATCGGGGGTACTATTGTTATTGTTGTTGTGATGATGTCAAGTGTATTGTTTAATTTTGAGTGTAGTTGTGGAAGAGAATTTCAATATTGTCTGACTAACCAGTCAGACTAACTAACTGTGGCTTAGCACAAGCTTGGCTAACATACACTTAAGTGCAGTCAGGTGAGGCTGCTTTGTTGAGCTTTACAGTCCCGCCCTTCTCTCTCTCTCTCTCTCTCTCTCTCTCTCTCTCTCTCTCTCTCTCTCTCTCTCTCTCTCTCTCTCTCTCTCTCTCTCTCTCTCTCTCTCTCTCTCTCTCTCTCTCTCTCTCTCTCTCTCTCTCTCTCTCTCTCTCTCTCTCTCTCTCTCTCTCTTTGTACCTCCCACTGTCAGTGAAGGCTTGTTTGATGGGGTGGGGTGTGAGGGCTGCTTTACTGCCACAGGGGGTACAAACAAAACCTCCCCGTCCAGCCGATCAACACCCCGGGCCCCGCCTCAAGCTCATCCCCCGTGTCTTTCAAATTCGTTGCACTAAACACACACACACACACACACACACACACACACACACACACACACACACACACACACACACACACACACACACACACACACACACACACACACACACACACACACACACACACACACACACACACACACACACACACACACACACACACACACACACACACATAGCACATTCAAAACAGGACAAGAGGGGAGGTAAGACCTTTACAGAATCTTCCTGGACAGAATATTGTCCGGGGTCCGGCTGTTGTCCCAATGCAATAAACTTGATTGCCCCACATTGTCTGGTCAAAGTCTGCAGTGAATGCATACCTGCCCAACTGTATTCATGCCCTGATCCGGCAGAAGAAACTCGATCTCCCCTCCCACACAAGAAACTCTTCTATCATCTATTATGTCGTTTAAGGTGTGGCCTGCCGGTTAGACCTCTCTGCTCTCGGTTCTCCCCTCCCCCCTCAGTCCCAGTCTGCAGCCAATCTTCAGCGGCAGGCAAAACTCACCTGAACCGATTTGCATACTGGGGCCCATCCTGGCGTCTGATTGGTCAGGTGCGAGCGCCGTACCCTGGGGCTGCTCCACCAATGGCGGCAGTGCTGCGTGACTCACTGGGAGAGAACAAGTTGCTTCACTACACTTCTCCTTTTTCAGTTTTAAACAACAGCCTTTGCACACTTTTTGTTTCTTTGACTTTCCCCAAACCTATGTTGTGTTTTCGTGTCTCAGGGTCATCCGGTGGTCCTTAACCTTTAGCCAGGCCCCCTCGGAAGGCACACCGTGGATTATATATATTTTTGTCTTTGTCTTTTGTTGGGTTCCTTCTCGCCTTTTCTTTTTTTCTTCCTTCGGCTACTGACATCTGACAGTTGTTGCTATGGACCCTGACACCCAAATCCAGTCTCTCTGAGGTTAGTTCATCTCATGATGTATTCATGTATCTCTTAGACACAGATAACACTAGGTTGCTTAAATGCATGTACCACATATATAGCAGAAGTAGCAGATACAAGGGCAGCATAAAGTCTGTGTCACCGTTGCACCTTTGAGTAGGGTTACCAGTCACACACATGACACACCTAGTTGTATTCTATAATCTGGGCTGATACCAGTGTAAATAGTGCCCTTTGTATACGTGATGCTGATCTTGAGTTAAAATGAACCCATATTTTGACGGCCACATCACACCCTACGCCTGCCAAGACTATGGCAGGCGTAGGTCACGATTAAGTCATGTGATATGTACTGTATGATGTTATGGCTTTTTTTAGTTCCCCAATATCCATCTTTAGTGTATCTCTCGTTTAATACACCTGCCTGTTGTATTTCTCTTTATACACTATGACCTTATATGGTGCTTCATAGCAAGGGAAGGAACAGCGTTTTGCAAGCCCCCTGGCCAAGCCCACATGTGTTTTTTTTCACAGTGTAGCAATACCAGCAATTATGAGCTGGTTCAATTATGTTTCACTGCTCCTGCTCTCCCGTCATTCGATCTTTCACAAATATTAGGTAATACCTAACATGCATTCTATGAGCCCTCCTCCTTCTTTGGCTCAGCTCTTGTTTTCAGGGAGAGTCAGGCAAGTTGTGCACCACGCATCCCCATCACCAATCTCATATGTTCATCAGTGCAGAATGCTGCTCATCTTGTAATTCAAAGGAACAGGCAGGTTTACACTATTATTCCCTGAGGTCAACACATCTATTGTGGGTGTTCCTTTTGTTGGTATATTGTCGCACCTCTCCTTCTCATATCTCCACTACTCTTCTTCCAAGAAGGAGTTCAAAAACACATTTGCCCCTCCCCCCCCCCCCAAAAGTTGTCTTTGCAGCAGAGATAAAAAAAAAGCATGCTTCCTGTTTCTACACTGACAAACTTTGTGGTACACCGAAGACATTTTGCACACATCACTAAATAAACACAGGCACTGTTTAAGCAACATTTATACAGCGCACACCCAGTCTCTATTGATACTATGGGTAAACCCTCACAGTCCCGATAAAAGCCATTAACCTGGACATTTCCCTCCTGTTTTGGATATCCCTGTCATACATTAACATGCCCAATAGCCAAGCCAGTTGATGTTTTCATCTAATTGGCATTTGGAATAGATTTTAGCTGAAGCTTATGTCGTCAACCCTGTGAGGTGTCCAGGAGGCAATAATAGGGCGAGATCCGACCTACATTGGAGAGCTACACATACAAAATGTACACAATCGTCTTGCTTCTGTTCAAGACTAGGCCTACAATGGAGAGAATGGTCTTGCTTCTTTTCAAGCTGGACAGGAGTTCCAATTCAACATTGGAGGACACTGTTGTTTAGGGCCATGTGTTCTCACACCTGTAGCTCAATCGCCACAAGACCCCTGGTTGAGATATTATCAGTGAATGGCGCCGTTGTGTCCAATAGGCATGAGTTTGCATTCGGCCGGGCTGTCTAATCATCCTATATGCCCACCCTGATTTGGCTTGTAAATGAAGCCCGGGTGCGTGAGCTGCTGCCAGGTGGGAGCGCACAAACACACACACACACACATACACGCACACACACGCACACACACACACACACACACACACACACACACACACACACACGCGCAGGCACACACACACACACACACACACACACACACACACACACACACACACACACACACACACACACACACACACACACACACACACACACACACACACACACCACACACACACACACACACACACACACACACACACACACACACACACACACACACACACACACACACACACACACACACTGGCTTTGTCTCCCTCACACTCTGGCTGATGAGTAAAAAAAAAGAGGAAAAGGGGAGGAGAGAAGGGTAGACTTCACACAGCGGTTTATCTTTTTTTATCCCCCCCCACTATAGTTTCGCAATTGGCCGTGTCAAGGGCCTTAGAATTAGACTGGGGGTTGGAGAAGGTGGAGAAGTCTACCTGATCACAGTCTGCTTCCAATAAAGCAGCACTGGTCACCCGTGTTGTTCTGTGATAATGAGGCTGATACAGATGTTTTTAGGGGAACACTGATGATGATGATGATGATGATGATGAATTCATCTTGAGGCCGGCTGGGGCTGACTGAAGCAAGCTGACTGTTTTTGGACAACAGCTGAAGACTACAGCACCAGTAGTCTATATATGTCTGATGGAGAGACAAGACGGATAGGACAGAAGGATAAGGACATTTTGGAGCATGTGGATTGTTTTAATGGGAGTTTCTACAATAGCAAAAACAGCATCACTCTGGCCTTGTCATATAAGAACATGCTGTAGGTATAGCAGATGGCGATAAACAGCTTACAAAACTATGCATAACTATTGTACTAACTTTCTGCTGTTCTTCAGCTGATGATTCATGGACGCTCTTGAGCAAGGCATTAAAACCCACTAAACCGGTGTTGTTTTCCGCGCAGGCACAGAGACGTGGATGCGATTATCTTTTGCAGCTCCCGTGTGTGTGTGTGTGTGTGTGTGTGTGTGTGTGTGTGTGTGTGTGTGTGTGTGTGTGTGTGTGTGCACATGCAATTTTTAAAGCCAACACCGTAACAGAACAGACTCAGAACATTCATTGGGCAACTATGGGATAATGTTGAAACTGTCTCATGTGTGGAACAAGCTGGGACTGGCAGTCCATTGTCCTGAGGTAGCCTACACGTTGGATCACAGCTGGGGATGCAGTCCAACGAGCCAAATAGCAGAACTCACAATCCTGCAGAATGAGTCTTGCCTTGATCGTCAAATTGCATTCGAAATGAATGCGAAATGTTCCTCTCCTCGTTATTTCTTTGGGAGGTGTCAAAGTATGCCTTCCAAAGAACTACAAGTGAATGAGCCAAAGACATTATTAAGTCTTAGGTATCGGCCTAACATAGTATGGTGTGTTGAATGAATTCATTTCATTCTACTTAAATCATTAAAAAACACCATATTAAATGGCTTGTACAACAGAATTGAACACCGCGGGAGTTTTTGACGCCGATAGCATGTTGAGAGCACTCAAGATAGTTATCGTACTGTAAACAAAAATCATAAATCAACGTAAATATGCCATAACCTAGGCTTATTAAACTGTGCATTTTGTCACGTCTCGCACGAGAAACCCCGTGGCGGTTTAAAAACGCAACCATGTCTCCCCATAGTGGCAAATCATGTCACGATTAATTACTAAACAATGACCAATGACCGTTCCCATGCTCCTACGCTCCCAAAATGGCGGTGGTCATTGTGATGGGACATGCCGATGTGCGAGCCCCGAGGAGCGTCAGCTTTCCTGAACCTAAGACCCCCAGATTGGTTTTCTGTGGCCAGGTGGGCTCCCCTTCCCCCCCCAATCTTTTCTGTTCCATTTCCTTTATCCCCCAAAGCCCTCAGGACGGGGCAGGTGTATCACACTCACACCAAGCAGAAATGGCTGAAATCCAGGTGATGCAGACTATCGGGGCACACCTCTTGATAACACACACACGCACACACACACGCACACGCACACGCACACACACACGACACACACACACACACACACACACACACACACACACACACACACATTGGTTTGGTTATGCAACACATGTCAACACATTAGTCAGACTGACAGACAGATATTGGCCACAGAATCTACAGTAATGGCCAGTATCATTTACCGCACACAACTTCACATGGTCCAATGGGGAGTAAGCATTCCAATGTACTTAATGGCCAGTAGAAATATCTTGTATCTTGTATCCAGAGTAGAACATAAGCAAAGGCAAACATTGCAAGTACAGGTTGATCAAACAGTTGCACAAGATCACATAATCCTGGAAAATGACCAGGTGCCCAGATCTGATACAACACAATTAAATACATAACTATCATTAAACTGTGGTTATCTGTGGTGACATCGAGATAGCTCTCGGTGTCAAGAGAGCTATGATAACGCTTACTCCCCATTATCCTTATCTGCACAGGGGGGGGGGGGGGGGGGTGAAGAGGAGGTGGAGGTGAAACATGTATGACGCCAAATTTCTTTCCTAAATTGCACAATTCATAACCCTGGTTTGAATCACCAGATCATGCACAGGCAACCCGAGAGGCAACATGGCCGCCACGTTGGCACGACATGACATGCCATGCCATGACATGGCAGAAAGAACCCACATACATACATGTGGTACACATTCAGCTTCAGCCCAATGTGTCACGGTGACAAGCTTCGTTGTTCTTTCCAGCTCATGACGGTTCCACCCTGCGTGATGTCATTCAGTGCGGTGCGCTTCGGGGAAAAACAGGTCTTTGACTTAGAGGACAGAACGCGGCACGCACAATCTCCAATAAACGGATGACAGTTTGGCTTTTTATTGGGGCAGCTATTCCACCCGAGATTCTCATTGTGTGGAATTTCTGTGTTTCCGTTAACCCCGTTACCACCGTATACAGGGATGGGCCACTATTCTTAGGTTTTCTGTTGATACTTCTAATTAAAAAAAGGTGATATATTTCTGCGGTCATTTAGGCAGGTGTTAAGAGGTTAACGCGGTACCTCTGATCGAGGTACAGATTGCGTTCCCCACTCTGCTGCTGCTGCTGCTGCTGCTGCTTCTGCAATGGAGTCTGAGGCTTGTGTTTCAGTAGGCAGTAGGCATATGGAGAACTGCGAATGCCCTGGTTAAGCTTAAAGGAGTCACAACTCACTCCGTGAGTAATTCTTGTCTCGGTGGCACTTAAACATTAACATTGTATGGATAGCACTATATTTGGGTGTGTAACCATAACCCTATTTCTTTCATTTCAACACCCCCCCCCCCCCCTCCGGAAACCGGGACGTATACGGTACTCATGTACTTCAGTAGATGATACAGTAGGGCCCCGTACTGCTCTCAGAGTGTCAGAGGTTTTTTTGAAAATGCTGTTGTCACATGTGTGGTATGCAGGGTTACAGCGTGAAAAAGGAAACACAGCGATCGTTTGGCTGTGAAACGGAAAATATAAATATAATTTATAATAGAAATCATGTTTTAACCCAATGAGTGTGACACACACACACACACACACACACACACACACACACACACACACACACACACACACACACACACACACACACACACACACACACACACACACACACACACACACACACACACACACACACACACACACACACACACACACACACACACACACACACACACACACACATATACACACACACACACACTTACTAGGTTATTTCAGACAAGAGACGGTGCAAACGAGAGCAAGTTTAACGAGTGTCTTTAGGACTTTGAATCTCATGAACACCAAGAGAAGATCCCCACCCTCTATGAAGATAGCTAGAACGAAAAGAAGGTCAAAACAAACACAACATATCCCGGATCTGCAATTTTGCACTTATCTGGCCACTGAAAGATAAACGATAAAAAGAAAAAGTAAACTAATCCGGTAGTGATGAAATTACAGCAAAACTGCTTTCAAAACACTGGCCATCTGTATTTCTTAGGTCCTTAGGCAGCCGGGTTAACCATACAGGAAAACCCGTCATCCGACACATTGTGAAGGACAAATACACAAGCCACCATGAAACCTGTGTGATGACATAACGCATGTGTTAATTGAATTTGTTAATTTCATTCCTCTTTGCTTTTTAATGATATCGTTGGCACACTGGCAGTTCAGATGTGTATGTAGAACCAGTTGAACAAGCGTGCTTAGAAGTCAGATCTATGCTCAGTCAAATGTAGGTGGTACACAGAAGTGAACTGGAGCTCTCCAGTTCTGGTCTCAAGACTCAAGACTCGCACTCGTTTTGGACTCAGAGGGAAATTGACTCGTTCTTGAATCGGTCACGGATGAAGACGCGTTCTGTTTAAAATTGCATAGCTATTGTTGTTACTATTTTTATCATTTGACATTCCAAGAAAGGGCGCAGCAGCGAATGCTTAAGAAGTTGATATGGCATCTAGCTTAGGAACATCAGGTTGGCTTCTTGTCCTCGAAACAGGCACATTTTGATGTGATATGTCCCCCCCCCCCGGTCCTAAGTCTTGAATCGTGGTACTCGACTGAGGTGATGCGGACTCCAGCCCTGTGGCACTTAGGCCAAAACATTCCTCATGGAAAATGGAACTGCCGGCTTGACTCCATCTCTCATTCAAATAAGTCTTTCCCGGTGGCCAGTGGAGCACGTGCCACCCGTAAACAGTCATTTGACTTTCCTCTGAGCTTTAAATTATAAAGCGCCATGTCTTAGCTCATCGTATGGTGAAGGGCAGTTTTGGCTTGGTTTTTTAATGTAGAAAAACTACCTTACTTACGTTACTGATAGTAGATAGTGACATACTGTACGTTTTTAAGGTGCAGTGTGTAGAATAGAGTGGCATCGAGCGGAACAGGATTGGAATATAATATTCACAAGTGTCACGTTTTTATCTCCATATGGAGCGGGTCCTCGTCCTTTCTACAGAAGCCCAGAGTGGACAAAAGGCTTTTAAAAACGCTCCCTCATTGCGGAACAATCAACAATCATACGCCATCCTTGTGTGTTTGTTGTAATAGAATTGCGTTGTATTAATTGTAGGATTTGATGACTTTATGTTGGATATATACGATACACGCACATGACCTTTCCCGTTTTGCCTGCTGTTTTGATGTACCGGATAGGTTTGTGTTTGGACTATTTGACTTGTTGTCAAGCTTGTAGCCTGCAGCCTCTCAGACTAGGGCTAGCCTTTCTATAGAGACAGAGGCCCACCTGCCTTACTTCTCACTATCACTATCAAGCTTCTTCACGGGGCCCCTCTCCCTCTGTCTGTCTCTAGGCTACAGCCGCTCCTTGTTTACCTGTGTACCCTGAGAAAAGCCTCACTTCAAACTGCCACGGATGCACAGTCCACATACTGGGGCTGTGCATCATTTTTTTGGGGGATTAATCAATTGATCATTTAGTCTCTTACATGTCAAATATGATCTGAAGCACAAACATGTGTGTGGTTGACGAAAATTGACCAGCTCACCATTTTCACCAGGAGCATGTACCATGTAGCCACACTCTCCACAGTATGAGCTGGTTGGTGTCTTTCTTCTAAATTAAATCATTGACATACACCTTTTTACCTTAATTAACCCTTTCATACACCATATAGATTGCTCCGTTGTTGCACGCAAACAACATCGAATGAACCTGTTATGTAACCAAAAGCATCCTCTGTTTCTGACCCGGCGGTTCGTGTCCTTTTGCCCGAGATTGTGGCGCCGCTGCTCCAGATTCCATTTCCTAATTCCCTCTCTGATGTCCTTACCCGTCACGAAAATCCATATTTCGTCTCGCATTGCTATACACATAATACTCGTATGACATAAGAAGTGCGTAAGCGACGGGCTGTACTTGTTTTTGTCATCATTTTTTTACGTCTGTGTAAAAATGTGCAATCATGATGACGACAAGACGATGACAACCCACCTGACTTAGCGAAGTTGTCATGCGTCGAGGCATTCTCCAGATAACTAATGGTACCTCGTCAAAGACGGGAGTACCCGTTAGTTCAGTTCAAGGCGATACGTTTGACGTCACCGAAGTTCAAGGAATTACCTCTCTGGATACGGAAATGAGACATAATTGTTGTTTAGTGGCTTCTAGATTAGATTGACACCCACTTTTGTCTTTGTGTGAAATGTGTTGAGCGTTCTCCAGCGTGCTGAGCTTTCTTGTGCCTGTCAAACGGGCTTGAGCTGCATTGTTTGTTTGACTGCGATGTAAATATAGAGTTCAAATGCAAATCGGCCCGGCAGCTTTTCCTCTGGTGTAACCTGTCTTCAAATCTGGTCTGTTTTATTTTGTATTTTGTACTTTCCTTTTAGTTTTAAAATGTTTAGCTCCATCCAAATTGCTAGTCACACTTTGTGATACCTTTGCATACCTCTCCCGCGGTGGACAACACCACGGTGTGTTTATGTCCAGACCTGTTTTGGTATGCAGCGTTCTTCTTCTTCTTCTGGAATACGCCTCCATCCCCGGCCCCCCCCGCCCCCAGGTCTCACTGGAGCTCCACTGTAGCCTTGCTAATCAATAATTAAACAGGTTTTAGGTGTGGTTTAAAAAAGAAAACCCTTGTGTGTCAGTCGATATTGATAGCACAGTAACTCGGCAGTTTAGTGCTTTAGGTTTATTTTGATCCTCGATTAGGTTGAAGGAGTGTGTGTCTTCTTGTCTGCGCTATGCTGATCCCACCCCCTGCACTTTGCCAGTTAAATTGTGCTGTGACATGTCGGTATTGGTATGAATGTAAACACGGTCGGGATGGGTGTGGAAGTCGGGGAGCAGGGAGCAGTGCTATTTCACAACGTGTTTGAAGCAACGTTACGTTTCAGTCCTGGACTCTCGTACCACGCTTCGGTTTGGACATGTCTTTTGAAAGATAGTTTGAAGAGTTGAATTTTCGAAATGCATAGTGTATACTTTGCTAGTTGTGAATGCTGTCTTTCCAGGTGGTACTTATTGGTTTCTATGAGCAGCCAGATACAGGTGAACCAAAGAATTGATTGTTTGGGCCAAAAAGCCGCTAATCAAACATTTGAACAGCTGATAAAAACCTAATTGCCCGTTCAGTTTGAGCCACAGAGCCCTTTCTTGTCAAAGGTGTGCTCAATTGCTCATGACAGACTTTTACAATGAATGGACTGGATGACCAGGATCCATGACAGCGTAGCACTACAAGTTGACGGCAAGGCGAAAGGTTTCAGCATTTAAAATAGAGGGTGCTGAAAATGAAACTTAACTTTGCTACGCTCAAAGTGTCAGCTAAAAGACCAGACAGAGCTACGCACAAAACAGTGTTAGGTTTGCCCGCAAATTCCGGTTTGACACCTTTGTGATTAACAGTACAAAAATGTCCAAGGATAGAGAGAGAGAGGATGTGTTTTCTAAAACCTTGTTGAGATTTCTTGGCCTCTTTTCATCACTTGAACAGCCTTCTTGAGACATGTGGCCTGTTTCCACTTCAGAAAAGTTTACTTAGTGGGATGGTTCTGCTATCTTATCAGTTAGAGAAGAGCTGCTTGTCTCTCTTGACCAAATACACTCAGATGTAGGTAGTGATAATACCACAGAACCGTAGAATAAAGTGGTGTAATGATGCTGGAAAATGCTATATTAGCATACAGGGCCTTTTGGTATATATGTGGTGGTCGTGGTGGGAGCCATTCTTTGTGATGGATGATTCTATCGCTCTCCTGACATTTGAAAATAACTTGTAGGGATGGGGGTGGGTTGTTCTGTTTGTGCACACTGCACTGATCTGGTTGTATGGACAGTGCATCTTGTCAAACACAGAGTGGCAGCTGGGAAACGGTGTGATATGAGGAACTCTCAAGGAGTTTTATTATTGTGTAGATTCATGCAGGGCTTACTCCTCCTTGTTAAAGGGGGCGGGGGCGTGGGCGGGGGCACCTGACTAAACCAGCAGTAGTTTTTGGGTGTGTGTGTCGTGTTTTCACACTTTTACCTGAACTTATTGTACTTCTACCTGAGCACTGGTTCAGTTCTTGGAGACTTTAATGGAGAAATTAAATGCACTTTTGACTTCTGGTGACGAGTTGTTCTCTTACCTTCCTTTGTTGAAAAACTTTGGATAAAACGTCTGCTAAATGACTGTAATGTCACGTAATGCAGTGTTGGGGATGGGGATGTGTGTTTTCAAATCTACCGTTCCTGCCCTGTGGACGAGGGGGGTTTCAGAAAATGTGCGGCAGGTGTGGCTTTTTGCGGTCCAGTGACCTACTTAGAACTCACCACTGAACAAGGCCAAATGTGTATATGTGCACATGTTGCAGTGTGTGAGGATGTCTCACTTCAGCAACCTATGAATAAATATGTTTGTGCCATTAGTATATAGGCTTTGCGTATACATCGTATTTGACCTACATGGGTGTGTCAGTACTTTATCGATTTACTGGGTGGAAATTGCAGCAGTACGGCAGCAAGGGCTGAAGAACCAATATAAATATTAAAATAGGAACATAGATAACATATTTATTAAGACTGATGTCATGCCGAACTAGGCTTTCCGTGGAGGTTACGATATGACTCACACTATCTCATGGTGGAATTTGTCTTA
The DNA here is from genome assembly GCA_027704905.1 of Muraenolepis orangiensis. NCBI lineage: Eukaryota > Metazoa > Chordata > Actinopteri > Gadiformes > Muraenolepididae > Muraenolepis > Muraenolepis orangiensis. The sequence goes on from CM051001.1 coordinate 22,925,010, forward strand.
CATTTGTTTTCACTAAAGGCTAAATGTTAAAGTCTAAAATAATAAATGTATTTTTGTTGTAGCTCAGCAAAGGAGGGGGGGGGGGGGGGTATAATAACTTTCCACTCTTACGCTGAGAACGCCTTTTTTTTCTTCTTTTCTGAATGTGGTCTAACAGACAGGAAGAAGCAGAAACCCACGGCACAGTGATGCGTTTCCTGTGAGTGCTCAGCTCACGGGTCAGTTTGTGGGTATTTTTCTCTACACATTTTCTGAAAGGCCCTGACTCTCTCTCTCTCTCTCTCTCTCTCTCTCTCTCTCTCTCTCTCTCTCTCTCTCTCTCTCTCTCTCTCTCTCTCTCTCTCTCTCTCTCTCTCTCTCTCTCTCTCTCTCCTATACGGTCTCCCCTTAAGAAAACCACACAGAGGCGATATGATACAGTTGTTTGAGTGAAACACAGAAAGTCTTGTAACATCGTCCACAAAATGGGGGAATAATCACTGGGATCTTCCAGTCCTCCTAACCCTCCCCACTGAACCGCTTGACTTGACTGATGCGCTCCACACACTGTGCCCAAAGCTGAATTTGAGATCTTGTTGTGTGTGCAAGTGCCCCCCCCCAGACAGAATCCTCCACTCCATTAGTTAGTTATTAGTGAGTTAACAGACTCGATCGGTTGTCACAGGAAGGCCTTATTCCCCCCCCCCCCCCCCCAGCCACACACAGCCTGCGGCGAGAGTGGAAAATTACAAGGCCTGCGAGAGATGAGATTAAATTCCATTCTCCTCCTGAAAGCCTGAGCTGGAGGTGACGTTTTTCTTCTCCTGCAGTCTTCTCGTTTTGGCCAATGGTGACAGAGCTGGGGTGCTCCTCCACTGTCTCAAACACCACCACCACCACCACCACCTTGCCACACACACACACACACACACCATGCACACACACGCCCGCAGGCACACACATCAGAGGTGTACTTTCCCGGCCTAATGCGCGTTTCCGTCCGTTAAGGATGCCGCGCTCAGCTCAGCTCAGCATGCCTCTTCTCCTTCTCGCGCCTCTAAGTGGGCCAGTGGTGGAGAAGTCGGGATCAGTTAAGGACGTGGCACGGCTTGCCCCGTTGTGCAACATCGGTGACGGCGAGTGCACCATTAAGGATTGTCTGCAAACTCCGCACTCCGTGTACGTGTATTTGCTGTCGTGGTCTAGTTGTATGTGTGTGCGGGGAGAAACAGCCGGGCTCCGTGTGCTTGTCTTTGTCTAGCGTTGAGTCAACTCACTTAATTACCGTCTTGCACTGTGTTGAATTAGCAAACACCTCCCAGGACTATGACCTTTCCTGCGTTGTATAACTCACAGGCCGCCGCTTGCCCGCAGATTTTTGGTGAATCCAGAATATGTGAATACATGGTGATTTTCACAATAGAATAAAAGCCTCCGGTGAACCATCATGCCTTTGGCTTATTCTTTTTGGGGCTTTTAATATTGCAGCTCTTCGCGGCAGCCGTAAATATAGCCGCCGCGCTGTTTTAGCGCAACAGCAGTCTAATCTTATCCGAGCACATTTATTTTTTCTCCCGCTTCCCAGAAATAATGTCGAGGGTCGTCCGATTGGCCACATGAACGTATCTTCTGTGCCTCAGAGTCCGAGGGGAACCGCCGATGCCTCATATCCCCGAGTCATTTCCTTTCCAGAACCCGCGGAGGTTCCTGCTAAACAGCCCCCATATAGAGTGACCACAGGGAGCAGCTATATTGACCCCTTTTGCGCTGACTTGCGCTGAAGTCGGTGATTCACCACCACGGCCTTTCACTTGGATTGACTTTGAAGCACACAGTTAAAAAAAAGGTACTAGGGAAGTTTGCCTGCCTACTTGGTGTTGGGACCCCGAGATCCATGGTCACACATACAGGTAATACATGACGCTTTTGAGAGACTGAGGATGGACTCTGAACATTCTAGCTTTCTAATAAATTAATGGATGAATCGCTCATGGATTCATTCGTTAATTGTAACTCTGCCTGTCCTCTGTTGTTTACCGTCGATAGAGGAGTCTCTTGTGGTTATTGTTAACACCTCTTGCTACACACTCCCTATCTTGTCTAACCTTGTGTCGTTAAAACCCGTAAGAGTTGCGAAATTCCAGGAATACCCGACTCTCTGCAGAGTGCAGGGGAAGAGGGGAAGAGGAAGGACTTTCACAGATCTCCCTTTGCGCTCTCTCTCCCTCTCTCTCTCTCTCTCTCTCTCTCTCTCTCTCTCTCTCTCTCTCTCTCTCTCTCTCTCTCTCTCTCTCTCTCTCTCTCTCTCTCTCTCTCTCTCTCTCTCTCTCTCTGTGTTGCCGTCCAGTCCTCTCCCCCTTCCTATCCTATGACTCGCCTCCTTCCCGTCAGTTCTTCCCTGAAACTTCCCGCCTACCTCACCACTACTAGCTTTAGGCCCCTTCCAGTCCCGTGATTGCTTTATTGCTGTCACCGTTGGAGAAATCCTGTTTCTAGAGGGCGAAGCCTACAGTATGTTTTGTAACCTGAGCTGTAAATGGCAGATAAGAGTTCGCCCTGGTTCTTTTTTTTTCCTTTTTTTATTTGCTTGTATATCCCCCCACAATGTTTGCGCTCGCCACATTCACGGTGACTCATTGCAAAGTCATTCGATTGGCTTAAATTACCTCCTTTCATGGTCAACAATGAGCTCAGGCCGAAGACACTGGGGAGAAGTGGGTGGGGGGTGGTCTAGCTGGTTGGGGAAGCGGGTTCCTTTTGGGAATGCTGGCATTTGTTCACAGTGAACCCTGACTCTAATTGCCGGTTGTTTTGCGACGCACATCACCAGTCACTGTACTGGGGGGGGGGGGGGGGGAGGGGGGGCGTCTGCCCTCGGCCGTCTGCAAACAAAGGCTGACACACAATCTACAACAACAGCTTCGGGAGAACTGGAGGGTGGTGGTGGTGGTGTGTGTGTGTGTGTGTGTGTGTGTGTGTGTGTGTGTGTGTGTGTGTGTGTGTGTGTGTGTGTGTGTGTGTGTGTGTGTGTGTGTGTGTGTGTGTGTGTGTGTGTGTGTGTGTGTGTGAGAGAGAAGGGGGGGCATCACATCCCTGTTGTCCCATGACGAGTGTAAAGTATGATGTGACTCAAGCTCTCCCCTCCCTGTCCTTAACTCTGGCTCCCCCTACTCCTCCCCTTCCTCCTCCTCCTCCTCCTCCCCCTCCTCCTCCTCCTCCTCCTCCTCCCCCTCCTCTTTGCTGGCTCTCGCGTGCTGACGTAGCAAAGTGTAGCACAGCCCGGCCTGTGTGTCTGTCAGGACAAGGCAGCGGTTGTCATGTGCTTCTGGATAATGTGCAGACTAATGGCTCCGCGGTTCTGTTGTATCTCTGCCCTGCCAACTGGGCCACCGACACCGACAGTGGGGAGGGTATGAGAAATATAAAGCCTCCCCCACACACACACGCACATGCACACACACACACACACACACACACGCACACACAAATCACACACAAATCACACCCACACATATACTCATCTCATCTCACACATACACATTCACACGCACAACCACACACAC
>CM051001.1:22933551-22936051 GCA_027704905.1 Muraenolepis orangiensis
GTGCCGTGTTGTGTGACTGGATCTCTTTAGTGGTACCAGTTCAGGCCTAACCTGATGGACCAGTTGCAGAGCTGTTTGGAGGTGGCAGGATAATCACTCAAAGGTCTTCCATTGTTCTGGCAAAAACAAGCCACCGCCTCCTCCTTCAGCTCACCGACTCCCATCCCATCCAAACCACAGGCCTGCGTCCCACCTGGGAGATGGAAGCCAATGACAGATCATTTAGAATCAGTTATTGACCCAGTCTGAATCAGTTATTGATCACTTGTATTCGGGGGTCAACATGGCATAATGGGTGGTGGAACGTTTGGTTATTTGGCAGGCAACAGAGGCACACACGTAGCCTCCTCATTTCACCATTCATGTTGAGGGGTTGGATGTTGTTGTTGTTGTTGTTTTTAACCTGGGTAGCCAGCTCCCCTTTACATGCAATGTGTCACAGAACAGTGGCTGCAGCCTCGCCCGTATCAGCTTTATAAACGCCCTCTGCCTGTATACGTATGGATTGATTTATGATTTCCGAAGAATTTACTGTTGATGCCATAACAGATCATCTCTCCACTCATCGCCACACTCTCACGCCTCTCATCGCCTCAATCTCTCTCTCTCTCTCTCTCTCTCTCTCTCTCTCTCTCTCTCTCTCTCTCTCTCTCTCTCTCTCTCTCTCTCTCTCTCTCTCTCTCTCTCTCTCTCTCTCTCTCTCTCTCTCTCTCTCTCTCTCCCTTCCTCTGTTCGTTTCTCTTTCGCTTTCCCTCACTCTCTCTTTTCCTCACTCTCTCTCCCTTGCTCTCTCTCTTTCCCTTCCCTTCCTAGCTGATAGATTGATCAGATTATGTTTTGATTCGATTATTTATTAAAAAACAGACCATGTCCCTCTCACAGGTTATCTTCTGTATTTGGGAAGAGGAGCGGAACCAATACACTTCCTCAAATGGCACACGTGTAGTACATGAGTATTGTACATACGTATGTGTGTGTGTGTTGGGTTGGCGGTTGGACGTCACATTAGGGACACCAGTAAAGCAGAAGGGAGAAGGGGCGTAGAGGAACCTATTGTGCAGATGCTCTTGCTGTTAGCCGTAGAATGGGGAACTCAGAAATGCAAATGGCCCCGATTAGAAAACACCATTCAAGGAGAACATGTGGACACTTTACGCCCCTATGCTTACACACACTTTCTTACTCTTCCTATTTTGTGTTTGTGTTAGCATCCAATTGAGCTCGTCCACAGTCCAAACAAGACCAGTTGACCTGCCTTAGTTTGTGCTTGGTTTCTGTATAGATTCTATGTCCTGTAGGGAACGGATACAGAATTGTGAGTCATGAAAACGTCCAAACCTAGTTTACATGATCATGATGAGGGTAGCGATGAGTGTTTGTGTGTGTGTGTGGGTGGGTTTGTGTGTGTGGGTGGGTTTGTGCGTGTGTTTGTGTGTGTGTGTGTGTGTGTGTGTGTGTGTGTGTGTTTGTGTGTGTGTGTTTGTGTGTGTGTGTGTGTGTGTGTGTGTGTGTTTGCATGTGTGTGTTTGTTTATATGTGTGCTTGTTTTTATGTGTGTGTGTGTGTGTGTGTGTGTGTGTGTGTGTGTGTGTGTGTGTGTGTGTGTTTGTTCCTGGCACAAACACCCTGTCCCATTACATCAAAACGAGTAGAAAGACAGCGGGCCTCGGACTCCTCCTGCCACTCAGCAGTCTGTCTATGGTGGAATACAGCTGGAGTACAAAGATCGACACACACACCCATACACACACACACACGCACGCAATCATGCAGGAGCACGCACACTCTCTTTTACGTGGTCTCAAGATTCAAGATGTTTTTATTTGCCATGTGTAACAAGTACAATGGAATACTTACTCAGAATGCACTCCTGCATTCTGAATTTCTACAACAGTACTATACTACACTCACTACACTATACAATACTATACAATACTATACTATACTATACTATACTATACTATACTATACTATACTATACTATACTATACTATACTATAAACAACACTATATACTATCTGTCTGTCTGTCTGTCTGTCTGTCTGTCTGTCTTTCTTTGTGTGACTCTTTCAAGGCTAGTGAACAGTAGTCAGCTCTGATTGGGAGGAGGAGGGGGGTGGTGGTGGTACCCTCTCTCTGTCTCTATCTGATCGTGATAGTGAGTCCCCATTTGAGACTCTTACTGACATACATGAGAAAAACATTGTGTGTGCCAGGGAGGTCTTGATAGTGTCAACAGTCAAAGCAAATCCTGAGTCGTCTCTCGCTCGGCCCCCAAACAAACAGATTTCTCCAGGAGAGGCGTTCTAGAAATGTGTGTGTGCCTCCCATGGCTGGCATTTTTGTTGACTGTTGTTGACGTTCATTATCTAGCTCTGGAAGGTCGACTGTGGAAGATCCAACCGTGATAATTCCGACAGCACCAAGCCAGTTTGATTTATTAACTGAAGGCTAGCCCGACTGTGGAGTGAAGCCTTGGACCCACATACCCCCACCCCAC
>CM051001.1:22943551-22958551 GCA_027704905.1 Muraenolepis orangiensis
TCTTTTGTTGAACCCACTGTTTATTGAAAAGGTTTCTTCTCTCCTCAGGACTATTAGTGTCCCAACCTCTCTCCCGATGGTCATCACATCGACCTGCTCCCTCCAGTCACTCCCCCTGACCGGCGTCATGAGCAACAGGGACTCCGTCCACGCCTCCTCCCCGCAGGTCATCCTCCACACCGTGCCCTCCTCCATTACGGGCTCCAAGGACGTGCTCACCATCCAGGCGGCCTGCCTGAACCCCGGACACGGCCTGCCAGAGGGCCTCCACCAGCAGCTCCTGGTCACCAGCCTGGCCGCCACTGTCACCTCCTCCTCCTCCTGCCCGTCGTCCGTCGGCCACTCCGCCGCCGCCTCCTCCTCCTCCTGCCTCTCGGGCCTCCCCCGCCTGCTCACCCTCAGCGGCCACGGCGGACACACCATGGTGGCCCAGCAGCCCGGCACCGTGATCGCCACGGTGCTCAAGTCCAGCGACTTCCACGGGCTGCAGGTCAAGGAGGAGCTGCTGGACCCCAACTACTTCCAGTCGCTGGTGAACGACCCGTGCCTGGGGACCGGCGACTACGACAGGCAAGACATGGATTTGGGAGAGGCGGAGCTGAACTACAGGACTGTGATCATCGACACCAGCCATCAAAGCCAGGAGGGCCCGGAGAGCAGCAGCGAGAGCTTGGTGAACGGACACTTTTCCCAGAGCAGCAGTCCCGGCGAGGGGCTGACCCCCGTGGAGGAGCTGGAGGTCCGGGGGGAGATGTCCCTGCAGTCGGAGCAGGGGCTGAAAGGGCTGCAGGAGCTGCCCATCTCCCTCCAGCTCCCCGCAAACTTTATCCAGATAAAGACAGAGCCCACAGAGGTGTAGGGACTGAGAGACCCTTCTGTATACACGGTTAAGCATACATATCCGAATGAAATGCAAAAAGAAAGACCCTTTTTTTTTTCTCCACACAACAAAAACAATCGCAACCCGAGCAATGGATCCCACGTCGCAATGAAACGCTTTTGAGATCAATCTCGGGGGCCTCTGGATACACTCATGTGTATTTTATGTTTATGTATTTGAAAGATGTCATTAGGATTTTTAATAATAAACACTCCGTGGACACACAAACACATACACAAGATATATCATTTCCTGTTAGGAGAACAGCCATTTGTCAGACTATAGGGATCCTTATATGCCAAATGTGCCAGCTAACAGTTATTTTATTCGTACATCGATTGGTGTCGATGCACAAATAAAGAGCCTCTCCACACTGGGGAATCATAGCAACCAAATGCAGCAGAAGAAGACCACGGAGAGCCAAAAGTTGCAATTAAATCTAATTTGAGAGAGAATTGTGCTTTTATTTCTTACTTTCTTTTTCTTCTTAAAACACACCGCAATGCCTGTGTGCAGGAACCAGATGGGGATCAATCAGACAAAAAAATAAAATAAAAATAATTCACACCAAAGACTTGATAACTGAAGAGTGCCTTAAAGGATGCTCTGCTCAAGTAGTCCCGGGGACAAGGATGATGGTTTTTACGTTTTAAAAAGACTTGACTTAATGCCTCTTTTTCGTATCCATACTTCCTGCATTGCCCTCTCTTTTTGCCCTAGAAAACACTGTTATTTTTGTTTAATTCTGGGCATTTTCGTGTCCGCCATGTATAGACTACTGTCATGTGTGTTTGTAAATAGCTATGGGGACAAAGAGCAATGAAGAGAGGAAGACGAGAAATACAAAGAATACGACCAAAAGGTTGAAATCCTGTTTGTATGAAACGAAATATATATGAATATATATATATATATATAGACACAAATATAATAATATACAATTGAGATACAATTTTAAGGCCACAAGAAATGTATTTATTTTTCGAATTTTTTCTAAATTCTGTATAAAAAGGCACATTTGTTTTTCTATTGAGCTTTATCACGAGGGAACATCACAGTTATATCTAAAACCAGGAAGTTTATTCGCTCTATTTCTGTCTTTTATTTTTTTTAAAGACCGGCATTTTTAATTTGTCAAAAGCTTTCTGTGTAATCGGCACAGCTGTGCTATATTGTAAAAGCTTTGCACAGACTGCAGCGTCAATATCCAGTTGGATCCATGGTGTGTCTGATTTAAACATGGACTATACCTGCATGGGGGGTCCCTCTCTTCAGCGGATGTACTTCTTTGCCATTTCTCCAGAGTTGAACAGATTTTCCAACTGTCATTTTCTTTCTACACACACTTCTAATAACGGTATCAATCACAATGGTACCTATCAAACAGTATATCAAGCTTTGTGTTGGCTGCTCCTGAGGTTCTTCCATGGTGCACTTGCACTCTCCTCTCATCCAATCTCCTCTCTTCTCTCTGTTGATTCTGTGCTTTCTTATTTTCTCTCTGCTGGTTGCTGGACCCTCAGAAGCACGACGTGTGATGGGACCAGCTAGTCCACGCTGAAGCCTTATAGTTGTAATCAGATTGTAATCATGGGCAACCGTGGGTTAGATACCGTTCTGACACCCGCATCTGCTCATGGGTCATAGGTGTCACAGATGACGATTTGAATGTATACCCTACATACCGGAGAGATACATACACAACAGGAACAATCTATTACACTGGGTTGGGTGAAGTGCTCCTTTCTTCCATACAATTGAGCATCAGCATCTTTAGGTGGGATTGAAGCTGCTCTCTTTATTATGTTTTACTCATTATGCTTTACAGAAGCTCACTGTGTACCATTTCTCCTGTGGTGGCTCGTGCTCTGCCCTCGACCATTGTTTATAAAACCTGGAAGTATGTCCGCCGCCCTTGTTTTTTCCTTGCTATTTTATTATCAACATCCTCTTTTGTCTTTTTTTGTTGTCCTTGCATCCCCTATGCTGAACATAGATTCGATTTTTAAGGAACATTATGATGTTATAATTAAAAAAACACAACTTCCTTAAATGAAATGCATGACGTTATTTTTATGCTTACGTTTTCTTCTACGACAATAATGGAAATACATGAAATCCACACGCTCGTGAAAGATAAACGTCACGTGACGTGTTTTCAATCAAAATACGCCGTCTCTCCCCCGTCGGCCTTTGGTGGTCTACTTCCTGCTCAGTATGGAGGCGTGCGGAAGAGGAATATATGACCACAGGTGTTCAACAACCAAGTGTTATTGGCGAGTAAGTGGGCGGGACTTTCAGTTAAACATGGGTTTAGCGGCGAGAGAGTGGGCGGGCCGTTTGATAGAGGGATGATCTGTTTCCGCTACGCGTTTCGTAGTTTGCGTGGTCAAATTACGTATACGAGTACAAACAAAATTCCCTGTTGTATTCTCCTTGTTAGCTGTTACAGTTAACTTATGTACACAGCTCATAGCAAGTGAGTGACCTGATATTGCTGGGAGGTAGACCGGGATTAGGCTACAGTTGATGCCCTTCTCTCAGCCTAGCATCTAGACTGTATGCAAGTTGAAAGATACAAGATACAAGACTTTTATTGGCCATTTGTAACAAGTACATAGGAATGCTTACTACCCGAAAGACGGCCTCGCCCCGAATAAAAACACAGATCTCGGTGAGTTTGCCGCAATGTAACGTCAAAGACAAATACTCTATATAAAGTTTCCACCAGGCTTCTGTTTAACCAGTCTCCCAAGGGGGTCAATGTACTAACTGTGCTGCCTTTTATTCTTTTTTTAATTTGAATATCCAAGGGCAGATTGTGGGTTTATGTGCCATGTTTGAGGAGGAGGAGGAGGAGGAGGAGGAGAAGAAGACAGCTTCTGTAGAACCCCATTAGAGGCCCAGTGACTGATTGGACTTCAGAGGAGAGTCGGTTGCGGTGGGTAGTGAATATATTAACACAGGCCGTGCCTACAAGTCAGAGGAGAGGAACCTGAAACCAGCCCCAGCCTACTGATTGAAGGAGTGCCACACACACAGTGGCTCTCTCTGTCCCTCTCTGACTCTACCCCCTCCCCTCACCCTTTTTTATCACTTTCTTTACTCCTCCTCAGTCTCTCTCTTTATTGCTCTTCCTATCTCTGTCTTTACCCTCCCTCCCTCACTCTCTTTTTTATCTATCCATCTCCCTTCCCATCTCTCTCTTTACCCCCTCGCTCACTCTCTTTTTAAAAATCTATCTCTGCCCCTTGCTCTCTGCCTTAACCCCTCTCTCTCCTTATCTATCTTCAATTAAATCTCCCCCTCCCCCCCCCCCCCCTCCACACACACACACACACACACACACACACACACACACACACACACACACACACACACACACACACACACACACACACACACACACACACACACACATCATGTGCGCGTGCCTCCGTTTGGTGTGTCCAGGGGTGTGTGTATGCGCACTGCAGTAGAGCGTAGTGTATTAGTAGTGTATTGGGAGAGTTATCCTGCAGTCTCAACGGTCCCTGCCTCCCCCACAGAGAGAGATCGGCCGATACCGATAACAGCCATCACTGCTAGTAGTTCTATGCTTCTGCTCTCCCGAACTTTGCAATCCAATAGACTTTAATTCTTGGTTTTCAGATGACTACTGAGGGCTTTCTATATTTGGGCGTCTGCAATGTTGGAGCCCCTCGCGGTGTTCGACTTCTCTGTGGATCTTTCACAGAAAGAACCTAAGGATGACTTGGAATATCTAGCTAAAGGTATCCCAGTGCTTTCTGAGTACGCAAAAGGCCTCAAAATCCATATAAAGAGAAGATATTTACCAAAAATATCGCTGGTTGGTGTTGACCCCGCTAGTATCCCGAGCGATCAGTTTGACCCTGAGTGTTTGCCACCAATTGAGGCTACAGATGTGCGGAGCGACCTCGTTTTGGAGACCAGCTATTGACCAGCTATACACAAACAGAAATTTAAGGCCTAGAAAAGCTTGGAGGCATTCAACCAAACGGTGTCCGGGTTCGTAGCCTCTGTACAAGGAAATGCAACATGTTACTATATAATACATAATAGTTACATATATATATATATATATATATGAACATGATACTATATAATAAATAATAGTTATAGATATTAATATGAATATACTACATACATTGAGACGAAACGATGTCCAACTATACCATATAGTATATGTATATATAGCTATGTATATGATTTACTATATAGTAACATGCTCCTTTATTACTGTTATGTATTATATAGTAAAGTGTTGCTATATATCTATAACTATTATTATATAGACGCATGTTGCTATATATCTATAACTATAATGTATGATATAGTAGCATGTTGTTATATATATTATTATGTTTGCAGCCTCTCTATATTGTCTTTTCCCGAGGTTAAGTGTAGGTTTCCAGTCCACATTACATCTGTCCCAGTTCATAGCGGGCTGTCCCCAAACAAAATGCTTACTGCAAACTCTCTCTCTTCAGGATGTCTTTAGTTGTTGTATCATTACATTACAGACATTTAGCAGATGCTTTTATCCAAAGCGACTTACAATAGTGTGTTTCAACAAAGGAAGGTAAGACTCGTCACCAGAAGTCAGAAAGTGCATTTCATTTCTAACATTTCTTTCTCTATCTATTCTCTATCTATTCATTTATATCTCGACTTATTGCCGAAATCCAAGCTTCTCTTCTCTCTTCAGTAAGTTTTTCGAACTCTTCACCTTGATTATGTATAACAGAAGGTATACGGAATAGTCCTACGCCGTCCTTCTTCCCAGTTTTACTTCCACAGCCAACTATAACCCAATGAACCATGTTGTTTTCTTCACTCGAGCGTCTATATTGTGACTCTGTGTTTACGTTTGAAGGGCTCCAACATGGCGGATAGCAACCGTTGTCAAGGTTTTAGTCACGTGGGTGAAAACCAAGAATAGCCCCCACAACAGCACACGCGCGTTGGGAAACACAGAGGGAATACATAAAATACACGACAGGAAAACGTGTCCAGGTTTGCCAGGTCGGTGAATGAAATGTTGTGGAAGTCAAGAGACGCCATCATAACACATGGCAGAGCTAATGAAAGACTGCAGCCATAAAGACACACCGGGTGCTATTCTTTTGGTAAATAAGAAAAATACCCCGGAGAGTGAATGAGAGAGAGAGAGAGTGAGTGAGAGAAAGAGAGGAGGGGAGAGAGAGCTTTACCGCGGGGCGAGATGGGGAACTGTTTTGTGGCGCCCGAGGCCTGTGACACGAGTGTTTACTGCGTCGCAGTGGGAGCCGTTTGAAGGATGAGGCCTGACATCACTGCCAGGCCTCCAGCTTGTTGCACAGAGAGTACAGGGACAGACGATTTCACCGGCAGGCCACAGCACACAGCGCCTGGTGGGACATCACAGAGGAAGGTAGCCTAGTGTGGCCTCCAGGCTGTTGCAGCCTTGATGCCTGTATTACTTGCAGTTTAGGGACCAATCAGCTGTAAAATGAAATCCTTTTTATATCTATTATTATTTTATATCTTTTTTGGGCGTGAAAGCATCAGTTAATATATATTTTTTTATATAGTTTGAGCCGCATGGTTTTTTTTGCACGTCATTGTGAAGTCCCCATGGCTTTTGGTGTGGTATCCGACGTAGGGAGGGGGGGATGCTCCACTCATCCACAAGATGGCACTGGTGAGCCACGTCTGAAGCAGGCCTGGCCCCCTAAGTAAAGAGACCTACTCCTGGAAATAATGAGTTTAAAGTATGGAATTTAATCATACATTGGTTTGCATTCTGCCCCGTCCCCAGGAATGCAAACTCAAACCCCTAAATGGATGGCTAAATAATAGTTGAAATAAAAAAATAAATAAACAGCTGGGGGTAACGTTTCTTCTGGCATTATTCACTTTGGAATGTGCATAGGATATTCCCAGCCAGCAGAAGTATCTAGCTGTGCTACACGGTGGACGGATACAACCGTGAACCTTCTCACCCCGTCATGGCAGCAGTATAAGTGTTTTTCAGCGTGAATGAAACATTGTAGGGCGGGATTTGAAATAGGACACTCATTTGTTCTAATGCTTCATTTGAGGAGCCATGTGTCTTTGTGCTGCTCTGCATGTGTTAGGGGGGCTGGGCTGCGTACATACACATTCAATCATAACGGTTATGGCGCTTTCGGTGTTTTTCAAACACAACCAACCACACCGTCTGTCTATCTGTCTGTCTGTCTGTCTGTCTGTCTGTCTGTCTGTCTGTCTGTCTGTCTGTCTATCTCAACAGAGATATTGTATCTTATCTGTTAAAGTTGCAGTGGGAGCATCAGTGACTCCATTGCAACCCTTTCCTTGACTTTCCAGATCTCTGCCGCTCTAAACTCCTTTGTTTAATTGAAGCGGGGGTTTGCACACCGGAGTTTGTCTTCTTTTCTCCTTTCTCTTCTCTTCTCCCCGTTTTTTTACCTCTCTTTTGTCTCAACAGGCGAGACAAGCGCTTTGTAAGCTAGCTGTGATATCTCTCTCTCAGCCTCCTCCCCGAGTGAGAGCGAGGGAGCCACCCAGAATAGCTTCCCCTGTTCTCTCGCGAGGAGAAAGGCATGGGAATCTGTAACCAGTGAAATGTCGTTTATTTTAATGAAATCGTACAATATTTCAGCTTTATCATGTCGGCGAGTTGCTATTAAATGGTTGCAGGTCACACACACACACACACACACACACACACACACACACACACACTCAAATGATCCGTAATAAAGCATGCACATTGTTAGATTGTTGTATGACTCTGCATAGCAGGCATTGAAGGTTTCTGGTTTCCATTCAGATATTAACAGATATATTATAACAAACCAGTATTTTATGCAGGAGCAGCTGCCATTTTTATATTGAACCTCACAACCACCAGCACTATACATCAGTTTAACTACACCCCAAACACTGAACAAACTATGTCCGTCAATGAAAAACTATAGAAGCTAGATCGGTTTATCAAACACTTAAATAAACTACAGTAGTTTACAGTGGCTTAATAAACACTCCACACACTACAGCAGTAGTGTGTGGAGTGTTTATTAAACCACCGTAAACCACACTCCACCCATAACAAACCACTGTAGTTGTATTAATACTACACACTATAACAGTTTAGTAAACACTACAAACTACTGTAGTATAATGAACACTACACACTAGCAGTTATGTAAACACAATACAATCTACTGTAGTTTAAGAAACACTACCTACACTATAGCAGTTTAGTAAACATTATACAAACTACTGTAGTTTAATACACACTACACACTAGAGCAGTTGAGTAAGCACTACGAACTACTGTTTAAAAACAACAGCCGTTAAATAATGCAGTTTGTATGTATAATGAACACTTTAATAGTTTAGTAAATGCTACACGCACTATATCGGTTTTGTAAACATGATACAAACTACTGCAGTTTAATACTCCTCTACTGAAGTGATGGGGAGAGAACCATGGAGAGAGAGAGAGAGAGAGAGAGAGAGAGAGAGAGAGAGAGAGAGAGAGAGAGAGAGAGAGAGAGAGAGAGAGAGAGAGAGAGAGAGAGAGAGAGAGAGAGAGAGAGAGAGAGAGAGAGAGAGAGAGAGAGAGAGAGCGAGCGAATGTCGTTCAACAAATCAACATTTGTTTCATGAACTTTTCAGGAGAGCCTCGAGGGTTTGGCAGTGCCTGTGTCAGTTCATTTGAAGTATGTTTGCAATTATTGCATTTGTTAACTCTTGCCCACTATTTTTTACTTGACACTGTTGCTTTGGGCGATGACACTATTGATTTAAAAAAAATACAATGCGGTTGCTGTTCAAGCTGGTCTATTTATCAGCATATCAACATTAGCGTGTACCAGTCGTAAATATGTATTCACCATTATTTTCGTATGAATTGACTTGCTCTCAGGCAATATTATTGACTGATTGGTTCTCTTTTGAAAACTGTGAGATATAAGTCATGGAATGTTAAAATGTCACTTCCCAGGCAATTCAAACTCTACCATTAAAAGACCATTAAAGCTGCAAGGCATGCCATCAAGTCATGGTTGGTTGAAAACCAGTCAATGCTGTTATTTAGTGGCTTGGGGAATGGGACTTGACCTGATAGGCATAACTTTTAGACGGCAATTTTTCGACGTCTTTTGATGATTTACAGTAACCGACTTTCTACAATATTTAAATCATGAATTACCGATTCATTACTAAATATATATATTATTTAAAATCCAGGCGCATGGATGGCATGCCTATCTTTTAATATTCGACTTCGGCAAAAACACCATATGGTGCTTATTTAGTTCTTCCTCCGGTCTCACTAGTGGGAGCATATATATAAAATATATTATATATTTGGGTCAGTCCTGGGCCGTACTGCACCGCCAGTTTGACCTGCGAGGAAATCACATTATTTACCGGAGCCGTTCTAATGAACCACTCGGAGAGGACGGAGCTATGTGTAATGTGTGCAACACAAATCCTAAATACCAAAGCGGTTCATGGCTCTTCCCCATTGTATCTATTTGCTCTGTTTATCGTCTCCCCCCCCACTGGCCAGGGTCACCGGCGGGGCCCAGATACGCACACACACACACATAGCCCCCGCCCCACAGTTTGACACCCTGCTTCTGGTCTGCCTGCCCCATGCAATCAAGTGGATGGTGAACACATGTAGCATTCACATTCCATTAGGCAATTCAGAATCTCCTATTACCCTAATGTGTGTCTTTTGAGACGGCAGGAATAGGAGATTAAGGACAAATTGAAGGGATATTCATCAAGGCCATCAAACAAATGATCTTTTATATATATATATATATAAAGATATATATATTTCTCTATATCTATGTCTATATATCTATAGATATAGATATATCTATATATCTATAGGCGGCAGTATAGCTCAGGAGGTCGCCTCACAACCGGAAGGTTGCTGGTTCGATCCCCAGCTCCTCCTAGCAAAAACTGTCGGTGTCCTTGAGCAAGACATAAGTAACGCTAACTGCTCCTGACGTGCTGGCTGTCACCTTGCATGGCTGACTCCGCCGTCGGTGGATGAATGGGTGAATGTGAGGTATGACTTGTAAAGCGCTTTGGATAAAAGTGCTATATAAAAGCATCCATTACCATTATATATATATATATATATATATATATATATATATTATATATATATATATATATATCACAAATTGTGTCCTGACATATTGCATCCCATAGTATCATATGATATCCACACACTGATTCAACATGTCACACAATAAAACAAAGTGACTACTATCTTGTATTCAAAGATATTATTTTAATTAGTACAGTTACAACATAAACTGGATGGAATCCATGTTAAACGTCTTCAAAATCCACCTTGTTTTGTCTAAACAACGGCCGAATACGCTATCTTAACCTCAAATATATACGCAAATGTTTGCGTATCACATATACAATGACAATGACTATGACATATACAAAGACGTACATACTACTTACTATACGTCTGTGCTAAACATAGAACATAGAACTCTCACAAATTCTTCTCTCTTTGTCTGCCGTTCACACACAACACAAAGGGCATGGGAATGTAATCAGTGACATGGATACAAGGCACTTTAATAAACATGCAAAAGGACATCAACAAGTATTCTCCAAGACGGTGAGGTAAATAATTCACACGCAACACTCTAGGTCTACAATAAGGCTACACCCCCACACACACACGCACCACCCCCCCCCCCCCCCCCCTCCCCCCACACACACACACACACACACACACATGAGTGCGGACGCTTTTTATTTTATTGTGGAGAATGTTAATGCCACTTTCTTTCTCTGCTATAGCGCGAGACGTCTTGCCGTGTTGATGGATGGGAAACATCACCGACGGTGACATTAACAATATTGAATGCGGGGGCAGCAAATATAAAAAAAAACACTACCAGTCCTTTTCAGACTCTCCCCATCATGCGTGCGATCCACCAATTGCAGGGCATGATGATCTGACAGATGACCCGCCCACCCTTGTAGTAGTATGGCCATGGGTTGTATCCTCTCAGGGGCTCGTGGTAGCGACGGCAGTAGCGTTGGCCGCGGTGGCAGTACTGGCAGCAATAACCCTTGCTGTCCAGGCTGTGGGCCAGCTCTATTCCGCTGTCTCGCTGCAAAGGACACAGGGTAGTGTAGTCTCAAACACACACACATAAACACAGAGGCTACAGCAAGACAGGGAGACTGGGAGAGATGTCAGACTACGTTACCCAGTACACAATGCAGTCGTCCAGTTCTATTCCAATGTCTCGCTGCAAAGGACACAGGGTAGTGTAGTCTCCGTCACTCATAGAGACAGAGACAGAGGACTGGATTGTGTGCTGTGTGTAATGTAGTCTACTTCACATAGAGGCAGAGAGACAAAGGACTGGATTGTGTGCTGTGTGTAATGTGGTCTAAGTCACATTGAGGCAGAGAGACAGAGGGCTGGATGGTGCACTATGGGTAATGTAGTCTACTTCACATAGAGGCAGAGAGACAAAGGACTGGATTGTGTGCTGTGTGTAATGTGGTCTAAGTCACATTGAGGCAGAGAGACAGAGGACTGGATGGTGCACAGTGGGTAATGTAGTCTACTTCACATAGAGGCAGAGAGACAGAGGACTGGATTGTGCACTATGGGTAATGTAGTCTACTTCACATAGAGGCAGAGAGACAGAGGACTGGATGGTGCACTATGGGTAATGTAGTCTACTTCACATAGAGGCAGGGAGACAGAGGACTGGATGGTGCACTATGGGTAATGTAGTCTACTTCACATAGAGGCAGAGAGACAGAGGTCTGGATTGTGGGAATTGATGAGCATGCTGTGGTTGTACTGTAGGTCAGGTGTATTTATGGAAAAGCTAAATGGATGTGAAAAGATCAAACCATATCTAAGTTGGTTCCTTTTTATTTATATTTTGTGTGTTGCACGCACACACACACACACACACACACACGACACACACACACACACACACACACACACACACACACACACACACACACACACACACACACACACACACACACACACACACACACACACACACACACACACACACACACACACACACACACACGTGCCTGTTTAGCGGGGGGGTTTATACCACGCGAGATGACGGGTGACAAAAGAGATCAAGATAGCTGTGAAAGTGGGCCGCCTTGATTTAAGGTCTAGGAGCATTAAAGACATGATATAATACCCTTGACCTTTTCCTGCTCGTGCCCGAGCTATCACTACTCCCGTGCCGTGAGGTGCTCCATCTCCAGCTCCTTTCCCCCCCCCTCCATACACCCCCCCCACCCTACCCGACCGGGGCCATCTTCAATCAAAGGGACTCTGACATTGGCGTTTACCAGCATAATTACACCGTTTCTTTCATCTCTGACCCCTCACTCCCTGGGCTGTGGCCCCGCCGCACTCGGCACCGAAATGAGCGGCCCTCCTCCATTAGAGCATTCAAATTAAGAGTGCCGCGTCTCGACCGCCTTCCCCCTGACCTTGACTCGGAATGGCGCATTCCTGAAGCAATTAGCGGAGTAATGATCGCCTAACAAGGGCTCTTTCATTTGCTCTCGCTGGGTTGCCTCTGAATTTATAGAGGGGTGGTGGGTGGGGGGGACGGGGGCCCAGATGAAACCCAAACGAAAGGTAAATTGGCTCGAATTAATGGCCCTTGGTTTTCTTTTTTTTTCTTTCTTTTCTCCTTTTTTTCTTTCGTTTTTTTTCCTACTCCTCCGTCTTCTTCTTCTTCTTCTTCTTCTTCTTCTTCTTCTTCTTCTTCTTCTTCTTCTTCTTCTTCTTCTCTTCTTCTTCCTTCTCTCCTTCCCCCCCCCCCCCCCCCCCCCCCCCCTGCCACGTTGTCCTGTGCCATCTCTCTCTCAGACTGGTGGAGCTATGATCAAGAGAACTCTGAGCGGGGCCCTGTGCACAAGTGGCACTTAACTCCACAGCCTCCACACTAGTGGAGGCTGTGAGTGGCCTCAGTAGGCATTTGACCACATTTCAATCTTCCGTAGTAAATGAATCCTCGGAGAGGACATCCAACCAACCCCCCCACCCCCCCACACCCCCCCCCCACCCCAGCACAGTCTGTCTTGTTAAAAAAAATAACTGCCTGGGAGGCGGGAGATAGCCTTCACAGACCCCTGCATACAGAAGACACAGCAAGCTGCTGTATTTCTCTGGCAGTGGTCAAGTTTAGGGTCAACCGCTTCTTGGTGACAGGAATAGCTTATTGTTTTTATTTTAAGCAGAGAGATCTGTTGAATAGATCAGCGATATTTGTGTGTGCTTCACAGGCGGAGGAAGCAAGTCAAAACCAAGTCAATAGATCACTGATAATTGTGTGTTCGTCTCACAGCCAAGTGGCACAATCATAATCTCTGGCTCGGAAAATTAGGGAAATATTTTATTCAAATGATGTTCATCATCGATCAAAACAAACAGCTAAACAGGTAGCATCGTACCTGAAACAGACAATTAATCAAAGCTATTCTTTTAAAACAGAGAGCACATATTAATTATTTCAGGGTGGAGTTTGTGTGTGTGTGTGTGTGTGTGTGTGTGTGTGTGTGTGTGTGCGCACGCACGTGCGTGTGTGAGATGCTGCGGTGTTCGCAATGGTGCACCTTGGGAAATCTCTATCTGCCACTAACAAACAAGCAGCATTAATGAAGAGCAAAAGTTATTACCCCCCAGCTTGAGCGGATTTCATACACACACACACACACACACACACACACACACACACACACACACACACACACACACACACACACACACACACACACACACACACACACACACACACACACACACACACACACACACGTGCACCGAGACAAACAGACATATGTATGCGCAACACACAGGCCGTGCTAATTGCGAAGCATGCCGTCTTTAAATGAGAAACTTTGTCAGTCATTCAATAAGACGTAGCGTGCGAGATCTCCACACTTGTTGGCCGTCATTTCACGTGCAAATTGCCGCTCTCTCGCCGTGGCCGTGAAGCGTGTGCCGTGGCTATGTTATTAAAGCTCCCATCGTAGCGCGTCGCAATTTATTCTAATGAAGCGAGGGGGACAGAAGACAGACGTCAGAGGGGGGGGGGGGGGGTGGGGGGTGGTGGGGGAAGGGGGGACAGCCTACGCTCTAATAAAATTAACATCCCACGTTCGCAAGTGGCCGTCCATATGTGTCGTCTCTCGCTCCGTAATTCACTGTCTCGCACACGCGCACACACGCACGCACACACGCCATGTGTACGAGCCTGAGCGTCCTTGCTATGTGGGTCAAGGACGGTGGTGGCATGGCTGGGGCTCGCAGCCTGGTGATCGCTATTCAGGCTGATGGTTCCAGGGGCTCCCTTTGAAACACACCTGGCTCCAGTGTGGCAGCCCTGGCGAAAAGGTCATCTCCATATATCCGGCGACCTCTGTCACGCGGGCGCTAATCAGTATTCAACTGTCGGGGAGGGGGGAGGGGGGGGGGGGGGGGGATGGGTGGGAGAAAGACAATTCTCCTAGGGGGCGGACTGCTGCTTTAAAGAGGGATTCAGAACCGTAGGGAAACATTCATACTGTGTGTGTGTGTGTGTGTGTGTCATTTCATTTCTTTGTGTGTATGTGTGTGTGTGTGTGTGGTTTCATTTCATTGTGTGTGTGTGTGTGTGTGTGTGTGTGTGGTTTCATTTCTTTGTGTGTGTGTGTGTGTGTGTGTGTGTGTGTGTGTGTGTGTGTGTAGGGTGGAGCTATGTGTGTAGGGTTCCTCCAAAGAGAAAAAAAGGAATATAGCTCCATGGACTACCCATGCACCACCACCCACCACCACCACCCACCACCCACCACCACCACCCACCACCACCCACCACCCACCACCACCACCACCACCACCCACCACCGCTACGGGCAGCAGAAGACAGCCTCTGTCTCGCAAGGCTACAGACAACCAGCCCTGTCCCCTGATTGGTCACAAAGGCCTTTGTTGCTATCGCCGGGCCCACAAACACTGACTGGATATGGTGGTTCTGGATTGGATTGCAGACTCTCGTATTACCCGGCTG
>CM051001.1:22961051-22981051 GCA_027704905.1 Muraenolepis orangiensis
CCATGTTGGGAGCATTGGAATGCTAGATATTTAGTTATTATATTGTAAAATAAAAAAATGTTGTTCTTTTTTTGGTTTAACATTGTTGTGATTTTAAAACCGCCATAGCCTTTCCCAATGCTAGATGTGGCAAAACAACATTTTTTGGTCAGCCTAAAGGTCACGGCATATTTCCCGTTTCCCGTTGATTCAGTCTGTTACAGAACTACAACTCTCCTGAGTTCTCTCAATACGGCCGAGTGTTGCCGACAAACAATTCCCATGATGCACTCCGATGTACAAGCCCTCTGCTAGCACGGTTCCTGGAGATGCTGTGCTTTTCTTGAACCATATCCTGTAAAAAGGGCCTTACGTGTATAAGAATCAGGAATTCCTTAAGTGAACTGCTCCAATGGCTCCAGCCGGCCGCAGCGTAGAGTCCGAGCCAACAACAATCATCAACTAATATTAGTTTATTAATCATAAATAATATATACACAGACAACGGGAGTGGGAGTGAGTGGATATGATGCACAGGAAATGTATAAATTGAAAAGGATTATTAAAAAAGGAACAGAGACGATTTCTGCCGTCGTCCGGCCTTTAGACGTCACATCCTTCCCGGCAAAACTATTCCGGTTCCAATATAATGGATATAATGGATATAATGGATATAATGGATATAATGGGGCGGGAGGCTGGCTCACTCTGTTGCGGCTTGGCTTGGGAACCTGAAGGTCACCGGTTCAAGTCCCCCGAAACACCTGGGTACTGCCGAGGTGCCCTTGAGCAAGGCACCGGAACCTCTACACTACTCCCCCCCGGGGCGCTGCTGTATATACACAACAGCTGCCCACTGCTCCTTATACTAGGATGGATGCAGAGAAACTCATTTCACTTTGTGCGTGTGTGTGTGTGTGTGTGTATGTATGTGACCAATCAAGAGGATTCAATCCTCCCAGATTTAGATCAACCCCTTAGGCTGTTTTAGGCAAACGCAGAGAGTTTGTCTAGAAATTGAATTCCAACCTTTTTTGTTTGTATATATAGTGGCCATTTAAAGTGATTTACACGTGTCAAAAACCCCATATACGTATTCCCCTTTAATAAAACCCCCGGCCGGGCACTGGGCTGTGTCCCCCTCACCCCTCAGTGGCGTGGGGTGGATCCAGTGGATGGGCAGCTCCTGGCACATCTCCCAGATCTTGGTGTTGAGGAGGAAGGCATGGCTGGCGATGGGCTCCTCGGAGGGTACCCACACCTGGGACTCCTCCACCGTCACCATGGCCACGTCCACACCCTCGGTGTCCCCGGCCTGTCGTAACCACGCACGTGTGAGGTAAGACACACACAAAGACACACACACACACACACACACACACACATATACAGAGACACACACACACACACACACACACACACACACACATATACAGAGACACACACACACACACACACACACACACACACACACACACAGTGGGAAGAATGTACACACCGGCATTGGTATGTATGTGGACATGGACACGCATATATATTCCTGCTCTCCTCTCTCTCTCTCTCTCTCTCTCTCTCCTCTCTCTCTCTCTCTCTTTGTCTCTTTTTGTTTTGCTCACACACATGTGCATGCAGGCCAATGTGTGAGGAGCGCACACTCACACACTTGTGTGGGCTCACACAATGTGTTGTCCTGCAGGCGGCGTTCAACCCCCCCCCCCCCCCCCGGCAGCTACTGAGCTAAAGCCATTCTTTTATCTCCACCCTCGTTTCTCAGAGGCGGCAAACTTGCTGACTCTTGACCGCTGTTGCCCTGACTTTCACTTCCCTTCTCGTCTGTTCCTCTCACACCTCGGGGCTTCTGTGACTCTCTCTCTTTCTCTCTCTCTCATGCTCTCTCTCTCGCTCTCGTGCTCTCTCTCTCTCGCTCGCTCACTCTCACTCACTTGCTCTCTCACTCCTTCTCTCGCCCTCGCGCTCTCGCCCTCTCGCTCTGTCTCGCTCGCTCGCTCTCTCGTTTTCTCTCCTCTCTCTCTCTCTCTCTCTCTCTCTCTCTCTCTCTCTCTCTCTCTCTCTCTCTCTCTCTCTCTCTCTCTCTCTCTCTCTCTCTCTCCTCTCTCTCTCTCTGTGTCTGAAGATCATTGAAATTCACAGTGGTAATTCTACTTTGAAATGTCCTTTTCGAAGGGCCCTTTATTACTCTTGAATGCGACGGCAACATCATTAAATATGACAACACACAATAAAGTTTTCCAATTTTCCCCACTCCTCGATCCATAGTGGCTGGTGGTGGCAGGCACCCGGGCGCCTGTCAACGCGCCTAATGTGTTGATATGTGCTCTTCTATAAGCTGTGGAGTAGAGTCAACTATTATCGCTTAATGATAGAAGCTGCGTGTCAGGGGTTTAATAGAGATGTATGAAGAGGCCTTTGGTAATGCGTCTCGCCAAACGGCCCACATATTCATTTTCGTGGCGTGTGTGTGTGTGTGTGTGTGTGTATGTATGTAAATACAAAGACAAACAAACCACCCCTCCCCTCCCCCCCCCTTCCTATTCCCTTGTTAATTATCAAGGCGGAGCAGCAGCAGAAAAAAAAGAAATAGAGAAGACATTTTTTCTTTTCTTCACATGACGAATGTTTTTTACAAGATGATTTTCTCCCACTGTCAGGCTTAATTGCACATGAGTTGAACTCGATGCATGATCCCGGGGCTAGAGGAGCAGACAGAATCATTCATATTGGCCCCTGGCGCACGCCTCCCCCGCCCCTACCACCCCCCCCCCCCCTCTCCCCCGCCCACCCCCACCCCTCCCCCACCTCCACCTCCCCTCGTGTTTTGCTCACCCTTGTCATTTATGTGTTATCTTAATATTTGCTATCGCTGTACGCTCGCTCTCTCTACGCCATGAAGAAAACACCGGCCGTGACCCAGCACACAGTCGCTGCTTGTTTGTGATTCGCCCCCAAGAACAGCCTCCGCACATTTTCTCTTCCTGCGTTTTCTTTTCTCCCTCCAAGCATAGAAAACACTGGACTGCACTAAACTAATGAGCACTTGGCAGACAGGTGTATTCGGTATTCGCTAACCCGCTAGCCGGGGCGGCGGTGGCGGTGGTGGTTTGCGGCCACGCGGTAGTTAGGCGAGATGGCCATCGCCGTGCTACGCTAATTGGACCACTTTAACCGTTGAAGCGGTGTGCGTCTGCTCCGGGAAGTCAATGGAGGTCAGGACGGGATGCAGGGTGGCTTTAACGTCCTATTTGAGGGTCGACTCCCAATATCTTGCAGGAGAAAGCGCCTGCGGTGTGGGGGGGGGGGGGCAAGGTGGTAAAAGGTCAACATCTTAGCACGGGTAGCGGTGCCCGTCGACAAGCACACAAGTACATTATTATTACACTCCTGGAGCTGCAGCTAGACATTGTCAGAAGGGGCGGCTCTTACCGCTACGCGCATATGCTACATTGTTACCATACAGATGCGGTGTTTCTTATTCGTTTTATTATTATTGGAGGGTGTTGGAGATAGCTGCTATGGATAGGTGCTATGGACTGCATTTATCTAGCGCTTCTCTAACCAGTGCGGCTCAAACCGCTTTGCGGTTTGAGTAGTCAACCCTCACCACTAAGCACCACTAAGTCAAGCCTCACCACTCACCCATTCACACACCGACGACGCCACAGTCAACCATGCAAGGCGACAGCACGTCCGGGGGCACTTAGGGTTAAGGGTGTCTTGCTCAGGGACACCTTGACACTTGGCTAGGAGGAGGAGGAGGAGGAGGAGGAGGAGGAGCCAGGGGATCGATCAGCAACCTTCTGGTTGTCAGACGACCCGCTACTGCCGCCCCAATACTACCCTCCATCACTGGTTTATAGGCCTGCACTGGTAACCCGGTAGCCTCCTAATGCCAGTTTCTGCCGTTTTACTGGTGTCTTGAGTATGACTGCAAGCGTTCACTTTGTCCTTGTCTCGCCTCGTGGACCAAGACGCTACATTATGCTAGCAGGTAAACCCAAGCATAACGTGCCACATTTGCCTCCCATTAAGATCATGGAGGAGGATGACGGTGTTCCGCTCCCCCCACCCCCCCTCCCCTTCAAGTGTAGTAGAACACGCTTTTTTTTGTTCGCATTCACGTGTTTTTATTCACACAAGGTGTTCCATCCGCTCTGTCGCTGTGGTGCTGGCGGGATTTTTTGAGTTTACGAGAAAGTCATACATATTTAAGTGAGTTTCTTAATATTGCCGCTGCCATGTGGTGCGAGTGAATCAGGCTTTATTATTTGTCAGATTTAGTCTTTCAGGCCAGTTAGACTGGAATAACGCTTGAGCATTAGTCCAAGATGTGTGTGTGTGTGTGTGTGTGTGTGGGGGGGGGGGGGGGCGGAGGGGAGAAGAGAGAGAGAGAGAGAGAGAGAGAGAGAGAGAGAGAGAGAGAGAGAGAGAGAGAGAGAGAGAGAGAGAGAGGAGGAGAGAGAGAGAGAGAGAGAGGGGGGGGTGAAGAGAGAGACGACGACGAGGGGGTGAGAGAGAGAGAGAGAGAGAGAGAGAGAGAGAGAGAGAGAGAGCGAGAGAGAGAGAGAGAGAGAGAGAGAGAGAGAGAGAGAGAGAGAGAGAGAGAGAGAGAGAGAGAGAGAGAGAGAGAGAGAGATGAGCAATCCACCATACTCTCCATTGTTTTGCACCTCCTGCTTTCTGGCCCGCTGCACATGCTCTGAGCCCACTCTTACAAAGCCCGCAGCGCGGGATAAGCTAGGAGCCATTAGCCGTCGACTCTAACCCCCGTGTCCTTTATGTGATAACGCCTCGGGGGGGGGGGGGACGGGGGGGACGGGGGGGACGGACGTACCCGTCGCCAGGCCGTGAAAGTGGGAGGAGTCTCGGGGCTACTTTCTTATGCTACGACCGAAGGACGCGCTAGAGGTCAGACACATGGTTGTTGTTGTTGATATTTGACACGGTGTGGTCGTAAAGCAGAAACTGAATCTGGTGCTGATCTCTGGCTGCCTTGCTGCTTTTTTCTAAAACCAATTTCCCCACCGGGACAAATAAAGTATCTAGCTATATTTTATGGTTGTTATTATTGTTATTATTAGTATTATTATTATTAGTCATAGTTGTAGTGGTGGTGATGGTAGTAGTAGTAGGCGTAGTGGTAGTCGTAGTAGTAGTAGTAATTGTAGTATAGTAGTAGTTGTATATGCCATCTGTGGTGGTGGTAGAAGTGATGGTAAAACTTGAATAAAACAACGTGGTAGTAGTCACAACAATGTGGTAGTAGTCACAACAATGTGGTAGTAGTCACAACAATGTGGTAGTAGTCACAACAATGTGGTAGCAGTCATAAAGTAATCTGAATCTGAATCTGAACAACGTGGTAGTAGTCACAACAATGTGGTAGTAGTCACAACAACAATGTGGTAGTAGTCACAACAATGTGGTAGTAGTCACAACAATGTGGTAGTAGTCACAACAATGTGGTAGCAGTCATAAAGTAATCTGAATCTGAATCTGAACAATGTGGTAGTAGTCACAACAATGTGGTAGTAGTCACAACAACGTCGGTAGTAGTCACAATAACTTGGGAGTTGTCGGGACGACGAGGTAGTAGTAGTAGTCGGGGCGACGAGGTATTAGTAGTCGGGGCGACGCGGTAGTAGTAGTAGTAGTCGAAGCGGCGCGGTAGTAGTAGTAGTAGTTGAAGTGACGCGGTAGTAGTAGTAGTAGTAGTCGGGGCGACGTGGTAGTAGTAGTCGAAGCGACACGGTAGTAGTCGCAACGACGCGGTAGTAGTCGCAACGACGTGGTATTAGTGACAACAATGTGGTAGTAGTAGTCAGAGCGACGTGGTAGTAGTCACAACAAGTGGTAGTAGTCACAACAATGTGGTAGTAGTAGTCACAACAAGTGGTAGTAGTCACAACAAGTGGTAGTAGTCACAACAATGTGGTAGTAGTAGTCACAACAAGTAGTAGTAGTCACAACGACGTTGTCGTAGTAGTCACAACAACGTGGTAGTAGTCACAACGATGTGGTAGTAGTAGTCACAACAAGTGGTAGTAGTCACAATGATGTGGTAGTAGTCACAACGAC
The DNA here is from genome assembly GCA_027704905.1 of Muraenolepis orangiensis. NCBI lineage: Eukaryota > Metazoa > Chordata > Actinopteri > Gadiformes > Muraenolepididae > Muraenolepis > Muraenolepis orangiensis. The sequence continues at coordinate 22,967,124 of CM051001.1, forward strand.
GTGGTAGTAGTAGTCACAACAACGTAGTAGTAGTCACAATGACGTGGTAGTAGTAGTCAGAGCGACGTGGTAGTAGTCACAACAATGTGGTAGTAGTAGTCACAACAATGTGGTAGTAGTCACAACGACGTGGTAGTAGTAGTCACAACAAGTGGTAGTAGTCACAACAATGTGGTAGTAGTAGTCGGAGCGACGTGGTAGTAGTAGTAGTAGTAGTCGGAGCGACGTGGTAGTAGTAGTAGTAGTAGTCGGAGCGACGTGGTAGTAGTAGTAGTAGTAGTCGGAGCGACGTGGTAGTAGTAGTAGTAGTCAGAGCGACGTGGTAGTAGTAGTCGGAGCGATGTGGTAGTAGTAGTCGGAGCGACGTGGTAGTAGTAGTAGTAGTAGTCGGAGCGATGTGGTAGTAGTAGTAGTAGTAGTAGGAGCGACGTGGTAGTAGTAGTAGTAGTAGTCTGAGTGACATGGTGGTAGTAGTAGTAGTAGTCGGCGCAACGCGGTAGTCGTAGTATTAGTCGGAGCGACGTGGTAGTAGTAGTAGTAGTAGTCGGAGCGACGTGGTAGTAGTAGTAGTAGTCGGAGCGACGTGGTAGTAGTAGTAGTAGTAGTCAGAGCGACGTGGTAGTAGTAGTAGTAGTAGTCAGAGCGACGTGGTAGTAGTAGTAGTAGTAGTCGGAGCGACGTGGTAGTAGTAGTCGGAATGACGTGGTAGTAGTAGTAGTAGTCGGAGCGACATGGTAGTAGTAGTAGTAGTAGTCGGAGCGACGCGGTAGTAGTCTCAACAACTTGGTAGTAGTCACAACAACGTGGTAGTAGTCACAACAACGTGGTAGCAGTCGGAACAATGTGGTAGTAATAGTCGGAGCGACGTGGTAGTAGTAGTAGTAGTAGTAGTCGGAGTGGTAGTAGTGGTTGTCGGTGAGTGACGCGCTGGTAGTAGTGGTTGTCGGTGAGTGACGCGCTGGTAGTAGTGGTCGTCGGTGAGTGACGCGCTGGTAGTAGTGGTAGTTGGAGTGACACGCTGGTAGTAGTGGTAGTCGGAGTGACGCGCTGGTAGTAGTGGTAGTCGGTGAGTGACGCGCTGGTAGTAGTGGTAGTTGGTGAGTGACGCGCTGGTAGTAGTGGTAGTCGGAGCGACGCGCTGGTAGTAGTGGTAGTCGGAGTGACGCGCTGGTAGTAGTGGTAGTCGGTGAGTGACGCACTGGTAGTAGTGGTAGTCGGAGTGACGCGCTGGTAGTAGTGGTAGTCGGAGTGACGCGCTGGTAGTAGTGGTAGTCGGTGAGTGACGCGCTGGTAGTAGTGGTAGTCGGTGAGTGACGCGCTGGTAGTAGTGGTAGTCGGAGCGACACGCTGGTAGTAGTGGTAGTCGGTGAGTGACGCGCTGGTAGTAGTGGTAGTCGGTGAGTGACGCGCTGGTATTAGTGGTAGTCGGAGCGACACGCTGGTAGTAGTGGTAGTCGGTGAGTGACGCGCTGGTAGTAGTGGTAGTCGGAGTGACGCGCTGGTAGTAGTGGTAGTCGGTGAGTGACGCGCTGGTAGTAGTGGTAGTCGGAGTGACGCGCTGGTAGTAGTGGTAGTCGGAGCGACGCGGTTGTAGTGTGCTAGTGAGCTAATCTCCCCGCTGTCGAGCTGTAAACAACAGGGGTTTGATTACTGATCGCAGCAATCTGGTACTCTGGGCATCACAGCAAGGCAATAACGACTCTGGTGATGCTCAAGTTCCCAGCGACAGTCCATCTTTTTGTGATGTAACACATACTACTAGTGGTGGTGGTCCTCTTTTACAGGTATACCTATTCATTTCTCATATATTAAAATATTTGCAGATACTCTGTATCTCATATCTCAGTGTGTGTGTGTGTGTGTGTGTGTGTGTGTGTGTGTGTGTGTGTGAGCGCGTGTGCACGCGTGTGTGTGTGTGTGTGTGCCCCTCTGTGGGAACATTTACACAGCTTTGTCGAAAATGAATCTTTAAAAGATTGTGTAATTTTGTAAAACCTGAAATTGGATGTAATTACATGTATCATTTTCCTCTTTCCGTGGTCTGCATGCGTCGTTTTAATTAAGCATACAATAAAGGGGCTTCTTCAACCCATTCTGCTTGTTCTTGGCCCTTAAGATTACATATCTGGGAGGGCTGTGAATTCAGCCCATTAGGCTTTATAATACACAAAAGAAGAGGCATATGGTGCTGCCTGGCCAATTAGTATCTTAAACATGAATCAGGCATTGGGGAGAGGTGATGAAAGCTAACCAATTGTCTGTTTTTGGTTCGCACAGCATGTGTTTCCTAAAGTAAATGTGATCGTTTTTGAACTAAGAATAGGCTTTTTCCATTTTTAACTGTTTGTTTTGTTTTGTTTATTTATTTATTTATTTAGTGAAGCGTTGTGAGAGAGCACATCCCTATTTGCCAGCATGGCCTCACAGCTATGATGTGAAATTTAAATGAGCGCTGGCCAGCTTTGGAGACGCACGCACGCACGCATGCACACACACACACCCCAACACACACACACACACACACACACACACACACACACACACACAGACTCACACACACACACACACAGACTCACTCTTTCACCACCTTCGGTGAATTACGCAGTGGCACTGAACAAAATGTGATATTTTGACTGAAGACATTTCTACCATGCCTCCTACTGGAGCCCAATAAAAATAGTACCAAAATAGAAGAAAGAAACACACACATACACTCTCACACACACACACACCATCTTTTAAAAAACAAAATTATTTTTTCTTCATTCAGCCTCTTACACGTTTTGCCTTAAGGCTATTTGAGGAGAGAGAGAGAGAGAGAGAGAGAGAGAGAGAGAGAGAGAGAGAGAGAGAGAGAGAGAGAGAGAGAGAGAGAGAGAGAGAGAGAGAGAGAGAGAGAGAGAGAGAGAGAGAGAGAGAGAGAGAGAGAGAGAGAGAGAGAGAGTGAGTTTGGAGGAGGAGGAGATTAAAATTTAATATTGGTTTGAGATTAACAGCAAACAGCATTTGATGTGAGCCACAAAGGAGGTGGTGGGGGTTTGGCGCTCGCAGGCCAGCCTTCCGAAGGTTCCAGAGGCAACCGCCCGACCCCAGGTCTCCGTTCATGTCTTCAGCGAGAGAAGTGTGGGGGTGGAGGAGGGACGAGATGGACAGGCAGTGGTGTACATATTCTCTCTCTCTCACTCTAGGCTGACATGCATGCATACTAAGCAGAGAGAGAGAGAGAGAGAGTTAACGGGAGCGAGATATTGTGTCGGAGAGAATTAGAAGGAGAGAGAGAGAGAGAGAGCTAGTGTGTCAGAGAGAGAGTGAGATATAAAGAGAGAAGGGAGACAGAGGGTAAAGGGAGCTAGAATAAGAATGGAGACGGGGAGATAGAAAAGGGAGACATAAAGAGAGAGGGAGATAGATAGAGAGCATGGAGACACATATATATACATAGAGAGAGAGAGAGAGAGAGAGAGAGAGAGAGAGAGAGAGAGAGAGAGAGAGAGGGAGAGAGAGAGAGAGAGAGAGAGAGAGAGAGAGAGAGAGAGAGAGAGAGAGAGAGAGAGAGAGAGAGAGAGAGAGAGAGAGAGAGAGAGAGAGAGAGACAGGGAGAGAGAGAGAGAGAGAGAGAGAGAGAGAGAGAGAGAGAGAGAGAGAGAGAGAGAGAGAGAGAGAGAGAGAGAGAGAGACAGGGAGAGGGAGAGGGATAGACTGAGAAGGGAGCGGGAGCCAGAGGTGAAGACGGCGGTCCGAGTCGTACCAGTTCCTCCGTGTCCTCAGACGCCACCTCGGTCATCGTGGGAACCCTGGTAGTTTGGGTCTTGATGTAGCACCTCTGATGCTTGGCGAACCGGATCCCTGTGATTCCCTTTGACAGGATACAACAAAAAAAAGGAAGTAGAGAGAGAGAGAGAGAGAAAGAAAGAAAGAACAAATGGAATAATCAAGGAATTCAGATCAATGCATGTAGTTATAAAGCGTCTGCTGCGCTGCCCGTTTCCCATAAGCGCAGGGGACTGTCGAAGCATTCAGGGGGCTGTTGTTCTGTCTATTTTGTTGCTGGAGGAGAACCAAAGCCCTTATAAATAATGCCCAGCACCTTGTTTCATTTCCAAAAGAAGCGTTTTTATGCACGATTTAATGATTGCCTCGCTGAAACACAATGCTCCTGTTTTTACACAGAACGTAACCAAAGTGTGGTGTGTGTGTGTGTGTGCGCGTGTGTGTGTGTGTGTGTGTGTGTGTGTGTGTGTGTGTGTGTGAGGGATTGTGATTGTGTGTGTTGTTCACACTCATAGTTAAACAATCCTCCCTACATAGCTCCATATGAGAATGAGGTGTGTTTCGGGTCATTGCTACTCTGGTAGTCTGCTTCGTCAGGTGAGGAATCGCCTGCCTCCCCCCACCCCTGAAGCCCGATGGCTGTCATGCTAAACCACCACCACCTCTCTCCGACCCCCAAGATGGGTCTCATTGGTCTCATGTTAATCCCAGAGAACCAATTTGAAAAAGGGAAAAACAACCATTGAAGACGCAGACAGGTGGAGGAGGAGGAGGAGGAGGAGGAGGAGGAGGATGATGATGATGATGAGAGGGTGTCTGGGGAGGGAGGCGGGAGTGGTGGGGGGGGGAAAGAAAAGGAGAGAGCTCTCTGGTATCACACAGCGAGATCTGCCTCAGTCGTCCGACGCCGTCCAATTAAAATGACATAAGCGTGTCTCTGCGACTGTATAGACGGTGAATTTCCAGGGCGGTGATTTGATTGCGGTGGCAGCTCTCCATTTAAATCAATTACTTTGGCGGGGCTTGTTTCTTTAGATTTTTTTTCATTTTCCGGCGGGGGTTGTCCGTCTGAAAACCAAGCACCAGTGGCGTCGGTGGGGGGGGGGGGGGAGGGAGGAGGGAAGAGGAGGAGGGAGGAGGGATGGAGGATGGGGGGGAACATGCCACAGAGCAACGCCTGTCATAATCCGCCGCTGGATGTCGTTCGTTTCGTCGGCGGGGAGAAAGATGGGGTGTGATAATGGTCCCATCCCCCCCCCCCCCGCCCCCAAACACAGAAGCATAATGTTTATGCCTGGATCTATTGTGATGGGTTGCTGTTTAATTTGTGTCTACTGTAATGGCAAGCTGCAACTGAAAGGAGAAAGGGGGGGGGGGGGGGGGCAATCTTGTGATGAGATGCAATGATTACTGAAGTTGGTGAACCAGAAAATGAAAAAAGACACATCATTACAGGGATAAGAAATGAAGCACACACACACAAATAGGAAGGAGAAAGGATGTCATTTTACTAGACCACATTGAAACACCCACTTGGCATATTAATGTGTTCACGTCTGTGAACCATGTTTTGATTGGAGGCTAGGTGCGTGGCAATATTGGGGATATGTTAGCGGAGGCTGTTCTAATCACTGAGGCACATTTCCCATCCGCACTCAAGTGACTGTCAGCAGGTGATGTTTTGGAATGAGAGAGAGAGATAGAGGGAGAGGGAGAGGGAGAGGGAGAGGGAGAAGGAGAAGGAGAAGGAGAAGGAGAGGGAGAGAGAGACTCTCAGCCATTTTAAAAAGGGAGAAGTTTTGAGGCGACAGACTGAAATTAACTGCCGGTTTGCTTCTTAACTCCAGTGAATAGAGAGCTTAACTCGTGTCAGCTGGAATTAGCTCTATCTAGCGGTGTATAATAGGCAACTTATCATGATTTATATGATCCAGGGGAATGCTGCTTGAGTATATGACTTGACATCCCATTATTTGGTATGTAAATAGCCTATGCTCAATGTATAATGATATATTATTAGGTAAGTGCTGCCAGGCAGCACTCAGCTTATGTCCTTCTTAGACATTATTATTCTTTCTTTCTTATTCTGGCACCTATCTCCTCACACCTTTTTTTTTTTTTTTTTACCTTGAGAATCATCTTGGCTAAGAATCGAAAGTTTACATTTTTTCAATGTTATAGATTTTTTTTTTTAATGTATCTTAAAATATACTTTATAATGGTGCGTTTCTGTGAGACTTCAACTACTTCCTACTTCGGTAAATTTCTTTACCTTTTTAAACTTTGTTTCGAAACGTTCAACAAATCATCCATGTAGCAGACGACGCTGCCACATGCCGGGGAAATGGCTTCTTTAGGGCTCCTCTCGATGACAGGGTGATGAGTAATCCGGTTTATTGCAGTCTTTTTAGTTGCTAGACAGCAGAGCAGATGGCGCATGCTAGCTCTCCTCCCGAATGTGTAGTGCGCTGTCTGTTGGTGGCTGGTCTAACCTGTGGGGCCTTGATTACCCGAGGTTACAGGTGTGCAGCCTCCCCCAGCAGCCCCAGACACCAATCAGTCGGACTCAGGCCAGGTGAGGCTGCTCAAACCAGCCACCACCAACCACATACACTCCACAATCACAATCACTTTATACTTGTTTTTTCCCCCCCCGATATCTTTTAATACACACACACTGGTGTCCAGACACTGGACACCATGGAGCCTAAAGACTTCAATATTTCAACTAGAAACACAATATATGGCTTAATCAGTTACGGCGGAGTCTTGTTTCTCCCCTTGCGTTAAAATAATTCAGCGATTGCAATTATACATTTTGAGCATCGTAACACCATCCAGGTGTCTGACTGGGTTGGGGCCCGTACGCCTCCATCTCACCCTGGCTCCCTCGCCAGGCCATAGCCCATGGTGGTGGACCTCCTAGTCAGAGAGCGGGAATGGGCTCGCCTTTCACACCTCCAGGACTATGTTACTGTGTTTCACATATAAACTTGAAGGGCCTTCTCATGTTCTTGATGAAACTTTCTACTGGTGTTCAGTTGCTTCCGGGGGGCTTCCTTAGGGTTACTCCTGTGTTAAGGGAGCCTTAGGGTTAATACTGTGTTTTGTGTTTACAATGTCACTTTCCGACGTCTTGCTTTACGACCTTACGTTGGGATGTTTAGCGTTACGTGTGTGTGTGTTGTCAGAATGAATGGCACAGGAAACTACACAACGACACAACATTATAACCGCGTGGATCTCAGTTGTAGCAAACTAGGTTTTAGCTTCACGTCGATGCTCATGCTAAATATTCATGCCGCAGTCTACTTAAAATTCTATGTATGAAGTGACTTTATTAAAAAAAATTCTTAGTAATAATAGTAATTTGGGAAAAAAATGGAAGGGTCTTCTAATTTAGCACACTTTACAGATGGCACTTGTTTGAAAGTCACCCAAAGTCAACTTCAATCCAATTGACGTGAGTACATTGCGGCGTGAATTACGAAGCTCGGCTAGCAAAGTGTGGCTCGCTGTGCGGTCTTCCCTCTCTGGAAGTTTTATCTCCGGCGCTGTGTCCCGTTCTGAAATGTGTCTGGTTCTCGGCCCTGAAACAATAGCGGCAGCCATTTTCGCCCTCAGCCCTTTGTCCTGCTGTTGTAAATCCCTCTATTTCCCCGGTCTCTACATGTCCCTCGGGCTCCGTGCAGATTGTTTCAGAGGTGGCTTTGGTCTGTGTAATGGCGTACCGCATGCCTTTTCCCTCCCATCAAAATTTCAATTTCCAACCTCAGCCCTCAGCAAACTGTAGTACAACGTGCATTTTCGCTTTGCCCATTTGCCCATTTTTTACGACGAGGTTTGAATGACTCTGTCACCTTGTCTGTCATCGCAGAAAAGGGACGAATGAAACAATCCTATTAGTGAAGGGGCTTTACTGGGAGAGCAGGCTTAGAACGCGCTGCCCTTGTTTCGTCATTTTTGCAAAAGGCTTTGTGGAAATTCATCACCGTTTCTGCTTTTTATACATATACATATATATATATATATATATATATATATAATACTGATGGACACGTGTCAGTGTCACGTCAAGCAACTCTCTTTGCTTACGTTCTTGAAGTCGTGGACCTCCAGCACTTCCTCGCTGCCGTTTCCAATTCGGAAGATCTCAATGCGCTGGGCGGGGTCAATCTCCAACACGCTGTCCATCTCCATCCCGTCCACCACAGCCTTGTACTGGTGGTCATACACCTGCGCACACACGCACACACACACACACACATGCACACACACACACACACACATACAGAGTTTCAGATTGAGTTAGATTCACTGTGGATCACTGGCACATCTTCATAGTTATTGACAATCTGTTATTGATCACGTTGTAATCTGAAACGACAGGATGCACGATGAACTTGCTTACCCCGTTTCATGGTACAGCGACTTGGAGGATTCAGAATTGTACGGTTAATAGATGCATGCAGACTCATTGGATCATATGGATTTAGCCTATGCCGCGGCTACAGTGTGTGATGATACAGAATGTGATGCGTACATTTTCGACGGGCGGACAAAAAAGGTTTACGATTTTGTCCGTTTTATTTTGGTGTTCCATTGCCTAAACCCATGTGCGAATGTCTCCGTTAGACAGTTGACCTAACTCCTCCTTCTGGCTTCCATTCTTTACCCGACCCGTTTCTCATAGCCGTTGACCCATAGTGAACTGTGTGTGTCCACCACCGGGGGCAGCGTTAGCGGCGTTAAAGTAGTGCAGCTGCGATAACAGCGTTAGTAAGCGAAGCTTTAAGGCAGCAATCAGTGGCACACTGAACGTATTAATATTGACAAGCTGCACTATTCATACAAGGGAATGCATCATTAGAGCTTTGTCTCAAGTCGGCTGAATGAATGCCTTTTTCGGGGGTTTTTCCTTTTCCTATTTTATTTTCCATATTTTTGTGTTCGTCGGCCTCAGAAACGTTGTTGTTTATCTCCGCCGCTTGCTTGTGTGCTGTTCTTGGACACGCATGGATGCCTCTTAAAATTCCCAGTCTTAAAAAGATATATAAATAAAAACAGATCCAATGCCCACCAGCTGAAAATGTGCTATTAATATGTATGTGAAGCTTGTGTTATGATGAGAAATATATTGGCGAGTTCATTTTCACCCGTCTCCGTGGTAAATGAAATATGAAGTATTGGCGATGAGGCCTTCTCCGTATTGCAATAATTCCCGTCCGATGGGCCACCGGAGTAATATTGGCCAAATGGCATTTAATTCTTAATGGAAGATCACCTCCGGAATGGTTAGCGTAATATAAAATCTTCATTAGCATAGGTCACAATACCCAAGGTTTCGAAAGAGAGCTACAACTTTAAGATCCTCCAGCGGGTGTTAAATTAAACTGGGGCTTGGTATTTAAGTGTCAATTGAGCTGTTATGGAGAAAAAAAATTGGGCCATTAAACAATTTCAAAGTCTTGTGTGGTGGATCAAAATTTTATTTGAGCTTTTTTTTGTATTCTATTAACATAAAAGCGGGTAGCTGGTGGCGGTGGCGGATTCTGGCAGACTATTGATTCATACTAAAACAGTGAATACCATTTTCAGCGGGCAATCACTTTGAATGAAGATCCAGCTGTGAGATTCTGTTCAGCTCACAGGGGTTTGAAATGGATAATAATGTTTTACAGCAGTTGGACTTCGACTGGTTCAATATCCAAAGTGGACGCTGTGCGCCCTAATTGGCATTTTCTAAATATAAATAAATTGCCTCTCTCATGTCCCGTTTTTCGTTGTTTTTAGATTTCTTTTTTTCCTAAGGTAATTGCCCTTTATCTGTAGATCCGCTTGAGATTCTGTATACATGTAGAGCTGGGCCATATGGTGAACATACCGTATTTTACCTGAAGTTAAAATGGAGAGCAATCATCGTTGCTCCTTTTTTTATATATACATTTTAATTGAAAACACGTCTTGTTAATCGCTTTCCCCTTTGCACGCCAAATTAGCGAGAAGAGGCACCAACAGGCACAAGGGCAGGAACAGAAAATTGTTCAGCCCCAGATAAGAGAACCTCACGATATCGCATTGCTTATATAGAGACACAGGGGGCTTACGTTTGGTTAAACGCGTTATCTAGAAGCTAAAGCAATATAAGGAAATAGGTTTTTTTGGGGGGGGGGGTTTTTTGGAGTCTGGAGATCAGTGATGACTCCCAGTGGTGTGACCAAAACCTCAAGGAACACTGTAGTGCAGAAAGACAAACGGCAATAAGGGCATGGCTGAGCATTGGCGTTGAGCACTTAAGGGGTAATATTCCAGACTATCTGGCACCCAAATTGAAATGCAAATGAATCTGCACCAAAAGAAAGAACCGTTTTCGTATATTCAAAATGAGGACAAAACAAACGACGACAACAAACAAACAAAACCCCTACACTGCGCTATACTCAGTATAGCTCACAGTAGAATAGACGTTTTTTTTTTCCCCCCCCCTCACATCACAGGCAGCCTCTCCCTGTAGTACAGTAGATAAAGGTTTCCCATCTCCGCCGCCAAAAAGACATTCGGGCTTGGGAGTGTTTGGCGAATGGCGTCACGGATGGTGGTCACAGACAATGCCGTGTGTGTGTGCGAGAGCGAGTGTATTGTAGTGTTCTCCCCTCCTCGTGGTTCCTCTCTGAGGTGGTCCTTAGCCATCCTTCAAACCAGATTGTTTCTAACACAGACCCACATAGTGCAGACCAAGTGCAGACCAAAACCCCGTGGCCGAAGGTCACGCAGATATTGTTGCAGGTGAGTTGAGGCCCGGGATTGTGACTGTGTGACTCTGTGTGTGTGTGTGTGTGTGTGTCTAGTGTGTGTGCTTGGCGTGTTGTGCAAATAGACAGGCTGATTTGATGACAATATGTTCCCTTGGTTGTCCTTGGGGGTTGGCAGATAGGGGCTCCGGTGAGGTGGAACTGGATGCCTGTCACTCCCAGTGGGGTAGTGGGGTGACTGGTGATGGTGGGTGGTGGTGGTGGTCGGGAGGGGGAGCGGGGGATGGGGTTGCAGGAGGCTGCGAAGCGTGCCTCCATATAATACACAAAGTTTCTCCTTTGGAGCAATCTGCAGCAGGGCGGCCCGAGACACGCTGGTCGACCCTAATCAGCCCTAGTGCAGGGCAACACTGACGCTGATCTCCACAGGCGTTTGTCTTTTGTTACATCTTTCATGACGGGATGTCTCTGAAGAAGTCCTTCTTCTTTTAATCTTCTCCTGTTTTGAGTACTGGAAAATGTACGCGCCTCTTTCATTGACAAGCCCCGACTCGAGCCGTCGGCGCAAATGATTGGCAGCCGATCAATTGCGCAAAACCCCAGACTGTCTCGCCAAATATTGCATGTATAGGAGGCTTCCTCTGTCTGGGTCCTCTGTGACTTGGCTTGTCCATAGAGCACCTGTGGTGGTGAGTGCATATGCATATTGATCTATATTTTTTTTCCTCTTCTTTCCCCCCCGGGTTGTATATTGCTTTGTAGCTGGCGGAGGATTCTAGCAAGCTAACGCCAATGCAAAAGAAAAATAAATTAGAGAAAGATGTCTGTTGAAAATGTCTGTCTGCCGGACAGAGAAAGACAGGCGTGTTATTGTTCCCTTCGGGGGTTGCGTGGCGCTTGTCATGCTAAGCACAACACTTCGATTGCATCTATGATTTTCCCGCCACTTGTTGAAACCAACCAACCTAAAAAGGGGTCAAAACTATTATTGAGTCTGCTGAATCATACATGGATAGGAATTTCATTTTCATAGTTACTGTTTAGTGTTGCATCAGCAAGAAGAAAATATCAGCAAGAAGAAAATGAGAGAGAGAGAGAGAGAGAGAGAGAGAGAGAGAGAGAGAGAGAGAGAGAGAGAGAGAGAGAGAGAGAGAGAGAGAGAGAGAGAGAGAGAGAGAGAGAGAGAGAGAGAGAGAGAGAGAGAGAGAGACGCACCACCACCACCACCACTAACTCCTTGTCCTCCAGCTGCAGTAGTGAGGCGGATTTTCACAGTGAGTTCATGTCTATTCACATGGGCAGTCACATGAGAACGGCTAATGTCTCCCCAGGGCTGTACTCGGGTTTGCAATGTTGTTCTATTAAGACTTTCCCTTTTTCCTCTCAGGAGGAAAGAAAGAAATAACAAGAAAAAAAAAATCAAGATGAACATCTCTGATAGCCACACAGAAAATTGCCTCTACTGAAGCAAAAGCCTCTACCAAATCAAAGTAAGCGCAATTTCAACCACCGTAATTACCCTACGCTCCACCTTCCCAACCCTAAGAAGAAATAGGGGACCGCCGTGTCACTAAGTGACTCCTATAGGCGTATCGTTCATCGCACAATGAAGAATCACTTGGGAAATAAGTTGAAGTGTTCACATGTGGATACAGGGCCACAGGTGTCACTCCGTGGGAATATTTCCGCTCCGTATACTATATCTGAGATCTTGTTTCACAGTCTCTGGCATGGCAGGTCATTTTGTTCGAATTATTGTAAAATGGCGTGGAGTAATATATATATATTACTTCTCTCTTGTCACTTGGTCTTGATTTACAGAACTGAATATACTATATATAGATATATATTTATGAGGGGGGAGAGCGAGAACGAGGGAGATAAGAGAGTTCAAAGTCTTCCAGATGTTACTGTTGAACGTCATGGAGATGCCGTGGCGCTCTTTAAACCAACACAATTGCAAGCAACGCACTTATTTAATAAAGGCCATGGTCACCTGCTCTCTCTCTATCCATGGCATAAAGGGTATTAGTGAAAATAGTATTTGCCTTTGAAATGATTCATGCCAGTAATAAGTAAGTCATGTCAGTAATTTCAAAGTCTGTTTGCCTAACTTTAGTGCCTCAAAGGCACCGCAAAATATAGAACATATCTTAAAATCAGGTCCAAACCCTGCCACTTAAAACTGCGTGGAGAGCAATTTTCTAAATATAGTGGGGCAAAAATCCAGGGAGGGCTTCTAAATATAAACATTTGTGAGGCATTGAAATGTTGTATGTGTTGTAATTACAACCAACCCTCTTCTGTGGTTCTGTTAATTGCGGTCGAGCGCATAGCTAGAAGGTGCTGGCACACACTAACAACAAGCTAGCTAGTTCTCCAACCTGGGCCTTCGGTAGCACGATCTCTGTGGGCTCCAGGTGAGGATGTTTCCTCTAATTGCTGAACATTAGCAAACATCATTAAGCATCGTCTAATCCTATACCGCCGATAACTGCAGAAATAATATTATTTTCAGCAATCTTCAGTTGGTGCTCTTTTCAAGTTGGCGGTCTTTGGAAGCCTTCACAGAATTGTCAAGTCTGAATGGGTGGCATGTAGCATTAAATGCTACGCAGAACTTAGAAGGGGTGGGGGGTGGGGGGGAATGATTGACCCTTCTTTGACAAGAAAGGTCAACCAAGCACATACTTTAAACACATATGTGATGTTAGAATGTTTAATGTTTTACAGCTGCAAGCGCTGTGCTCTAAATGAGTGACGCGGAGGACGGCTTCCGAAGCTTTCCACCTCATCATTTTTGATTTGAGGAAAACAGAAAGATGGGGGCAGATGAAGTTCAAATAGAGATACAGTACATCTTTAAAACTCTCTAAAACAAAGCTATATATATATATATATAATATATATGCATCACTGGGTTGTAAATCTGGAGTCCAATTTTTGTTTCTGCTGACCTCTAGTTTCCAAGTTCAAGTTTCAAACTAGTCACTACTTCTATTTCTGTGAGGGGGGGGGGGATATTTTATACTTAAAATATGCAATATTACATTGTGAGCTGTGAACTTCTTTATTAGGGAAATATAATTTCCATAAGCTTAATGTTCTTTAGTTACGTATTTAATGATTTCTGTATTTTTCAGTCAGTTTACTTATGTACCAGCAAATGTTGAGTTCTTTTTTGATTGGTGGATTACATTTATTTAGTAGGGTGTTTTTTGCCTTAACTTAAATCTTAAATTGTCCACTTATTTTCTTCTGAGAGTGCACCAGAATGCTTTGTTCACATGTTCAAGTCATCAACCAACATTGAATGGGGGCGAATGACCCACACCTCCAACGGACTCAGATGCAGGCTGTCCCACTTTGCCTGTCTGAACACTGTCTAATTTTCCCAAGTGATTT
>CM051001.1:22986051-23026051 GCA_027704905.1 Muraenolepis orangiensis
GGGAAGAGGATGGTTTAATTTAGCAGCAAGCAGAGTTGAAGTCTACAAAAGCCTTCTGGAAGTTTTGTCACATTGCCTTTTTTCCCGTGGGGGGGGGGTGGGGACTATTCAGGAAATCCACCACAGAATGACCTGTTGGGTCCGTGCGTGCACCGTGACCGTTCCTCATTTTATACACTGTGCTTTATTTTTAAGGAAGCAACGGGGGGGGGAGTGCAGAGTGTACATTTACATTTTAATCGCTAGTAGGACATTTTGCCTTTTCCAATCCTTGGAGCCTTCTGTGCCGCCTGCTACAAATACAGCGCATCTGGTAAAGTGAGACACAAAAGCTCCCCGTTTCCCTCCCAGATCTACTCTTTTTGTCCCCCCCCCCCCCCCCATCACCCATTTCCACACAGTGACTGCCAAGCTGTGTGCTATTTGCAATGTGATTGCACTTCACTTTTTCCCTCTCCCAAGTCGTCGTCTGCAGTCCGCTCACATGCACATGCACCTCGTAGGAGGTGCAGCATCCACTGTATGCTAAATATGCATCATATTTTTGTTCGTGCAAGGGGTTAATTCCATCATGATGAAAGGCAGGCTTCTCTTACCAAAGAAATGAGTAACCCTATGGTGTGTGCTTTAGACGGAACTGCTTCACTTTAAAAAAGAAAAAAACGTACATTTGAGTTAGTATTTCTCTAACCATTATATATATATATTTATATATATATATATATATTATATAATATGTATATATATATATTATATAATATGTATATATATATGTGTATATATATGTATATATATGTGTGTAAGTGTGTGTGTACATATACAGTATGTATACATATATATATATATATATATATATATTTACTGTATATATATATATATATATGTACATAAATATATGTATTTATATACTGTGTGTGTATATATATATAGATGTGGGTGTATGTGTGTGTATATATATATAGATGTGTGTGTACACTTTAAAATACAATGGATTAGTCAGCCATATGTTTTCTGTAAGCATTCAGGGTGATAACTTTAAAAACTTAAGGCTTGTCTCGCTTGTTCAGCTAAATTCCTCTGCTGCCCAGCCATCCATCTGCCTTTCTATCCATACATCCATCTGTCCATCTCTATCCATCCTTCTGTCCATCTGTCTATCCATCTGTCTATCATCCACATATCCATATTTATATAAGTCCATCTCTTTGCTAACCATCCATCCAACTCTCCTCCATTTACCTATCTATCCATCGACTTATTTATCCATCTAGCTACCTACGTATCTATCTGTCCATATATTCTTTACTCTGCCCTTTCAACCATTCATCCATCTATCTACCCATCTATTTGTCCATCTACAGTATATACATCCATATCTCTGCTACCCATCCATCCACCTGTCCATCTGTCCTTCACAAGTTGCACCATTGCCCATTGCACAATCCGTCTCTTCCTCCATGCATCTACCCTTCCATCCTAGCGTGGTGTCCCCAGCCCAGAATATCAAGAGATCGGCACCCAGGGCTTCCTATCGGGAAGCCGTCTCACTCCACTTTGAAGTGGCTCCGTCTCCACTCCCTGATGGAGGGCAACGACTGAACCTCCTCCTCAAGACCCCATTAATGCAGAGCGCAGGGTCCGCAGGTTTGATGTTCATTGCCTCGGCAACCTCTGCCATCAACACATTTTATGCCACGTGAGAATGATCACAGCTTGTTAAAGTGGAAATAATGACTGCTTTACCTCGGGCCTGAAATATTTAACAAGGACAAAGGAGATTGCTCTAAGGTGATTCATATCTGTGTTGAAAGGAGAGGACACGGCCATGGCGTCCATACGGGAAGTAACAGTGAACCGTGGCTAACGCAAATGTAGCATAGACTCAACAAGTTAAATTATTGACGCAAGTGTATGGGATGTTATGAACAGTGTGCAAGTCCTGTTGCATTTGATGTGATCGTCTAATGCTACATCCTTCCAACGAGATGGAATTTTTATGGGCTACTAGGGTTTGCTTAAAACCGTGCTCATTGATATACAGAGCAGACGTGTGTCGTTTTAATGCGAGGCTGCAAGATGTGTGTGCATAGCTTCTGCAGAGGCTGCGCCGTGTGTGTGTGTGTGTGTGTGTGTAAGGAGCCTCAATCACCCATTTTGCTGTAGTTTGGAAATAAATATATTTGCCAGAATGTTTCTCTCATTTGCAGTCTTAAATTGTTGATGTGAAATTATCGATGTATTGTTGCTAGAGGCTTGAGTAGATTGGCTTTTTTTGGCATCCTGGGAAAATCAAGGCTGAACAGATGAGTGAGAATGTTCTCTATGGAACTGATTGAATTGGAGTCTACCAGATGAATTGCCAAGACAAGTGTTAACCGCAATTATTTTGCCAATAGGCTCCGGTCCCAGTCTCGGCAATGTGGTCAATGGCAATTATACTCAGTAGCGTGCTTTAAGAATCCTGCGTCATAAGATTGTTCACTATGTAAATAAATGCTACCCTAAATTACTAAATAATACATGTAAGCTGAAATGTCTAACTATTAAATCTCACTGATTGGTTTTGAATTAAGAAATAAATTGAAATGTGACAACAAAAGCAAACCTATTTTGGCAGATCTTTCCACCCATTTCTTCCATCTAGCCTGGCAATATGTCTATGGGCTGACTAAGGGGCTGATATACCCTGTGCTATGCCTACCCTAATAAACAAAGACTTAGACATGTCTCTGTTTATTAGGGTAGGCATAGAACCAGAGGGAGGGAATGGGGAGAAAGCATTCCATTGTACTTGTTGCATATGTCAATTTAAAATCTTGAATCTTGAGTCTTGAACCAGTATAGAAACGGTGAGAGATGAGGCAGTCTTACTTTCGCCTGGTTTGGACCCCAGAAGAACCTCAGGCTAAAGACTCCCACAGTCAAAGCCAGGAAGACCAGTCCCAGGATCAGAGCCAGGCGCTGGTACGTTCGATATCTTGCAGTCTTCTCTTTTCCCATTTCAATCTAGGGCAAAAAATGAAGGACAAACCATAACACATATGTACCACTTTTACATGAATCTGAAGATGGTCGCATGCGACCCTACCATCTTACACAATCCAACCTTGACATTTATGACACTTGTTACAAAAGGTGCAAAAAGCCGTCTCATTGAAAAGTGTTCATGATAAACTTATAATAGATTCTCCGCTATGTGTGGCCAGGCAACGGGATGAAGCGAAAGAAGATGTGCGCCATAAAAAGGTCACATTTGCGGTATTAAACTTTTTCCTCAAATTAAATCTCGCCCTCTGTTGTAGTCAATTCCCCAAGCCGCAGGCCGCAAATTAATAAAGAAAGGATTTTGTTTCGCTTCCAATAGGAAGAAAATGAAATATTTGATATTCCCCACTGGACCACTTTTGAAGGTCTCTGGCAAAGAACAAAAAGAAAAAGAATGTAAAATTGTTGTTCATACCTCAATTATTCACACCGCCTACAGTATGTATCTTCAGCCAGAATAATAGTAATAATAATAATAATAAGGATGGCATCTTCCTATAACTGACAACCACAAATTACCTACAATCAAATATGATGGTATTTAAAGAATTTAAAAGTGTTTTGTTTTGTTGAATACCATGAACTCAACAGTGTACCTCCTAAAATGTGTATCGTTAGGAATGCCACCACACTTAAATTCAATCAAGACATGCATGTAATAATTATCTCTATATACACCATGCAAGACAGTGGCCACAAACCAGGGAGCAGATCAAAGCCCAGAGCAGGGCTCAATATTATAGGAAACAGAAGGAAGCAATCAAGAGTGCCAGAAATTCCTCACAGAGGGAATTTCTCCAAGCGTGGAAAAAGACGAAACCGTCGGCTGAATTCCACTCCACCGGTCTGGCAGGTTGCATAAGCAGTGGAAACTTAAGGACAAACCTGGGCCTTGCTCAGGGGGTGGGGGTGGGGGGGTAGGGTAGAGGTGGGGAGAGGGGGAGGGGGGGGGGGGGGGACGACACACACTGAGTCAACAGACAGCCGAGTCGAATCAAGAGGGACAGATTGAAAGAAAGATGAAATGACAGAGCAGAGCAATGCAGTTAGGGACTGAGACAGAGGCGGAGCAGGCTGGGTTTGAGACCTCAGCACACAGCGTTTAGGGTAAGTTTCAGGTGGTGAGGAATCAGCCAGATAGTTCCTTTGGAAGGGGGTTGGCGTCTGGTTTTATTTCATTTTTCCTGTTTATTTTTATTCCGTGACGCAAGGCTCAGATGGGACCTCACTACAGGGCTTGGACTGTACTATACCTCAACTACAGGCTGAGTTAACTAAACCTCACTACAGGGCTTGGACTGTACTAAACCTCAACTACAGGCTGAGTTAACTAAACCTCACTACAGGGCTTGGACTGTACTAAACCTCAACTACAGGCTGAGTTAACTAAACCTCACTACAGGGCTTGGACTGTACTAAACCTCAACTACAGGCTGAGTTAACTAAACCTCACTACAGGGCTTGGACTATACTAAACCTCAACTACAGGCTATGTTTACTAAACCCTACTACAGGGCTTGGACTTTCCCTCAACTACAGGCTATGTTTACTAAACCCTACTACAGGGCTTGGACTATAAATCAACTACAGGCTTAGCCATACAATACCTCATTGCCGGGCTTGGACTATGCTATACCTCACAACAAGGCATAGGCATAGTTCCACGATCAACAAGCTTTTCATATCCAACCATATTTGCCACATTGTCTGTCCAAATCATTTAAGAAACCCCCACAATTAATTCTTGAGAAATATTCTGAATATATAAAGATTATGAAGTGAGTTATTCGGTAATGATAATGATGATGGCTATCTACACCTAGTATATGATCAGCTTGCGCAACTGTGCAATTGGCCCAGGAAAAGAATATGATGTCACTTAGCTGATTATAAGCAGTAACATCATAATGGCGGACTGTAATGGTTCCTGTACCAGCCAAGCCACCATGAAATATGTGTGTTTCAAGGACAATGCCCCACCCCCCCCCCCCCCCACCCCACTCAAATGATTGCAAGGGAAGCTATTTAATAGGGCATTTTGGAAGCTTTCAGGTGCCCTGCTCCTCTGTATGAACTTGTTTACTACTTTTTGAGAGCAATGCTGAAAATGCCATTGGTTTTGGCTTTTGTTTGTAGCTATTTCAGTATTCGAGTTTTAAATCTGTGAAACCCGACTTAATGTGTTCCTTGGAGTTGTATCTGTAACTTGTTATGCTGCGGTCTTGGTCAGGTCTCTGTTGTAAAAGAGAGATGGATAGTTTTATTTAGTTAGTTGTTGTTATTTCGTTTTTAGCTTAGGTATTAGTATATTTGTGTGTGCATGTATTCCCCCTGTGTCAACTGTTGCACCTTAATTTCCCTCGGGATTAATAAAGTTTCTTGAATCTTGAATATATATATATAAAAAAAATATATATAAAGGTTTAAAAGTGACTAAAATGTGACTTTGGTCTGTTAAAAAGAATAGCATGGCACAGGTTAAGATAAGAGTCTGCAGGAATGATAAATAAAGGGAGAAGGAAAGAAGAAAGAAGTGACAAGGAGACAAGGAGAAGGTGGAGGAGGAGGTGAAGGAACAGATGGAAAAACTATGCAGTCTCATACAATGCAGCCATTCTTTAGCCTCTCCGTTCTTCAGAGACTCTACAAAAGATATATTCTTACACTATATATGTGCCTTTAATGTATTTGGTCATTGCCAGATAATACGATTTGAATTTACCACAATATTCAGATTTTATATTTGATACTTTTATACTTTTTTTTTATTTATCTTTTTTTTTTTGTACAAATAAATCCTCAGAAATTAAAATAGATGGTTTGGTAAATGTACCACACCATGTATTTGAATAAATATCCTAATAACGGTTGCATAAACTGTTCACACAATAAAATAATACATGCTGTAACTCTAAACAAACACACGCATTTTAATACTCACCAAATATCATAAACCATAATAATAACTGCACACTTAAAATACCCAAAGAATTCAACTCACATCTTTCCATAGAACCTGCTGGCTGTTGGACTGAGTTCTTGCCTCCATTATGCAAGCCCACAGGAGATTCCTTCCACTCTTCCTAGCTGGGGAAAACTGCAACTGCTCTGGAAGCTAAAGAGTCCACAGCTCCACAGCTCACCATCCATTGGTAATTCGGGGGTGTTCTAAGGGGGAGGGAAGATTTTCAGTGGGAATAGAATTACCAAAACAGTTGCGATAACCATTATAAGCCAAGGCAAAGAGGCCTCCTCCTGCACTATAGTCGGTGTCTTTCAATAAAAGGTTGAAAATTGTAGATGGGTTCTACAATAAATTATAGACTGTACTTTTAGGAAAATACTAGCTTGCCATACTAGCTTGCCACTTCTATAACCTTTGATTGGTGGTTGTGTGGTTTGTGGAAGAAGTGGAAGTGTGAAAAACACATTTGTGCACGTTGCTGTTTTAGTACCTATGTTTAAACTAATTTAGAAAAGAAAACCCCCTTGCTTTTTCCCCAAGTAGTTAGTTAGTTAATTTTTCAATATCCCCAATTACTAACGTAATAAGTTTATGTTATATGCCTTTTGTAAACACAATAATATAGATTGACTGTATACATATGTACATATGTACATATATGTACAAATAGGAATGTGTATGACTAATACCATCACTAGGAGCCATGACAACATTGCATTAGTGAAGCAAGAAAAACAAAGTGCACGGTCCACCAATGGTATATATTACAGAGGAGTAGTAAAAGGCCATAGGGGCAGGATGTGGCTAGTGGCTAGGGTGTGACTCCCAGCTCACAGGGTTGCGGGTTTGATCCTCCGCCCGTTTATACCTGCAGGCATTCATGAGCAAGATCCCAAACCTCTACTTGCTCCTTACCGACATGTATCTGAATTCACCCTTCTGTCTTTCTGTCATCAATTCAAGGATCATGTACTGTATATGTAGTTGCATTGGACGTACAAACTGGCAAAGTCCCAATTTGCTTGAAACCTGAGAAGGGATTTTGAGTACGGTACAAAATCACAGCCAGGATGTCATCAGCTCACACTCGACACACACACAAGGGGGTGCCAAGCCAAGAGGGTCAGTCCCTTCCCAATAATAAAGGAGGACAATTTTGGTCAAGCTCCTGCAAACCTTTAACGTAGCAGGCAACCGCTTGAGCACATATTAGGTCTGTCCGATCTGATAGCTGTGGAACCTAGTCAGCTCTTCTCCCCATTGATATAAATCTTTACAATTACTGTGACATTTTGCTTGGATAAATCAAGCAGCCGGTCTTTCAGGAATAGTGTTGTGTCAGCAGCCGGCGCAGAGCATGGCACCCTCATTCCGGCGACAGCATTCAGACCCAGACCGGGCCTTTGACACCCACAGAAAAGAATAAATAGCAATTTAGTTTGGAGTGCATGCCAGATACTTGTCGATTACAGCGAAGAGGGAGATGGAAGGAGTGGAGGCAAACCAGGAAAAACCTGTAAATAAACATGGACTCCCTCCACTTCAAGCCCCAGCCCAAATACTTATACAACCCTACCGTTTATTCTAAAAGTTTGGGAATAAAGTATTTTTGGTATTTTCCGGAAGCAGAAAAGCAAGAGCAAGGCAGCTTATAAATGATCCATGAAGAAAGTTTGTGATTAAAAGATTTTCTGAAAAATAAGGCAAATGCTACTGGGCCACTGAAATGGTGTATTCTACAAATGGATGTAATTTGTCTTAATGAGCCGTTCCTTCTTTTGGATTACAAACCAAAAAAAGAATTCAAACCAGCCGTCAATCTCAATTTAACTCTCTCACTTAAATACAGCCATGGTACCCAACCTTGGTTACACCTACATCATTTCTATTGTCAGTATCCAGCACACACACACACACACACACACACCCACACACTTAGCCAGTTGTACAATAACTGTCTCTCCAGATCCACATTGTGGTCAGCAGCTTGTTGTGGCCCTATGAAGTCAGATTGCTAAAAGAGAGCTGACCGAGGAATGAGACAAGGACCAGGACAAGAGAGATGAGAGAAATGCAGCAGCACTTTTTTCCTTTATTCCGTCCTCATTTCTTTCTAATTTGATAAGCAAATACAATGTAGAGAGTGAACGCACGCACGCTGTATACTACTTGTACTGTATACTACTTGTACTATATACTACTTGTACTATATACTACTTGTACTGTATATACTTGTACTGTATACTACTTGTACTGTATACTACTTGTACTGTATACTACTTGTACTGTATACTACTTGTCCAACTTACTACCTATAGAGCGTGCTGCCACTGCTCTTGGTATTCACTCCAGTCACAGGAGCTTTGTCTGTTATAGTCGTCAGTCGCCTCCCCAGAATACATTGCAACTGCATCGTGAATATCATATGAGCTGTCACAATGAGCTGCCTGCTTCAAATGCCTCATTGTGATTCATCGGTAATTGTTTATTATTTTGCACACCGTATGAAACATAGACATAGAACGAATGATACATATGTGTATGTACATAAATACTGGGCTCTGAAAAAAACAACCATATGCAAACTCAGTTGAATTCCAACAGAGACGCTATAGCCAAATGCTAACAGAGAAGAAAAAAAATGTGTTTTTTTTTTTCTTTTTCTTTGAAATGTTCAGGATAACTCTTCATCATCGCTGAAGAGTTCCTTTGAGATGTTCCCCAGGCGAAGGAGATGAATAGAGGCAGATTGCAACGCTGCAGAAAATGTCCCAAAGTTTATACGTTCATTTCTTAAATCTCACCTTGAGACGGATGTTACACTGAAGGAGGATTTTCTCAATTTCTTGCATGATGGGACAGGTGTATTTACCTAGATAATTGTATTCCTCATCCAATTTATAATGCGATTAAATATTAATACAATTCTTTGAAGTTTGAAGAGGGACTGTCTGTAAGAAAATATTATACTGTGGAATTGTTCTCCTTACTTTGCAACATTCCCATCACCCCGAAAAATGAAAATAAGTCGAAAAGTCTGAAACAAATAATTCAACTTCTAAGGATGCATTCAATATTTGTTTTTCGGTTCCACAAACAAAAGACTTTAAATAAAAGCTAAAAGAATAAGTGGAGGTATTTCTCAGTGTGATGATTCCACCGTTTCTCGGCTTTGTTTAGCTAGTCGGTAGCAGTGCTCTCGAGGGAAGCGCAATTTTCCAGTTGGAGCTGACTGTCTCCTGAATGAGTTCCCGGCCCCCCTAGTTGCTACTATTCCACCGCGTGGGCCATAGACACAGACAATGAAGCAGAGCGTCAAATCCCAGGCCAAATAGTCATTACCTGTGTGCTCTGCAGCGTGCCAATTGACTTGACTTGAATGAATGACAACAGGTCAGTCAGGCCAGTGATTTGCCACTTCTCCCGGTCTTTGTTTGTTGCTGTATATATACTTATAGGGGGGTGCTTATGCCTCAAATGATGATGTATGTGGTATGCGATTAATGCAAATGTTATGCATGCTAAACACTATAAACACTGTTTGTATGTAATATACTGTTGTACACACACCATGACCCTTTTTGTTATACAATAGGAGTGGAGAATAAATAATATTTAGCAGCACCATCAGTATTTGATCATCTATGTATAATGCATATACTATGTTTTGTTTTCTTCTTTAAATGGGAGGTCCAAGAGTGCTAGAGAGAGAGAGAGCAGGAAAGAGCAGAAGGGACTTTGAAATGAAATTAAATCACTTTTTCCATTTAAAATACAAGAAGTCTGCTATTTCTTTTCAAGAGGTGTTAGTTTTCCCCTCACATTTGCTCCCATGGATCCCAGTGTGTCAGTGTTTTATAAAACCTTCTGTCACAATATTTTTTGAAACTCTTAGGTGGAAGTTCTCATGCTAAAATCGAAGTTTACTTACCCTTTATACAACCTAAAAAAAAGTTCCTTCCTTCTCTACGGTTCGCATTTCCTGCACCTGTGATTGACAGGCAGGATGGATTCCCTGAACCAATCACGGAAGAGCTGCCCTGATTGGTCAGAAACGGTCTAAAATCTAAATAGTCTCATACAGAGGCGGGTGCAGTCAGACCGGAACAGATATGCGGTGCATTTCACCCACTAATAGCTAACGGATGGCTGTGGTATTTCAAACAAATGACAATCACACGTAATAGCTCTTAAATCATAGTCACGGCACCTTTAACCTCATTGCGCTGAAATAAACATCACGCTTATGTTATGAATTGTTTATGAAGTTGACGCGGCCAGTGTCAATCATACTAAATTGAACATCAACCTTTTGGCTGTGGTGGCTATCATTACTCCTGCGGCTGCTGGGCTACCCGCCAAACGACCACCCATGTGCTCAGGTAGGCATCTAAACAAGCTGGTAAACACGTGGGCATTGCCAAATGACGATGGGTCAACACAAAGGATTGTTGCAGCTGAATCATTATGGGGATTTAAAAACACAAATGATGAACAGTCCAAATTGCAATCCCCTACAGAGAGCCCATCTGGATGGATGGTGGTGCGTTTAGCCACGCAGGTAAACAACTGTTTGGCAAATGCCTCTAATAGCCTCCTGCTCAAAAACTAAAAAAAAAAAAAAAACAAAGAGAAGAGGGAAGTAGACACTAAAACAGCGGGAGCTAAACGGCACACTGAAACAATATCCCCTCAAGGCTCAAGGAGAACGGCATAAATAAAGCGGTGCGCTGGATGCCGAGGCCACAATGGAGCTCCAATGGTAGTAGGAAGCGGTTCCTAAGCAACTGTTGCCATGTCGCTGTGGGAGCACCGCAGTGGTCCTTTGGCAAGTGAATCATTACAACACACGACCCAGCCTCCCCCTCCCCCCCCTTACCAGCGGGGTTTTAACTGCACATACGGCAACAGATGAACTAGTCAGCTCGTGTGCGGTGTGTCGCTTGAGCTATGTGTGAGGGTTCGACAACACCAGTGGGGGCGGGGGGGGGGTGTGTGATGGTATTTGTATTGCGTTAAGCGCGCTGTCAGGGGGAAGAGACATAGAGACATATTGTCAACCTGCGTGTATGGATTTCATTTGAAACCGTTGTTGGTGTAAAAGACAACGCAAAGGCTTGAACACGGTTGAACGTTTATCTATTACTGCAAGGGAGAATATTTTTTAGGCTATTAGGACTCAATGGAAATGTGAGGTGTAAGTTATAGAATACAAGTACACGGCAAGCATGTATTTACAGTGTATTTAATGTCAGCTTGGGATAAAAAAGCCCAATTTTTCACACAATTACCATTTGACTGTACGGATGTGCAGACTGTACTGTGTGTTTAGACACCTCGGATGATGTTGAATGGACCTTTTTCTGTGCAAGGCTTCATTGTAAGTGGGGCCCTAAATTATTTTAATGCAGTCATTTTTCTCTTCCTTTTATCAGCCTTACACAACTGCACAACTATATTTTAATTTGCCAGAGAGGGATAATTCACTTTATCACTTTTAATTAGATATGTGGTTCATAATTAAATAATGGGAATTTCTACCCAAGGTGAGGGAGTGCATTTAAGGGGCGCTTTATAAAAGTACTGTATTAAATGATTTTTTTTACAAATATAAACCTCTTTCTTGGGTTTTTATTCGCTAAGAATCCCCACCCCACCACCACCACCACCACCCGTATGCCTTCTGGTTGATCTCAGAATCAAGAGCAGCAGAAATACATTACAGACATTGGTACTTTTGTTTTGCTTATCTTAAATGATAAATAAGTAACTTGTGCTAAACGCTGTATTTAATGAAAGCATAGAAATCATATTCTATTTAATAGCTGTAATAGCCCCAATCATTAATATTTCTTTGCAGTGGCACTTCAAAACACCCATATTTCCTCCATGACAAAACAGTGCTGTTTGAATTCCCCAAATCCTTTGGTGACTGGCCGTGGTTTAATAAGACTAATTGATCTAACAGGCGCTGAAAATGTAATATTTCATACTAATT
This sequence comes from Muraenolepis orangiensis, assembly GCA_027704905.1. Taxonomy (NCBI): domain Eukaryota; kingdom Metazoa; phylum Chordata; class Actinopteri; order Gadiformes; family Muraenolepididae; genus Muraenolepis; species Muraenolepis orangiensis. The sequence goes on from CM051001.1 coordinate 22,998,060, forward strand.
GTTCCACAGAATCCCCTTCAAATGTGTGTTTTTGGACAGTGGTAAAAACAAGAACTAATTGAGCTGGTTTACTGGTCATGTGTCGCAATTTATGATTTTATAATCTCTCCAATTGCTCCACAATGAGACCGTACAAATGACAAAAAGTATATTTGCACTCAGTTGCCTTGCTTTGTGAAGCAGAATTCAACCTCAGGCTGTTCTCCACGAGGGGACAGCTCACCCTATTGAGTACCTCTGTGTATCTCACTGTTCCCAGGCCTTTTCTCACATTGTTGGCTTCCTGTAAATATGCCAGAGCAAGTGAGATAAATCAAAAAATGTATCTCTGCAAGTCCAGTAGTTCCAAACAAGTCATTCATTCAGGGAGCGAAGGCATCCCAGATTCAATAACACAATATTTTGTTGTATCTCAACATAAACTAGACATTTTATGAAGAAAATGCATGTGGTTGCATGAGCCAACTCTTATATGCAATTTGCTAATGCTAGCAATACGCAAGCATGTTAAGTTTAAGTCCCCGGGCCACATCGAAGCAACTTCCATTGATTGAAAGATGTTCAATCATTTGCATATATATTTGCTCATAACTCTGCCATTTAAGAAAAACACATAAATATGACTTATGGTTAGGGACATTTAAGCAGCACATTGTGTCATTTTATGGTTCATGAGGAAAAAGGTTTTCCAAATTTTGAAGGGACAGATCCTGACTTTGGAAGGGGCAGATCCTACTATTCTGACCTTATGGGTCCTTGAGGCAAAAGTATTCAAGTATTATTCATAAATAATAAATGTAACTAATACATAAATACATAAAGAAATGCAGATACATACAGTGGTGTAGCAGACAACACTGCCACAAGCCATTGAAATGGCTCCTTCGGGCTGCACTGGAGGGCACAGGGTGATGAGGAAACCGGTTTATTGTAGAGTTTGTTAGATGAATGGTGAACAGAGCAGATGGCACATGCTAGCGCTCCTCCTGAGTGTGTGGTGGTGGTGGTGGTGGTGGTGAGGTGATGGTGGTGCAGGTCTAACCTGTGTGGCCTTGATTACCCAAGGACCCACATGTGTGCAGCCTCACCCAGCAGCCCCGGACTCTAACTCAGGCCAGGTGAGGCTGCTCAAACCAGCCACCGACCACACACACACTCCACAAACAAGTGGACTGTCCTCAAAAGTGATAACATTTTGTTTATGATTTTATGATGTATAGATGGCAAACAACTTGGGTGTATAGGCATATTCACACACACAGATAAACAAAAGAAAAGGGAAACAACATTTGACTGTAACCTAAAGCAGCCACTTTCACCCTAATTTGGCACAAGACTGATATATCTATAATAACCATAAAATCCAAGTATATCCATAACAACCAACTACAAACCAAAAAATAATCACAAAATGTATGGTGCAAAACCTTAAATAATGCAAAAAAAAACAGAAAGATGCATGAAAAGTACAGTAACAATCTTGCACATTGGTATGCATAGGGTAGATGTCATTTTTACCCACTGCACAATTAGTTTTCAGTTCCTAGCATGGACTCGGACGCACACTGCCTGTACCATCCACAACGTGTTAAACACAGTTCATTAAAGGATCCGGTGGCGCACCACTTCAAAGGGACGCAACAGGAAGACCAAGGAAGACCAGGCAGGCTTCCAATTTCTGAGCAAATTGAATCAAACACAATTACACTTGTGCAAATGGATGGGAAATGGACAAAGACACTTTGTAGCGACTTCCTCATTTGAATCATCGGATGGCTCATTTTAATCAACCCCTATGTACTCTTTCTTTGAAATGTGCTCAATTTAGATGGAATAGGGACGTAATCGCTGTGTAATTACCCTGTGATAAAGTTAGACAATGATTAGCACATTAGCCATGTGGGATTTTTACTATAACTTATTTTTAATACCTTTACCGTCTGTAAAATAGTGTTCACTGCAGGGAGCCAAGGCAGAGGTGTGGCCAAACATTATGTGTCAACCAATTAAGTCTTAACCTGAAATATTCTTTTTTTTTAAATACAGACGATTATATTGTTAATATTCAACATCTGTTGGATGAATATGACGCTAACCCATCACAGTGCTATAAATACAAGAGATTTAACTACTATGAAACAATTAAACAGAAACTGTTAATCAGGACCAATGCATTACATCTTTGCAGATTTCAGCAATTAAACCGGTCTATTATCACATTAGAAACTTTTAATTTGAAAGTGATTTATTTTATAGGCAGCAGCAGAAAGACCTGGATTCTCAATGAAGCGGACATCTGCCACGAATAAGTATCTTGAAATGATTCTCCCCTGTAAAATTGATGTTGAAATGTAAATGTGAAAATCCTATAGCCAATAAACCTGTTACCAAGCATAGATTGTTTTATTATGTACAGTCCCATAGTCCCAAAAGATTCAATGGTCTCCTTAATAACCACATCAATCCTTTTTTTAGATCCCCTGGGGCGTAATATGCGTGTGTTTTTCAGCAGCTTTATCCACCGTGGATAAGGTGTCGAAAATGTTGTCAAAAAACCTACCGAAATCCCAATTGACAGAAATCCAGGGAGACGTAAAGCCCTTCCCTAAACCAAAGGCTGGCCCTGCTGCTTGATATTCAATATATGGAGCCTTTGCGAAGTGTTGTTAGATGGATCCCCGTTTGTTCTTTCTCCAAACCCCCTTGTACGTGTCTGCCATTGACGTATACAGAAGTAAGCCATCATGCACACGATTTGTGGGTCACTGTTTGAAAGTCGTGGGGAAGCAGTAGCAAAGGAGGAGTATGATAATTAGGCAGGCTGAGAAAAATACAAATAAATCAATATATACCTGTGTGTGTGTGTGTGTGTATTTGGATTTCATTGTCAAACAAATAATTGATAACTGAGGGAATAATCGCTGCATACGCTGTCACACAAGTGACCGCCCATTCCTTCTGTTATGTTAAAAGAGAAAAGGTCCACAGAGCAGCAGAGGTGAGTCGTGCAGATCTTTTCTACGCTTCAGGGAGCAATCCAAAGCTTCTGGACCCCCTCTCCTCACCCCCCTTACCACCCACCACTCACAACCCTCCGACCACGCCACCACCACCACCACCCACCCCCCCCCCAAGAATCAACATTCCTCGCTGGCCCTTAGGCCAGCCAGCCAGATTTCTCATGTCAGCCGGCGTCGCGCCTTCAACTCATAAGTAGCTGTTTGACTTTCACTTTCGGTTTCACGTCATGCGGAGCATACGCGCGCACCCGCCAGACAAGGTTGCGCTATCCTTGGTGGGTAATTATATGCCAGTTATAAGTGTCCACTTGTGCATGCAGATGGCACCCGGCTCCTTGAGATCCTAGGCGTCTTGTCGTACGTATCTACTGACCTAGGCTGCTTATCGTGTCCTGTGGTAAGGAAAATATCATAGGCACCTTGCCATGCCTATGTCTATTATATATATATACCTAGACTGTAATTATGTCTTATGTTAAGGGAATAGTCCAGGCACCATACCATACCCTCAGTGCTAAACCCTTTCTTGGACTCACTCACTCACTCACTCACTCACTCACACACACACACACACACATACACACACACACACACACACACACACACACACACATACGTGCGTATAGCCTATACCTCAGCCTCTCTTTCTTTTGGGAGAGGCTAATTGAAGCAACATATGTTGACTTTTGGACTTTTTTATTTCTCTGTTGGGATTGGCCCTCGTGCCGAAACCCCAGAACAAAGCCATCAGCGTAGGAGGGCTTTTATGGGGGGGCTGGACTGTTTGGACTGGCGAGATGAAGGAATGTAAATGTGATACCGGAAAACACACGCTGTCAAGAAAATATGCTGCAGCACAGCAAGTCCTTTTAAGCAGCAGTTGAATGATTATAAATTTCAGTAAAAGTAGTTGTTGTTGCAAGTGCATGCTTCTGCAGCTATAGGGAGCATTTAGAAGCCCTGGTAGCCCAAAATAAATATGACTGGGGACAATCTTTTTATTTTTTTTTAACGCCAGGGCTTCCCAATGGCTTCTGACATGGTTTATGAATTTATAATGTTATTATACATACACTTGTGAGCTTATTTTGTATGAAACAATTTTATTATTTCATGTGCTACTTTTATATTAATGGATTTGGCTAAATTATTCATATTAAAGCAAAAGTCAACATGAAGTAAAAAATAAATGTCTTGAAGAATGTACTCACAGTGATATCAATATTTGCTGCTGGTTTTGTGGTTCACTGGGCAACTTTCAACACTGTGGACTCAACTGTGAATTCAATGTAGCGTTTCTGTACAGACTAAGAGGTTGTATTACATTTTTTAATAACATGCATAAGTGTGTGAGAATACTTCATAAAACACATCGTGTCATTGTTTATTTCAACATTTTAGCCGATTGGCTTCCGCCCCGAGAGATTATTCCTTCCAGTCAGAACAACATATTACAAATAGATAAGAAGAAAACATAGAACAGGCTTGTGAATGTTATGGCCTTTCATACAGAATCCATTTCTCAAATGTGCTGTATCACCCTCCGCCTGCATTACATTCATATTGAAGAGGTCGAGAGGTTATTCAGTGTTTTGTTGTGGCCGTCAGCCTGCCCTCTGACTGTCTGAAAGCCCACTCCGAGGTGCATAACAACAGGAAAACCTCATGATGTTTTCATTTTGCTCTCTGATGTGTGTACAGCCAAGGCACCAGACCTGTCTTTAGGACATCGTCGGGTGTCCGAATGGCATGAGTGCATTCATACATATTCACTGTACTTCACACCTTATCATATATACATGCAGTAGTTAAGGTTGTAAACGTAAAACTATACAAAAGTAAGTGAACTGTATTGGATATGAGAAAAAATGTATTACATTAATTTCTAAATACAAAACAGTATCATGTCATATATAACAATTTAGTGTGCACGGGGGAAGGTTGCCGGTTCGATCCCCGGCTCCTCCTAGCCAAGTGTCGAGTGTGTCCCTGAGCAAGAGGCCCTAACCCTGACTGGGTTCTGTGTTCCCTCGGCAACTGTACAGAGACTATGGCCACGCCCACAGAGCCAAAGTGCATTCTGGATTCACGAGGCTGCTGCCCTGGCAAAAAGGTGTCTAAAGGCCAGGTGGGGGACCTGGGGTCCTGATGTCAAAGTGTTTTGGGCTGTATTATTCCTGGATACATTAACCAACCGGTTAAAGGCCAACTGGTTGTAGGCCAGGGCACACTACGGACCATTAGCAACAAGTACAATGGAACGCTTACTCCCCATTTCCAACTGGTCTTCAGTTTGCCATCTGGCTGGTGGGAAAACCCGAGCAGGAATCCAAAAACGGTTACTTTTCTAAACATTAAGACATGCCATACTCTTATTAGATGTTAGCGTGGCATCGCATTCCCCAAGTTGAATGAAATAAACACCGATATCAGGGGTTTGGTTTTCTTTCCGTTAACAGAAAATGTTGTTTATTCTCTTTTTGTTGTTGTTTTTAGTTGTTTTTTTTTACACAGTGGTGACTACAGTTGACAAGAAGCTATACAAAAATAATAATACAGTGAGAACAACCGCTTTGTTCTAAAAGCTTTGTTGTTTTTTCTCGAAAAAACCAAAAGGTTTTGTTTTTTTTCCCCGAGGCCGATCATGTGCCCTGACCATGAAGCCAGCCCCATGGGAGTGTGTGCACACTGGTCAAGGTTCAGAGAAGCCCAGCAGAACACAATGATCCTCGTGGATAGAGCTCATTACCACCTTCCACACAGTCAGCACATCTAAAGACCACCGCGACGCTACCCCGGAGAACAACACTAAAAAGTCACACACTGTGTGTGTGTGTGTGTGTGTGTGTGTGGCGTCTGTAGGGGACTCTTTATATTGATTTTTTTTTGAGAAAAAAAAAATGAAAGAAAAAAAAAATATGATATATAATACTGTTGTAATTACCACCCCCCCCCCCCCCATGCGATGCGCTTGTGGGCTACTCAATAAATAATGGAGAGATACGTCTCTTTGGTATGAAAGCACATCAAAGGTGGAGTGTAAATGTTGCACCTCTCCTTCCCCTAACAGAGTTTCCATTGTACCGGATGTACCGATTGCGCTCCTGGGTTGAACTTGGATACGAGGTAGAACGCGGGGTTATCTCTCTGTTGTCAGGTGTGACTGGGTGTGACTGAAGATAATGACAACTTTTCCAAGTAATATACATATATATATATATATATATATATATATATATATATATATATATATATATATATATATATATATATTGTTGAATATATATTCAACAGTAGAAGCACCTTCATGAATTGGGAACAGACTGAAGCGGTCTACATTGGATATTATGATGCTACATGGTTATTGTTATATTCAGCATGCTATTTGTTATATTTGGAATGCTATATATAATACACATATAACCATGTAGAATGTATTTTAGTATATGCAACGTGGCATCCATATCACTACACGCCTACTGAAAACAACGACAATACAGCTGAATAGTATAATTCATCATTAAGACAAAACCCTACAAATCCCTGATTATCAGCATTTGCTTTACACCTGAAACCTTTTTTGTGTGTATTTTTTTTTTTAGATGCAATATATTCCATGTATGAATCAAATATTGATTAGCTTCACATGCATGCTACACGTTGAGCACACAAGCGAAGCGCGTAGCCTGCTATCCAAGGTTGAATGGCGAGCAATGTCAAATTCATTCGCAATCGGTGTTCGTTTGCGGGAGATAATTTGAAAGTGACATCTAGAAAACTCATAAAAGGTTTTTTTGGTACAATGGTCGGTTTCCATAGAAACCTCTGGCCAGAGTGAGCTTGTGGGATTTGTATTTTTATGGTATGCATTAATAATATATTGGCCAAGCAGAGAAGCATAGAAAGTCTAGAAATTGCCGTGATTGATGTAACAATCCAACGTTATTTTTATATTTAGGCACAATACTTTAGGCACCATACTTTCATGTTTGCAGTGTTGAAGACACTATATTATGTTATTATTTCGGCATACAAGCTGTTGTTTTTATATTTAGGGTTTAATCTCTGAATCGGGAGAGAATGCTGCAATATTACTTTGATACATATTCCCATCCCAATCTTGGTGTACTTAACATCCAGCATCCACTGTGTGACAATTGTGTTTTTCATGAATCTCTAATAAAGGCTAGGTTGTTTATTTGAAAGCATTACAAGACCTACATAGACCTAAATAGATTACCAAATGTATAATGAAAAACTTTAAATCAAGTGTAAAACCTCAATTTTCTACTCCACAAACCAATGATGTGTATATCTACAATCTGCAAGTGGTGTCGGATGTCACCTGTCCCACATTTATTCAGCCAACCTACCTGCTGCACTTTCATGGCTTGGTCAGTGTTATTATTCAAAAATCTATATTTATTAATCAGTACAAATGTATGAGGCAAGCTTATCATTTTAATTGTTTTTCATAGTAATTCATATCTGCTAATTCAACCTTATGGTGCCCTCACACCATAGCGATCACCAGTTGCGCATGGTTGTGAATAAAAAATAGTGGTCATAAGTTCCGAACGCAACTCACATGCAACTAATAGGTTTTATAGGTTTGAAGTATACAACAAGCACGCAGGTGATCGCAGACACACACAGAGTAAGTTCGGAAATTTTGTTGTATGTTCAATAATTCTCTGCAAATGCCTGCGATCAATTTATACGCAACAGGGATGCAACAGGTACGCTACGCACGCAACACAATCGCAACAGGTACGCAACTCAAAAGTTATGAACGCAGGTCCAAATTTGAGGTATCCGGCCAGGTTTTTATCTGATTTCTTGGTAGCTTTCCCCATGTTGACTCTTCGATGACCAAATCAGAAGGAAACACTGAATCGGCTCCGCTTTTATAGGTTTTTATCACGTGACCGATATTCGCAACTAGCACGCAGGTCAAATGCAACTCGTAAGTTCTGCACGCAACTCACACGCAACCCACACGCAACTCACACGCAACCCATAGGTCGAATAGGTTACAAATTGACAAAATTGTTGATTTCGGTTGCGTTTGGTGCTTATACAAATATTTTTTACACGCAACTCATAGGTTTCAGCATACGCTATGGTGTGAGGGCGCCATTAACAACGAGACACAGGCTTTTCTGAAGCTTCCAACCAGAAATCAGAAATCCCAAGATTCCCTTTCTTGGCATTAAATTGACCCTTTCACCCTTTTATAGAAGAAAAGTAGAAACAAACCGCACAGTATCTTCAAAATATAGGGCGAACTTTGTCATACTGGTTAGCTTCCAAAGATTTACCATTTGCCAATCTTACTTTAAAAAGACAACATAGTGACAAGCACCTGTGCTTTCAGTTGAATAGCGAGGCCGTACTACTTTCCTGGCCTCAAATTGATTGCCATTATGCTCCTTTGTCCACGGGCAACTTTCAACTTCACCATATATCCTGAGAGCAGGCTCTTTGTAGTTCGTGGCTACTACCACATAATTAGCCATGCCATAGTATACTCCAATTTGTCCAATCCTGCACTTGTGTGGATGTGTCTACTTGTTCAGGGCCCACTTAAAGATGTTCTCTGAATAGTGGCTGCGTTTAAATGGCAGCCCAAGGTTTATTTGGACATTTTATTTGAAAAATCGAAAAACTGACACCAAGGAATCCATCCTTGACTTCCAAGCAAATTGAACTAAATTGATACTGATCATACTTTCCTACATTTCTTCACCTTTTTTTTTATATTTAAAAGAAGTAATATTTTGTATTTTATAAAAGATATACACTGCACTTAAATTAATAAGGGTTTATATAAAATAAGGGTTGTGCCTTTGACAAGATATAAGGTAAAAAGTAGGTTGACACACCAATTGCTGTTGAACACAACAATTGCAATTTCGTTAAGACAGTTATAATTCTGCCACATTCAAATATAAATCATTTACACGTTCTTTACCTGTGTCATTATTGTGTGTAAAAAAGCTTGAAAATGAATTGAGGAAATTGTGTTCATCTTGAGCCATGCCACCGTGATGACATTGTTTGTAAAGGCATGTTTAAGTGCTCAGGGGGCTCTTAAATGTGGTGTCCAAAACTGCCCCAAAACTGATGGTGTGATTGTGTCACACACAGGCTTTAGGTCTTAAAACGTTCTGGCAGTCAGCATTTGCTGAAAAGTTTAATAATACAGACGTCTTATTCACAGCCAACCCCAGCCCCTTAAGATAAAAACAATTACAATTTTAACATTCTCCTTCATTTAAATTACTATTGCGCATTTGGCATGCATAGCAAATATTTCACATTGATACATTTTCATTGGCTTGGTATAAAACAAGTATTTAAGTCTTCTTTTCTTAGATTAACTTTGACTGTCAAATGACTGCCCCTGTTTCTTTGTTGAGGAATAAATGGATCATATTAGGATATATATATAACATATCAGGAAATCAAATTGAATCCTTAACATATATGTGTATTTGTCATTAAGGTAAATCTCAAACAGTTAAAAGCACAAGCAGTGACTGCTTTCCTCAAATTCGGTTTGAATTGATCTATCAAGGCCATTTACATGCTTGACATCCCTTTTACTTTTAGTTGCAATGAACATAATGTCACAGAAATACTATGTATGTATGTATCTATAAATTACATACATAATACAAACTGTTGACCTGTGTGTATTTATTTATTCTTAATCTTATTTTTGTGTGTAACATGACAACATTGTATGATAATCCTCGCATGCTGACAGATTGTTGTCCTATCTTTAGAGAAAAAACAAGGATTTGACCTAATAATCCAGCACCTATATAGCTATAGTCGATATAGCCTATAGAGCTACAGTATCATTTCCTGTTAGATTAATTCTGTCTCTGTCCATGCTGTTCTCAAAACGTACACTGAGCACATCACAGTGTGGAGAGTCAGGTGGACATGTCATATGAGGGGGAAAAAGGATGGGGTGGAAACATAATAAAGAGAATTCCGTGGGGTAGATGCGTGAAGTAACCATCTAGCACCACCTCCAATCTGTAGCAGAAGATGACTATCTTACCAGTCAAAGGGGCTGTTTTCCTGTGGAGGAAGAGAGAGCCGTCCTTGGAACTTTTTTAATCAGAACATGGAACCCTGTGACGAATTGCAGCTCTCTGATTGGCCGGCTATTGACAGCCCTGACCATCTGGTAGGAAGTGATATACCTGCCTTCTATCGCGCTTTGAGTGATGTCGCCGTCTCCAGCAGGAAAAAAATGATTGCTTCATTTGACATTATTCAACACATTATTCGGTTGGTTGGGGGTGGGGGAGCAGGGGGTGTAGGAAAATAAAAAATATATATATACAAATATTTGAACATTGCATCGTTGAATACAGTGCCTCGCCTTTAGAGTGTTTATTCTGTCACAAGTGCATTATTGTGTACAGACAGAAATGTATTCACCAGAAGTCAGATGTCAACCAACTACCGTCTTATAATTTGTATTACAATGTATTTACATTTTAGATTTTGTTAATTGGTTTTTATAGTTCCACTATGCACAAAATATCATCCGTGCTACAAAGCATAGACCATTAGTCAACAAATATGACTTTTACAAAAATTAGTTTGTTTCAAAAATTACCTTTTGCTTGTATACATAGACACAATTAGCATTTGACAGATTTCACGCTGGACCAAGTCACCAAATATGCTGTTAATTAAGAAGAAGTGTGTCTGTTTAGTGATATTTACCAGACAATTTACCTTCCACATAAATTCTCTGGCATTTAGGTAAATGTCATGAAAATTGACAAACGTAATTCATTGGTGTTGATTGACAGAGTGCATTTCAAAGTACATGTAAAACATCAAGGTCATCATTCAACACACTTCAAAAAATGTTAGGACATTTGTGTTTGTTTGATCATATCTTGATTTTTTTGTTCGGTCGACTGGACTAGCAGCATTCTAGCTCTGCATCTATCATACAATTGGGAAGCCTCTCCATTTCCCTTCTCAATGATGTCCAATTTCTAATGATCATGGGTTTGTGAGATGAGCAGCACAGCTGATTGTGTGTGTGTGTGGGGGGGGGGGGGGGAGGAGGTGGGGTCCCAAGTGTATTCTCCTGTTTGTATTGACTTGATTGGCACCTGATTGGCAGCACAGCCCGCCCCCACAGAGCCATCAGGGTCATCACAGACTACCTCCAGAATGTGGGAGTAGAGAGAGAATGGAATGGCCTGCCAACGAGCCCCCAGAGCTCAACCCAATTGAACACTTGAGTCCTGGTTGAGGAATTGAATGCCATCCCACAGCAATGCGTGACCAGATTGGTAACTAGCATGAGACGAGGCATACAATTGCCAATAAGTCTGGCTTATTCCTAAGCACAGATAATGGCCATTTTGGCACATTTCACCCTGCCCCCCCCCAACCACCGCATAATCAGCTGTGCTGCTCATCCCACACACACACATAATCACATCAACAACATGACACAAACATCGGATATCATTGTAAAGAGAAATGGCTTTCCAATGATATCAGTTTTTTTATTTTTATCTATTTCAACACAAACATCCTATTATAAATGGTTGGTGGTAGCTGGTTTAAGCAGCCTCACCTGGCCCGAGTCTGATTAGACTATGGGGCTGGGTGAGGCTCCACCAGCGACCTGTGGTGCCTTGATTACTCAAGGCACCACAGGTGTGCAGCCTCACCCAGCCCCACCCAGCTGGTGGAGCCAAGCAGCCATTGCTGGTTTCCATTGCGAATACACAATTTGTTTTTTAGGCTAGAGTGTAACATTTGAGACGTTCGTTTGAGGGACTAGTCGACACTGATATTATAATTATATGAAAGACTTTTTTATCATCCTGAGAATCCTGAGAACATTCTACAACGGCACCATCGAGAGTGTTCTGACAGGGTGTATCACCGCCTGGTACGGGAACTGCACGGCACTCGAGCGCAGAGCGCTTCAAAGGGTGGTGCGGACGGCCCAGTATATCGTTGGAGGTGAGCTCCCCTCCCTCCTGGACATTTACAACCAGCGGTGCGTGGCCAAGGCCAAAAGAATTATAAAAGACATTGCCCACCCCAGCCACGAACTTTACTCACTATTACCGTCAGGCAGGCGATACCGCAGTATCAAGTGTCGTACAAATAGGCTTAGAGATAGCTTCCACAGTCAGGCCATCAGGCTGCTGAACAAGGGCGTATAACATATAACAATGTATATTTTATTACATTGATTTATATATATATATTGCTCTTTTCTGTGCTGATTTTTGCATTTTATAAATTGCATTTTTTATTTTTATTTTATATTCTTTATTCTACTTTATTCTATTTTTATCTATTTTTATTTTATCTTATTTTATAACTGCTGTCTGTCGTCGGGTATTGCACACAAGAATTTCACATCACTGCTTTATACTAAACTGTAAACTGTGAAGTGACAATAAACTTGACTTGACTTGACTTGACTTGATATGAACGATTTCATATATTGTTTCAGACGGAACACACACAATTTTATCCACGATGATGAATTCTGTTTGACGTTTAATATTCCCCTCTTTTTTTGCTAATTCTAATCACAATAGCTCATTGAGAGCCGATTTATTTCCGTTTAGCCTTGTGTACACATTGGTGTCCCATGTTCTACACATATTTTCCATAGTGCCACACAATGTTTTTGATATCAGGAACAAAAAAGTGTTGTTAAACAATATCAGCAGTCTTATAATGTCTTTAGAACAAGACTAATCTGAAAGAAACTCTTTTCAACAAGCTATTTTGATTTGCAAGCGAATATCATCAAACTATCAAAAATATCATCAAACTAAAATAACTGCAGTGCGCTTCTGGAACCCTCATTAACCTTTTTAATCATAGGATTAAAAGTCATAGCAACGAACAAATAACAAACAAATCAAGCTGTTGAGAACTGTAGCCGTACTCGCCTGCATGGCGATGTGTCTCAGACACACGAGTCACACGACGCATTGTTGAATTTAGGCCTATATATTGTCCAATTTAAGAGACATATTTGTTTGAGAAACATTGCATTGTTGCGGTAGACCCGTGCCACCAACACGCCACCAACGACCAAGACACGGGTGGATGTTGTAACGGACCAGTTCATTGGCAAGACGGTGAAATGTGACAGCATGTGTTCCATAGGGGATTACCTGCTGTAATGCTGTCTGTGCTCTCTCTCTTCCCAAGAGTGCTGCAGCCTTCGCCGTTGCCTTTCGTGGGCATTTCATCTTGCATCTTTTGATCTTGCACGGATGGGCACTCGTGCCTTTTGTCCATGCAAGTCATTTTTCAAGTAGTTTTGGGTGGGGCTCCGTTTCTCTGTTCCTGGGGGGGAAAAAGACAAAGAAAAATACAACAATGACGTGGGAAAAGTTAATTCACAATGCATGAGCAATTTCTGCACCTGAGCTGGCATATGGAAAACAGACAAATGATTAAAAGGCATAATATTATCAACCCAATTGTCAAGTAAAGATAGCTCGCTGCCATCTTCCACCTCCCACAGCCCATTAAGTTCTGTGACCCCTTTTTGCAGATAAGATTTCCCTCTTGTCGAAGGCTATCACTTCATCTGTTATCTTTGAAGCACAGATTAAATGTACTCGTTGATAGAAAAAGGGGAAAAAAATAGGAATAAAATGAGAAATGTACTCGTTTTTTGTCTCTTGACAAAAAAAGGTCCAAGGTTGTGTTTCTCGAAAAAGGTTAGACTCAACCCTAGCATCTAACACCTAATCATGATGGTGGTCATGCACTCGGTCGTATTTCCAGAAAGCTGCCCCTTAGTTCCCTTCCTGACACATTCAAAAAAACACAATTCCCCACTCCTCCTGCTTCGAAGCAGAACTGTGTATTCTGGACCATGCATGGTACTTGTTTTCATGTCTTGTAGTTTAATCATGGCAGCCCAAAAAAAAAGGTATATATAACCCCAAAACACATTGTCCCCACACCTCCCCAGTGTGACCAGCCCAACCCACCCCCCATACACCCAACACACCCCTTCATCACAGAGCCTTGAAGCCTGGGAGCTGCAGGGGCTGGTGGAAGTGAAAGTGCTTTCACTGACCATGTGTGTGTTCTGCAGTGGGGTTGATATAGGAACCGACGGATCGTCTTATCGCCCTTAAAAACGCAGGATTCTGTAATTATTGTTTTCCGGCGACACTCACACCGCGCCGTCTCGTTCGTGTGGTCGAGGGAAGCGGTGCTTCCTTTTTACATTTACCTGACATGAGATGATTCCCAACCCCGGTTCACCCTGTCACTCCTTTCTCACCTTCAAGGTGGACAGGGAGTGGGGGAAAAGCAATACCCATTTGAGCTGAGCCCATCTGTTCATCTGTCAGATCTTTTCTTCTCTCTCGGGTTATGGCGTGTCTATTTGTTGAAGTGCCAGCCTCTCCTCTACTGAAACCCAACCCTTCCCCTCAAAAGAAATTGAACACTTCTCACGTCTGCGTCTCAACAGCCTGTGAAACTCCCAAATCCGATGGGCAACGAGCTGGAATCGCTTGTGAATTCGGAGGAAGACACGTTGAGAACTCCACAAATGACACACATCTCATAACCCTAACCCTAACCCCGAATCTGTGAAGACTCCTTAAAAAACGGGATGGATTATTTAGTATTTCAGGTACCAATTATATGTATCATGTGTCATAAATGTATGATATGGTAAACAAATTTATATTAGGATAATTTTTGACCGATTCTGCGATACGATTCAGTTGGGAATGGGAATGATCGCTATTTAAATTTTCATTGAACAATGATTTTTGTGTGTGTGTGTGTAGTATTGTAAAAAATATACATATCCGTAAAAAAAACCTATTACAATCTTGATGTGACATTTTTGATGTGTGACACACATCAAAATTCCTCCATCTGGAGAAAAACATATGAGTGCCCTGGCCTCTCTGCAGCACTTCACTACTTCATTGATGATGCTGTTATACATTTACACATTTTGCCCTTATCAAAAAGTTTTGCCATATTGCGATTTTGATAATATTTCGATTTGTTGTTCAGCCCTACGTGTGAGTGACGGGCTGTTCCTCCATTCCAGCGGCTTCCGATTTTTCTGAAGCTGTAAAAGCACACGGCTAAAGTGGTGGATTGTGAAGCCATCTTCATACACACGGGAACATATTTTATCCAACGGGACACCAGCGAGCGTCTGACTACAGCTGCTGATAAGTGGTAGGAAGGGCAGAACGATTCCATTGTGGGTGATTTGGGGATTTACCAAGACCTCTCTTAAAGAAGACATATGGCTAAACTTAACATTTGCATAATTCATGGCATGGCTTTATCCCATGCAATGCCAGAGGCCTTCCTTTTATTTTCCTGGTGGGGTTTGGCTGAATTATGTGAGGTGGTGAACTTTTTGGAGCTGCCTTAACT
Source organism: Muraenolepis orangiensis (assembly GCA_027704905.1). Classification (NCBI taxonomy): domain Eukaryota; kingdom Metazoa; phylum Chordata; class Actinopteri; order Gadiformes; family Muraenolepididae; genus Muraenolepis; species Muraenolepis orangiensis. The sequence goes on from CM051001.1 coordinate 23,013,536, forward strand.
TTTAAATTTTCACGCTTGACCCTCGTGAAGTAATAGGATGAAAGAAAATACATTATTTCATTATTTCACATCACTATTTCAAATAGTTATTTTAATAGTTTATTTAATGTCCAAGACTAAATAAATGTGTGTTTTTTTTCCTCTAAAGTTGTTAGTTGCATAGATAAATCAGGTAGTTTATTTATTTATTAATAAAACACACACGCCAGAATATGCACCCTATTTACTGCATTCAGACCAGAGTTCAGTTAAGGACCCGGCCTCATGAACCAAAGATGTTCGACGGTTGGATCCAACCTGTCAAATGGGGAGCTTTTAATGATCTCTTTTGAAATTCTTCCACACCAGCTCTGAGACAGAAAGATAGCAGCAGCAGCAGCAGCAGCTCCCAGATGGGGAGATAGGAGCTTGTCCTTACAGATGTAGAGCAGCGCTCTGCTATCCGCTGGGCACTGAGATGCACTGGGAGTGACATGCCACCACTCTGACCTCAGGTAATAAAAAAAGTGACCTCATGCGCTGACATTCTGCATGTGGGGGAGACACGCAGGCACGCCGGATACTGACTGCTCCACACCGGGTCACTTCAATCTGTTTTTTCCTCCAGCATATGTCAGAACTGTCAGCTCCCTCTTTCTGCTTTGATCAAACGCTAGTGAGGTTGTCCCGTGGAAAGTGTTGGGGGGGGGGGGGGAAAGCTGCTTTGAAAGCATAGCTTTGCAAGCTTCCAATTACCTCACACTGGAAGAAGTTGAACTACAGCAAAGCTACCCAAGGGAGAAATCGAGTTTGGTAAACTAAAACTCATTAGAAAACGTAGTGCGGAAAAGTATCAAATTGACAATGTACATGTGATGCAAAATTATTATCATTATAGCAATTTAGCATCCGTACGAGGACTACCAGGTTCAAGGATAGTTTTTTATCCACAGGCAGTGCGCCTACTGAACTGCTAGGAGTGCTGCCACTATCGTAACATTGTCATTAACATTACACCATTATACTTTGCTGGACTTTCTGGATCTCATTACAGTTACTAAACTGTTCTGTACTATACTGCACTGTATTCATGATGATGCTGCACACTTTTAAATGCTTTTAAATGCTTTGTGTACAATTAAATACATATCATCCTTCAGTCACTTTTATGTTAATTTATTGTGTATAGTATTTTTTATAGTATTGTGTTTTAGAAATTCATACTGCGGGGGGGAATGGGAAGTAAGCATTCCATTGTACTTGCAAATGGCAAATGGCAAATACAAATCTTGAATCTTGAATATATTACAAAATATAATACAAAAAGGTCCCATTCCAGCCAATAATTGCCACTCAAGTGAGTTTATTGCAAAAAGTGCCCACTTGTTGACAGGTCATACAAAAATTAAATGACCCCACTATTCACAGGAAAGTGCAAGGAATGTCAGCTTTGGTTTTATATACAGTAAAATGTCCATCAGTCAGACACCTGTCTTACAGACAGGTGTCCAGATAGGGGTATTGCACCAAGCAGGATAACTCCAGGCAAGGTAACGTCTAAAATAGTCATCAACACCGCCCAAAAGATGATAGGCTGCCCACTGCCCTCTTTGGAATACATTTTCCGTTTTCGCTGCCTCAGAAGAGCCACAAACATCCAGAAAGACTATTTTCCCGAGCCCAGGACATCACCTGTTTGACCTGCTGCCCTCTGGTAGACGCTTCAGGTCCATCGAATCATAGACTAACAGACTTAAGAACAGTTTCTAACGTCTAAGAGTGCCATACACAAACGGAACACTGTCAAACACGGACAGTGTCGTGTTCCGTGTAACTACAATACTGTATATGTAGTCTGTGTTGTATGTACTATGTTGGACTGTTACTGGACTGTTCTGTTGAACGTGTAACTACAATACTGTATATTGTATCAATACTACATTACCTAGTTACAGTGTCTTGAGGATTGCTAGATCATTTCATTGTACTTCGTTGTACGATGACAATAAAGGCATTCTGATTCTGATTCCTATTCTGATCATAATGCACCATCCGCTATATGTATATATTATCCATTATTGTGCATAGTATTGTTTATGGCATATAGTATAGTATACAGTAGATAGTATATAATGTTGTTTATAGTCTTGTATAGTATAGTGTAGTATAGTATAATATAGTATTGTTGAAATTCAGAATGCAGGATGAATGGGGAGTAAGCATTCCATTGTACTAATTTCACACGGCCAAAAATTAAGAATCTTGGATCTAAAGGTTCTGGGTTTGAAGCCATAATACTTCACATCTTCCTGCTCCTGTGACCTGTCTCTGTGTGTACTGTAAACGAGGTTCACACGTGGGTCTGTGGACATCTCAAAGAATCCTAAATCATAGTTTGCGCCACTGAAGGTCTCTAGCTCCCTTTGTCCAACGCTGCTCCGTGTGTGTGCTACCCATTTCCATACTTTCACACGTTGGTGTATTTTATGGACAAATATCTACCCTTGAACCATAGTCCCTTCTACTCTACATGTGCCAAATAGTAAATTCTAACAGTTAATACTAAATAAAGCATACACTTACTGAAGTACATCATGTATGCCCAGGGTAAACCTAGAGGTTAAAGTTCTAACATAATTTGAAAAGTATTTACTGCTTGGGTAAAAACAAATATATACTTAAATACCATCAATAAAATCACCATACTAAGTCATATTTATACTCTCTAATTTCCATGATCAATCGTCATTATGTTTTTGTTCTGCTGGAATGCCGCCCAACACATCATTTACATGATTGGAGATTTTCAGATATAATGTTATTTTAGCATTTTGATTTGATTCACACTTTATTTTGGATTCCTACTGGACTCGAGCAGTTTAGAATTGGTCTATTTAAAGGAAAATGTCACCCTGTCACAGGCCAACATCTCTCAGTAAAGTAGGGTGTTTCTATGGAAACCAGGACGGGGGCCTCCAATTCCCATAGTGACCACCGGCGGATGCATCACCCCTGTTGCCGTGGCGACAGGGGTGATGCGTCAAAATCCCAAACAACGAAAACACACACTCGTCTAACTTTACTTTACGTTTACTTTAAGTATTCATGACTTGGACACACACACACACACACACACACACACACACACACACACACACACACACACACACACACACACACACACACACACACACACACACACACACACACACACACACACACACACACACAGTATTCAACTGTTCATTCAACTATAAATAAATACCTTGTTTGCATATATAGTGAGAGTAGGATGGCCATGCTGTTGCTCAGTGACATTCTAATAATCATACACATGATCTGAGTTCAAATTAATGTATATATTTGTATATGTATAACACACATATATACCCTCCCTCCCACACACACACACACACACACACACACACACACACACACACACACACATTTATATATATATATATATATATATATTCAGCAGTTAATTAAAGTAATTCAAGATTCACTTGAATCACAGATACTTTGCTCTAAAAATACTGTACAAAATATCAATAACAATAACAATAAAAAGAACAATAAAGTGACTGATGGATGATATGTGATGATATGTATATGATGTGTTGAATTGTGCAAAAGCATTTAAATAGCATTTTAAAGTGCCAGTGTTGCAGCAGCATCATGAATACAGTGCAGTACAGTGCAGGACATTGCAGTGGTTGTAATGAGTCCAGAAAGTCCAGCAAAAAGTAAGATAGTGTATGATAGTGTAATATTATATGGATGACAATGTAATGATAGTGGCAGCACTCCGAGCAGTTCAGTTCATCCACTGCCTGTGGATAAAAACTGTCCTTGAACCTGGTAGTCCTCGTGCGGATGCTATATACTGTATACAGTATACCGTTTACTTCATATACCGTATTTGTATTGTATAATTATTTTTCTTTTCTCACTTTTCCTCAAAGCGACTACGTGGTTAGGCCTGTGGCTCAACGGATTGTCTGACACTTGTTTATACCGTATAAGAAGGCTGTGGTGGACGCTAATAACAATGACTGTTATGGAATATGGAATATATATTAAATATGTATTAAATAAAGTGAGTACAATTATTCCATGCTTGATGCATATTGAGAGGATTGCATTGCAATCACACGCTAAAGCCTCTGTATACCTTTAGCGTTATCAAGTGTATGCTAACTATAACCATTGTCTGTGTATGAATGTGTGAATGAATTGGTGAGTGTGAGGCGATAATTGTAGAGCACTTTCAGCAGCCACTGGTGTGAAAAGGGCCATTTGCCATGACTCTATTCATTCTTATTGTCAAAATTTAAATCATTATTTTATTGTGGAAAAAAATATCCAATTCTAACTACTTCCATTATTTCCTATTGTTAAAATGATTAAATGATCCTATTATTAATCCAAGGATAGTTAATGAGAATCAAGATTATAATTCACAGATATGCATCAATATCCCCCCCATCCTTTTATTGCTGCGGGCCAAATTCAAATCGTCCTTCCGCTTTCTATTGAATATGAACAGACCTTCTCTCAATAGTACATGACGATGTAAAAGCACTAAGAGTGCTTCCTTAGATCAGCAGAGCGAGGACACTCCTCCTTCTAAGTGTGTACATCCCTAGCAACGGGGAGAAAAGACCACAATGCAAGCACAATTCTGAATTCGGCGGGAAAACACATTTTGACAGATGACAGATCATCCGGGGCTCAAATGGAAGAAATTTGTTTTTGCCACTCGGGGGGTCACAATGAGCCTGATCCAAATGACCACCGCTCACGCTTTGATAAGCAAACGTCCACAGGCACCATGGTTGAGGTTAATACAACAGCAATGGCGAGAAAACACACACACACACACACACACACACACACACACGTACACACACACACACACACACATACACACACACACACACACACACACACACACACACACACACACACACACACACACACACACACACACACACACACACACACACACACAGACCCACACAGACCCACACACATATACACATAAACATACACATACACATATACACACACACACATACACACACACACACATACACACATATACATACACATATACACATACACATATACACACACACTGGCCAAACAATAACACCCCAAACTATTCTCCCATACAGAAGTCGGACACTGTATACAAAGTGGTAAATTGCCTGTCAGGCCCACTGAGAATCCACACTGTGTTTTCCCCCCTCCCTACACTATTCACCACTCTCACCCCACCCATGTGAAGTGTATTTATTCTCACACTGCGACTCGTTGAGTTATGAACCTCATTCTGACCGGGAACGCTGTGTAGACTGTAGCGTGACCCCACCCCACATACACACACACACACTCACACACACACACACCAACACACACACACACGCACGCACGCACGCACGCACGCACGCACGCACGCACGCACACACACACACACACACACACACACACACACACACACACACACACACACACACACACACACACACACACACACACACACACACACACACACACACACCAACACACACACACCAACACACACACACAAACAGGAAGAGAGGGACTTGGGTGTAGGGTTCTGTGGTTGCGGTGCCCTGCTTCACTGCAGCGAATAATGAAGTAGCGTGATTGTCCTCAGTGAATCCTCCTCCTCCTCCTCCTCCTCCTCCTCCTCCTCCTCCTCCTCTTCCTTCTCCCAGTGTTTATTTTGCCTCTTGGCCACCGGAGGACTTCCTCTTAGTATACCCCATTTGCTCGCATCCTAAAACACCCTTGAAGGAACTCCAAGCACCCTTTTGTCAATATGAAAACAAGCTGCTGTAAAAACAAAAGAAACGCTGTTGAGAGTCCCTTTCGGGTTTTCTTTGTTTGCCCTTTAACTATAGAAACTATTATTATTTTTTTGAACGACTGAATGTTAACACAAGCCGTCGTGTCTGCTTATTTTTTTGGGGGTACCCTCATGTGCCGGGCACCTATTCCTCGCCGTTAAGAAACGCTTGGAGTTAGGGCAGTGGTTCCCAACCTTGGGGTGGGGACCCCACTTGGGCACCCCTGATGTGCATATAGCGGTCGCAGGAGACTGCTGACATAAACTGATGGCCAAATGATTCGAAGCCACGGGCACACTAGCACTAATCACTTAGTTGGTGTGTAGTAGATCGCTGTGATCACGTTTACCGAGACATTGATATTACTGACATTGATGTTGATATTAGTAAACATATTGTGCATAAAAGTTGCACAAATGAATGGAGGTTGGTGAACTATATATGACATTGCACCAATGATACAACATAAAATATCAAAGTCGAAATACACCAAAAAATTAATATTTAAAAAAAGAAACAAGTGACATGTTAATCTCGGCACCGGCCGGGTTATAATTCGCCCTTTGCGACAGTGCTTAATCTAAACGCTAATGTGGCACAGTCCATGCGTTACCCCTTCTGTCAGGATTATAGGAATGTTAATATATGCATTTACCAGAGGTTGTGATGCTTAGCCAATGCTTGGCAAAAAGCAAGGGATTACGGGAACAAGGAACCCAGTGCCCTTTGATCGGATTACAGAGTTTACCCGACAACCCAGTGTTTGTGTTAAACAGGTGGTGTCTCAGCCACTTCTCGGTGTACCGAAGCGTGTGTTGTCGTTTCTTCTTATGAATATAGATAATAACAACAACAACTTCTCTCTCTCTCTCTCTCTCTCTCTCGCTCTCTCTCTCTCGCTCTCTCTCTCGCTCTCGCTCTCGCTCTCGCTCTCGCTCTCGCTCTCTCTCTCTCTCCCTCTGTCGTCCTATTTACAAACTGTCTTCAGATTAATGTTTAATGTAAATCCTGCAAGTCTACAGAGGATGACCGGGCATTGTTACCCCCCACCCCAATTGAGAATACTCCAAAACCTCCAGTGAGAAGACTTCAAACCCCGAGCCTGGCAAAAAACTCCAGAGCCTCATAAATTCATTAGGGGATTTGTATTCCTAATGACACCTGGGCCACACCATGAGGGTAATGTACATAATCCCCTCACAGAGAACCCCCCCCCCCCCAACACACACTCATCAACGACAGGCTAATCCCTTGTTTAAGGTTGTTACAGCACCCCCCCCACCGCCGCCACCACCGCCACCACCGCCACCACCGCCACCACCACCACCACCACTAATACCACCACCACCACCACCACCACCACAAACCACCACCACCGCCACCACCACCGCCACCACCGCCACCACGCCGCCACCACCACCGCCACCACCACCACCACTAATACTCCATGAGGCTCCTTGCATACATCATGGAGTTAAAATAGAGGGGGAGGGAGGGGGGGGGGGGGGGTAGTGTGCTGCTCTCACTCTGACCCAGCAAGGAAATATTATCTCTGGGTGTGAGTGTGTTGACTTTATAATTTGTTCAGTTGTTGTTGTTGTTTTTTTTGCATTTTTATTCACCGGCTTTTCTGCAAAACATATCATGAGCTCCTCCTTATAATCCATCCCCCCGCCACACCGCCATCCATCCACCCGCACAAGTGGCTTGGGAAGTGTCTGCTAAATGACTGCATACATTGAAAAATAATAATACATACACACAATGCATTGCAAGAATAATAACAATCATACTGTCCAGGGTGACCACACATGGCGGCAGTACAGCTCAGGAGGTCGAGCGGTCCCCTCACAACCGGAAGGTTGCTGGTTCGATCCCCCGGGTCCTCCTAGCAAAACACTGTCGAGGTGTCCTTGAGCAAGACACCCTAACCCTAACTGCTCCTGATGTGCTGGCTGTCTCCTTGCATGGCTGACTTCGCTGTCGTGGTGTGTGTGTGTGTGTGTGTGTGTGTGTGTGTGTGTGTGTGTGTGTGTGTGTGTGTGTGTGTGTGTGTGTGTGTGTGTGTGTGTGTGTGTGTGTGTGTGTGTGTGTGTGTGTGTGTGTGTGTGTGTGTGTGTGTGTGTGTGTGTGTGTGTGTATGAATGGGTGAATGTGAGGCATGACTTGTAAAGCGCTTTGGATAAAAGCGTTGTATAAAAGCATCCATTAGCATTACATGGAGAGCAGTGTGGCGCCATGCGCTCTCTCCCCTTATTCTGTACTGAGGGGACTGCCTGTTCTCTGGGGTTACATTGCAGCTCCTCATTACCAGCCATATTACTATCCCATTACTACTGTGAGAAGATGCCTCTTGTGCAATATAACACCAGTACACACTCCAAAACATGTATGGGAGCATGGGCGTATGGGAGCATGGGCGTATGGGAGTTGGTTTGATGCCAGAAGATGCCACCGTATTCTGTGGGAATGTGTTGAAGAGATTATACAGGAAGAGAAAAAAACACACAATGCTATTCTAACATTGTACTATTGTAGTACTATTCAATTAGGCAATGGATATTAAGATATTTAGTTGAAGTACCAATCAAGTATTTAGTTAAGTATGAATGTATTGTATGCATCATTTGAATGACTCAAAACACAAATACACACATCTGTGCTGTATCTGTGCTATGAAATCCCTTTGCCGGGGTATATTTACCCGATCGGTAAACACAAAACAAAAAAGCCCTTGCCATGTTATGTTACCAAGGTAACTTGTATTTACCCAAAGGGTAAATACATATACACATGGCAAGGTAATACAACATGGCATGCTTCAATGGAAGTGTGAGGTGTGTTATTAGGATTTGAGCATCACTGTTCGGAGCTCGGAGAAAATGTGATCACCGGTAAGATAATGCGTACCGAATCCTCTCAGCATGTTTTTCTTTCCTTGTGTACGCATGTACTTGGTTCATTGGGTATGTGTTGGTGCAAACTGTGTGTGTGTGTGTGTGTGTGTGTGGCTGTGTGCGACACACATAGTACCCACAGGTGTATAGATAGCAAGTGACTTTGTTACAAGGACATCAAAGCCAATGTTAGGAAGCTCAGGTTCAAAACAGACAGTATTAAGTATTTATACTTTTTTCACGACAATTCCTACACATTTCAAAGTGAGCAAACACGAAAGAAAAACTAGCCATCACTGTTGACAACACACGGCGCTTGTACTCTCAGCTGCGCTGCTAATGATCACAAACTCCCTTCTCCCTTCTTTCAAAGGGTGCTTCTACACGCAATCTTTAAACCTTTAATCCTCTGACATAACCGTTGAGTCAAGGTGTGTTACATCATCCAACTTGCTATGTCACGACCTCCCATGTATAAAGCTACAGGAGCGATGTTTGCATTCAACGTACCTGTAAAAGAACAAGGCTGCTCATAATTCTTGTTGATATTTAACATGCTAAATCCACATGTTTCCCCCCCCCGCTCAAGTAGTCAAGGGTTTCTGTTAAGGGGCGATATATTCTTCAAACTAAATCGGCGTATTTGCATTGGCTGTCAAGCTTCCTTCAAACACAGAGATTCCGTCAAGGGTACAATACAGTTTAATGGTAAATCGTCACACAATCATTCACAATCAGAAATGGCTTAATCGGCATGCAAGGAGATTAAGCTTTGATTGTAATTAATTATAACCCTGAATGAAAGGTTTGGGGATATTAGGGTTTTGCCGCGACTGCCACCATCGCAGCGGTCACTAGGTCACTTCCGAAACCACTTTTTCCGCTCTATCTGTGGATCCATTAATACGATTTACCTCAAGTTGAGCTTAAATTAAAGATCCGGACCTGAGAATGTCTTCTGCTTCTCAGGTTCCACATTTTGCCACCAGGTGGAGCTTTATAACTAAAGATTCACTGTTCTTGGTCATATCTCTGGAATTATTCGTCCGATTAACGCTGAATCAAGCCCAGATGTGTGGTGACTTCAATTAGCCCAAACATTTTACATATCACTAAGGGCTATACATGTGTAAGCCCTTTATCTGAATGTTGTAAATTGGTGTAATGGAGGATTGAGGGGAGTTCGGGGATAAACCCCCCAACCGTCGCTTACCATGGTGTAAGCCTTTGTTGTCTCATACCTTAGACTTTTTTTTTTAAACATTTTTGTGAATGACCTATAACCAGCAAGCATATACTTCTCTAATTGAGAGAGATCTATTATTCCAAAATACAATTTCAAATATCACATCAGATTTATGTATTTCATTTTTCCTCAATGACATTATGACGAGTGGAACATTTTGCTTGATCTCTCCATCTGTCCATTGTCCCCCCCTTGATGCGGAACGGACGAGACATGTAGAGACGTGTACGCTTAGCCGCCAAGTATGTGTGTGATGTCATTATCGATAGCCAGCGGCTACAATTTGGCTCTTTTGAACGTTTATGTTTAGCAGTGAGATGGATGAAGCAATTGCTAATCAATAATATGCATATCTTGCTGGCACCTAAAGCAAACGAAACCCTGTCCGCAGGAGCCAGACAGTATGGCGCAGGGTTTATTTACAGGACACAATGACTTGACTAATTGCTTAGAGTGGGGCTATATAGTTCTTGCTGCGTCTCAAGAGGCACGCCAACCCGTGCTACGGTAGGCTGCTGCTGTTATTATGGTTTTTCTCTCGTTTTACCAGAGCACATAGGATGTGGCTTTTTTGCCAAAGTAGCAATTTGCAGTATTATGTCACAAATGTTTAGACTAGACAAACTATTAATAATACTAATAATAGTACTACTACTACTACTACTACTACTAATAATAATAATAATAATAATAATAATAATAATACATTCAATTTTATATAGCGCTTTTCTGGATACTCAAGGTGCTTTACAGGCAGGGTCAAATTGCACACACGGTAAAATCGAGGCAGGACAAAAGTCCGATGTTAAAACTAGCTAAAACTATGTTAAAATGAAATTTAAATCTCAGATGGAGAAGCGGCGAACAAACACGCCAGCGTCCTCTCACACCCGGGGTAATACGAGCATGCAAACATAACTATTGAGATAAAACGTTTGGTTCATTACTAAACAGTATTTTGAATATGTGTTTAGTGCCAGTGCCTGACTCTTAGGCTATATGAAGTTGTTTCACTGTAGACAATTGATAAAAATATTCACCTCCATGGGTTCTCTATCTATTTTCTCTATCTATAAGTAAATCGTTGTATAAAATTTAACACTGTACACACATTACATTACATTACATTACAGTCATTTAGCAGACGCTTTTATCCAAAGAGACTTACAATAGTGTGTTTCAACATTGGAAAGGTGACTTCTCGTCACCAGAAGTCAAAAGTTTAATTTCTAACAAGTCTCCAATAACTGAACCAGTGCTCAGGTAGAAGTACAAAAATTCAGGCAAAAGTGTAATGGAAAAAGTACAATAAGTTGGCAAACAATATGCAACAATATCTAGAACAATATCTACAATATGTAATCTACTTTTGACTGACTTAATTTACTTTTTAGTGTGTCCTGAAGAGATGTGTTTTCAGCCTGCGGTGGAAGATGGGCAGAGACTCTGCAGTCGTGACCTCCGTGGGGAGTTTATTCCACCAAATTGGGGCCACAGGACGGAGAAGAGCCGTGACCGCGTAGATCAGCCACACGGGCCCCTAAGCGAGGGGGCAAGCAGACGGCCCGAAGAAGCCGAGCGAAGTGGGCGGGTTGGGATGGAGGCCTTGACCATTGCCTGGAGGTAGGATGGAGCAGTACTTTTTACTGCCTTGTAGGCTAGCACCACAGCAATCAAGCAAATAATGGCTTCTGCTGGACTAAAACACAGCCTCTGCTCAGGCTAAGGAATCACCACTTGGACCAAAACACATGAAGAATGGCAGTACACCATAGCGTTATGTAATGCTCCATTTAAAGGCAAAAAAAAAAGGCATATAAAACAAAGGCAATTTGTATCACTCCATTACACTTACATACCGCATGTCTGTGGTGACTGCACAAGAGGGTTGAACGAAGATATATTGAGATTAATGTAATATTTGAAATCTACTTGGAATTCATTGCCGACATTAGACTGCAGGATCATCATCATCATCACCATCATTAATTTGCAACCCAAGTCTGTCTAGAAAGAAAAATCACTATCCAGACAACAGTAAACAGTATATGTCAGTATATATGTATATGTATATGTCCATGTCACATTGCTCAAAATTGCACATGCTTAAGAGAAATGCTGATTTAAGAGAAACACTTATACGTTTTGTGTTTTTAAGCAAGGTGGGCAATTAACTTGACTGGTTGGGCCCCTTAACCAGCCAAGTAAATACATAAAATAGTCGTAATTCTAATAATATAAAAACTTGCTGGGTTGAGCCCCCCCCCCCCCCCCCCCCCTAATCTAGCTGGGGTGGCCGGCTGAGTGGCCCTAATGGACATCCCGCTGAAAAGATCATTAATGAAATCAGACTCTAAATGCGATGGTTTCCCGTGTGTCACAGGATAGTTATCTTACGTGTCCAAGGTGACGTGTGGTCTGAACGGGGCTAAGGGGAGGGTGGAGCGATGGATTTGGACTGTATGGCGAGGCTAAATATAATTGATGCCATACGGCGCCAATCTACATCGGAACA